>CM062816.1:2056074860-2057274860 GCA_031772625.1 Pinus tabuliformis | reverse complement strand
GCCATTTTAGAAATATTGTAGCAATCAAATTTCTTGGCCTGGGGGGCAAACCCAAATCAATGCTCATCGAGTGTTTGGATAGATAGGTCTAAGGAATATGGTACCTCTTCAGATCCTTGGTCGCATGTACATTCTACAGATGAAGGAATCATTCAATCAATGATGATAGGATAGGCACCACGGGAAGATTACCACCATCGCTCCCATATTCCGGATTACCACGAAGATTATTCTAGCTACCTTAATCATCCTTCAGTTTTTGATTTTTTATCAAATACTGTAAATATGGTGGATTTCGAGGATGGTTCTTATCTCGTGTCGACCTCGTTAAAAAATGAAAAAAGGAGTTAGGAGGATAGTTCTTTTACTGTGTCAACCTCATTAAAAAATGAAACGACTCCCTTTCCAAATCGAGTCTTTGATTACGATCTCGTAAAATCAAAGTCGAGTCTTTCGAAGATCTCAAAGGTAAACCTTTATTCCAACCACCGAGATGAATGCAATGAAGCTTGGGGGGCATGCACCTCGATTTTCGTTATTATGCTGGGGGCATGCAAACTTATCACGAGTAGTGTTACCGCAGGGTTCAAGCTTGTTAAAAAATAAACCCGCCACGAGCGGTGTTACTGTAGGGTTCAAGCTCGTTAAAAAATAAACCCGCCTCGAGCAGTTTTTATGTGGAGTTCAAGGTCGTTAAAAAATAAACATAAGCAATGAGAAAATGTTTCCCCCAGAGTTTAAGCTCATCCATTAAAAAATGAACCAATTTCCGGTAAATAACCATCGTGAATGCATTATCATCAGCCTTTGAAGCCTTGGTCGTGTTCTCAACATCACCTATTTTGGCCGATCATTCACCTCCATTTGATTGTTTACCCTTTTGAGGAATAGCTACGAAGAGTGATCTTGTTAGCCATCCTTGTGACACTACCGTGATTGGAAAATTCCAAACCTTACCTGGAATTAGCTGCTACCCGAATTTATCACTCGTTCCTCGAAAAACGAGTCTCCTTTAAGCTCTTTTCATCTGACTCGTAAAATATGAAAAGATTGCCGAGTAATTGGCCTCTCCAGCTCGTTAAAGTGACCGGAAGTGCTATCCCTCCTTTAGATTTTAATCTTTTTGGACCTGAGGGATTATTACACAAAAAGATCGAGCGCTTGTTTTGTTCGGCTCGTTAAAATTACCAAAAATTCATCCCTTTTGTATTATTTTATAATTTTTCGGACTTAAGGGATTATAAGACGAAAAAGGATTATTGGAGTTTTCTTTACATCCGTTTCAGACTCTCTAAAATTGAAAAGGACCGTGTTATCTTTGTCGTTAAACTCGTTAAAACCGAATAGCGATAAACTTGTCCATACAGACAAGAACAAGTTTCACTATTGCTAGGCTCGTTAAAACATAGCGATGGGTTTGCCTGAAGGGAAAATTATAGAACAAGAATATGTTATCCTCCTCAAGCTTGACAAAAATAAAGAGGTACTGGTCAGCAATGACTGGGAAAAATTTGGAAGAAAACTTGAAGAAACTTTATTGGTAGCAAGTCGCTCTTGAACATGACACTTTCACTCCGCATCCGAGTCGGGTTGGGTTGCTCCGTTCACTGGTCATATCACCATTGGTCCATCACATCATCCATATTTGGGGTTAACGCTACCAATCCATCATGTCAGTGTCGCCGGTATGTTCAAGAGAAGTCGCTCAGAGAATTCACCTGTGTCTCATCCATTGCAATACATTCACGCTCCATTCTTTCATGACCGCCACCCTGAACCCTGTATCATCAGACCGATTTCACCTCCAGTAAAATCATTTACTCCATTCCGTGCCGTAGATGTGGGATTCATTAAGGCCCTCCTATGGCGGGTTGCTTCTTGTCGACATCAGCTCATTATCCAAAAAGTCGACTTAGGGACAACCCTTTCAGTACTTTGAAGCTTGCATGCCTCAATGGCAAGTTTCTCACTTCCGGCGACAGGTTTACATCAATGGCCTTCGATCGAAAGATTTTGCATGGTGTTCGATGCCAAGTCCCTTATTCACACCACGTGAATTGTACTGTAGTACCTTGAGGGTCATCATCATTATCGGTGATTCCTCTCACGCTTATTAACAGCTTACATCATTGGCTGGTAATCAGGCGATGTCTTTCCATGTTCGACACCAGAACATCTCTCACATGGATTGACTTGTACTTTGAGTGAAGATCGAATGAGATTGAAGACCCAGGATCTAGTTTCATCCAACCAGGCTGCGATATATATTCAAGAAAATAAAGACATCAAATGTACATCATTGTTGCACAGATAATCATCCAATCTAAGGGATGATGGCTCTACCAAAATCATCAGTCTGCACTCAGACGATTGTCTGTCTTATGTACATGAAAATGAATTTATAAAGCTGAGCATGGGAATGCCTGCCTTAGCTAGATCATGAAAATATTATGAAGATAATCTATTGTATTGTATCTTATTACAGGTCACCTTCCGGCTCGAAAAACTTCGGATCCTCATGATAAATCATTTCACCCGACATCAAAAGATTAACGACCTCATGCTTTAGGGGGCAACTGTTATAGACATTTTTGGGCACTGCAACCCCAATCATATATGTCCATAAACCAAGGGCTCCTAAGTCCCTAAAAGTGTTGCTTAACACTCTAAAGAAACAAGGTCAGCTGATTACATCATCTCCCAGAAGTTCTCCATGAAAAACTACTCAAAAATGGTCAAAACTGGACCATACTGATTGCTCAGTGCTAAGGGTGAGAAGCATCCCACCTAAATGCACACGAGAGGTGTGATGCATACTGAAAATTCCTTCTATAGGGTGCGATGGACGATAATAGACAAGTGGCGGAGACAGTTTGCGGGGTGGATGATCATGGAATCTTCCAGAAACCTCTCTTGTGACACTTGCCTCTCAGAATCGCCCAAGGATGAGTAAGAGATCAATGAGATCTCCAAGTGGAATCAAAAACTATCAGAGAGAAGAAACTAATCAAAACCCAGAGCTGACTCACACCTCTGCAAATATCTATATATAGATCTCTCATCCCAGAGATTCAGAGGTTGGGGGCTGGAATTTTGTATCTTGTAAGGAAGTGTTGCTGGTTTCTTGGTGTAACATCATAGTGTTGGGTGATCTAAGCTTTTCATGAGGTGAAGAAGGGCTTTCTTGCTGAGAGGATGACGCTGGGTCAGAACAATTGGTTGTAATCCTCTTTGCTATTCTTGATATTAATAAAGCTATTCAAGTTTTCCTCCACATTCTTGTATGATTGATGATATATGCATTTGTGTGGTCAATATATATCTGGTCCTATATTGTTTATGATAGTAGATCTCTGTTCTTGGATAGTGTTATGCTGCTTTGATTCTACAGGTGCTCTTTGAAGTTGGGTAGACGAGGAAGTGAGTGGCAAAGATCTATCAGAAGGAAGAGGAATCAAGCAAGGAACCAAGCGTAAGACAGAGGTTGGTCTCCTTTGTTCCCCTCTTATCTACTTCTCATAAAGGAAAACGAAAGTAGTTTTAGTTTGTTTGTTTCTAAGATAGCTACTAGTCTTAGTGGGACTAGCAGCTCTGCATAGACACTAGATTTCCCGATAACACTGAGTATCTTTGCAGAGCTAGTCCATGATGCAATAGAAATTTATATGGATGAATTTACACCCTAAGGGTGTGATTTCTAGGAGACTCTCTCTAACCTGGGTAAGGTTATGAACAAATGAATTAAAATGAACTTATCCCTTAGTCCTGAAAAATGTGATTTCTTGATGATTGCAGGGACTATTCTAGGTCACTCAATATCCCAGGAAGGACTACAGGTAGACCCAAATAAGATAACCATCATCAAAAGGGTATCGACTCCGCAAAAATAGAGGTATGTCATAAGATTTTTAGGTTTATCTGGATACTATTGGAGATTGATAAAAGATTTTAGCAAGTGAGCATCTCCTTTATTTGGGTTATTGGCCAAAGACTCCAAATTTTTATGGTCAGAAAGTTGTCAAGAAGCCTTAGACACCCTAAAGGAAAAGTTGACTACTGCACCTATTCTCCGAGGCCCAAATTGGGCTCTTCCTTTCCCTATACATGCCGATGCCTCTCACAAAGCAATAGGAGCCTCTCTATGCTAGATAGATGACAAGCTACGTTATGCCATTTACTTCATTAGTAAGAATCTGTCAAAAGATGAGTTGAACTACACAGTGACTAAAAAAGAGCTCCTAGCTGTTGTGCATTCATTGAATAAATTTAGGCATTACATTATTGGTTACAAAACATTTGTACATACTGACCATGCTGCAATTAAATACTTGATGAATAAACCTGATGTAAATGCCCAGATTATTAGATGGTTACTTTTATTGCAACAGTTTGATTTAACTATTATTGATAAGCCTGGCAAGGAGAATGTTGTTGCAGATTTTTTATCCATATTGACTTTGCCTGCATAGGAGGAAGGAATGGTTGATTATTAGTTACCAGATGAACACTTATTCTCCATTTCAGTTCTCTCTCCATTGTTTACTGACATAGAAAATTACTTGGTGTCTGCACAGTTTCCACCAAACTTGTCCTCCAAGGAAAAGAACAAGATCGTAAGGAAGAGCACCCCATTCACTTGGATTGGGGGCAATATATTCAAGATAGGCCCAGATCAAATCCTAATAAGATGTGTCAGGGAGGAGGAAGTCTTTGACATCCTTCTGACCTATCATGATGGGCCTTGTGGAGGTCAATTTGCAGCCAAAAGAACAACATTGAAGGTACTACAAGCAGGTTATTATTGGCCCACTCTTCACCAAGATGTGAGGAGGTATACTAGTCAATGTGATCGGTGCCAAAGGATGGGGAAACCTACCCCAAGGTATGAAATGCCTTTGCAACCTCAAGTGACTTTAAAGCCATTTGATAAGTGGGGCATGGATTTCGTCGAGCCCATTGACCCTCCATCCAAACAGAAGCAGTACATTATTCTGTGCACTAACTACTTAACCAAGTGGACTAAAGCCAATTCCATCAAAGAAGAAATAGAAGAAAAGGTGGCTGAATTCTTAAGGGAAAATGTGTTTTATAAGTTTGGGTGCCCTAGATAATTGGTCACCGATCAAGGCATTCAATTTAAATATCACATGATTGAAAATTTGTTAAGACAACACAAGATCAAGAACAAAACATCCACTCCTTACCACCCATAGGCTAATGGGAAAGTGGAGGTAACCAACAGAGCACTGGAAGACATTCTGACAAAAGTGATTAGCAGTAGCATAAAGGATTGGGTATATAGATTAGTCAAGGCCACTTGGGCCTACAAAATCACCTGGAATACCACCACTCGGTTCACTCCTTATGAGATGGTCTATGGGAAGAAAGCCTTGTTGTCCATTGAATTTGAATAAAACACCTTAAGAATGGAAGCACAAATGGATCTAGATCTCACTAGGGCACAACAAGAAAGATTGCTCCAGCTGAATGGGTTAGATGAATTTAAGATGTAGACCCTCTTGCACACAGAGGTGACTCAAGTTCAGAGGAAAATCTGGCATGACAAGAATATAAAAGACAAACAGTTTCAAGAAGGTGATTGGGATTTGTTGTATGATTCTCGGTACAAGGATTTTAAAGGTAAGTTAAGGACTAGATGGTTAGGGCCTTATGTAATAGAAAAATGTCATGATAATGGTGCTCTACAGATAAGAACCATTGATGCAGAGGCTATCCCTTGTCAATGGGTATAGATTAAAGATCTATAAGAAGCCCTTGTCAAAGAAATAGTTCATCAATAAAATCAGCAAGACAATAATGGTGGTAGAGAAAGACTCAGATTCCACCCCACCAAGTCCCTGAAAACAAATAAAAGTAAAAAATAAAAAATAATAATAATTGGAAAAAATAAAGAGACTAAGGTGAAATCCTCCATGAGGAACCTAAGTCCCACTGTTGGGTTTAAAACCTCTTGAGGTGGCCCAAGGGTGTTTTAAAAAAAAGAGGAAAAATAAAAAGATCTATGGGTGAAAACCTCTATTGAGAAACCCATGGTAGGCAACTAGGATGAAAACCTCCTTGGAGGAAGACTAGTTGTTGTAAAAAAAAAAGAAAGAAAAAAACAAAAACAAATTGCAAAAAAATAAAGAGACTTAGGTGAAAACCTCCATGAGGCACCTAAGTCCCACTATTGGGTTGAACAAATCTTGAGGCAGCCCAAGGGTGTTTTAAAAAATAGAGGAAAAATAAAAAGATCTTTGGGTGAAAACCTCTTTTGAGGCACCCAGGGTAGGCAACTAGGATGAAAACCTCCTTGGAGGTAGACTAGTTGTAGTAAAAAAAAAAAAAAAGAGAAAGGATACAAAAAAAATGGAAATTTTGTTTTGCAGGTCAACAAGAGGAGGATAAGCACAACATGAGAGGGACAGAAGGACCTAAAAGGGCCATGTTTCAATCCACCCATCTCATATCTTCCACTATTCACCTATTATTTCACTTATAAACCCCTCCAGCTCATCTTACACAAACTCTGTGTTTTCTACAGGATTCCCTGTAAACCTACATGAGTTTCCTATAGGAATTACAGTGACCTTGAAAATCCCAAGACGGTAGTTTAAGAGAAAGGGGATGACACAAGCATGTGTCTGGATGAAAAACCATGTACTCCACCACATCATAGCCATTCTTTTCATCACCATGTCACCCCTACATCCATCAAAGAAACCAATTCTAAAAAGTACAGATTACAAAAAGGAAAAAAGAAAACAAACATAAGAGAGAGAGAGGGAAAGAGGAACAATACCTAGAGACAACATATCTCACCTACCATTCACTATCACCCTTATACACTCATTTCAACATCCCTTATGCATCAGAGTTGAGAAAAAGTATGAAAGTTTAGGGGAGAGGAAACTACAGGACATCCTATAGGTATCCTGTAGGAAATCCTGTAGCAGCCTATCCCACAAAGGAAACCACATAGTTTGCAACCATCTTTAGAACAAGGACTCCAAGGATGAAGAAGCTCCTCCAGAGCTCAGCAACAGCAAAAATATCACCAACATCACTCTCCAGCACCTGCACATCAAAAGAAACAAGCATCAAAAGAGGAAAATACATAGAAAAATATGCAGCAAAAACACAGCAAAGAGGCATCACTCTCCAACATGCATCATCATCAAAGCATCTTACCCATAGGTATGTCATCTTACTCATGCTCTCTCGTTAGTACGATATGATCAAAACTGTAGGATTATGTGAGAGTTGATTTTATAAGTAAAGGTGGCCAGTTAACTTGGCCACCTTCGGCCAGTCGACGAGAAGAAAACAGTTAGACCACTCCACACGTGGCAAAAGTCAAATCAAGAGAAAAAGGGAATAAAGCCAAAAATGGTTAAGTTACGGAGGAAAGGAGTGGGATATGATTACAAGGTAAGATGGAATGATGGACTGATAGTGGGACCAATGGTCCAAAAGGAGATGCTCGTACTTAGACAGCTATCGCACCATCCCACACAATCATCCAAATAGGGAAATAAAACATTGATTCCCATGCAAAGACAGCATAAGAAACTTCGAGGATTCATCGAATGAAGAGGTTTCTCTCTGCCTTCTTGAAGCAACACTTACAGGAGACAGTCAACATCTACAATGTAGGAAACCTACAGGAAGCCTATAGGATTTAGAGGAATCAACCTATAGGACTGTCAGTGGGCACTAGGGAAAGTAAAATCAAGGGTTATCCTCACCAGAACGTAGCAAAGTAAGGTAGGAGCTATACCTTCCATATTTTACATTGAAAAGAAAAAAAAAATCCTCAATTTGATTAAGGAAATTGCAATATAGGAGATTTGTATTGCATGTCACTAAAAGTTAACATTTAAAACTCCTTCACCTACCAGAATTCTTGAATTGTATCTAGACAAGCCTCCACAATTACCAGGGAAAGATGATAGGAGGTTTCAACAAGAGAGAACCCACAAACACAACACAAATCCACCAACATCCTCCTGTAGTGGAAATTTTCACAAGGCACCAATGGATGGGGTGCTTTGAGAGGATGAGAGGATACGATGATGATGTGGCTAGAGAATTTGCTCTCTCACTCATACCCCTCACTAGGACCAATGCCACTACTATGGTGAGGGGCTTATCAGTAGTAATTACCCCTAAAGTTATAAGTAGAATCACTACACTCCCTTTAGGGTTACCATGGAGGAAGGAAGACAAGGGTAACAACACCCTTGCAAAGAAAAGAATATTTTTGGAAGGAAAGGAGCCAATGGAGGACGAGAATAGGGTTAGAAGGGAAATAATTACATACCCTTGGAATGAAGTCAGTTACCACCTCATTAAATACATATCATGTAAAGGGAGATATAGTGTGGTGTATGGATACCACTTCATACTCCTCCAAGAATTGAGATTTGGAGAGAACACACCTCCTCAAAATAGATTTAGTATACCCCATTTCCTTCTACAATCAATGATAGACATGAGCATCAAAGTGTAGGAGGGAAAACATCAACAACTAGCCCATCATGGGTTGATCAAACTCATCCTTGAAGATGCTCTACAAAACCTAAGACTCCCTATTGCATGGACAACCTTCAGAGACATGCAGGCAGAAGGAGCAATTCAAGCTCTTGAATATGAAAAAAGCCCCACTTCTAGTGAGAAGGGAGAAGAAATAGAGGAGGAAAATGAAGAGGGAAAAGAGGAGAATGAAGAATAAATAGAGGAGGATAAATAAGAAGAGACAGAGGAAGAAACAAAAGAAGTGACAGAGGAAGAAACAAAAGAAGAGACAGAAAGGCAGAGTGAAGAAATAGAGGAAGAAGAAGAAGAGGAAGGTGGAGACAAAGAAGAGGATGAGAAAGATAATGGAAAAGAGGAAACATGACAAAAGGACGAAAAAAGTTCTACAGATCAAGATAGAGAAGGAGAAGAATCACCAAGGTATCTCCAAATCCCATAGAGAAAGAGGCGGCAACTTCTCTTACCACCCTAAGTACACATGTCAAATCAAAGGGGAAGAGGCAAATACAAACCCCACTATACTTTAGGACAAGAAAGAGCACTAGGATTAGACAAGGGAGACCTCAAACCCCCACTAAAACTCCAATTGTCATTGAGGATTCACCAAAGCAGCAAGAAAAGGAAGCCCCTCTAGAGAAAAATCAAGGAGAAGGATCATCAGAACAAGCCTCTCCCAAGTCTCCAATCACTTATGTTAGGAGGTCTGTCACAAGGTCAGCCTCATCAAAGGGAAAAGGTCTCCTATAGGAGACACAGACAAACCTACAAGAAGCAGAGGCCATCCTATAGGAAACTCTGTCAAACCTACAGGAAACACAGAAAAGGGACCAGGAAGGTATCACTCAACAAGAAACAAAGAAAGAAGACCAAGAACTGAGAGAACCTAGTCCACAACCAAACCTCAACTCCTACTATAGGTTCATTGAAGGAGGTAGGGTAATCTCACAGAAGTTTTCCATTACCTTATTCTTTGAACTTGAGAAAGAGAGGGAAAGGACACACAGGTGGATGCAAATTGCCAAATCAAAAGGGGTGGAGGATGTAGGCCACATGGAGGAGAAATTGAAGGAGATGGGTAGAGAACTGAGTAGCATAAGGGATAAAGAAGCAATGATGAAATCTCAGTTAGAAGCAGAAAACACATGGCTAAGGGGACAACTACAAGAAAGGGAAAGCTAGTTGGCAACTATGGCTAGTTTATCCTTGGAGGCAATCTAGTGCAGGATGCTAGCAAAGTCTTATGCCTTGTATCTCAAGGAACAATGGCTACAATTCCAAATAAAGACCCTAGCACAAAGAGGAACTATGCCCTTCCAAGACTATAGATAATTCATTGATCTCTGTGATCAAAGCACCTTGGAAGATAGAGAAAAAATATCTGAGTTTTACCTACACAACTTGGCCTTGATAGATTTAAATGTGTGGGACCCAAATCCCAAGCTAGGTGACTTGCAATTGATGGCTTTAGCATCATGGATGAATCATGAGGAGGCAAGAGCTATAGAGATGAAAAAGGTAATGGCAAAAGAAGAGACAAAACCCCTTATGATCAGAGTTGAACAATCTAACCCAATGGTTGTCATCAACACCCACAACCTCATTGAAAATGATCCCAAGCTTGCACCTAGGTACCTTGCTGCACAAGAACAAGCAGTCACACACTTTGAAGACATTCATATTTCTAGGAGATGAAAGCATGCAAGCTTTCCAAAGGATATAGAACACCTTACCTTACAGCCTAAAAATCAGAGAATATCATTCTCCTGACAGAATGAGAGAGGCACTAAATAGAACCCCCATGTATAAGCAGGCTCTACAAAGACTCAAAGTCAATTGGATTGGCTTGAGGCTTAGTCCACCATTTCTTTTAGGAATGCTGGAAGGAAGGAAAGAAGGAGAAGAAAGAAAGTAGTGGGAATAAATAGAGAGGAATGCAATATTTTATTCACGGGAAGAGGAGACTACAACAGAAGCATGGGATGTCAGGGAAGCCACCAGAGCAGTGAAGTACATGGACATATATTAAGTTGCTCAGAGGATGAGCAACACTTTTAGTAGAGGGGTGATGATGAGGCTCATTAGTGGGTAAATATATATACCTTAATACACCTCCAAGCTTACTAAAATGAACTCTTCTCATATTTCCTTACATGTTTTAATTATATTTTTCTTAATGAGATGAGTAAAAGTAAGATGTTATGTCTAGTGGTTTAATGTGCACTGATTATAGGTTTTGGGGAGAAAATTATGGCAATTATGGCTAATTAAGGTGCAGGAAATCGAATGAGACAAGAATAAGAGATTATAGGAGATGGATCTTCCTCATTAAATCCTCACTCATTTGAATATCCCTCAATCAAATCACATTAGCTCAGAGTTGCAGGCAACCGAGTCATGAAGATCATTGGAAGCCGAGCCAATGATAGTTAAGAACCAGTTCATCTTGAGATTGGGAGCCAAGCCTCCCTATATTTAAGGAAGTTTTTGGCAACTTTAGTTGTATAAATAAATAGGCCTAGGGCCTCATTAGGATTTGGATTTTTTATGCAAGATAACAAAGGATTTTCGAGTTGAAGGAATGTGGCAAAAAATTGTTATGTATTTTTTGATATGTTAATGAAAACAAGCATTTCCTTGATCCAGAACTGGGTTGACTCAGAGGGTTGAAGCTCTTGGGTTAGGGCCCAACCCTAGCAATAGAGGTTCCTCTTACAGTACTTGTATCCTTAGGTTATTTCATAGATTACTTGCTGAATTGATTTTGGCATTGTTTCATTGCAAGTATTGGTGAATTTGATTAGTTTGCTTCCATTTGTGCATAACTTTAGCAGTAGATTTAGACATATAAATGAATACCAAAAATGCTGATAATAGGTGGATCTTGCTTCACTCCTCCCTTCAGGGACCATGGTTTGGGGGAAAACTCCCATTCGACCCCAAAAAGACAAAATTCAGATTTCTTATGAAATTGAGGGTTTTCTGCTAATTAGGCTAGCATCTTTCCGTTTTGAATGATAGGTTCCAATTGTTATTTCTGATATCTCCAGCTTTGTATTATATTTCATGGTGTTTCACAATAGGCTACAAGCATTTCCATGCATGATCTAGGCAAATGAATGATTAAATTATGGTTTCTTATGTTGTAGGAAATCCTTCTTGTTTTGACATGATTTGTGGGTAAATTCCAGTGATGTGTGTATTGCAGGAGTTTCAATAGTGAAGGAAGAACTCATATTAGTAGCCCCAAACTAACCACACCCATCCATTGTCACCAAGAGCCACTAATTCCATAAACCGAGTTATCAATTTCAAAAGAACAAATTGCCATACTTGTTGAGAAAATCCAACCATCATACAAACTTGGGTTTGAGTTCTGAGGAAGTCCTGGCCATTTCCTTGCCTTATTAATTCCATTACTCACCTTCCCTAAGCCCTATAACACCGTCCAAATTACTCTTTATGCTTTCATCTTGTTCTTGTAGGAATACAGGGATCTTGTAGGTGCCCTGTTTTGAGGCCGATTTGTGATAAATGCATCATGAAAGATAGGAGAAGGACCCTGCTTGCCTCTAAAGTCATATGAACCTTCGCAACCATCTCTCTCCACACCTACCCACCTACCATAAAATCAAGAAGAGATAGCATTCATGTTTTCACAAAAAGGACAAAAAGAAAAAGGTTGTTATGTTCATTCATATGCACAGTAGTAAAGTGTTATATTAGATTAGATTTCATTCTTAGGTTAGTCAAGGTTCCACGTGTTAGCTTAGAATTCTTCTGAAGCAAGATATCTTAACAAATATCTAGATGAGTGGTGTGTTTTAATCATTTATTTTATTCTTTCATTACTGCAGTAGATAATATTTCAATTCTCTCAATTAGGGTAAAATACCCCTTTCTCCATTGGTAATCAAACTCCTTCTAAATCAATAGAAGACTGGTTTGAGAAACCCTAGTGGTCTATCGCCAGCTCAGCATTGACAAAGAGTGGACCCATTGCATCTATTTGTGTATACAACATTGTCACCTCCAAGTTTATATGAATCTCAGGTTGATAAAGTAAAGTTGGTAGCCCCAGGAGTTGCAACATTTTTGTTACAATAATGGTGCTCATCACTGAGGTATATGAGTGATTGAACATCGAGGATGGTGATCACTGAGGGGGAGGGTTCTGTAACTATTAGCTCTGCTACAGTTTTTAGCGATTGAAGGTCATTTTTGGGACTGGTGATCGGTTTGTGCTAAGAAGGGAGCTCATTGCAGTCTGTGCCTTCTTTCCCCTTATTCTCCTGACACTCTCCTAACTCTTGTTTAATCCCTTTTCTTCGCCGCCACTGTTTGACCCTGCAATTCAACCTAAATCTGTTTCTTTCTCTCAAACCTCACTGCATATGTTTCCTCTGTTCTTTCCTAATTCATTGTGTAAGCCTGTGTTTTAAAAACCCATATAGTCTATCAAAACCCGCATAAACCATGTTTATCTAGCTCGGGTGCTTAACGCATGACTTGAGCATATAACCTAGCCCTCTCATATCCCCCGCCTTTATCTCCAATGTCGATCGCCCACGATCCGATGGTCTCCTTTGTTTTATCGCGCATTAAACCTCTTGCATGTTTCCTCCAGTCTCACAATCCATCGGAGATCCAACGGTGGACGCTCCCCATGATCGCGCATCTTGCGCGCTTGTTAACCCACAGGGGCGGCAGTATTAGCCTGCCACGCAACGTTTTCTTATTACATCACTCCTCCATATACGAAAACCACCGTTGCTCGATAAGTGGTGCAGGGAAACTACCCGCCCGCTATACCGCCATTCTCCCACTGTTTAAGCATCGTGCCTCTTCTGTGTGTGATCTTCGTCTGATCATTCCCGCCCATGATCTAATGGCCCAAATTCATTTACCCGCGATTGCTCCCGTTAGCTCTTCCCGATGTGATCGTAGCCATTGATCTATATGATCCGACGGCTCACGATGCTCTCACCACTCCCCTGTTTTCCGATAGCCCCTCCCACGCGATCTCCACCGTTGATCCATATGATCCGACAGCTGATGATTGTCCACCTCCTGATGGCCTCCATAGTCTGATCTCCGCCATTGATTTGTATGATCGATGGCTGAGATTCATTCCTACGATTCAAGTCTGCTTCCACCATTCTATTCTCGCCCGTAACCTTTCTTGAGCTCCCGAGGAGAAAGCAACGATCTGTTGCCTTGTACCTGCACAATTAAAGCTTCAGCAACTGCAATTAATCAACAACGTGGCCGAGAAGGAAAAAGGACGACCTCGAGCAATGAAAAGCATTTATCAGGCATGGGATTTAATCCATTGTTCATTCCAGCTGCCAGAGAAGGACCACAGAACAACAGAAAAGGTCATGTTGTCCATTAAAGCTCTGAGATTTGCAGCAGAGGCCCATTTCATATTGTAAATGTGGTTGGTGGTCCATTAAGACACCTCCACGCTTAGTAGCAGAGATATTTTGTAAACCAACCTCTATATATATCCAGAAGACAAATGTAATGGGGGATGACGGTTGGATGAGTGTTATCTTGCTGTAAGGTTCAACTTCTGGAGATTGTAACTGCTGTGATACCTGCAGCATCTGGTCTTCATTTTCAGTTAATGCAAGCTTCTTTTGTTGTTAATTGCTCACTGTCCACTTCTTCTTCTTGTTCCAGGCTGTGCTTGTTTTACATTTATTCATGTGTTGTTAATGTTTAGCATTAGAGGGGCTGTCATCCCACCTCTGTGTTAGGATTTAGCATGCATCATTGAATTTGTTTGCAGGTTTTCTGTTGTTTTAATGCCAGAGAGATTTCATCCTATCTGAGTATTAGAAAACAAATCTACAGACCTTTTAACTGGTTGCAGCCGGCCATCACAGGGTCTTGTGCATCTGCTGGTGTGGTCAGTCTTCTCCATCATCACATTTTATTTAAACTGTGAGTGATTGATGGTCTAAAGCCTTGTAGTCTGGGGGTGTTCACCCATGTCTGGGGTCAATCATAGTAGAAGTGGTTATCTGGCTTGAATATGCAGCATTTCTTTCATTCATCCACCATATTTTCAACATTTTTTTTGAGTTTGTAATCTTCCCGAGCATCTCTGATATACAACCTAGGAGAGTTTCTTGGGGTGATAACATTAATTGGCGTCGTTGTCGGGGAAAGGAGAATTGAAGCTCAGCTTCCCTGGGAGAATGACACAGCTTGAAGCTTTCATGACAGACAAGGTTTGAACACAGTTTCTGGTTGTAATCATCTGTCTGGCGACTCCACTGGTGGAATACCATCCTTTGGCGACTCCACATTGCAATTCAGGAGCAGTTGTTGAGGCATGCTAGAAGAAATTTTCAGATATCATCAGCTGAACCAGTGCCTGATTCTGAGAAGACCGTTAAGCAGATGAAAATATTGCAGAAAGGAGCATCAGGATCAGGTAAGCCTTGAAATGTTTATGTATCTCTGGTAGTGTAGAAATATCTTCAGAGATTCATGCAGCTCCTTAGTCATTCATTTCCCTTTCGGACCTCAGTTAGAAGAAGTACCATGCTGTCCATCATATTCCTCTGTCTCCATTATCCTTTTCATTGATTCATTCCACTCAGTCCACCAGTATTCCTTTCGTATACCTCGGCCATGGCAAGTCAGCAGGCTCTTACAAAGATAGAACGAATAGTTGCTGCTAGGTATGGACCCTCAGTCTTGCCTACCCCTTTGAATGCCATGCCTGCAAGAGATTATCAGGAGTTTATGCCAAAGTTTACTGGTGCAGAAGAAGTATCAGCTGAAGAGCATTTAGAGGCATTTTATTGTATGACGATAACTTGGATATCAATGAAGAGGATGTCTGGATGAGGGTTTTTGTTCAAAGCCTAGATGGGGAAGCTAGAAAATGGTTTAGAAATTTACCCCCTAGGTCTATTGCAGACATTGATGCTATAGATGATGTATTTTTAAAACACTGAGGAATTAGCAAAGATTTTATCTTTTATCATGATGAATTTGGGAACCTGCAGAGAGAAGATGGTGAGTTGTTGTTTGATTTCAATATCAGATTCAATCATATGTACAGCAGAATGCCAGCTGAAATAAGACCTACCCCTTCTTCTGCTATGATTACTTATGCCAATGCTTTCGATTCTCAGTTCTGCTTGCTGTTGAGAGAGAGGAAATGTGCTTCTTTGGCTGACATGCAAAGTGCAGCCTTTGAAATAGAAGCAAACATCATTGCTGCAGAAAGTCTCGAAGGTGATGCCGAGAATAGAAGACAGGGAGGTGAATCCTCATCATCCTCAGAGCCTGAGATAGATGAATTAGCTAGGATGATTGAGTTTTTGGCCTCTGAAGTTTCCAAATTAAAAGCTGAGTAGTATTTTGAAGAAGCAGGAGAGCATTGTTCCATTTCTTTTCCAGCTCCAAATTTATGTAGAGGAACACATGAGCATGTGCAGATTTTGCAGAGAAACAGAGAAACAAATGAAGACAAAGGGGTGAGGCCCCTTTTACAAAATATAGTCATGGAAGAGGTGTAGCATGCGGAGGAGGTCCATGGTTTGGAAGGTGCTCATTTCCTAATTAGAGTTGCTTATGAGAAAGCAATATCCAAAGGCACTGCTCAACATTTTGTTGTAGCTGCAGAACAACAAGTTAACCAGCAGTGGCAACAATCAGCAGCTGATCCCTTCCTCCAAGAATTCCAGCCTAAGGTCAGCTCACTGTCACACGATTATGCAGATCTGCAAATTAGCCAGCCTGCTTTAATCCCCAGTCCAGAAATCAAGAAGGGAGAGGAAAGCTCTCCATCATCTTTTGTCCCTCTGTCTGCTCAAAAATCAATCCCTCACAGTTGCCCCTTGAACACTGAGGCAGAACGAAATTCAATGATCAAGGCTGAGACTGATCAACTCAGTTTTGATATTCCAAAATCTGCTCAGATGGCTTCCACACAGAATGAAAGGGCAGCTTATCAGATGACAGAGGAAGAAAATGTACAGTCATGGGATTTCTCCTTGGATGAGAATGGTTCAAAGAAAGATTCAAGAGCAGATAATGTTTCTGTGTCCTCCACACATGAACATACTGGTGTACCGTTTATATTTATTGTGCAGGCCACAGAAGACACAGACATGTACATAGCAGCAGTGCTTATTCAGCTGGTGTACAAAGGCTCCTCTAAAGAACATTCAAGGAGGAAAATACATAGAAGGGAAATGAAATTTGATCCCTATCTACCCATCAAGGTCAAATCTCCTAAACTCTTTGAGGTATAGGATCAAATAAATCTTGTCTTGCTGATCTATGATGAACCGGATGACAGAAAACAATTCTGATGGCCCAGCAAATGGGCAGCTTTTGAAGTTTTAAGTTTTCAGGCCTTAATAATTTCTTTTTCAGTTTTAGGAGTAGGCTTAATTTCACTCCATTCCCAATGGATACCAGGCAATGTTCTTAAAGCTGAGTTTTGTATCAAGGCATTGGTCTGCAAGTTCTTGAGACCTCACAGGGAGGATCTCATCCCCAGAAGGAGCCAATGTTAGCTCTGCTATAGTTTTCAACAACTGAAGGTCATTTTTGGGACTGATGATGGGTTTGTGCCAAGAAGGGAGCTCATTGCAGTCTGTGCCTTCTTTCCCCTTATTCTCCTGACACTCTCCTAACTCCTGTTTAATCCCTTTTCTTCGTTGCCACTGTTTGACCCTGCAGTTCAACCTAAATCTGATTCTTTCTCTCAAACCTCACTGCATACGTTTCCTCTGTTCTTTCCTAATTCGCTGTGTAAGCCTGTGTTTTGAAAACCCGTATAGTTTATCAAAACCCGCATAAACCAGGTTTATCTAGCTCAGGCACTTAATGCATGACCTGACCATATAACTTGGCCCTCTCATATCCCCCGCCTTGATCTCCACCGTCGATCGCCCGCGATCTAATGGTCTCATTTTTTTTATCGCACATTAAACCTCTTGCATGTTTCCTCCAGTCTCATCGTCCATCGGAGATCCAACAGTGGACGCTCCCCATGATCGCGCAACCTACGCGCTTGTTAACCCACAGGGGTGGCGATATTAGCCTGCCACGCGGCGTTTTCTTATTGCATTGCTCCTCCATATACGGAAACCACCGTTGCTCGATAAGCAGTGTGGGGAAACCGCCCGCCTGCTATACCGCCATTATCCCGCCATTTAAGTGTCGTGCATCTTCTGTGTGCGATCACCGTCCGATCATTCCCGCCCATGATCCGACAACCCAAATTCATTTACCCGCGATTGCTCCCATTAGCTCTTCCCAATGTGATCGTAGCTATTGATCTATATGATTCGACGGCTCACGATGCTCTCACCGCTCCCCTGTTTTCCGATAGCCCCTCTCGCGCGATCTCCACCGTTGATCCATATGATCCGACAGCTGATGATTTTCCACCTCCCAATGGCCTCCATAGTCCGATCTCCGCCATTGATTTGTATGATCGATCGCTGAGATTCATTCCTCCGATTCAAGTCTACTTCCACCATTCTGTTCTCGCCCGTAACCTGTCTTGAGCTCCCGAGGAGAAAGCAACGATCTGCTGCCCTGTACCTGCACAATTAAAGCTTCAGCAACTGCAATTAATCAACAACATGGCCGAGAAGGAAAAAGGACGACCTCGAGCAGTGAAAAGCATTTATCAGGCATGGGATTTAATCCATTGTTCATTCCAGCTGCCAGAGAAGGACTGCAGAACAACTCAAAAGGTCATGTTGTCCATTAAAGCTCTGAGATTTGCAGTAGAGGCCCATTTCATATTATAAATGTGGTTGGTGGTCCATTAAGACACCTACACGCTTAGTAGCAGAGATATTTTGTAAACCAACCTCTATATATATCTAGAAGACAAATGTAATGGGGGATGATGGTTGGATGAGTGTTATCTTGCTGTAAGGTTCAACTTCTGGAGATTGTAACTGTTGTGATACCTGCAGCGTGTGGTCTTCATTTTTAGCTAATGCAAGCTTCTTTTGCTGTTAATTTCTCACTGTCCACTTCTTCTTCTTGTTCCAGGTTGTGCCTGTTTTACATTTATTCATGTGTTGTTAATGTTTAGCATTAGAGGAGCTGTCATCCCACCTCTGTGTTAGGATTTAGCATGCATCATTGAATTTGTTTGCAGGTTTTATGTTGTTTTAATGCTAGAGAGCTATCATCCTATCTGAGTATTAGAAAACATATCTACAGACCTTTTAACTGGTTGTAGCCAGCCATCACAGGGTCTTGTGCATCTGCTAGTGTGTTCAGTCTTCTCCATCATCACATTTTGTTTAAACTGTGAGTGATTGATGGTCTAAAGCCTTGTATTCTGGGGGTGTTCACCCATGTCTGGTGTCAATCATAGTAGAAGTGGTTATCTGGCTTGAATATGCAGCATTTCTTTCATTCATCCACCATATTTCCAACATTTTTGTTGAGTTTGTAATGTTCCCGAGCATCTCTGATATACAACCTAGGAGAGTTTCTTGGGGTGATAACAGTAACATCCCGGGTGAAACTTCCATGTAATAATAAAAAAAAAATAACCATAACCGTGGGACACCTATTCTAGGTTGAATGTTGGGCAAGACATCCTAGGGGGTGTTCATTTGGTTGTTTATGGCTAAGGAAATTGGCAAAGGAAACGGCTGTAGAAATTCTGGCTGTAGATTAACCTGATTATGCAATATAACTAAAGAAAAATACTTAATCTACTTCTACAATCAAACTTGCGGAAGCTTAATATATTTGAGCAAGATCAAGCAGAACAAATATAACAGAGAAGAAGAATTAATACACATGAAACATAGAAGAATACTTTTGGGAAAGCCTCAGTTAAAAACCCCGCTGTCTGTATTATCATACAAGTGGAAATATCTTAGAATTACACACAACTTTATCTCTCATAGCTATCCAGCTCTCAGTACAATCCCTCACTGCTACTCATAGACATAATAGACTGCTCATATGCCTTCTCCTCTGCCCTCCAAGCCTCCTATTTCCTTGCACAGTTTTCCTTAGGTGATCCAGCTATAACCTTGTGTGACATTGTTCTCACACACTGCTCCAACACACTGTAAAACTACGCAAATCACAAGGAATGAATTCCTTCTGCATGCAAGAGATTTTCTTATAGGAAAATTCTTGCAACTGATAGTACACTATCCCTATCTTTAATCTCAATTGGGTCTTTGTCTGAACTGACGTGCATGAGTTATTTATGAGAGAATCTTAAGTTATCTTAGTTGCATGCATGCACTCATTAACTCACTGAACTCACAATTAGTTCCTCAGACTGTTTGGAACTAATTTAACTGGACTTAACTCAGTTAACTGAGCTAACTAATTACAAATCAAATACAACTCATGTTTATCTCCTTAATTTAAGAGATATCTGTTGCATGAATTCACAAAGACTTCTAGCTTGAATTTCTCCAACTAATTAACTCAAGATGAATTAATTAATTATTTTCCAAGTAGCTGGTGAGACTAAATTCGAATTTTAATTCAAGGACAAAATAAAATTGGAATATTCTTGTTGCCACATTTCAACAATGGCTAAGGATTTGGAAAGGAAAAATGGGAATTTTGGCACAATTATTTAAGAAAATAATGGAAATTAGCAAGAAAAAGAGGTGAAAGGTCACATGTTGCATGTGAGGAGGAAAATGAAGAAAATAGAGGCCTAATTCATAAAAAGGCTTTTGAGGATCATTGGGTAACCTTTTTTCTGTTTATATTTGGAGATCTCTCATTATTCTCTCTCTCTCATACTCTTGGAAACTTATAGCTTTCTTGGAGCACTTTGGCATTGGAGCAAGAGAGTCAAAGAAGGCAAGAGGAAGCAAAGATCAAGTAGGGAAAGGCAGGATCAATCAGGTAAAGGCAAGATCAAGCAACTATAACAGGATTCATTGCAGGTATCGACTTACATGTGTATTTTCCTTGCTATATTTGGCATGCATGGGATTGCATGTGTTTCGTTTTTACCATGGCATGGGATTTTCTTGGTATGACAGTATTTTTAGCCCAGCCTGGCCATTTATTGATAGCTTTGATGAGATAGGTTCTCTCATTTGGTTTATGTGGGATGGCCAGATTGGATTTGAATATGAGTGGGGTGGATCTAAAAATTGAAAACACATGGTGTATTGGTCCCTGAACCGGACTAAGGATGCACAAATCCACTAGCCTAGTAACCCCTGAACCAAACTGTGGGTTGTGGAAAATCCAGATTGTTCACCTCAGTGGGCCTAGGAATCCTTGTTGGTGAATGGTGGGATATACAATAAAGCCAAGAGGTGGATTTTATCTCCGTTGGACCTACTAATTCCGGGATGGAATGCATGGTAAATCCTAGAGAGTATGTCTTGGTGTAGGGCCTAGTGATCCCTGGATCAAATTGTGGATGCACGGTAAAGGCTGAGAGACTGGGAGGCACTCAAATTCCTCGCGGTGTATGCAGAGAAATCTAGTGGAATCCACATTGATTGGTGCTTTTTATGTGTTCTATGAGTCCCACATTCATGCTTGGAATATGGTACGAGGGTGATTTGCTGAAGAGAGACTTGGCTCAGCCAATCTATGGTCGAGTGGAATGTTGTAGTCCCATCACTCGTTGGTTCATTGCATTGATTAATGAGAAATTCATTCCATTGATTTTCATATGTAAATGTACTGATATATATATATATATATATATATATATATATATATATATATATATATATATATATATATATATATATATATATATATATATATATCTATATCTATATATATCTATATATATATATATATATGGATTTTTATGGATGATATGTTTATTGTATTTATGTTCCTATTATGTTGGTTATATGTACCTTTTATGACAACACCTGTGTATGGCTCTCAGCATGTTTTTTCTTGTATATGAATGGATAATGTGTCTATGGCCTAATAGATCAATATGCAACAAATGATATGAGAAAATAACGGTTCATAGTGATTGTAAGGCTCCATCCTAGGGTCTTCTAATAGAACTAAATTCTCTAATTTCAAATACAATAAAACGGGAAATAATTTATTTCTAACTAAACATTTAATCGATGATAATTTACCATTTAAAATTTATTTCCAACAATTAAATAGTGAGCATTTCATTTCAATCACTTACATGAGTAATCTATAAATAGAGGAATACATGTTCTAATAGCCTGGTTGAGATGTCCCTGAGCTCTTGATCCTGCTGGGATGCTCCTTTTGACTACCAACAAGATTTACCTCCTAGCCAACTAGGAAGTATTTTCTAGCCTAGGAAACCTCCACAAGTTCCCTAGCCCTCTGAGCCCAATTCCAACCAGATGTAGTGTGTCCAAGATAAATAATACTCTCCTTCTCTCCCTTCTCTCTTCCCCACCTTACTCTCAAACAAATCCTCCAAAACCACAACCAAACCAAAATCAAAAGCAAGACCAAGGATCCCCCCTCTCCTCCCCTCATCCTTCCCCTTTTATGCCCCCTTCTCTTCTCCACCTCAACCAACTCTCATTAATGTCATAACTACTCCCTCATCCTTACATTTGACTTATCTTCTCCCAAGTAAATTTGAGAGGATATTTTGGGGATGAGATATAATTAATTGGAGAGGACCATGTCTTCTCCAAAGTAAATTTGATAGGACATTTTGGGGATGAGATATGAATATATAATTTGGTAATTAATTGGAGAGGACCATTTTTTCTCCCAAGTAAATTTGAGAGGACATTTTGTGGATGAGATATGAATATTTAATTTGGTAATTAATTGGAGAGGACCATGTATTCTCCCAAGTAAATTTGAGAGGACATTTTGGGGATGAGATATGAATATTTAATTTGGTAATTAATTGGAGAGGACCATGTCTTCAACCAAGTTAATTTGAGAGGACATTTTGGGAATGAGATATGAATATATAATTTGGTAATTAATTGGAGAGGACCATGTCTTCTCCCAAGTAAATTGAGAGAACATTTTTGGGATGAGATATGAATATATAATTTGGTAATTAATTGGAGAGGACCATGTCTTCTCCCAAGTAAATTTGAGAGGACATTTTGGGGATGAGATATGAATATTTAAATTGGAATAAATGGAAGGAGACCATATCCTATCAAAATTTAAATTTGAGGAGGTAAGTTGGGAATTGAATAATAACAAAATTTATATCAGTAATAAATTTACAGTTTCACCAGTGTAAGAAGGTACCAATATTTCCTGATAATTATAAGTCAATATTCTAAGGTAATTTAAACACTAGTAAAATTTTCATGATAAGATTAAGTAGGGCATTACATACACTCCTCCTTCAGAAAAATTCATCCCAAAGTTAGAGTGTAAAAGATACAAGGAGTTCGAAGCAGTTTGGCAATAAGGCATAACAAAATAGAGAGAGTTATAGTAGTAAAATTTGATAAGTTAGACAATGACATTACATTCCATCAAGAGTCTCCAACTGATCTATATCCTCCTATCCTTCCTGACCTACTTCCGTTCCCACCCTATCCATCCTCTGCTGCTATATACGGTGGCATCAGTTATACCAATCTAACCACTGATAAAACCAATATGGCAGAAGCATCAACTATATCGACCTAACTTCCCCAGCAGGCAACTAGCAATCGTCATCACACATCTAGGGGAGTGTGTCCACCACTGCCCTCCCACGATTCCAGGTTTGGAGGTTACATGGTGGGAAATACCTCCACCCCTCCTCACAACTAGGGTCAACACCCTAATATGGACCACACTACAACACTAGTTGGATACTTGTCATCGAATAATCCAGTCAAGTAGTCTTGTCACCTGTCATTCACATTTTACCCATGTCATAAGAGTGCATATCCAGTAGATACAAAATGTAATAGAACAATGTACATTATACCTTTCCCCATGAGATGTCTCGACCTTCCCCCAATGGAAGAGTAGATCTTGGCTATCATATAGTTCTTTCCAATCTGTGGGTTAGCTCTCATTCATGCATTTATATAACAACAAGATATATATAGATAAGTGATCTTTAAACATCATGTTATTAAGTCTAGTATCCACGTGTCAATCTTGCAGTTCATACTGGAAATAAATCATAATTTCACTAAGTCATTCATTAAATAAATCATATCCACTTGAGCCATACATGAAACAACAATAATTCTGATAAGCCACACACTAGATAATTCATCACTACGTGAGTCATACATTAGGCCATACATCAAACATTTCCATCATCACTACCAAACCCATCAAATGATTTATATAAGTAGTTTCACGTGTCCAAATAAATGCATCAATATTACATAACGTTCATAAATAAATTACATGGAACTACAAAATAGAACCTTAGCATAGGTAGTTGTCTAAGTCAAAAATTGGCATCAAAGATGCTCAAAAAGTGAGGGGTAGTCACGACATATAGTCTCTACATCCTCCTAGGTAGCAGATCCTGGGCTATACTTGTCCCATTGGACCTTAAATTGGTCCATCATGCGATGTCTGAGCTGCTGAACCCTACGGTCCAATATGCGTAATGGTTTGATCATTATGGTTCCCATGTCCGAGACCTGCAATTCCCTCCAATCCAGTTTGTGAGATTCATCAGAAACATAATGTCGTAAAATAGATACATGAAAAACATCATGAGTTTTATGCAAATGGGGTGGCAGTATAAGATTATAGGCAATTGTTCCAATCTTCTCCTTGATCCTAAAAGGCCCTACGAACTAAGGTGACAACTTTGTCCCCTTCCCAAACCAAGTGGTGCTTTTGTTGGGTTGGATATGAATAAAAACTTGGTCCCCTACCTCATAACTGTGATCAATCCTATGTGAATCGGCATAACTCTTATGCCTATCTTGTGCTTCCTTTAACCTTTGTCGAATCTGCTTTACCTGTTCCTCCATTCTTGAACTAATTCTGGCCCAACTATTACTCATTCCTCCAACTTTTCCGAACTCAATGGCATCCTACATGGCCTTCCATATAGAGCTTGATAAGGAGGCATCCTGATTGAACTATGGTAACTGTTATTATAGGCAAACTCTACCAATGGTACGTACCTTTACCTCTGAGTCTGATTATCCATGACGTACATCCTAAGCATGTATTCCATAACCTAATTTACTCTTTCAGTCTGCCCATCTGTTTCTGGATGATATGCAGTGCTCAGGTTCAATTGAGTCCCTAGCGCTGACTGCAAACTTGTCCAAAACCTAGATGTAAATTGAGAGTCTCTATCAGAAACAATCTTTGTGGGTAACTCGTGTAGTCGAATAACTTCACTTATAAACACTCGTGCCACATCAGTAACATCGTAAGTGTCTCTTACTAGAATGAAATGGGTACTTTTGGTCAATTTATGAACTATAACCAATATAGAATTGTGCCTTTGTGAAGTGAGTGGCAAACCCACAACAAAATCCATGGAAATTACCTCCCATTTAGACATAGGGATGTCATGTGGTTTAGGAGTCCTACTGGATGGTGATGATCAGCCTTCACTCATTGACATTCAATACATTTGGCGACAAACTGGACTATGTCATGCTTCATGCCTACCCAAAAGAAGAGTTTCTTCGTGTCCGCGTACATCTTCTTTACTCCAGGATGTGCACAATAGACTTTTCTATGTGACTCTTCGAGGATGGTCCTTCTTATACCCCCTTCCTTAGGTATGTACATTCTACCTTGAAATCTCAATAGCCCATCTAGTTCAAGGAAATATCCCTCAAACTTTGGTTCTATCTGCTTCCCATTCTAGAGTGCTGAAATGACCTTTAGATACCAACTATCTTCAAAGAGTTTCTCCAACACACGTTCCCTTAAATTTACCGTTAAGACTACTAGGGAGAAGGTTCATGGTCTCCTGCTTAGTGCATCAGCCACCACATTCTCATTTCCCTTGATGTATAAGATCTCAAAATCATACTCACTCATGAATTCGCTCCACCACCTTTGTCTAGCATTCAAATCCCTTTGAGTGAAGAGATTCTTTAGGATTTGATGATCTATTCTTAACTCAAATCTTCTCCCAATGAGGTAGTGTCTCCAAAGTTTCAAGGCTAACATCACTGTTGCTAATTCTAAGTCATGTTTAGCATACAACTCTTCATGTTTCTTCAATTTTCTAGATGCGTAAGCTATTACTCCGCCTTCTTGCATCAATACTACACCTAATCCTTGCGTCGAAGAATTGGTGTAGACATTGAAGTCTTTTTCCATGTCTAGTACTGGAAGGATCAGTGCACTAGTTAGTAACCTCTTTAGTTTTGTGAATGCAGTGTCACATTCGTATGCCCATTCATACTTGACCCCCTTTTGTTGTAATGTGGTGATGGGTTTTGCAATCCTTGAAAACCCTTCCACAAACCTTAAAATAACTGGAATAGATTATTCATGTACTTTTTGTTGTGATTTATTTATAAATTAGATCTATTTTTGATGGATTGTTGAAATTACAAGTTTTCATTACGAAAATTATGAAATGTAATTATTCCACTCAGAATAAGGTCTAATAGTCCCATCTACAAGAACAAAATTTGTAAAAGTACACTGAAAAATAGGATTCTTCAACCCAAACTGTCATAGTAATATAGTAATAAATAGTAATATTGGATTCTTCTTTATTGGTCTATACTTGATTATATATCATCAAGTATGTGAAGCGACTGCACGATAGGGTCAAGGCACTCAACGAGCTAGGTCCCAAAACAAAGTGTGCTATCAATTGTGTATGTGAAGAATAGGGAGCTTTGCACTGATGATGAGGATGGACTCATACTTTCTCCTTCTTCCATTAATTCCTCTTCTCAAATCAACAATTCTTCCTCACACAGATTCTCTGTGTATTACAGAAATAGATTCTGTGTATTATATTTACATTTTATTGGAGTTACAATTTAAAATGTAATCACAAATTCAAAGGACAATAAGTTATAGTAGTTCCAACTAATACTCAACTGAGCTTATTCCTATTTCTATCTTCCAATGACTTTGGAAAGGAGGGCACCCTGCCTTCCCCCACATATATTTGTGGTAACATTAGTTTCTATTTTCTATATATATATTCACCTCATTGAAATTTCTTTAGTGATTGGATTGAATGCTCAGAGGAGTACAAAACCTGATCTTACAACATTGATTGGGTATTCCTTTGATAACCATAAAGATCTAACCTTCTCTGTGTGCTTGTAACTGTGAAAATTCAATGAAGAACACACCTCTAAAATTGTCTTATGTGTACCAATGTGTTGGAGGTGATTCATTCCATTTGTAGTCTCTAGCACTAACTATCAACAAGGTATGCTTAACTTGCCATTTTAAAAGATGGTGATAACTCTTCAATTTTTTTAGGCACAAAATAAACTACACAGAAGCTTCAGATCTTCAAATGTTTTTAGAAACCTATTTTAGCAATGTACACCAAAGTAATGAAATCATTTTTTAAAACACTGTGCTGTAAAATATATGCAAGTTTAGTCTTGCTTCAAATTTAGCTGATACTTGCAACCCATGGCCTTGGTATGCTCAAGAATAACAATGTACGATATGCACCTGGTTGTGGACTAGTTGTTCCTAAAGAATGTAGTGATTGTGGCAAGAAATTTAATATGGTTGGGCCCATATGGTCTGCCTCAATTCATCATCCTAACTGCGTTTCGTCCATATTATCAAATGTTATTGCCCTGAAATCTAGCTATCCTGCATACTACAAAATATATGTTTCCTTGACCTTGATTTCTGAGACAAGGATCTTTTTAGTTAGTAATGAAGCATAACATGTAAAGTTAATATTGATTTGCCACCGCATTCAATGGTATAATGTATACAGCTTAGTGATAAATGTGGGCAATTAATTTGGAGTAGCAACATTTCATGAACATAGCAAGATAACATTCCCTTTGTTTTCATTTTATTTGGAAGGTTCATTTCTTAAGTACATGTGATCATATCAAAGAGTATTTATCCTACCAGAATTTGGTGCTTTCTATTTACCATTTCTTTTTTATACATTATATTAATTATCATCTAGATAGACAAATTATTACTAGGGGCCTTTATTGAGAGGGGCTAGTACCAACACTCAAACAGATAAAGATCTTAGGTGCCTCAATCAATCCTTAAGCATGGGTTTTCTTCACATAAGAGATTCTCATGAAAGATGACCTACTATGATGGACAGTGTGGGCACACTCCAATCCATTATACACACTTTTCAAAGAATTGGTGGCATTCCAAAACAGTGATCAGATTTCACATGTTTGTTGGGTGATGCAATCCACTAGACACACTTTTCAAGGCATTGGTGGCATTCCAAAATAGCAATCAGATTTCACACGTTTGTTGGGTGATGCAAGTACAACTCACAACAATAACGCTAGCTGAGGCCAAAGCTCTTCTACATTCTAGAGTATTGTAAGATTGACTGTGTCACTAGACTATGTTCGCTTGTAGGGGCTTGACCCAGGTTCAAAGGTGATTTAGCCAAACAAATCCCAGTACTACTGGCCCTTTCGGCAACAGTCCATGGAGCGTGAACTGAGGTCTTACTCGAAGTAGTATGGGAGGGTGCTAGAACCAAGTTTCCACACCCTGGGGATGTATGATGAGCTTCTGGTGGTCTGCGTTTGATCCTATGCCTACGTCGCTACACGCACCTATTAGTCCCTCGCAGCCTCTGTTGCTACCTTTGCACAACCCTACTTGGGGCGCGATCTGTATTATACCAAAGTTTCTTTCCATTTAACCCGTTATTACCCGACTACTTAACTTATCTATGTAAGATTAGTGATATCCAACAATCATATAAGTGCACATGATAAACAAAATAGTATAAATGTAAAGAATGTGATACACAAGCAGATGCACCGAATTTGGAATCAACTTCTCTTTATTATTCTTCATTCAAGGTTACAGACTCAACACTGCCCTGTGCACTCAGCTGCAGGGGTCTGCGCACTCAGATGTAGACTCTACTAGGCCTCTACGCACTCCGCTGCAGAGCCTCCTCCTACTACTACGACCCAATACACTTAGACTCTTACTCTATGCTACTCATTCGCTTCTTCACTGCTTTCCTTTACAACTTAGAGCCTTGCTCTATTTATACAACCCCATGGTCTGCGGACCATGGGTAGGCCTACATGACATTTACATTACATTACAAAAATTTGGGTAGACAACCCTATGACTCAACCTATACTTCACGCTCCACGCCCACACTTCGTGGAGTTTTACAATACATCTAACCAAAACTTGGGGTTTGAGCCCCAAAACATGTTGTGGGGGGATTCCATGCCCAACGGTCCCCCAACAGAACCATCGTGACTTATCCCTGAGTCACTCAGTTGGCGCAGTGATTTTGGCGTGAAGTCCCTCCAACTAGTCCCATACTGCTCAGAGGTCCGCAACGCACTGTTCTGCGGTTTGCTGGACCTACTGCATGCGCTCTTCCGATGTGGGCCATCAATGCTTTCTTAGCGGCAGACTGTCCCAAATCTTACCCTTAATTCGCGTCTTAAATGCCCGCTGTCTCCTCCCTTTTGCCTTAAATTAGACATCCCATCATGAACAGTGACACCAACGGTCACTTCCCAACCTACCCACATAGTAGCGTAACCCCTGTGCACGGGCACGAACCTTGTGACATGTTGATTCTGCATGCACCTCCCTTGTCACGCATCTCCCAAACAACCTATTTTATAGTCCCGCGCTCTCTTTCAACTGCCTGGAGTGCTGAGACTGTGCTTCCTACGGCTAGTCAGGTGGTTGCACCACCTGTGCGAGGCTTCAACTTGCCTTCTAGTATAGTTCGCGGAAAATCCCCAATTGCCCTCGCGACAGCCGATGCCGCGCATTCTATCGTATGTAGGGTGTTCCCCTGGTTACTGCGTTTGACGAGATGCGGTCATAGCCATGGTAGCAGAGTCATAAATTCTCTACGCCACTCTTCTAATTCAGTGGTATGATCATCTGCACCTTACCTTGTCACCCTTGGTTGATCGACGAGACATGCTTGCTTGATCTCGTTTTCTAGCCTCTTGACCTCAGCGTACATCAAAATGATTTTCTTCCTCAGTGGTACCCAATATTTTTTGAGTCCACGAAGTCTAAGGTTCCCTTGCTGAATGGCTTCTTGAATCCTTATGTGTTCGACCTCGCATAACTGTGTGATTTCTTCATCCTGGTCTTCGTGCACTATCACATCTACAGGAGCTATTACATGTAGATTCCTCTTTGCATTCTCTTCAGAAATTACGGTCTCTACTCTGTTCCACACCTTTGGAATTGTTTCCACAGTCAGGGTTTTGCACATGGTCCTATAGGCCCATCGAACCGCTGGTATGCATAGGTCCCAATCAGTGTGTCTCGCCTGGTGAACCCTATTTAGTACTTCACACACCCTATCGAATGCTTCTTCGTGGATAATTGGTAGCACGCGTCGCCTTTCCTGCTGCTGCATTTTATTCTGATTCTCTATTTTGGGAGTGGGGTGTGCTTGTGCGAGTTGTACGACATGTGTCCGTACCCATCGGGAAAGGTGGGTGCACAAGTTGTTCCACCCCAGGTGACTTGCTCTCGTTCTGAGCTGGGGTTTTCCAAAGCGTAGGCGCATCATCCTTCTACATCCGCACCAGTCCTCAAAACTTCCTTGATGCATACCCCACCATCGTGCGGGCGTTGTACGCAGTGCCCACTTTAGAGCATCGAACCCTACTGTTCTGGTACTGCGCTTTCAAATTTGCTTAGGAATTCATCCACCGCTGTCAACCCATCATATGTCGGCAAATCCCTTGCCTCTATTGTCAAGCAGCGTAGTGATCTAACTATCATGTTGCAATTAAGCGTTGTTACTTCGTGCAACTGATTCTGCCATCGCTCTATTTCTTCATCTGAATCCAAAGTGTAGGAGCTTTCGCAATCCCATGAAATCTTTCCATCTGTCGTTGGATTCACCCAATCCTCTTCTCGTGTAGTTATCTTGTAAATAAAATCGAGATCGTCATCACTATCGTCGTCGCGCACCGGTTCAGTGTATCACGCTCCTTCGGTTGGATCTAGTGGTACTACTACGCGTAGTGACTTTTTCTCAAATATCATTTTGCGCTTCTTCATATTTATGACTCTGTTCATATCGGTGGCCTAGTCTATTCCTGGTAGCACGGGATAGCGATTACTGTCATCGAAAATCTCTATCACTTCAAAATCTGCCTGCGCGCTTGTACCTTCAATATCTATTGTTACCCCTTGCAATCTTCCCATGGGTAAGATCTTTTGTTGGTTCACCATTCGTAACTGAATAGGAGACCACTGTAGCGTGGGTCTGCCCATGCGTTCCCATGTTTTTTTTGGCAGTACATTCACGTCCGATCTGAGATCCAGGATTACCTGATCCATTTCATACTTATTGATTTGCGCATTCAACCTAATTTCCCTTCCTGTGTGTAATGCATGCTTTCCAAGTTTCTGGACCACGCGCGGCTCTCCTGACCCCGTGCACCTAGTGATAAGTTCCTGTAGTCCTTTTATTACCTTGCTATCATGTAGCAGTTTCATGCATGTTTCCAAAAAGGTAGTGAGCATTGAAGGATCCATCCCTGGTTCTAGTTGATCCTTACTACCTAAAGTGGAGGCCTCCGTGAAGCTCTTCTTAGCTTCCATGAATGTCTCCTTCACGCGTTCTAAATCAAACTCAGGTTCCTTTGTAGGAGCCTTGCGAACCCATGCACCTTCTTCTGACTATTTCCCTTTATCATCGCCAGTGATCATACTACTCCTGAGCATCATGTTTACATTCAGGTCTTCTTTGCGCGGTTCAGACCTCATCATCTGCAAATTCTGAGTCGGAAGGGGCTGAAGTACCCCTTTTTCGTGCAGTCTTGCTATCAATGTAGGGCAGTCTTCTACCTCATGATCAAAATGAGTACAGTACAAACATGATTTCCTTGTCGGGTTTGTACAATCGCAGGCATAGTGCCCTAGCCCTCCACAATTGTAACAGATTAACTGTCTGCGACCCCTTCCTGGTCCCATTCCACCTCGACCTCAACCGCACCCTTGAAATCCAGCGTGCATCATTCCTGCATTTGGGTCGAGGGCTCGCATTTCGTTCTGCACCCTGTAAGTAGGAGTTCGATCCATCATTAGTTCATAGCTTTTGCAGGTGCATTCATCATGGCCTACCGACCTGTAGAAATTACAAAACAATTGCTCAGACGTCTACGTATACTTTGGCAAAAGATGACAGTTATCTGTAGTGTGTTTTCCTCCTATATGACAGATCGCGCACCATAGTGCAGGTGTCGCACTTGGTCTTGCCCGTGCCTCAGGTCTTAATGGCATCGACCCTCCTCCAGCCAAGTAATTCGTGAGTACTAGACAGTGATCCTTGTCTTGCCCCTGGCCTTTGCATTTTATGCACCATATCCCCTCATGTGCATCTCACCGAGGTGTCCTATCCTATTTCAAACTCTGCATCTCCAGACACAGATTTTACAGTTACGCGTGGATTTGTTGGACTCCTAAACCAGGGTCTTATATAGGGGTCTCATGCAATCTCACTGCCATCTCCAAAGCTTCGGCCTGGGTGGTAATTTTTTGTTGTAATAGCGTCGTCCTTAAGTGCGGTGTCAGTGATGCTACAAACCATGCACGGTGGTGTCCATTCTTCAATGTCATGTTGGCTTTGTGAATCATACCCTTTAGTCTTTGGTCAAAATCCCAGAGGGTCTCACCTGGGAGCATCGTGATCTCCTTAAACCTGATGATTGATTATGTTTCTGAGTTTGGCCTACTAAATTCCTTGTTCAACGTAGTGTGGATTTCTACTATTCCTGTGTTTGGATGGTCATTTGAATGCTTGATGTACCATGTTAATGCACGATCCTGCAATGTGCTTACCAACGTAGCCTTTTTTATATTGTCATCCACTACTCCTTGTGCTTCCCATACCGCTCTTACCTCGAACCAGAATTGGTTCGGGTCTTCATTCCCTACTCCTTTGAATACTGGTAATTTGATCGCACTTGCCATACTAAACTGTGGTGGTGGTGGAGGTGGGGTGGGTGGAGATGGAGGTGAGGAGGGTGAGACAGGTGGCAGTGTAGGTGAAAGTGGTAAGTGTGAAATTCACTGCCTTATCATACTGACTGTGCTTCTCGAAGAAACTTTTGCAAGCTCTTCCTTGCTTTCCCGCGAGGGGGAAATTAAGGGACTGGTTTCCAATTCTTCACTACTTCCGCTTCTGTAGATCTTTTCACTTTGTGTGGTATCAAACATTAATTTATTCACATAACCTGATTTTCACACAATAGCATCTTAATCCAAGTTTTCAAAGATTTGATATACTTACCTTGCGGTCCCTTGAGGAAGCATCGCTCTGCCTCATTGTAGCTAACGGTCATGTCTACCACGAACTCAGTGATAAATCCTCCTATAATTCAGTCGAGCCAATGGTCCACAACTCGCACGACCTTATCTCTTGATGCTTCTAGTCTGTGCACTAATTCTGGAGTCCACACGATTGGTTTGTCGAGTCTGCACCTTCCCTAACTGTCTGCTAGCTTCGCGATCCACTCATATAGCTCAGAAGGAAAGGATGCAAAGAAAATTTCGTAGATTTTCATATACAAGTAGCGCTCCAACTACTGTTTCTTAGATACTCACGGATTTCTGTTTTCCTGCGTCGCGAACTCGTGAATCTTCTTGTCCAACCACTCTTCAATTTCTTTCTTTGTTGGATTCCAGTGGCACGACATCAGACATCCCTTATGCAGATCCCGGTCCTGGCAATGGAACCATTTGTTGGCTTGTAGGGGCCTGACCCAAGTTCAGAGGTGATTTAGCCAAACAAATCCCAGTACTACTGGCCCTTTCGGCAACAGTCTACGGAGCGCGGACTGAGGTCTCACTCAAAGTAGTATGGGAGGGTGCTAGAACTAGGTTTCCGCACCCTGGGGATGGCTGATGAGCTTCTAGCAGTTCGCGGTTTGATCCTATGCGTACGTCGCTACGTGCACCTATTAGTCCCTCGCAACCTGTGTTGCTCCCTTCATGCAGCCCTACTCAGGGCACGATCCGTATTATACCCAAGTTTCTTGCTATTTAACCTGTTATTACCCGATTACTTAACTTATCTATGTAAGATTAGTGATAATTAACGGTATATCCAACAATCATATAAGTGTGCACGATAAACAAAACAATATAAATGTAAAGAATGCAATCCACAAGCAGGTGCACCGAATTTGGAATCAACTTCTCTTTGTTATTCTTCGTTCAAGGTTATAGACTTGACATTGCCCTTCGCACTGAGCTACAATGGGTCCGCGCACTCAGCTGCGGACTCTACTAGGCCTCTGTGCACTCAGCTGTCAAGCCTCTTCGTACTACTACGACCCAATACACTTAGACTCTTACTCTATGCTGCTCCTTCGCTTCTTCGCTCCTCTCCTTTACAACTTAGAGCCTCACTCTATTTATACAACCCCATGGTCCGCGGATCATGGGTAGGCTGACATGTCATTTACATTACATTACAAAGCCTAGGGCGAACAACCCTATGACTAAACCTATACTTCATGCTCCGCGGCCACACTTAGCGGAGTTTTACAATACATGTGACCAAAACTTGGGGTTTGAGCCCCAAAACATGCTATGGGGGGATTCCATGCCCAAGAGACTATATAATATTTTGAGTCCATTACCATCTAGTGTGAGTTTTATTTTCCTCTTTATTATTGAAAAACTAGTCTTATTCCCCTCTCCTTTTCTATGGATGTCTATTGTTGAACACATGTGGGTCTAAATATAAAGTTACATTATCCATCCCTTGTTGACTTGTATCAACTTGCCTTTTACTGCCCCATGAAACATTGGGAATTGACATCCTGTATTCATCAATGGTTGAGCGATGAACGTCTTCAAATCCAATCACCAATCTTCTTCTTTTCAAGGAGTAGACATTATAATTTTGTAACTTTATCTGCAAACCTATTGACAGTGTGAGCATATCGTTTATTTTTTGCAAGTAGAACATCCCTCTAATTTATGTTTGCATATACATCACATACAGTATTGGTAGTAAATTGGATAGATATATAGTCTTCACTATTAGTTTTACATTGTAGAAAACTGATAGGTTTTTTGTCATGAGATTTATTGTTTTACTGAAGAATTCAACTCTGCAATTTTCTGGCAATGGCATGTGCACATAGATCTTTTTGGAAGGAAAGCACGCACCACAATTAAGATGCCGATTCTTTTTCACCCACCTATTACACAAAATATTGTCACCATGAATTTCTGTAGTCAGTGTGAGTCTATCACCACTCATACTGTCCTCCTTTGCAAGTCTCAAACCTCAGCTCTTCATGTCAAGCCTTAAAAATGAGAGAAAGTCCTTGAAAATCTCTAAAACTCTGGTTCCGCACTTTCTCTTAGCATTACCTGCGGTCCCGCACCCCTTGGTCATGTTCCTTGCGGACCTGCCCACTCTGTCTCTAAAGGAAAGGGTGCGGACCCCTGTAAAAGTAAAAAAGGTGCAAGTTTATTATTAAAAACTCACTTTGGATTAATTATAGACGCTTATAGAAGGAATCTTGAGGTGGCAAGTTTGCTCCTAGGTGGTTCATGCATCCCATAACTAAAGGAGCTAACCCCTTGATGAGAGGAGCTTATCCCTTTGAATGAGGACTCTATCCCTTTGAAGGTGGACCTGGTAACTTCCTTCCTCTACACTATAAAATGAGGCATTGGGCTGGTTGCTAGGGAGATTCAACGCTGAATATTTTTTAGGGTAAATGCTATTGGAATTTAGACTTCCTAATTGAGATTGAGAGGAGAGATTACATACCTTTTGATCTCTTTGGGAAGAGAGTGAAGCTTGTCAAAGTAGAGGAGATTCTTGTTGGACCCTGGGAGGAGCTTGTACAACATCAAGGCACCAAGGTTGTAAAGTTCTTCTTTGTTTAAAGTTAATACAATCAAGTTCATTTTTCTGAATAAGCTGTCTTATATGGTTTATTTCATGAATTCCTTGATCATCATGATAAATATGGTTTATTATATTGGCTATGTAGGTTTTATTTGATGTGTGCTTGTCTATGTTTGCAGGTTCTTTAAAAGGAAGCTCATTTGGACAGTCGAAGCGTGGCTGCCACAAACTAGCGTTGGACTTGAGGTAGGGTCTGAAACATCTCTTGGCTTTTATTTATAAATCGAAATATTTAGAGAAAGATAGAATTTGCTTGTTTTGCTTGTCGCTAGATATCTGTAGATACTAGGGAGATCGGTCTTGTCCGCAAGAACGATTTATCCTCCCGACAAAATGGCGACTCCGCTGGGGACTTGAATTTTGGTTTTTTGCCTTTGCTTTTACTTTGACTTGAGAAACTTTTTCTCTGTTTCTGGTTTTTGCTTGATGTGTGTGGGATTGGGTAGTTTCATTAGATTTTGAATTGTTTTTTTTTCACGCTTTTGAGAGAGGACCGCACGTTCTGGTTGTAACACAGTGCGGACATCCCCGCACCGTTGCTTTACTACACAGTGCGGTACCGCACCTGGTTATACTGGGAGCCTGCAAACCCTGTGAAATTTTTGAAAAATTTAAAATCTTTTCATTCAGTTAAGCTTAGGATTTTTTTATGTTTTTTAGCCTCTACCCAGATCTGCATGTGTTTTGTCAGAAATTTTTTGTAGGTGAATTCCTTTGGCATTTAGGTTTTAGGTGAATTTCTAGAAGTTTTGTGTGCCTGGCTTGATTTTCGTTTGGTCTTTGTAGTAACTCAGAGCTTAGAAGCCTTAGAAAACTCAGATCACCCTGGTTTTTACTGGTCTTCTTTATGAGTCTGACCGATTTGTAAAATCTGCCTTTGGTGAGGAATACATCTCGTTTTTCTCTTTGCAAAGCTTCGAAGGAACTTGTTTTGAAAGTTTTGGATTTCATTTTTAAAAAGAAAACATAAGCTAGTTGTTTTTTGATTAATTTGTTATTCTGAACGAATTAGTCCTTAGTTTGCTGATAACTAAGTAAAACATCCTTGAAAAGAAATTTTGTAAGCTTTTACTTCAATTAGATTTTTAGAAATTATAGATCTCAAGATTAGATTTTTAATAGTTTTGAGTGTTTTCTAGGAATTTTAAAATCTCTTTTGAAAAAGCTTGTTTTTGTAGTGTTTGAGTGTTGAAAAGAAAGGGATATTTTTTCGTGAGCATAATTAGTAGTCTCGTTTTTGAGCTTATTGAAAAAGACAAAAAGTTTTTCTTTTCATTTGTTTGTTAAGGAAAGATTTGTTTTTCAAGCAATGGCATTCTCAACTCTTTCTTTAGCTAGAAATTCATTGAAGAAAAAGGATTGTTTATTATCTTAGGTGCATTTTTAGTGTTTTGGAGTCGAGTCTTCACACCATAAAGTTTCATCTCCACACCTTTTGACTTAAGAAACAACCATAAAAATAACGCTTAAAGTAAAATCTATCTACTAATCTTTTTATTTCTAGGGCTCTTTATCACCAACATAGCTTAGGCTAGTATCTTGGAGTAGGGAGTAATTAACTCTCCAAGATAGTAAAAATAAACAAGTAGCTGTATCTTGCGGTAGGAGATAAATTCCAATTGTTACATCTATGCTCTGGGAAGCTCCTCTTATAGGAGTCAAGCACGAGGTCATTTCCGAACCAGTGGGGTAATCAATCCTTCCTCATTGGGAACGATAGCAGATATACACGTATTAAAAATGATAAACCTCAGATTAACCATTGTCGAGGAGCCTGGGGTCACTTGTTGGTAAACCTTGGATTATGTCAAGGAGCCTTCAAGGGGATTGAGCTTGCCACTCTGCCCTTGCGTGTGTATCGGATCATAGACTATTCCCCCAGGTATATTTGTTTCTGTTGGTAACCATAGTGACCATAATCTATAGGATTCTTTCCTAAGGTGATGGTGGAGGGAAGATCCCACTGTACCTGGAGTAGACGTCGACTAGACTCACTTGGACTTTCTGGGGGGTTCTCTTCAATCGAGACGGTTTAGTGGAGAAACTTGTGCCAGTCTATTTCATTAAGCAGGTTGTCAGGGTAACTGTTCCAATCACCATTTCTGTATTGAATTCTGCGACGTTGGATTTCATCACCAACTAGTGTTTTCGGTACGAAAAGTTAGTGTTTGTGTGTGGTTTGACCTCCTAGATTCTTTAGGCTTGTGATTCAAATTGATTGGTTCTTTAAAGACTTTAGGTGGTTTTCATTGAGATTTTTCTTTGTTTGCGTGTGAAGTAATTAAAATATTTAATCGTGGCTGAATTACCGAGACAGTCCCGTAGACTTCGGGGCCAACCTCCTGAGTTTTCACCAAGCCAGCTTGAAGGGCTACGAGCTCTTGTAACTCCTAGTGACAGTAGAGTTGGGTCATCCGAAGAAGGAGAATCTTCTTTAGTTGTATATCTTGATTATCAAGTTCAAGCACCAGAGTATATTATGGAACCAATTTCATTTTCCGAAGTTACTGGTAGTGTTTCCTCTACTAGTGAATTATCCAAGGAACCTGAAATTTCTAAACCTGAAACTGAACCTGCTACTACTCCATCATCAAGATTTTCTTCTCCAACTTCTAATGGTCCTGGTTCACCCAGGGTAGGAAGAATCATTACCCAAAATCTTCCTTCTGGACTTATTGCTATTGCAGAACTTGTTACTCCGGAAGAAGGTATATCTATCCTTGAAAATCAACCAACTATAGAACTTAGGGAGCGTGAATCGATTTTTTACAGTCCACCTAGGAGGGACGCTTGGTATCTTTCATTGACCAACTTTTTAGAAAATCTGGGACTAAGTTTTTCACCACCTCAAGTTCCTTATCATCCAACACCTAGAGGTTATTATCCTCCTTTGAATATGTCGAGACAATCATCCATGTTTTCTCAATCTCCAGAAACATTTTTATATGGCGATCCTTCTGTTCCTTCTAGGTATCAGTCACTCATTGGTACTTTTTCGGGAGCATCTCCTCAACCTGTTGAACATGGGTTATTAATTGGTAATAATGGAACTAAGCCATTGAGTGTAGAAGATATTCTTATGATGTCAGGTACTATTCCAAATCCGCAGCCTCAAGGTATTCAGTTACCGCCTGGGGGGAAACCTCAAGGTCCTCAATTATCACCTGGGGGGAAACCTCAAGGTACCTAGTTACTGCCTGGGAGGCAATCTCAAGGATAGTACATACCTTCGGGACAATACATTCCTTACGGTCAACCCCAGACTCAGTACGTACCTCAAGGTCAACTCCAGTATCAATATGTACCTCAAGGTCAACCCTAGTTTCAGTACGTGCCTCAAGGTTATCAACCTCAAGGTCAGTACCCAACCCAAGGTTTCCAACCACCTTCAGGTCAATCATTTGTCCAAGGAGCTGGAAATGTACCTTTGAATTATTCACCCTACCCTCAACCCAGTTATGGTCCTCAATATGCTCAACCTTTTATGGGTCCATACCCCGGAATGAACGTAGTGCGGGATCCATCTCAATCCCAACAGATCTTGCAATCGAATGTGCAGTTGTCATCTCAATCTGGACAACCTTTGGTTTCTGGTTCAACCCAACGACCTATCCAGCCTACTATTCAAACTTCTGCACCTGGTGTAGTTTCTCAGCCTGGGCCTAGTTCGCCTCGAACTCCGCCTCAAACGACTATTGCAACTGCTGCAACATCTGTTCAATCTACCCCACCTACTTCTAGAGTATCGACAGCTCCAGTTTCTACTGTTCCTGCATCAATTTCTCAAGCATCTTTACCTCAGTCTGGACCTACAATTCAGACTTCAGTTCAAATGCCTGTAGGACAACCTGGTCCAAGTACGGTTGTCACATGTCAACCTCAATTTACTTATCAACCGTACCAGGGACAGTACCAATTCGGTCCGGCTGTGCAGAACCCAGTCTATCAGTATCAACTGTACCCTAGATATACTTATCAGCAACCTCAACAACCCCAGTACAGTCCGGTTAATCCTAGTTTTCCGGGAGGATATAATATCCCAAATGCAATTCCATTTCTAAGTTATCCTGGATATCCTCCTCCTGGGGCTGGTCTTATGACCCAGGGTTTTCGAGACCCTAATTGTCAGTTAACGTTTATTGCAACTTTGGACTTGCCTGATTTGTCGTGCCTTACGAATGATCTGATTAATTATCTTTCGTTTTGGCCGCCAATGCTGAATAAGTTTCCCAGTGATATCCCAACGTTTGAAGGTAAATTAGGAGAGTATCCGTCAAACCATGTGATGACTTATCACCTCTGGTGTGCATCTAACTCCATTTTAGATGATTCAATTCGTTTACGTCTTTTTCAATGCACTCTAATTGGTCTTGTGGCCAAGTGGTACATTGAGTTACCGCGAGCCACTTTTTATAATTTTAGTCAGCTCGCTACTTCATTCTTAACTCATTTTCAGTTGCCTGTCAGATATGACAATGGCACAGAATTATTAACTTCATTAAAATAGTCAACGTCCACTTATATTTCAGATCACATTCATGAATGGAGGTGTCGACGGCGTTTAGTGAAAGTTTTTATTCCGGATCAAATCTTAGCAGAATAGTTTGTCAAGTCATTATTACCTAAAATCACTGAGGATGTAGCTAAGGCAGGAGTTGTTACTGAAGAACAAGTAATTGCTCAAGCTCAGTACCTTGACCTCGTTTATACGCAGTTGGGTACGTTACACGAGAAAATCCCCGACCTTCCTAAACAAAATCAAATAACTGCAGCTCCTTCAGGGTCACATGCCGCTGACGGTATGATTGGTTCAATTAACACCAAAAGTAAGAAGAAATCTTCAAAGAATTCTTCTCCTATCATAACTTTACCAGATTCCCCGACAAGAGACTCTTTCGCTGAAATTTCTGCCATTATTCATGTCGTAGAGTCATCTACGGCCAAATCAAAATCCGACGGTAAGAAGAAGGGGAAAAAGAAAAATAAATCAGATAAAAATTCGAAAGAGAAATCTGATAAAACGGAATCTACTGATGAGAAATGTAAACCTCGTTATCCTTATCTCATTTGTGATGAAGAGCATTTTACAAGAGACTTCCCTCATCGCGCTGAGGTTGTGAAAATCGTCAAAGGTTCTCAAATGCCTGTTGTCTTGAAGGATCATTTTCCTAGTTAAGATAGTAAGATGATAGGTTCTTCCTCAAATGCCTCGGAAGAACCCATAATGATGATGTCCCATGTTAGGATTGCGACACAATCGCAAGATTATGGAAGTAAAAGTCTTGTTGGTGGTAAGGAAGCAAAATCTTCTAATTCGAACCCATCAACTTCAACTCCTGGTTCCGATCTGCTACAGATCGAGAAACCTAACCCAGACTTAGTAATTAAACCACCCACTAAGGGTATACTTTGAAAGTCAACTTTCAATCCACATGCGAGAGCTGCTCAGAACTATAACATTGTTGAAGATTTAGCTATTTCCCCTTCAGCAATGTCGGCTTTGGAGGTGCTGCAATCATGTCCAGCACAGCGTAAATTGCTATTTTTGGCTATAGGAGCTGTTAATAATCAGGACTCGAACCTTATAATGTTTGATTTAGAAAATAGTACACCTTGCTTACCTCATCAAATGGCTTTCCAGATTCCAGTGTTAGTAAAAAACAGACCTTGCTATAGGATTGTAATTGATGAGGGAGCTTCAACGTGTATTATGTCGATCTAGTGTTGGAGATCGCTTGGTTCTCCTACACTCAATCAATCCCCAATGATTCTAAAGGTTTTTGATGGTCGTGGGTTCCATCCTTTTGGCATTCTATAGGATTTACCTATAGGGGTTGAAGGCAAAACTATTAATCTAGATGTGGAAGTGGTTGAGGACCCTCTAAATTACAACCTTCTCTTGGGTCGTAGTTGGTCTTACGCTATGACTGTTGTTGTTTCATCGGTCTTTCGGCTTATAAAGTTTCCTCATAATGGAAATATTGTAACTATAGACCAGCTAACTTACTATTCATTCAACCCAGCCTCTTCTGAAAGTATCCAGCATGTCGGCAAAACAACTATCCCTTATAAGGATGTTGGAGTAGGACTAGTTAAAGATTCTGGTTTACTAGGAACTTTTTCCTTTCCTCTTCCTACCGTATCGCCTTCTACAACAACCATTCATATGATTTCATCAGACACTATTGTTTATGATGATCCTTGTATCATACCTTCTGAATCTGAGATGGATTCATTTGGTGATGCTATGCCTTTGAGTCCCTATGAAATTGCGTATCAGGCCGTACAGTCGTTTTCCGACCCTTCTTCAACTGAAATTGATCTAATGAATGTGATCCATGGAGAATCACTTTCAACATCAGACTCAGATTCAACAACTTTTTCTGAACTTGTTCATACTAATGAGCAGATTCGAGAAATTTTGTCTGTTGATGATTTACCATGGGAAGATCTTCATCATAGATCTTCGTTCTTACTTGAGATTGATTATTTTGAGAATGATTTTTCATCTATTTTTACCACTGATTATGTCAAGGAACCACAGAATCCCTTGCAAAATCCTGATTCTGAGTTAAATTTGGGAAATATTTCTCGAACAGTTCCTATTGACATTTCAGTTAAACCTGGAATTGTTGAAAACATTCATATAGGTGCCTCCTGTACAAAAGATGAATTTCAAACATATAAGGCCCTATTTCAAGAATTTCGCGACGTGTTTGCCTGGTCATATGAAGAAATGCTAGGAATTGACCCAACAATTGTTGTTCATGAAATCAAAACTTACCCGGATGCTAAACCTGTCCGGCAACGTTTGCGTCAGATACACCCGCGAAAAGCTTCTATTATTAAAGTAGAAGTTGAGAAATTACTTAAAGCAGGTTTCATTTATCCAATTCCCTTGATAGATTGGGTATCGAATATTGTTCCTGTTAACAAAAAGCAAGGGACGATAAGAATATGTATCGATTATAGGGATATTAATCGAGCCTATCCCAAAGACAATTATCTGACTCCCTATATTGATCAAATCATTGATGATTGTGCCGGCAGTGAAATATTCTCCTTTATGGATGGTTTTTCCTGTTACAATCAAATCAACATTCTACCTACTGATCAACCAAAAATGGTTTTCATTTGTCCATGGGGGACGTTTGCTTATTGCAAATTACCTTTTGGGCTAAAGAACGCCGGAGCAACTTTTCAAAGAGCTATGTCTTACGCGTTTCATGACATCAAGCACATTGTGCAACCTCATCTCGATGATTTACCTACTCATTCATTACGTAGAGCCGACCATCTTATTCATTTACGAGCAATCTTTATGAGATGTAGGCATTATCGAATTAGGTTGAATCCACACAAATGTGTTTTCTATATAGAAACGGGTCGTTTACTGGGATTTGTTGTTTCGAAAGCCGGCATTCGTGTCGATCCCTCGAAGGTTGAAGCTATTGTCAAATTGCCTCCTCCTTCGACTCTTTGCCAACTCCAAAGTTTGCAAGGGAAAGCAAACTTTTTACGTCGATTCATTCCTAACTACGCCGAGATAACAAAGGGTTTTACTAGGTTGTTGAAACAGAATACTCCATTCTTTTGGGATGAGATAGCTGACAAATCTTTTGATGCACTAAAACACGCGTTGACCCATGCACTGTTATTGCATCCTCCCAACTACAACCAGGACTACTTCTTATATCTCGCCGCCTCTCATTCCACCATCAGGATGGTATTAGTTCAGGAAGATGAATTCGGTAGTGAACATGTGATTTATTACCTTAGTCGAACTTTGAACCCAACTGAGCTAAAATATTCACATGTGGAGAAATTGGCCTTGGTGGCTGTTCAAGCTGTCCAACGATTTCGTCATTACATTTTACTACGCAAAACTACTGTAATTTCTGACTGCAACCCTATCATCTATTTTTTGACCAAACAATTGCTAGGGGGCAAGTATTCCAAATGGATTGTTATCCTACAGGAATTTGACTTGGAGTTTGAAAAATCTAAGTCAAAGAAATCTTTAGTTTTTGCAGAGTTGATGTGTGACTTCCTGCGTGCTGATACTGAAACTGTGGCGGAAGAGCCCATTGCGGACGAATCCTTGTTTCTTATCAGCACTCTTGATCCATGGTATGGGGATATCATAGTTTATCTCCAAACCCAATCCTTTTGGCCTGAAATTTCAAGATCTCAGCATCGGAAAATACGATTCCAACCCCAACAATACAAGATTATTGGAGATACACTTTATTGTCGTGGGGCAGACTCCGTTTTCCGACATTGTTTAACTCATGAGGAAGCTGAAAGGTTTCTAAATGACTGTTACTCTGGAGCATGTGGCGGTCATATGTTTGGGTATGCCACAGCCCAAAAGATATTGCACGCTGGCTATTTCTAGCCGTCTTTGTTTAAAGATTGTATTGACGCAGTCCGAAAATGCCACAGTTGCCAAATTTTTGATCGAAAGATGCGTGCTCCACCTGCTTCTCTCCACCCTATAATTGTTGTCGGACCTTTTGCGAAATGGGGTATCGATTTTAGTACATGTAACCCTCACTCGGCCGGGGGGCATGCGTATATCATCCTTGCGGTAGATTATTTTACCAAGTGGGCTAAGGCGATGCCTACATTTTCAGCAGATGGCAAAACTGCTGCGATTTTCGTTTTCAATCATATAATTACTAGATTTGGTGTTCCACAAGCGATTATCACTGATCATGGGCGTCATTTTCGAAACATCATGATGAGTGAACTAACAAATCAACTTGGCCTACGTCACGATAGTTCTACTCCATATTACCCACAGGCTAATGGTCTGGTTGAAGCCATCAACAAAGTTCTAGCCATTATGATCTGACGAATCATTGGGATTCATAAGTCGAATTGGCATAACATGTTATTTTCAGCGCTTTGGGTGTATCGAACCTCAATAAAACATCAACTGGTTTCACTCCTTTCCAATTAGTTTACAGTTTGGAAGCTGTGTTACCCATTGAATGCGAAATCTCGTCATTGCAAATAGCCATAGAATTACTTCCAGCCACTTCCGAAGAGGAGAAACATTTGTTGTACTTGGCTCAGCTAGATGAGAATCAATGTGATGCTGCACTAGCAATCGAAACTCACACCAAACGTATTAAAGCTCAGTACGATCGAAATGTTACACCTCGTAATTTTTCGGAAGGAGACCTAGTCTTACTATACGATCAAGCAAATGATAAGCTAGGCGTTGGAAAATTCGTACCCATGTGGCATGGTCATTATGTTGTTAAGCAAAAGCTGGCAAAAGGGGCCTATGAATTGGTAGATTTTGACGATGTCTCTTTAGGTAAGCCCAGAAATGGTCTTTATCTGAATAGATATTATGCTTAAATCTAGGTGTGGAGATTTTAGTTAGATTAGTTTTCTTTCTAGCTGGTGTGTTTTAGATTAGAAAAGTGTGCTTAGTTTAGAGAGTGTTTTTGTCATTATTCCTACTTATCTTGATTTTACTCTTGATATTGCAGATGTCGACGTCTCTTCAAACATACATTGGTTTCGCTGATGGTGCTTGTCATAACACACGGAACATTTCTTCCGCAGCTTGGGTTATCTATTCACCCTCTGATGAGTTGGTATCTATGCATAGGGTAAGCCTCGGTCAAACAATGAACAACATTGCAGAGTATAGTGCAGTGATTGAGTTATTATCTGAATCCATCTCATTTGGGATTCGGAGTTTGACTGTGAGGTTAGATTCTGAACTCGTTGTATTGCAACTTAATAGAGTTTATGCCATTAGAAATCCAGTGTTGTTAAGATTATTTTTAAGAGTTCGTCTCTTGGAACGTGAATTTGACTACATTGAATATCAGCACATTCCAAGATATTTAAATACATTAGTAGATGCAATTGCTTCTCGAATGTTAAGTAGACATTTGCAATAATCAAAAAGTGAATTTAAAAACATTCCATAACATTTTTTACAAGATAACCAGTAATAGTGATATAGTATAGCATAGAAGTGTGTCAAATATACATCGTCTTCGATCATAGGTTGAAAAACACCTTATGATCGGAAAAAATGATAGTACAAAAAGCAAAAATGTCATATGAGTCTACCACAGGTGATCATCCTATCACTGGTGATGATCACGATAAGAAACCACTGCTCGGGCCACCCTACATAGGAACCTCCTAAAAGGTCCTGGGACCCCAATCACATAGTGTTGTAACCTAAGAGGAATGTCATCTATGCTAGTCTCTGGAATACCTGCTATCAAGCGCTCTAGATGGTTTTCCAATTCGGCCAGGGTCTCTGTAGATTCGTCCCATGGGGCAAGTACTGATGCAGCTGGGTGTTTCCTCTCATAGGGCTGGAGAGTGGCTAGTCGCCGTGGACCTACATCTGCATTTGGAACTTTTTTCTATCAGTTTTGGGACGATTTAAAAACAAAACAAAAAAAAATTAATTAAAAAATGTTGAAAATGATTTTACCTGAGTCATCCCATTGCTCTCCTGGTGGAAGAGCCATGTCTGGGTCACCATGATAATCCATCCCAGCATAAGGAAAGTCCCGAATCATGAAAACTTGGTTCTCTAACCAAGGAAAATACTCAGGAGGAAATCGAACAACCTCTGAACCCTCCTCAGGATGACAGGTCATAACTGCAACCCAACGCATCAGTTTGGGCTCTCGGGGAAGTCTAGCTCCAATAGAAAGATGCTGTGGGACCAACATTGGGACCCTCTCTAGACCGAAGATCACAACTAAAAAACCATATCCAAAGTTCTTCAGTTGTCCGTTCTTTGCTCTAGTCAGTTGGCCTTTTACATTAGCCAACACAGCGTCGCACCAGTTGAAGAGGGTGCCTCGATAGCAGTCTACTGCCATCCGCATTTGGGATCCGGTGGCCATATGCAGTGCTACGCTTCCGCAGAGTCTAGTGACAGTAAATGCAATCACTTTGAGTTTAGGACGGGAGATGGTTTTGATATCAATCCTTTTGTCCTTGGTTTGGTCATTACAAAACTATAGCTGGAGACTATCGACAGACTGGCCACCTGGCCTAGTCCCAATAGAGTCAAGTGTTCACCTCTCTTAGGCAAACTAGTCAAAAAGTAAATTTCCTCTGGCTCCATTTCGAGCTGGTGTCCACCAATAATGAAATACTAGTCCTGTATATTCCATCTGTCCACCAGCCACTGCAAAAAGTCTACTTGGGCCCTCATGCCAGGTATGGCCCAGAATTTGAATAACCCGCATGTCTTCAATGCATCAATCGAAGGTTGATGATTAATTGCGGCAAGATCCACATCTTCGTGCTCCCGTTCCCGCCAACTAAGCATGGTGTATACCCTACATTGAAAGAAAAGGCGGATTAAAACATTTTAAATCAAATTTTTTGGGCAGAAATTGAAGAGTTTCAAATTGAAAACCTATGCCGCGGGGACCGCACTCTCCAGTTAGAGACAGTGCGTAGGTCCGTACTCTGCCCGAACAGAAGGTGCAGGCCCCTGGCTCTTTCCTGTGTGGGAAAAAGTCGGGGTTTGCAGGTTTCGCATGCTGCGCCTGCGGACCCCCGCGAGCGGTCTTTTAAACGAAATTCTTCCTAAAAATCAAAATAAAAACCTAAAAACAAAATTCAAATGGTTGAAATGCAAGAGTAAATTGATGTGGATTACCTGGAGGTGACGGTGTTCGATTCCAATAGACAGACATTCTGCAATCTTCACGAGAAGTTTCTTATCCAAAAGCTCTCTTTCTCACTCTGAAGTTAAACGGTAAAAATGAATTTACAAAAGCCCTTTTTATAAGATTTTTTGAATAAATGAATTTTGAATTTGTTTATTTTTCACTTTAAAGAGCTAACTTTTGAAACATTTTTATTTATTTTAAACAGGTATGAGTAATGTTTGAGTTTTTGTGCAGGATATCGGATTTTTCAGGCAAAATTGATCATTTTCAACAAAAACATTAGAGTCATCTTTAAGCTCTTTTCTGACTCCTAAAATATGAAAAGATTGCCGAGTTTTTCTTTTTAAGCTCGTTAAAACGGAATTAAAAGGACGGTCCACTTACAGCGCTTTTCTGACCGTATAAACATGAAAAGATTGCTGGATTTTTGTCATTTCAAATTCGATATTGGTTCTAAAACGATGTGTCGTTGATCGCTTTTTTACTTTTTCGGATCAGAGACACTAATTATGAAAAGTACTCCTTGATCGTAATGGTCAAGCGGTTCTCTCAAGTATTATTTTATACTTTTTCGGGCTTGGGAGACACAAATTTACGAAAAAGGACAACCATGGAGTTTTCTTAAGTTTTTCTTCCGAATCCCTAAAATTGAAAGACGCCGAGTTTCTCCTATACTGGACTCATTAAAATTTAACAGTAAAGGACCTGTTCAATTACAAACAGGAACGGACCACTCCTTCTTAGGGTTCGAATTTAAACTAAGTTGGACTCATCTGAAGGATGAGCTTATAATCAAGCAAATGTTATCCTCCTCAAGCTTGTCAAAAATAAAGAGGTACTTGCCAGAAATGGTGGGGAAAAGAGAGAAAAATGAACCTGTTTGTCATACTTTGTGTCTTAGAAAAACATTTAACCACTCTTGAACACGACACTTTTTGTTCACCTGGGTTGGGAAATCCTTTGCCTAACAGTTAATCAAACCATATTGAAAGTCTTCAGCCGGTTTCTGGGTATTAGCTTTGGGTCAATTGTCACCAAACCATCTGCAGTGTCGTTATGTGTTCAAGAGGTCAATGCAAATAAACCATTCATCTGCAAAATATTTGTCATCCATCTTGACCATCCCTGAGTCAGTCCTTGCAACTATATTTCTTCAAACTTGATCTATGATTTCGTGTTGTGGGCTTGCCTACGACGGATCGCTTTCTATCGACTTCAGCTCATTATCTAGAAAGATGATCTAGAAATCGTCAGTACCTTGGAATCTGCATGCCTCAATGGCAGGTTTCTCGCCTTCGACGACAAGTTGCATCATTGACCTTCGATCAAAGGATTCCGTGACATGTTCGACATCAACTCATCTATTCACATTTCATGGATTGTACTGAGTACTTTGAGAGCCATTGACATTAATGGTGGTTTCTCTCACACTTGTTAACAGTTTACATCATTGACTGGTAATCAAGTGGTTTCTACCATGTTCGACTTCGACACATTCATTCACATGGATAGAATCGTACTATTTCGAGAAGTAGAAATCAAGACCCTGGATCTAGTTTCCACCATCCAGGTTGCGAGGAATTTTGTTATTCATTATACAGTGGACTATTCATAAACATATGGCTGCGCCCATACTGTGTCTACATATGTCTATACTTGTGATGTATTACAAGATCATTCCTATATCAGAGCAGTTTAGTTAGTTTTCTAGTCAGTTTTGATCTGAATATGGGAATGCCTACCTCAGCAATGATATGATCACATATATATATTTTGTATTGAATGTTTTTACAGGTTCCAACTAGGCTCTCCACAAGATGATCCCCGAAATGATAAAGTACTTCACTCTTCTTAGATGAAAAATACTATCTATTACAAACTTCGCACTTTAGGGGGCAATCTGTTACAAAAAATATTGTCACCATGACTTTCTGCAGTCAGTGTGAGTCTATCACCACTCATACTGTCCTCCTTTGCAAGTCTCAAACCTCAGCTCTTCATGTCAAGCCTTAAAAATGAGAGAAAGTCCTTGAAAATCTCTAAAACTCTGATTCCGCACTTTCTCTTAGCATTACCTGCGGTCCCGCACCCCTTGGTCATGTTCCCTGTGAACCTGCCCGCTCTGTCTCCAAAGGAAAGGGTGCGGACCCCTATAAAAGTCAAAAAGGCGCAATTTTATTATTAAAAACTCACTTTAGATTAATTTTGGACGCTTCTAGAAGGAATCTTGAGGTGGCAAGTTCGCTCCTAGGTGGTTCATGCATCTCATAACTAAAGGAGCTAACCCCTTGATGAGAGGAGCTTATCCCTTTGAAGGAGGATGCTATCCCTTTGAAGGTGGACCTGGTAACTTCCTTCCTTTACACTATAAAATGAGGCATTGGGCTGGTTGCTAGGAAGGTTCAAAGCTGAATATTTTTTAGGGTAAATGCTGTTGGAATTTAGACTTCCTAATTGAGCTTGAGAGGAGAGATTACATATCTTTTGATCTCTTTGGGAAGAGAGTGAAGCTTGTCAAAGTACAGGAGATTCTTGCTGGACCCTGGGAGGAGCTTGTACAACATCAAGGCACTAAGGTTGTAAAGTTCTTCTTTGTCTAAAGTTAATACAATCAAGTTCATTTTTCTCAATAAGCAGTCTTATATGGTTTATTTCATGAATTCCTTGATCATCATGATAAATATGGTTTATTATATTGGCTATGTAGGTGTTATTTGATGTGTGCTTGTTTATGTTTGCAGGTTCTTTAAAAGGAAGCTCATTTGGACGGTCGAAGCGTGGCTGCCACAAACTAGCGTTGGACTTGAGGTAGGGTCTGAAACATCTCTTGGCTTTTATTTATAAATCGAAATATTTAGAGAAAGATAGGATTTGCTTGTTTTGATTGTCGCTAGATATCTGTAGATACTAGGGAGATCGGTCTTGTCCACAAGAACGATTTATCCGCCCGAAACCACCCTTAAGATGTCGATTCTTTCCCACGCACCCTTCTAATGTATAACCATACAAACTATCACTTGAAACATCAACACTCCGAGGAATAACAAATAAATAAAACCTGAATTAGAATGAAGTGAGTGCTTGTTGGGTGATGATATTCAACTCCTATTCATGCAAGCTCATTTATCCTTCATCCAAACTCAATCTGATTTAGATACTTCATTCATCCTTTAGTTCAGCACATGAGTTGAGATTGTTTCATTGAATTTAGCCTTCTATTTTCCCTAATGGTGTGTCTTTTTATGGGCCAATTCAACTACGTGGGGATGCATTCCATGATTTTGTAAGAAATAACAATGAGAACTTTTATAGTGGAAGTTTTGAAATAGTTTTTTTTAAGATGTTTTTTCAAAGTACATTTGAATATCTATTTTTAGTTAACTTTGTATCACACTATTGATAAATTTGAAAGTCCCACTTTCTTCAATCAAGCTTGCCATTTTAAGATAACAGTTAGAAATTTATTATGCAATTAAGATTTATTTTTTATTTATGATTTTTGTTTATTATTATAGTGTGTTTTGGTTCCTTTTCTTATTGCATTATCAAATCCAATGTCTCTTTTGCACTTTCTAAAAGATATAAGCTTTAAGTGTTTTTATTTTTCCTTTTGTAGTGCGTTTTGGTTCCTTTTCCTCTTGCATTATCAAGTCCAACGTCTCTCTAGTATGTTTTGCTTTCTTTTCCTATTGCATTATCAATTCCAACATCTCTTTACTAGTGAAACCTCTTTACAATAAGTATCTCTCTAGATTTCCTTCTTCTCCAATGCTTAAAGCATGATAACTTTGGCAAAATTGCATATGAAAAGTACATATTTCCACTTAAGTTTTCAACAAATTCCTTTGGTGCGAAGCAAATTCTCAATTGATGTCACTCATCAACAAAAAATCAAAGCACTTTATAAATCCTTCATAATCCAATGAGATAACTCAAAATAATATAAATGGGCTCTACATTGGAGTCTCTTTTCTTGGGATAGAGTTTTTAATTCTCTCTTACTTAGATCTTCCCCTCTTGGTGTGGCTTAAATCTTTAAGGACGCGCTCTTTATAGAGTGTATCTTTATAGATCCTTGTATACATGAACATTTAATTGTATACTAATATGATTTTGAAATTTTTTGCTAGAGATATAATCTCTTCTATTTGCACTTTTTGCGGCAATTGCTGGTTTGTCTACATGATTATAGTTTTTATAAAGATTATAGATCATATGTCAGTTTTTTTTGTTTTTTTTAATTTAATTTTTTGCTAGAGATATAATCTCTTCTATTTGCACTTTTTGCGGCAATTGCTGGTTTGTCTACATGATTATAGTTTTTATAAAGATTATAGTATTGCCACAACTCTTCACTTGATTATTTATTTAAAGTGTGCTAGCTCAATGGAAGAGTGTCTGCCTTACAAGCACGAGGTTGGTGGTTAGATTCCAAACTTAGATTGTACAATAATTTTTGACACAACAATTTAAATACAATATTTAAGACAATACACAAGTATTTTTTTTTGTCAAGTTAAGACAATTTACCCAAAAATTGTCTCAAATATTGTCTTAAAACTCCCTTCATATAATAATGTTATTTTCTGTATATCTTGTAACTTAAAATTCCCTACCAGATTTTATATCTATTAAGAAATCATTTTTTCTTCCCTATAAAAGAATTTGGTAACTTTGAGAAACGCTGATGGTTTGTATTGAATGCATTATTGAGGAACAAAGGAAAGTTATACATTGTGTCGGTTACTTCTATTAATTATATATCTGGTTAGTATTGAAATCTGTTAGTTCCAGTTTTACATATTGAAGTTTGTTAATGAAACAGTCCATATTTAGGTGACTAATTATACCTAAGTACTATATAAGGAAGAATGGCGTGATTAATTATACCTAAGTACTATATAAGGGAGAATGGCAAGTCCTGAAGGGAGTTTATCTAGGTCCCGCCTATCCTATGAAGTACTAGTAATAAATTCAAGAAATTACAAGTAAAGCGTTAAATTAAAGAATTATGTAAAGTAAACAACAGATAAGGTAAGAAAATAATTAAATCGATACATCTGAACAAATGTCATCAAATTGAAGTCCCCGTAAAAATGTAGAATGAAAATGGATACAGCGTAAACTAAAGGTGTACATGGGTCAAGCAAAATGAACAAGTAATGGAGTCGAGAGACGTTAGAACCATATATAGTGTAACAAAAAATTATAGTATGTATAACAAAAGTGTTGTACTTATGTCAGTCACATAAAAACCTAATACCCGAAGAACATATGAACTATATAGTGCTGGCCATTCATATCTGAAAATAATACTCTGACAGATTTTTAAAAAAAGGGCATTGTATTGGAATAAGTTTAAGTATAGTGTCGTCAATGCTAGTTAAAATCCCTAAAGAGTTAATAATATCTGGAACCAGGTTTACCTAGCTACTACCATAACCTGAATGAGGGATTTACCTCTATTAACAAGGACATAATCTTCCAACGACACCTTCCACAACCTGAATGAGGGATTTACCTCTACTATCGAAGGACATCGCTTGGAAAAAGAATAATAATATCATTGCGCCAAGGTTGGGGTTTATAGGGGAGTTATTCAAAGTATCCAGGCAACAATATGAATTATTTCATTATTAAAACTTAAGTAGCAATGAAATCACTTTGTAAATAACCATATCATACAAATAAATAAAAGTTGTGAGCAGTAAAGCTTTCAGTCGAATTCCTCTACGAGTACCAATACAATTTCTCCATAGAAACATTTTATTAATCCTGAAAATGCAACAGTTGTGCGTATTTCCATGCTAGTCATGACTATTGAACATTGCCAAGTAATATTAACAGTATCAAAATGAATTATTTCATTATTAAAACTTAAGTAGCAATGAAATCACTTTGTAAATAACCATATCACACAAATAAATAAAAGTTGTGAGCAGTAAAGTTTTCAGTCGAATCCCTCTATTGAACATTGCCAAGTAATATTAACAATATCAAAATGAATTATCTCATTATTAAAACTTAAGTAGCAATGAAATCACTTTGTAAATAACCATATCATACAAATAAATAAAAGTTGTGAGCAGTAAAGTTTTCAGTCGAATTCCTCTACGAGAACCAATACAGTTTCTCCATAGAAACATTTTATTAATCCTGAAAATGCAACAGTTGAGCGTATTTCCATGCTAGTCATGACTATTGAACATTGCCAAGTAATATTAACAGTATCAAAATGAATTATATGCAAAACCCCCTAGAGGAATAATTTCCAGAAACCTCGATAGCCAATATTAGGATATTGGTTCACGACCTTGAAGAAAATGTCTACACTGAGCCTTTGTGGGAACTGTAGAATAAAAACCTATTTAACTATATATTTAAACCCTACAATTCCAAATAGAAATTGTAGAAATTGAATCTCTCAACTATGAGGTTCAGTTGCAAGACTTTCAAGCACATCGCAAGAGAAGGTAAAGAAAACCCATCACCTAGAACCAACAGTAAAATCCCCAAGGAGTTAGGCCAGTGAAAATATGAAATTAGAGATAATCGCGTTTGTTTCAGCTAGAAGCAACTTCTCAAATGTACACGAGAAAAAGAAGTTAAATCCTGAAGCGCTGTAGCGTAAAATTACTTCTATCAAAGCTCTCACAGAGAAAATTACCTCTGGAAATGACCTGGAAGAGAAGTGGCATTCTCCATCGACATATTTGCCATTAAACCAAATTAGAGCTAGTCATGCTGCGGGAATTACTAGCAATCAGTGTGAAACAAGAAAAAAACCTAACATTGCAACAAATATTCCATGTATCCTGTCATGGAGAAATTTCATATTTTGAGCAGGAAACCGTCGCGCCGGAGGTTGCAGAGCCGTTCGACAGAAGGACGGGGCGACAATGCGATTAGGATTTCCCCGGGGCAAGAAGTTACCACTAACTGTCCTGGATGCATCCCAACCATTCACTGATAACCCTAGAGTTGGATGGCGGTGATCCCCGGGGACGTTCCCCAGGAGGGTGCAGTGGGAAGACCTCCTGGGGGTCTCTAGATCCTTGGATCCGGCCAAGGGTTCCATACCATACTAAAAAGAAACATAACACAAGTTCTTATCACCGCTGACAGGGTCGATATGGTTGTGTGCCTAGGGAGGCATAATATAGCGTATTAATATAAGTTTTTTAATGAATGCAACTCTTAAACCCGATCTTTGTGACCTAGTGTAAATACATTTCAAACTATCATATTTTTCCTAAGGTGAGATATAAACTCCATAATCTTTGCTCCGTTGCATAAAATTCTTAGTAGAAGTAGTAACGACTATTTTATTTTTATGGTTGGTATGAGAAGGGTTAAACACTATGACTTATAAGCCCAACTATAGATAAATTAACATATGATGAGGAAGAAGTAAAATTTCTATAAAATCAAAGCAACAAGAAGTGAAAGGACTTCGCTAAGAGTAATTGGAATAGACTCTCCTAAATTAAGTTAACTATTGGGTTACCCTTATTGAGCAACACTGATATGATTGAGCTTAATGATGAGAAATACATATGTACAAAAATTGAAATGTGATAAAATACGATGTTCTATCAATTAAATGGCTTTCCAAGTGAGATAGCTCGAGAGTTTACACACACTCATGCAATACACGCTATGTTTCTATGTGGAGAACAGCCTAGTACATATAGGCTTTCACACAATGAGGTGGTTTGAACCACTCTCTGAATATTAGGATCTGAGATCTAAAGTTAGAGTCTCAATCCTATCATCACTATAACAACTTTCTAGGTTTAGCTTTCTCCATTATCTCCAACACTCCCCCTTAATGGACAAAGGGTACTGAACAATAACACATGTGTGCTAGTCTAGTCTCAGCTAGGCTTACAATTAAACACATGAAAAAACTTGGTAAGAGAGTTTTCATTTTTGTCTTCTTGCTTGAGAGTCCATGCTTGTTCATCTTGAGTCGAGGCTTCATCTTCACTTTCCTCGCCATGAGATAGTGATGTATCTTCGCCTCATTTCTTCCCCTGTGAAGGAACACTTGAATTCTTGTTCTCGTCCTTCTCAGAATTATGGCAGGTTCGATAGGAGAATTTTCCTTCTCACTATTTTTGGTGTCAACTATTTGAACATCAATGATGATGTCTTCACCATTCATTAATGCAACTTCTTTGTTAACTTCATAAAGACATGGTGTTTCCAGCCATGCTTCAAGAAACTTCAATTCTTCTTCAAAATTCATTGTTGTTTCTTGCCTCCCAACATCTGCACAAAAAACGATGTTAGATTTATAAAGAGGACCACATTTACTTTCATCTTCCTGCTCCTTCAGGAGAGCTTTCATTTCACCATCTCTCCCTACTTTATCCCTTTCTGCTGTCACAATTATGCCTTCAGCCTCTTCACTCAGTTCTGCAGGCATCTTCTACATTTGATCTGTTTGTGAAGATAGGCCTTCCTTCTCACCAAACAGTAATTTATCAATAATACGTTCTTCAATCATCAAATTGATCCACTCATCATGGGGTATATAAATCTCATCAAACTTGATTTCTACATCACGAAGACTTTGAGGTTCTACAATAATGGATGTGTTTTCATCATCACAAATTTCAGTTACACGTGCACATTCATCACCCATCATTGCATCTTTAGTTTCACAATCAAATATGGGATCGTTACAATTTAAATTCTCATCAATTTTGTTTTCTTCTGCCACATCTTTGTAATCAGCTTCATCTGACTCATCCCATTGATCTTCAACACTTTGTTCCTCTTCACATCCTTCCTGAAAAACAACTTGTGAGTTTTCAGTCTCACATTGTTTTAGAACATATAGAATCTCTTGATAATCGTGGTCATTAATAAAGCCACTGTGCCTTACGAAAAAGATATCATCACGATCAAATATGTCTAAAAGTGCAACCATATTGAAAACAGTCCAGCTTATCTCGCTTTGAGATTTATTTTCAACTCCACACGGTCCTTTAACGAGCTCCAACAACCCCGTTACCTCGTTCCTGCTGGTAGCTCTTCAACTGTAGAACCTTGTACACTATGGCTTCTGTGCCACACAGGTCTTAGTGCCCTCGGCTCTAGCAACGAGCAACTAAACGACCTCTTACAAGTTGAAAACACTATCAATATCTAATTCTGATGCACATATTTCTTAAAGATGGGTTCAATCAGTTTAAAAAAAAAAAAAAAGTTCACATTTTCTGTGGCATATAATAATTTTCAAAAGAATTTTACCCAATTGGTTTTCAAATCCCAATTGATTTTTCAGATCTCTTCAACAACGAAAAAAATACATATCTTTAAATCATCTTGTCAATGAGATTGCTCTGACTGTAAGGCAAAGACCATAGTGCATGGAAAATGAGGCTTTACAAAGGAAATCCTCTTTCAAGGGAGCCGTTGTTTTAGACCAAGCATCATAGGGAATTCTGATATGCAGGCCACCGCCATGAACTTAAGGTGCCACCGTTGCTTCGATCTCTGGTGCTGCGATCTCGTGGATTGAAACTAACACAGGTGGGCCTCCAGCTCGAACTCCACATCACAACACAGTCCTCTCACGTTGAAATGGAAGTTTTCCACGCGGCTTTCTGATACACGCAACCCTTTAAAAGAAGAAAGCTTTCTCATACACGCAGCCCTTTAAAAGAAGAAAAGCACAACCAGCATGATCGTCGCAGCTGTTTTCCTCAGATCCGCGACTAGTCGCAAGTGTACACGGGATTCCTGCGACGATGCAGGCATTTAAAACGGAGTGAAGTTGGAAGATACTCGTCGCGGCTACTCTTTTTGTAGAAATTTTGAATAATATGACACTTATTCACAGAGATTATCCTGATTATACACTATTGCGGAATACATGCATAATACATAACCTCCTCTACGTTAATCATCAATTTAGCAGCATCAAGAAACAATGAAACATGTGCACATAGAAGCATCAATCACACATATCAACACAGTATGTACCCGGGGAAAGCTTACAGCTGAAAACCCCCAACTATCTGTATATTATATTGATTGAGAACATGTAACAATACATAGTACAATACTCCTCGCAAGTAATCAGTACTAGCTCCACCTGTTACACACAAAACTAGCTCAGATCCGAACAAGTCACAGGTTCAAATCTCCTCCGCTGCTTTGCCTGCCTCTATTGCACAATACCAAGTGAAAATCACGTGAGCACAGGCTATTTCACTGGGCATATACTGCGCAATCCTCATGGGCATACTCAATCCATTGATTGTGCAAATCTCATGCACAACTGATAGTAGCAACTCACCCTTTCACTTACCTCTAACACCTGTCTCTGTTGAACTGTCCATGCAATGAGTTAACTGATGTATTCTTTAGTTTCTTTATGAGTTAATAATTAGTGAATTAATTAACAATAAATTCACACAACTCATCACTAGTGTATTCTGCAGTTAGACTAAATATAACTAGTTCAACTGAACACAACTCCATCAACTCCACATCCAACTCCATAGAACTCACATGCATGAGTTCTAACTGAAGTCCTCCATGCAATAGCTCAACTAACACATAAAAAAAGTGTATTTCCTTCTGTCAGCTTCATGTGCCACATCCGTAGCTTGAACTGAAGTGCTCCAAGAGAATAAGATAATGTTTAGAGTCCAAATATTACTAAGGGCTAATAATATTTGACTGTTTCTATTTTAGCCTGGTAGTCTAAAAATAGACTCTGATCACACCGTTGTGAACTAAAAATAGAAGTCCATCTATTTTCCCAACATGACCAATCATCCATAAATAGCATCTTGCAACTCATAGACCATGATCCATATGTCTAAAAATAGACATAGTCTAAAAATAGACTTTACGCCAAAAATAGCCTGCGGGCCCACTTAGTGAAGGCGACTCCTTTCCACTAAGCTCCATCATCTTGTTGCATTCTCAACACTCCCTCTCAACAAGATATGGATTATCAGCAACCCCTATCCTGCCTCGATGGTATTCAAATTTGCTCCTGGTGAGCACCTTCGTCAAGATATTAGCATCCTAATCCTCTGCTGGAATGTATGAAAGTAACATGACTCTCCGCTGCACACAATCTCTGATATGATGGTACCTGATGTCAATGTGCTTAGATCTATCATGAAATATAGGATTAGTCGAGAGTTTAATGCAACTCTGGTTATCACAGTAAATCACAGTAGGCTCCAAGTAAGAACCGAACAACCCGACCAGGATCTTCCTCATCCATATAGCCTCGCATGTAGCCAAACTTGCTGCCATATACTCGGCCTTTGCTGAACTGAGTGCCATGGATCTCTGCTTCCTATTGTACCAAGAAACTGTTGTCGACCCGATACTGAAGACCCCTCCTGATGTGCTCTTTCTGTCCGTTGGGCTCCCTGCCCAATCTGCATCCGTGAAGCCACATAGCTTCACCTCATCCTCCTGTCTGTACCACAATCCATATCCTGATGTGCCTCTGAGATAACGCAATACATGCTTGCCTGCCTTCCAGAAGAGCTTGGTTGGCTTAACCATAGCTTGTGAAAGCTGGTTAACAGCATAGCATATATCGGGTCATGTATTGACCAGATACATAAGCGACCCCACCAACTGTCAATAAACAGTGGCATCCACTTCTTCTGCTGAAGTGGCATCCTCCTTCCTCCAACCTCCAGGAAGAGGAGTATCAACAGGCTTGCAGCCATGCATGTTGAACTTCTCCAGTATCTCCCGAGCATACTTACCCTGAGAAACAAATAGTCCATCACTGCGCTGCTAGACTTCCAATCCCAGGAAATAATGAAGGAGGCCCAAGTCCTTCATCTCAAACTCCTTAACAAGATCATCCTTTCATGAAAGTATCAACAAATCATCACCCGTTAGAATCAAATCATCCACATAAAGTACAATGATAAGCAACTTACCCTCCACCACAATCTGGTATAGGTTAGGATCCGCCTCACTCTTGGAGAATCCAAGTTCGGTGAAATAGTTGTCTGTCCATGTGTACCAAGCACGTGGTGCTTGTTTCAACCCATACAACGCTCTCTTGAGCCTGCACACATGCGACTCGCTGCTGAAGATCTTGAAACCTTCGGGTTGTTCTATGTACACCTCTTCCTCAATGACTCCGTTGAGGAACGCAGTCTTCACATCCATCTGATGAATGTGCCACCCCATCTGCGCTGAGAGATCAAGAATCGTCTGTATGGAAGAATACCTTGCGACAGGTGCAAAGGTTTCCTCATAATCGATCCCCTCTATTTGTGAAAAGCCTCAGGAAACAAACCTTGCCTTGTACTTCTCCACACTCCCATCAGCTGCCTGCTTAACTTTGTAGATCCATCTCGAACCCACCATTGATTTCCATTCTGGTCTTGGGACAATCTCCCATGCACTGTTTCTGACAATCAAATCATACTCTTCCACCATGGCATCTACCCATGCGGGATCCTCCACAGCTTCCTCGAAAGAGGATGGCTCAGTCATGACACATTTGCTCACAAGAGCCATGTATCCAGTGTACCGGTCAGTTGACTGTCTCTGTCTACGTTGGGCTGTAGGTGGTCCTAAAACTTTCTCTGCATCTTGAGCCAGTCGCTCAGCTTCTGTCAAGCGCTTTCGCCCTTTGATGGTTGGCGCTGCATGAGTGGTCTCTTCCACTCCATGAACTTCGTCCTATGGCTGATCCACATCCTGAAGCTCATCCTTAGGAACTAATAACTCCTCATCTGCATGCAAGTGTGGCTCCCTCTCAAGCGAACACTTCATGGCTTTCTCCTCCTGAAATTTTATATCCCGTCGTACAACAGTCTTCCCACTGTCTGGAAAATACACACGATAGTTGTGGGGCGTATCAGTGTACCCCACAAATATCTCAACCTCTGCGGTCGGCTCCAACTTTTTCCTGGCATCCTTCGTTACAAGCATGTAAACATTAGAACTAAAAATCCTCAAATGAGAAAGATCAGGCCTCTTACCAGAATAAGCCTCCTCCGGTGTACTCATGCCAAGTATCCTGTGAGGACAACAGTTTTGCACATATACTGCAGTATTGCATGCTTCCACCCACAAGTGAAGGGGTAGGCCCTGATCATGCAACATCGCCCGTGCAGCACCCACGATCGTTCTGTTCTTCTGCTCAGCAACCCCGTTCTGCTGTGGGTTATGGGGAGCTATGAGCTCTCTTCGAATCCCTTCTGCACTGCAGAAATCCTTGAACTCACCAGAGATGTATTCACCACCATTATCGCTCCTAAGAGCCTTCACCTTCTTCCCCGACTCCTTTTCGACTAGTGCTTTGAACTCACAGAACTTTGAGTATGTCTCGCTCTTCTTCTGCATGAAGAAGATCCAGCACTTACAAGAGAAATCATCAACAAAGATCACATAATACCTGTGTTTTTCTCTCGAAGCTACTGAGAAAGGTCTACACACGTCTGTGTGAATTCTCTCAAGGATCATCGTGGCGCGAATATCCTTCTCGTGAAAGGTGGCTTTCACAAACTTTCCCAAAGTACACCCCTTGCACTAATCTGACTGCGCAAGAGTGCCTTTAGGAAGCCCCGTAGTGATCTGCTGCAGTATCTTCAAGGCTCCATGGTGAAGGTGACCCAATCTCCTGTGCCACAGCTCGCCATCATCCCAGCTCACCAATCCTTCTGCCTTGCATGCCATTGCTTCGTAGCCATCTACATGCAACTGATAAAGGTTCCTTACTCGAACCCCTATCTTCCGGGTTTCTCCAGTTGTCTTACTGCGTAGGAAAGCCTTTCCCTCGCTGAAAACAACATCATATCCCTGTCTTCTAACATCGCCACAGAGATAAGATTCTTTTTCAATCCTGGAACATGCATCACTTCCTTCAATACAAAGGGTTTACCAGACTCCCTCTCAAAGGAAATGGTACCGATACCAGTCGCCCTATATCTACCATCATCGCCCATCTCGATGTGTACTCCAAGATCTTTCTCCTCCAGATCAGGAAACAAATCTCGATCTCCTGTCATGTGAAAAGACACACCACTGTCCAAGAACCACAACAATCCCATCACACTTGAAACCAAGCGTGCGATCAATGAAAAATCAAGCTCAAACTGCGAGGCTAGAGCCTCTCCTGCTGCAGATCCAATAGCTTGCTTGTTCTTCTTCTTCTGCGGACAATTAGTGGCATAGTGTCCGTGCTGGTGACAGTGAAAGCACTTCACCTTGGACATGTCCTGCTTCTTGCCTTTTGCACCGGAGTGAGAAGCTTTCTTGTTCTTCCCCTTCTTTTCTTTGGCAGCCAAAGCACAATTTTCTTCATCAGATGCCTTTGATGAAGATCCATCCCTGGTATTCCGCCTGATCTCCTCTTGCACAAGATCCGACCAAAGTCTCTCCCATTCTGGCAATTTCTCCTGACCATTGACAGAGTCCTCATAGGAATGCCAACTCTTCGAAAGACCAAGAAGAGCCAAGCTCACCAAGTCCTCATCATCGACAGTCACCCCCACACTTCCCAGCTCATCCCGGCATTGGGTGAACTTCGTGAGATACTTGGGTATATTGTTGCCTTTCTCACATTTAATGTTTCTGAGTTTATACTTGAGCGCCAGCTTCCTCTGATCGCTCTTGCTTTGGAATAGATCTATTAACACTTTCCACATCAAGTATGGAGAAGCCTTTCCATGAAGGTTGGACACAATGTGATCCTTCACGCCCTCCAACAGAATCCTTCGACACTTTGCTGTCTTCTTTTGCCAATCCCCGAATTGAGCAGCATCAGTAGGTTTGGGACATCATTCTCTATGAACTCCTTCAACCCATTATCATCTAACACCACCTCCATCCTGTCCTTCCATGCAATATAGTTTGAACTGCCCTCAAGAGCATACTCCAATCGCAATCCGCTGAAAGACATTGCAACGTTGACACCAAGAAAACACTGCTACAAATTCGAATTCCACCAGCTAAAAACTCAACCGCTTATGATCTAAAATTCGTGAGAAGAAGGTATTTCTCATACAGAGATCGACTGTATGGGCATTCACCGGATATCTCACCTTCCAAAAGAAGGATGAATCCAGAGGCTACCTGGCCTGATTACAGACTCTGCCTGAAGAAATAAAATGTAAACACTTTCTGAATAATAGATCTGATGATCAAATCCTCTGATACCATGTAGAAATTTTGAATAATATGACACGTATTCACAGAGATTACCCTGATTATACACTATTGCAGAATACATGCATAATACATAACCTCCTCTACGTTAATCATCAATTTAGCAGCATCAAGAAACAATGAAACATGCGCACATAAAAGCATCAATCACACATATCAATATAGTATGTACCTGGGGAAAGCTTACAGCTGAAAACCCCCAACTATCTATATATTATATTGATTGAGAACATGTAACAATACATAGTACAATACTCCTTGCAAGTAATCAGTACTAGCTCCACCTGTTACACACAAAAATAGCTCAGATTCGAACAAGTCACAGGTTCAAATCTCCTCCACTGCTTTGCCTGCCTCTATTGCACAATACCAAGTGAAAATCACGTGAGCATAGGCTATTTCACTGGGAATATACTGTGCAATCCTCATGGGCATACTCAATCCATTGATTGTGCCAATCTCATGCACAACTGATAATAGCAACTCACCCTTTCATTTACCTCTAACACCTGTCTCTGTTGAACTATCCATGCACTGAGTTAACTGATGTATTCTTTAGTTTCTTTATGAGTTAATAATTAGTGAATTAATTAATAATCAATTCACACAACTCATCACTAGTGTATTCTGCAGTTAAACTAAATACAACTAGTTCACCTGAACACAACTCCATCAACTCCACAAAACTCACATGCATGAGTTCTAACTGAAGTCCTCCATGCAATAGCTCAACTAACACATAAGAAAAGCATATTTCCTTCTGTCAGCTGCATGTGCCACATCCGTAGCTCGAACTGAAGTGCTCCAAGAGAATAAGATAATGTTTAGAGTCCAAATATTACTAAGGGCTAATAATATTTGACTGTTTCTATTTTTAGCCTGGCAGTCTAAAAATAGACTCTGATCACACCACTGTGAACCAAAAATAGAAGTCCATCTATTTTTCCCAACATGACCAATCATCCATAAACAGCATCCTGCAACTCATAGACCATGATCCATATGTCTAAAAATAGACATAGTCTAAAAATAGACTTTGCGCCAAAAATAGCCTGCAGGCCCACTTAGTGAAGGCGACTCCTTTCCACTAAGCTCCATCATCTTATTGCATTCTCAACACTTTTCGGACTCGTTGCAGCTACTCTTTTCAGCTTCCTGCGACGACGGTGCGATTACTCTTCAGCTCCATAGTGACGATGTCGCATTCCTCAACTCAGCGTACAGGCCTCTCCTTCCTGCAGCTCCGATACGATGATAAAATACAATGTTCTATCAATTAAATGGCTCTCCAGGTGAGATACGTGGAGGGTGTACACACACTCATGCAATACACACTATGTTTCTATGTGGAGAACAACCTAGTACATATAGGCTTTCACACAATGAGGTGGTTTGAACCACTCCCTGAATATTAGGATCTGAGATCTAAAGTTAGAGTCCTAATCCTATCATCACTATAACAGCTTTCTAGCTTTAGCTTTCTCCATTATCTCCAACAAAATGTAATAAGTAATAATACATTTTTAAATCTATAACACATTAGATATGCTTGAGGAAGAAGCTAGGGTGTTGTATCTGAAATCGCCCTAAAAGTAATAAACTATCTAAGTGGGAGCACCTTTTTTTAGAAACAAGCAAAAATTATATAAGAGCGGTATTCATGATGTTCGGTGTTAAATCCCTAGTTTACATGGTGAGGGATGAGACGAATATGAAAAAAACAAGAAGGAAATAGTACATTGGGAAATAATTATAGTAACATTGTGAAACTTTTAAATAATAAGTGATAGGGTAGAAATCAACAATGGTGACAACAAAAATATAAATATTTGTTAACAGTGTAAGCCAAAAATAAATAAGTTAAATTTAGTAATAACTAGTTGGCACAAGTAAGTTTGAACTTTATGATTGATTAAAAAAATTGCAAGGGAAAAATTAATGAACTTTTCCATCTAGTCTGTGGTACATGCCTTCAATATGGAGCATTGCATTTAATAGATAACTAGTATTGCATGGAAGAGATTTTAACAAGTCATGAGAAAACAATAGGTTGTGGATCAAATCATGGATAAGTATGAGGGAAAAATTTTGTGTTTGAATTAAAAGAGGGATGTATGTCAACAATTATTCTAGGCAAAAAACTTAACACATACAAGTGGGAGATTAAACTTATCGTGTAAAAATGGTATATACTTAGTAATTAGTGGTTTCGTTCTATGTTGGGTATGGATCCATTAGAAGTCCTAATATAGACAATAATAGATGCATGATATGTAAGTTCAATTATGAATCATAAGAATACCTGTTTGTAAAAAAAAAAAAAAAAACCATGTTATCTCGAGATACCGTAATCAATAATGTGCCAAATAGAAAGGGATGTAAAACCCAAGAAGAGAGTTGAGAGAATCTCATATGTGAGATATATTGGAAGTACTACTATAAAATGGATGATGTGAATCTCGTGTGATCTTTTGTGCATTTTAAGTATGCTTGTATTATACTAGGTTATACCTTGAACATTCATAGTGATTTCTTTTAATATTACTATGTGTTTCTAGTGTCGATGTCCCATTTGGGAAATACATGGAGGAAACGCATAAGATAAACAAAACTAATTAAATTAAAAAAATGATGGATAATTAATGTAAACAAGAACTGGGTTCACAAGAACAAAGTACAAGGATCATATCTCCCATGAGGATGTCAAGTTGAAATAATTAATAATATTTGGTTATGACTCATTATTGTCATGAAATTATAATGGTACCTAAAGAGAAGATCACTAGTTGTGAGCCATAATGGGGATAAAGTAAGGAAATATTCCTTGCAAATTGCAATATATATAGATATATATATATATATATATATATATATATATATATATATATATATATATATATATATATATATATATATATATATATATATAGGAAGAATGATTACTCTGTGAATGGTATAATAAGAAAATTAGATATTCTTAAATTGGGGTAAGATTGTTGACCACGCGACCCTAGACATCAAGGGAGTAAGGTAACCTATCGTGAATGAAGCGGGTGATGTGTTGTGAACTGATATGGAAGAAAGAATTATGTCAGAGAAACCTAATGAGTATGACACAATCAATATGCTTACGAGTGTAAAATAGACAAATATTCAGCTATAAATACTTTGATACACAGTAAAAATATATACATAATAAAATGGATGCAAACTACCCTAAGGAATGAGGGACAACTAGATTTGAAGCATAGAATATATGTATCAAAAATAGAAATGTATATAATGACAGTATGAGTGTGCTAAGTATGACTCTGACTAGGTTTCCGTAGCTCTCACGAGGAGGTTTGACTGTTGGGGTTGATAAAAGTGGAAGAATTAATCATATACCTCCATAAAAAAGAGATACAATAAAAATTGGAAATTTCAAAAGGAATCTTTTGTGATCTTCGTGATTGTGGCTAATCACTGATTGGTTCATCTATGGTTTGAAATTTCAATTTTGCATATTGAATAACTTGTAGAATAATGGCACAAATATGGGGAGTGACATTCTCAAGGAAGAAAAGCGTGTGAAACAAGTAGCTATGTGTTATAAAAGAAGTTGCACCTTAAAAACCTTTATCGAAACCCATAAGTATTGATTAACAAGGGTAGAGTGTCACAATAATTTATTGAAATAATAAAAGAATGAAACATTTTGAATCTATTAAATTAGAGGTGACAATGATAATGATACTTTGGTTGCTCCAAGAACAGAAAAGTTGAGGACATGTAGAAATGTTACTCGAAAGATTCATAAATTATAGTTTTACGCAACTCATGGGAAATATGATATTAAAAAATGATAATTTAATAGCTAGGTAGACTAGTTCAGTCCATGGAAATGAAGGACAATAAAATGGAAAAGGGGGAACTTTGTAACCCTCGCTTAGAATTTCACATGTACACATGTATTGTAGACACGATATATGTATATATATATATATATATTGAAGTTCCATTATCTTGGACATGGATTCTAGGGGTCAATGGAGCATAAAATTGTCTGCTTATGAATTATATATATATATATATATGAATTATATATATATATATATATATATATATCTAAGTTGCAGGAAACGTTGCCTAGGGGTCCGTTTCTGGCCGGAAACGAAATGGAAACGCGTTTCGGCGTACCGTACGGCCTGGAAACGCGTTTCCGGCCGTACGGGCACGTTTCCCGAAATGGAAACGTGCCCGTACGGCCGGAAACGCGTTTCCAGGCCGTACGGGCCCCGTTTCCCCAAAAAAATGACTTGTTTTTTAATTTTTTTTTTTTTTCTAATTAGTTTTTAAATTTTTTTAGGGTTTCTAAGCTGTTCTAGAAACCATTTCTAAAGTTATAAAAGAGCAGTGTCTCTCATTCTCTCATCACACTATTCAGCAAGGAGTTTCTCTTGGAGATTGGCAGTTGTTTCAGTAGCTGGTTTTTCCAGTTCCTATATTTTTATTTTCATTATGTGATGACTCATGAGTAAATGTGATGTAAATTTAATCTTAATGTTAAAATGTTTAAGTAAATGTATCATTAATGCTTTATGATTGCACATATGTATATTAATAATTTTTAAATGTTTTTAATATATATATATATATATATATATATATATATATATATATATATATATATATATATATATTATTATATTATTATATATATTCGCGTTTCCCCGTTTCCAAAATTTGGGGAGGTCGCGTTTCGTTTCGCTTCCGCGTTTCCCCGTTTCGTGCAACTTAGACATATATATATATATATATATATATATATATATATATATATATATATATATATATATATATATGTTAACAAATATTTTTTACCGAGCATGACTCTTATATCATGATCAAAAGCAGTATGATCTAGTTTGCATGAATAGAAATGGTGGGGTATCTCGAAATTTGCATGTGGTAATGTATGAAGTGTTGAATGATGTGTTTATGTGCATATGTATGATGTTGTGTGTACGTGGCATTGTGAACAGGTAAGTTTAAAACAAAATGTAAAGGTTATTCGATCTGTATGAGGTACAGTTTGGTGTGACCATTAATTAAAATACTAAAAGTTGGTGTTGCTGTATAAACATGTAATCATTGACGGGTTCCCTAGAATGACCCAATGAAATTGTAAGATTTTATGAGATGGAAGATGTTATAGCGGCTACTTCCACCCTCCAAAATTTTGTCTTAGCTTCGTTTTGGAGCCTCGCTACCAAATTTTCACAGCAGCATGTCTTGTCTTGTCAAGGACACAAGATTCAGTGGTTTTCTTACAGGATGACAGCCTATCCATCAAAGCTTGTTGCATCCCCCTCACAGGTTGTTGCACGAGACTTGGTCCAGCTGCAGGCTGAGGATCTCCCTCAAGAAATTGTGCAATTCTAGAGGGCAACCAACCTTCCCTCCAGAAATTGTGCAATTCTGTCTCGCAGCTTGCTAGGCTCCAAAATTGCGCAAATCCGCTTGTCACTGTTCACTCACAAAATTGTGCAATTCCTCCGAGCAGGGTTGCTCAGCCCAGAAATTGCACAATTCTGGGCAGCAATCAGTTGCTCAGCCCAGAAATTCCACAAAGCTTCTGAGCATCCAACCGAGCTCCCTCCCATAAATGTTCATTTTTTTCCCCTCAGTTGAGCATACCCATGCATGTGCTTTCAAATTGACCGGTTCCCTTTGGGACCAAGCAAAACAGATTTTAATGCATCGACTGCTTCTCCAAAGGTATCATGCAAAGACATCCCTTGTTTCAGGGATCTATGTTTAGCAGCTAGAGGTTACATGCAAGGATCATTTCAGAAACCTCCCACCAAGTGTCGTTTTTCCTACATTTGTGGCATGCGCGTCGCAACCTCAATTTTATCAAAACTCGTCAATCGGGACACTACAGAGCTCATTTCTCACATCGCACTTGCAGCTATGACATCCCACATTGCATCTAGGAGTCGTGGGCACATTCATCTCAGCTGGTTTGGGGTAAGCCCCTTTTTCATGTCTCGCGCTCCGTTTCTATCGCTTTTTGTGTTTCGCTTCATGTGAGTGTTATGTGCTTGATTTCAGTGAGCGCTTGCTATATTTTTGATGTATGTTAAGCTTGTAGAAGCTCCATTTCAATTTTCATTCGTATCTCACTGTTATTGCATGCATGAAATTGTTTTTGCATGGATGGTCGTTGTTGCGGCGACTCACTTCACACACATGCATGTTTTCCTGTTTTCTCAATCTTGCACTTGTTGTTTGCATTTATGATCATTCACTCTTGTTTGCGCTCATATCACCATGCATTCAGACTTCTCATGTTTTCAGTCCCCCGTCGGCCGAACTGGGTTGCCTTGGCCCGGACTATGCCTTTCCCGGATAACACTGCGCATTTCCAGAAGCGAAAACTCTACCTTCCCTCCAGAAATTTCACAAGTCTAGCCAAGCGCTCACCTCAAGGATTGCATTACGCAATTCTTGGAGGCAGTGTTCAGTTGGCCCCAGAAACTACGCAATGTAGTTTGTTGGTCGAATGTCACTGCTGACTGAAATTGCGCATTGCACAGTTTCAGTCCTCAGCAAGCCACGATGGACTATGCATTGTGCGGTTCCAGCGGTCAGTCACCCTCTTAACAACCCAGACTATGCCTTGTGCAGTTTTGGCAATCAATTTCCCAACCTCCCAGCGGAAATCGTGCAACCTTCACGTTCAATCACACAGGTATGTTGCAAGTCAGTCCTCAAGGTTGTTTTTGTTTTTGACTCACAAATTGCTTGTCATGAGTGTTGCTATGTCTCCAGGCATCACAGGTGTTCATCTATCTCTCAGTAGAACAAGTAAAATGGCTTCCACGAGAGAAGAGTCAAAGACACTATTAAGAGCACAACTAGAGATGCAGTTGGTCAAGTGTCTATGAACTTTCATATCCATGAAGACATCAAGATGTTCATGGAGAAGGATATCAAGATCAATGTCAACGACATTAGAGCGAGCAATACCATTAGCAACAGTAGAAGGCAACACACCTGCATGTGACGAATGCAAGAGGAAGGTTATTGACATCATAGAGGCAGATCAAAGATGCAAGTTCAAATCAGATCCCCTCATAACGAAAATAGCTTTGGAGATTGAGGCTATGAGGTGATTGCGTGACATGAAGATCGTACAAAGGCAGAGAATGGAACAGAGAAAGAGTTGCATGTGCTGAAGCAGAAAATCAAGAAAGAATAGTTGCTGCATAGACGAGAGAATGAGTTGCAGCAAGAACAGGTACAACAATGGGCGCAACATGCACAAACAGATGATTCTGCTCCCGTACAAGTTATGTATCCATCCGAGCAGTTGGCACAGAGCAGACAAGGTGAGCAGTGTTGTTGATTGCGTGCAAGGGAACTCAGCAACATGCATGTCATTGTGCACATGCATGCGATCCCACCCATTTAGCACACTCACCGAGGCAAACACAAGAAGCAAGTCCAACTAGAGCTGAATATGTATTTCGACAAGTTGATGTGCACGACCACCAACACATGCTTGCGAATCAGCGCATACACTATGCCTCAACATGTTGCCAGTCCGATTGCACCTAGGACGACCATGCGCATGCTATCAGACGAGTTGGACGGGGGATCCATATTAGTGTACTCGGATGCAATAGAGGCAAGAGTTCGCTTCAACAAGATATCAACATTGAGCACATGGACACCATCACGGACGACCAAGCTTGGCATCAATTCGCCACCATCGAAAATCATAAGGATGTCAAAGAGTTGGTCTCACCACAATAATCTGTGTGTTAGTGACATCTTTCATGGATTGCTCAAGCCATTTTGTCTCACATGCATACATGTGCATTGCAATGTAACATCTTATCAAGTGGAAGTTCAAGTGTCAATAGTTGAATGTAACAGTCATAGAGTAGTTGAACAGTCATGAGGATAGATGATGGTCAGAAAGTGGAATGTCAAGCGTCACCCCACCCTTTGCTATAAATAGTCCTTCATAACTCATTGTATAAGCTTTTGGTCAGCCAAACTTCCAATAAGACTATCTTAGAGAGAGCTTGGACAATATTGTAACGCGCATTGGCTTCTCCATTGTGCAGAGCTAGTATATCTCTTTGGAGGAGCAGGCGGTTGTGGCTGTAACGTTCTGCTGTTGGAAATAGTGGTTGGACATGGATGTATTGTATGACTGGAACTTACACTTCTTAATATAATAGAGGAAACACATTTCATGCATATGTCATATTGTATTCCAGTTATCTTGTTTACTCTAAATGGTATATGTATCTGTTTTCTTACGCATGCATGTATGAAATATTATGTATAAGTATGTATGAATCTTACTAAAGTCTGTCGATTGGTTTAACCATCACTTTGGATTGTTAGCTAACTTGATTTCCAGTTTGTGATGCATCTACACTCGTGTGTACCATTCCAAGCCGCATGTTATCACGGGTTTCCAAGGGGTGCACTCACCCCACTCTCCGTGTGTTATAACCGTTCATGCACCTTCCTTGTCTTTCGTGGCTGTCACACACTTGCTACCAATAGGGACATCTTACTTGCTTTTGTGCGAAATCACAGTCAAGGCATTACTGTACGACCCATTGTTGGGACTCCTATACCAAACGGTCTGAGGTCTAATTGGGACTTCTTACCATGGAGATCCCCTAACATGTTGGTGGGTCCAACACCGTCAACATTTCTGGCACTAGAAGGCGAGCTAGATGAAAAGATGTGTCCTCTCATCCTGTTTTGAACCTTTGCATATCTATCATGGAGTCTTGCACTCTCCTCCCTGCACGATTTTTTTCGCATGCCGAATCTATCACCATCACGAGGTAGTTCTTTGATCTCTTGTCTACATTCACGTATGATGGTGAAGGCGAAGTGTCCTGGCCTGAGTTCTTACATGAATTCCTTGCCTTGCTTCATGAGGATGATGGATGTTTTGACGAACAAGCCTATTTGTTGCTTGCATACACACTTCGTGAATCTCCACATCAGTGGTTGTGTAGCCTATTGGCTCATAACGTGCACTCACATGAGCACTTATGTGATCTCGTTGAATACACTTTCTATCATTTTGATCTAGAACATCTTGACCAAAAACTGTTACAACAATGGAAGGCTCTGCATGAATCATGTATGGAATTTTGGCATCGCTTCCTTGATTTGCAGTTTCAAGCTCTGAAGAGCCAAATGAAAATTTTCTATCTTTGGGATAGATTCAAGTATTTTTTTAAGAAATATGCCCATCCCAAGAAGAATTTTGAACTCAAGCCTCGCTCAGAAATCTTCAGTGATGGAGTTGCACAATCACAGATGGATACGGTCACTGTCACAAGTGACTATCCACCGTCCCCTCATCAAAAAGCTCCTCCACTGAGAGTGACGCGGGAGATCATGCTCACACATCTGTTCAACTGTCACATCCTCCCAACATCACTTTGCTTATTTTTTGCACAAATTTAGTTGTGAGTCCTTCGAGTTGTCGTATGCATTTTGTACCACAACCTCTGTCTTCGTACTTGGTTGTTCCTCGGGATGATATTGTCTTGTGTTCTTCCATTATGGACTCTACACTTATTGTGAACGAGGATCAAGCCATTGATGGAGTTGGTTTGCAAAACCAACATGTGTTGTCATTCATGAAGAGTATGACTGGGAGCTTGAGCATCAACACTCGGCGAAGGATAGCTCCCTTCTATCCAAGCCTCCTACGTTCTTTCCTGACATCTTTGGTGAACCTGCCATCCATTATTTCACATGTGTATTTTCATCTACAGATGCACCCATTGTTGACACACTAGATGTCAGTCCATCATCTGATAATGGAGAGGATAAACTTTTCATTGAAAACCCACCAGACCTTTCATCTGCCTTTTCCAGAAACACAGAGGATGAATTTGTTCGCTTCTCATCTACCCCTTTGTTTGATTCATCAAATCACGAGAATGCTGATGAAATCATTGATTTTTTTTTATCGTGGTTATCGTGATCCATTTACTCCCATATTCGATCACGATCATGATTCTATCGCAGTTGATTTTTTGAAGCCACCTATTTATGGTGATCTATCTGATGACAAAGTTTAAACACCCTAGACTGTCAAGGCACTTCAACTCGAGTTGATGGTTATGTCAGGCCCTCACTGTTGTGAGGTTGGTTTCCCTTCTGATCAGGAAATTGTTCAATCACCTGTGGCTCCTCATCACTCATCTGTATGCATTGAAGATCAATCTCACACACAGTTCATGCTTCCTCCACTCGAACTTCACGATCCCATCGTTCATGCATTGGAGGAATCTTACATTGCAAGCACACATGCATGACTCAAGTTGTCTTTGTTTCTTTCATTTGCTTGCATGTCACAGTCAAGAGTGTGCGTATGATTCACAGTTGTATGCAATGTCGCACAACACCATGATAAGTCCACGGACTGCTTGTCATTTACTTGCACTCACTTATGTCATGTGGGCACTTTTAAACATGAAGTGAGTTTGTCTTGATTTTTATATCTTTCTTGTTTGTTGGTTTGCACAACCAGGTTGCTCGCGGACCAAGCCTTCACCAACATGGGTCAATCAATGCGATGATGGCTGCATTAGAAATATCATTTCACGTGATCAAGGCCATGAACCATTAGTTTAGGAGTAGGAGTAGTGTTTTCTTTTATTTTGTTTTCTTGTGTGCATGTTTGCTTTCTTGCTTTGCATGTTTGTTTGTTTGCTTGCTTGTTTTCTTACTCACTTTTCTTTCGCTTTTACTTATGATTTTGATTTTCTTTTTTGTTTGTGTGCTTGTTTTGTTCGTAGGTTAGTTTCGCATGAAACCATGCATGACTCTTGAGACAAGATGGGTAAAGTACAAGAGGCCTTCTGCAACTATCACTACTTGGTTATGTGTCATCCTGCCTCTGTATGAAGAACTTCTTAAATTTTATTCCATGATATGTCGATGGAAAATACGTACTCGTAGAAGTGAAACCTCATGAAAACACAATGCTTGCACGCTAACTAGTGTCACCTACTCTAGTTGGTTGTTTTTAGGTTAACCCTTGTGAGCTCAATCAAGTAGAGTAACATGAGGGGGAAAACCTTAAAATGCACGTCAGAGGTATAAAATAAACTATTTCTTTGAAGGAACAACCTCTCCTTCTCTCAATAAGTCGAGATCCCTCTTCTGCCTCTGAAATGAATAAGTGTTATGCACAGTTGTGAAAATGAAAAATGAAAAAAATTAAAACTGAAAAATATTAAAAAATAAAAAATGAATAAGAGGAAAGAAGTGAAGGGATTCCTACACAGAGAAGTGATGCAAGTAACTCTGTCGAGGTACTGACCAGGGTCATTGGCAGCGGAGCGATGCTTGTGTTCTAGCGTGACTCCGTCGAGGTACTCTCCAGGCCTACTGGAAGCGAAGCAACACTAGAGATGAAACTAAGACTCTCATGACTATACTTATTTCGCACCAATATACCCCTCAACGCCAATCAAAACAACTGTGTTTCCTTGGCTCAGAATGTGTGTCAATTGAGCAAGAGTTTGGGAGATGCTACACCTTATAATCAAGCTAGTGTGGAACCCAAGACGAACTAAGAACCAAACAATACTTCTGGAGGTGTTAGACTTGCTTTCACGAACAAGGTCCATTGAGAGCACTAGAGTTCTACCAGTGTGTCACCAAGTGTTGTAGCGGCTACAACCACCCTCCAAAATTTTTCCTTAGCTTCGTTTTGGAGCCTCCCTACCAACCTTTCACAGTAGCATGTCTTGCCTTGTCAAGTACACAAGCTTCAGTGATTTTCTTGCAGAATAACAGCCTGTCCATGAAAGCTTGTTGCATCCCCCTCACAGGTTGTTTCACCGGACTTGGTCTAGCTGTAGGCTGAGCAACTCCCTCAAGAAATTACACAATTCTGGAGGGAAACCACCCTTCCCTCCATAAATTGTGCAATTTTGTCTGGTAGCATGTTGGGCTCCAGAATTACGCATATCCGCTTGTCATTGTTCACTGAGAAAATTGCGCAATTCCTCCGAGAAGGGCTGCTCATCCTAAAAATTCCGCAATTCTCAGCAGCAGTCAGCTGCTGAACCTAGAAATTGTGCAAACCTTCTGGACAGCCAGCCTACCTCCCTCCCAAGAATGCGCAATTTTTTCCCTTGAGCTACGCAGACCGATGCATGTGCCTTCAAGTTGACTGGTTCCCTTTGGGACCGAGAAAAGCTAATTTGCATGCATGAGGTACTTCTCCCAATGCAACATGCAAAGAAATCCCTTATTTCAAAGATCTATTTTTAGCAGCTCGAGGTTACAAGCAAGGATAATTTCAAAAACCTCCCCCAAGTGTCGCTTTTCCTAGATTTGTGACATGCGTGTTGCAACCTCGATTTTATCAAAACTCATCAACCGGACGCGGCAAAGCTCATTTCTCACATCAACCTTGCAACTTTGACATCCCACATTGCATCTAAGAGTCGTCGGCACATTTAGCTACACTGTTTTGGGGTAAGCCCACTTTTCATGTCTCACGGTGCGTTTATGTCGCATTTTGTGTTTCAATTTGTGTGAGTGTTGTGTGTTTGATTTCAGTGAGCGCTTGTTGTTGTTTTGATGTATGTTAGTTTGTAGAAGCACTGTTTTAGTTTTCGTTCATATATCACTGTTGTCACATGCATGACACTATTTTTGCATGGAGGGTTGCTCTTGCGGTGACTCACTTCACACACATGCATGCTTTCTCATTTTCTGAATCCTGCACTTTTTGTTTTCATGTATGATCATTCACTCTGGTTCGCGCTCATTTCACCATGCATTCAAACTTCTCATGTTTTCAGTTGCCCGTCGGCCGGACTCAGCTGCCTTGGCCCGGACCGTGCCTTGCTCGACTAGCACTACGCATTTGCGGAAGCGAAGTCTCTGCCTTCCCTCCAGAAATTGTGCATGTCTGGCCAAGAACTGACATCCAGGCTTGCATTGCACAATTCTCGGAGGTAGTGTCCCGCTGGCCCCAGAAACTGCACAATGCAGTTTGCTAGTTGCATGTCACTGCTAACTGAAATTGCGCATTTCATAGTTTCAGTCCTCAATAGGCCAAGATGGACTGTGCGTTGCATGGTTCTAGCAGTCAGTCAACCTCTTGATAGCCCGGACTGTGCCTTGCACAGTTTTGGTAGCCAGTCTCCCGACCTCCCCGCAGAAATCGCACAACCTTCATGTTCAATCAGACAGGTATGTTGCAAGTGAGTGATCAAGTTTGTTTTGGTTTTCAACTAACAGATTGTTTTCCATGAGTGTTGTTATGTCTCCAGGCATCGCAGGTGTTCGTTTATCTCTTATAGCACAAGTACAATGATTTCCAGGAGAGCAGAGTCAAAGACACTGTTAAGAGCGCAATTGGGGATGCAGCCAGTCAAGTGTCTATGAACTTGTATATCCACGAAGACAGCAAGATAAATTGCAACAACATCACAACGAGTAGCACCATCAGCAGCAACAAAAGGCAGGACATCTACATGCAACGAATGCAAGAGGAAGGTTGTTGACAGCATAGAGGCAGAGCAAAGCTGCAAGTTCATAGCAGATCCACTCATGACGAAAACAACTTTGGAGATTAAGGCTATGAGGTGACGATACGATATGAAGATCGTGTGAAGGAAGAGAATGGAACAGAGAAGGAGTTACATGTGTTGAAGAAACAACTCAAGGAAGAAAAGGAGGTACATAGACAAGAGAATGAGCTGCAGCAAGAATAGGTACAGCAGGGTGCACAACATGTACAAACAGATGAAACTGTGCACATACAAGTTATGGATCCATCCAAGCAGTTGGCACAGAGTAGACAAGGTGAGAAGTGTTGTTGATCGTGTGCAAGGGAATTTAGCAGCATGCATTTCATTGTGTGCATGCATGCCATCCCACCCATTTGGCACACTCACCGAGGCAAAGAAAAGAAGCAAGCCCAATTGGAGTTGAACATGTATTTTAACAAGTTTATGTGCACGACCACCAACGCATGCTTGGGGATCAGCGCAGACACTATGCATCAACATGTTGCTGGTCTGGTCGCACCCAGGACGACCATGCGCATGCTATTAGACGAGTTGGACGGAGGAGCCATATGAGTGTACCTGGATGCAACAAAGGTAAGAGTTTGCTTCAGCAAGATGTCAGCATTGAGTGCACAGAGACCATCATGGATGACCAAGATTAGCATCAGTTCGCCACCATCAACCATCACAAGGATGTCAAAGAGTTGGTTTGATCACAATGGCCCGAGTGTTGGTGATGTCTTGCATGGCTTGCTCAAGGCATTTTGTCTCACATGGGTACATGTGCATTGTAATGCAACATCTTGTCAAGCGAAAGTTCAAGTGTCGATAGTTGAATGTAACAATCATAGAGTAGTTGAAAAATCATGAGGATAAACGAATGGTCACAAAGGCAAATGTCAAGTGTCACCCACCCTTTTCTATAAATAGTCCCTCATAACTCATTGTATACGTGTTTGGTCAGCCAAGCTTCCGATAAGAATATCTTAGAGAGAGCTTGGACACTATTGTAACGTGCCTTGGCTTCTCCATTGTGCAAAGCTGGTATATCTCTTTGGATGAGCAGGTGGTTGTGGTTGTAACGTTCCGTTATCAGAACTAGTGATTGGACATGGATGTATTGTATGACTGGAACTTAAACTTCTTAATATAATAGAGCCAACACGTTTCATGCATATGTCATATTGTATTCCAGCTATCTTGTTTACTCTAAATGGTATATGTATCTATTTGCTTACGCATGCATGTATGGACTATTCTGTATAAGTATGTATAAATCTTATTGAAATGTGTTGATTGGTTTAACCGTCACTTTGGATTGTTAGCTAACTTGCTTTCCAGTTTGTGATGCATCTACGCTCGTGTGTTCCCTTCCAAGCCGCATGTTATCACAAGTTTCCAAGGGGCGCACTCACCCCACTCTCCGTGTGTTAGAACTGTTCATGCACCTTCTTTATCTTTCCACAGCTGTCACATCCTTGCTATCAACAGGGACATCTTACTTGCCTCTATGCGAAATCATGGTCAAAGCATTACCATACGACCCACTGCTAGGACTCCTACACCAAATGGTATGAGATCTAATTGGGACTTCTTACCGAGGAAATCCCCTGACATGTTGGTGGGTCCAACACCGTCAACATAACAATAAAAAGATAAAAAAAATTGTGACTCAGTGGTGCATCTATAGATATGGAGAGAAATATCTAAGCCTACTTTTATGATTTGAATCATTATGCAAATGAATGTTGGGGAAATAAACCCCACAATTATGCACAGAAACAAACTTCCAACAAAAATTGAGAGAATCTTGCAATATGGACTCTTGGTTTGCGCAAAAAGGAAATAACAAAGCATCCCAAGACTGGCACTAATTGGACAAGTAGGCAACAATGTGGCCACCTTGACCATGGAATAATTTTATTCACGCATGATTAATGTATATGAAACATTTCCAATTAAGATAACAACATAGTAATGCTATGATGACGTTAAAACACGAGTTTCAATCTATCGTAAAAGACAAGTAAATGATTTCTGAAAATGTTATTATCACTACGTAAGTGGTGCAAATGGAAATAGTGCTTCCATGGTATGGAATTTATAATGGACAACATGGTGGGGTCCTTATCAATTGGCATAACCATTTGGTAAGTAACCAAGATTGATTGTTATTGTGAAGAATTTACAATGGGATTGTTAACTTTTATTAAGTGCAGGTTGTCACCCTGGCTAGGTTGTGATGCATACTCAAGACCCTTGTTGAATATATAAATAACAATTGATGGTGCATTTAATAAATTTACAATGATTATATACATATGCTTCTTAAACAATGATAGAAAAAAACTTATGACAACAATTGTGAATATAGGACAAAAGAGACAGAACATTCCGAGTGGAAGCTTTGCATGTTCATAATCAAAGAGAAAATTTTCTAGAGGAAGCAAGATATTGCCCGTAATAAAGTGCAAAGGAAGCACTTCATTCATGAAAGGTTGTCTCGAAGATGGAGATAAAGATTTTATGCACAAGGCATATTCGAACATGTTGATGGGCTAGAAGCAAACACCCAGGACTTTGTTTCCCTCACGGAGGGAAGATGTATCACCCATTAGTAAGAAGTAAATATTTTATTTAATTTTACTGCACATACTTACTAAAATATGGGCTAAGTGAGAAGCCTAGTGGAAAACTTTAATGTTTAAAAGTTTTATTTTAATTCATCCTAAAAGGTTATGACTAGTGTTGGAATTCACTAGCAAAAGACACTAAATGAAAAAGTTTTCACTCATGAGACAGTTAGAAGATAGTTATTCCTCTCCCTATAGATAAATAATCTTAGTAGGGACAAAGAAGCCAAGAGGGTGGGAGGAGAGAAAACTTAAGGAAATCTTGAAGACTTGGTACATTGCTGAAGGAGTTCCAAGTGAGGAAAAGGGTGGGAGGACGTTGTCGTTTAGGGTATTCTTGATGCTGTTGTAACCATTGGAATCCCTAAAGATAGACTTGTGAGTGTGTGAATTCTTTGGATGGATTTTTACAGGCTTGATGCCATGGAACATACCTAGTGAGGTCACTGTCAAGCAACTATTCTTGAAGTGACTCACTAGCTTGGGGGGAGAATTGGACTTGATTTCCATTCTCATTGGTTGGGAGGAGTGATATTTCTCCCTTGTGAATTCCCTAGCTTCCTAACGGATGAAAGATAAGTACTTTAATTTGTTGTTTCCATAATTTAGAACTTATTTTCTATATATCTTGTAATGTGAAATTTAGTGTAAGATTTTGTATTGACTAGCTATCAAGAAATTGTTGGGTGTGGAGCTTGATTATCTTCTGTATTCAAAGGTTTCAGCCGGATGTATACCCCAGGAAGACTGTACACCCCTCCACGCGAGGGGGGTGCAGGGGGGACTTGTCCCCCCGCGGAGGTCCGGAGGGATAAATCCCCCCCGGCTGGGGAGTCCGGGAGTCAGTGGTCCCCCAGCGAGGGTTCGGGGGCAGCATCCATGAAGCTAAAAATAGATGTAAAATTGCCTTGTAAAAGTCTAGTAATTTCTAGTCAATCTGGGTCGTTCATTAGGCGGATGATCTGATGGTAGAAGTTATGTTTAATTTAGGGTTTTTTTCCCTAGAAGGAAACCCCTCACTATATATGAGGGAATTGTATTGCATCTATGTATATCTGTATTCTAAGTGAGGAAGAGAGAGGAGATTGAGAGATAAGAAGGAGTTATAGCAGATCTGTTGTAGGTTGTATCTCTTCAGTTTGCTGGATAATATAATAAAAGAAGGACTGGTTGTTTCTCCATGGACGTAACCCAAACTAGGTGAACCACGTATATCTGTGTCTCTCTTGTTTTAATATTTCTGCAATATTTTATGTGTTCCATTACTCTGTAATATATAATTCTCTAACAACTGGTATCAGAGCCGAAGGTCTATTTGGCTGATAAACTTGCAGGAGAGAAGGGTTCCTAGTTCGAGTGGGAGCAATGGCGGAAGATGGTAGGTTTAGGGTCAAAAAATTCAACGGCCAAAACTACCAGTTGTGGAAGATGCAGATGGAAGATTATCTGTATCAGAGAGATCTGTACCTACCATTGAGCGGAAAGACAAAGAAGCCAACGAGTATGACAGACACAGAATGGGATATTCTTGACAGAAAGGCACTTGGAACAATACGGTTGTGCCTAGCGGTGTCGGTAGCATTTAATATTTCAAAGGAAACGACAACACAAGGTTTAATGTTGGCATTGGCCAAACTATATGAAAAACCCTCGGCCTCAAATAAGGTATTTCTTATGAAGCGTTTATTTAATATGAAGATGTCAGAAGGTGGATCTGTTGCAGATCATTTAAATGATTTTAATACAGTTACAAGTCAATTAAGTTCTGTAGGGGTAAATTTTGATGATGAAGTTATGGCTCTGTTATTTTTGTCCTCATTGCCAGAAAGTTGGAATGGTTTAGTTATGGCCATTAGTAACTCTGTCTCTGAATCTAGTACTTTAAAGTTTGATGATGTTGTCGGTGCAATCCTTAGCGAGGAAATGCGACGGAAAAGCTCTGGTGAGACTTCAGATAATGCTTTGACTGCAGAGACTAGGGGAAGAAAAATGGAAAGAGGAAAGAGCTCTGGATATCGCAATAAGTCAAGAAAAGGAAGATCCATGTCCACATCGGGGATAGTGTGCTGGAAATGCGGGAAGAAAGGACACCTGAAGAAAGACTGCAAGTCTCGGAAGGGAAAAGAAGGAGACGTGCAACAAGAAACTAATCATGAAGTGAATGTAACAGGTGTTGTGTTACAAGATGCTTTGATTCTTTCTTTAGAAAATATTATTGATGCCTGGGTGGTAGATTCAAGGGCCTCATTCCATGCCACACCTGATAAGAAACATTTTCATGATTATGTTCAAAGAGATTTTGGACAGGTTCGATTGGGTGATGATAAACCCTATAAAATCATTGGAATTGGTACAGTTTTCATAAAATAGCAAAATGGAAATCAATGTCTATTAAAGGAGGTAAGGCATGTTCCAGATCTGAAGAAAAATTTGATTTCAATAGGGCAGTTGGGAGGTGAAGGTTGTATAACTACTTTCACAGATAAAACTTGGAAGGTCACTAAAGGATCGTTGGTAATAGCGAAAGGAGAAAATGTTGGTACATTGTATTTATGCAATGATATTTCTAATTTTGTTAATGCTTTAACCTCTACAGGAGAAGATACGACATTGTGGCATCATAGGCTCGGGCACATGAGTGAGAAGGGGATGCAGATTCTTCACTCAAGAAATTTGTTGCCAGGTTTGAAGCATGTTCATTTAAAATTCTGTGAGAATTGTGTTTATGGAAAACAGAATAAAGTCAGATTCCTTAGAGTTGCGAAAGAAAAGAAGAGCGGAAAATTAGAGCTTGTGCATACTGATGTATGGGGACCTGCTCAGGTATCATCTCTGAGTGGCTCTGGTTATTATGTTATTTTTATTGATGATGCAATTAGAAAAACTTGGATTTATTGTATTCGAAATAAATCTGATGTATTTGATACTTTCAAGAAATGGAAAGCTTTGGTTGAAAATGAGAGAGGAAAGAGATTGAAGTGTCTCAGATCAGATAATGGAGGTGAATATTGCAGCAATGAGTTTGATAGGTACTGTTCAGAAAATGGAATTCGTAGAGAGAAGACAGTTCCAAGAACACCACAAGAAAATGGTGTGTCAGAAAGGATGAACAGGACAATCATGGAACGTGCAAGGTGCATGAGATTGCATGCAGGATTGCCTTTACAATTTTGGACAGATGTTGTAGATACTGCTGTTTATCTAATAAATAGAGGGCCTTCAAGTTCCTTGGATGGTGGTATTCCAAAAGAGGCATGGACAAGTAAAAAGGTAAACTACTCTTTTTTAAAGACTTTTGGTTATGAAGCCTTTGTCACATTAACAAAGAAAACAAAATAAAGCTTGAGGCAAAATCAAAGAAATGTACCTTTATTAGATATAGTGTTAATGATTTTGGTTATCGCTTATATGATTATGAAAATCACAAAATCATTAGGAGCAGAGATGTAATATTCAATGAAAAGGTCTTGTATAAGACTCAGTTACAGGAAAAAAAACAAGAAAAAAAACAAAGAATACACAGTGCTTGACGAAATCACAGGAAAAGACATGGTGCCTGAAAATCATAATGATCAACAGCCAGAACAACAACCACAATAGCAACAAGCACTTCAAACACCTGAAAGTGGTGTTAGAAGATCTACCAGGATAAGTAGACCCCTTGAACGATAATCTCCTTCATTATATTATGTATTGTCGATTGATTCTGGTGAACCAGAATGTTATAAAGAAGCAATGTAGGTAGAAACCAGGTAGAAGTGGGAGCAAGCCATGAAAAAAAAGATGGACTCCTTAGCCCATAACCAGACTTGGGACTTAGTCAGGTTGCCTGCAGGTAAAACAGCATTGCAGAATAAATGGGTTTACAAGTTGAAGGAAGAAGATGGAGGTAGAAAAAGGTATAAAGCTAGACTTGTGGTGAAAGGGTTTGCACAGAAGAAAGGTATAGACTTTGATGAGATATTTTCTTCTGTTGTGAAAATGACTTCAATCAAAACTATTCTAAGTCTAGTAGCAGCTGAATATTTGCATCTTGAGCAGTTAGATGTAAAGACAATCTTTCTCCATGGGGATTTGGAGGAAGAGATATATATGCAGCAGCAACAAGGATATGAGGTAAAAAGGAAAGAGAAACTACTGTCCAGGTTGAAAAAGAGCTTGTATGGCTTAAAACAGGTTCCAAGGCAATAGTATCTAAAATTTGACAGGTTTATGTCTGAACAAGGTTATACTAGATGTCACTCTGACCATTGTGTTTATCTCAAAGGCAAAATGATGGCAGCTATATTATATTGTTATTGTATGTAGATGACATGCTTGTTGTAGGTTCTAACATGCAGGAAATAAATGTGCCCAAAAGGAAATTGGCAAACTCATTTGCAATGAAGGATTTGGGTGCTGCAAAACAAATCCTTGGTATGAGAATAACTAGAAACAAGAAGAATCGCAAATTAACATTGTCTCAAAGTGAGTACATAGAAAAGGTGTTGAAAAGGTTTAATATGCAGAATGCAAAACCAGTTAGTATACCTTTGGCTAGCCATTTCAAATTAAGTAAGGAGGTGTGTCCCAAGACTCAGGAAGAAATGGCTCATATGTCTAAAGTTCCATATGCATCAGCAGTTGGAAGCTTAATGTATGCAATGGTCTGCACAAGGCATGATATTGCACATGCAGTGGGAGTCGTAAACATGTACATGAACAATCGAAGAAAAGAACATTGGATGGCAGTGAAGTGGATTCTCAGGTATTTGAGAGGTACCACAAATCAAGCATTATGCTTTGGTGGTTCAAACATTGCTCTACAGGGATATGTTGATGCAGATATGGCAGGTGACAGAGATAATAGGAGGAGCACTACAGGATATGTATTTACTGTAGGTGGAACAACTATTAGTTGGGTTTCAAAAATCCAAAGTGTTGTTACACTTTCAACAATAGAAGCAGAGTATGTTGCTGCTATAGAGGCTAGTAAAGAGATGATTTGGTTACAAAGGTTTCTGGATGAATTGGGTAAGAAGGGGTTGGCCAGGTTATACAATGACAGCCAGAGTGCCATACATCTTGCAAAGAACTCTGCATTTCATTCCAAGACTAATCATATACAGCTCAAGTACCATTTCATATGGTCAGCATTAGAAGATGGACAGTTGAAACTGGAAAAGATACACACTAGCCAGAATCTTGCAGATATGTTAATAAAAGTTGTAACCAGGAAGAAACTGAGAATCTGCTCAGTTTCAATTGGTCTTCAAGTATGATGAAGCAGATGAGAAACAGCCAGGTCCAAAGTGAAGTCATTGTCTAGCAAATGAAGTAGCAGTGGAGTTGCTATAATCAGTCTTCAAGTGGGAGATAATCAATTTATCTTTCCTATAGAAGAATTTGGTAAGTGTGACAAATGTTGATGGCTTGTACTAAATGCATTATTGAGGAATAGAGGAAAGTTATACATTGCCTAGGTTACTTCTATTAATTATATATCTGGTTATTATTGAAATTAGTTAGTTCTAGTTTTACATACTGAAGTCTGTTAATGAAAGACTCCAAACTTTTGTCATTAATTATACCTAAGTACTACAAAAGGGAGAATGGTAGGTCTGGAAGGGAGTCTAGGTCCCCACTGTCCTTTGAAGTACTTTGAAGTAATGGTAATAAATTCAAGAAATTACTAGTAAAGAATTAGATGTTGGCATTATGATACATATGTTGTACTTGATGGCAACCCACTCATCTCAGATGATAAATTATAATGCAGAAAAGTTCACGCACTTATATGCAGAGAAAAGTTTATTCCATGTAGAGAAAAGTTCACGCACTTTTATGCAGAGAAAAGTTTATTTCATGTAGAGAAAAGTTCACGCACTTTTATGCAGAGAAAAGTTTATCTCATGTAGAGAAAAGTTCACGCACTTTTATGCAGAGAAAAGTTTATTTCATGTAGAGAAAAGTTCACGCACTTTTATGCAGAGAAAAGTTTATTTCATGTAGAGAAAAAGTTCACGCACTTTCATGCAAGGAAAAACGCGTATATGTTGGAGAACTTACCTTTGGGCCATGGTAGTTAGTCCTTGGTATTTGAACCTATGGTTTTGGACCATGGTACCTCGTCAGAAGTGTTGATCCCAAGTATTGGGTTGTTCATGCAAGGAAAAGCGCGTATATGTTGGAGAACTTACCTTTGGTCCATGGTAGTTAGTCCTTGGTATTTGAACCTATGGTTTTGGACCATGGTACCTCGTCAGAAGTGTTGATCCCAAGTATTGGGTTGTTCATGCAAGGAAAAGCGCGTATATGTTGGAGAACTTACCTTTGGTCCATGGTAGTTAGTCCTTGGTATTTGAACCTATGGTTTTGGACCATGGTACCTCGTCAGAAGTGTTGATCCCAAGTATTGGGTTCGTGGTATTGGTTTATTATGGTTTTGGTCCGTGGTATTGCATCCAAAAGTGTTGATCTCATGCACTTTCATGGTTGGTTCATGGTATTAGTCCGACAGTTTTTGATCCTATGGTTTTGGCCCATGGTATTGCATCCAAAAGTGTTGATCTCACGCACTTTCATGGTTGGTTCATGGTATTAGTCCAACAGTTTTTTGATCCTATGGTTTTAGACCATGGTATTGAGAAAGGACTAAGGCTATAAAAGAGGAAGGAGATCATTTGGCAAGGCATCATCTGAATTATTGAATATCTCATAAAGTGCTAGATCTGGAATACTATGATTGGGTTATGGTGCAGATCTAGATCTGAGCTAAAGAGGGATCTCACCAGTTGATGGAAAACAAGATCCAAGGATAGATCGGGATCAAATGGTTTGAAATGAACTATCTCTATATAGTTGATTATGCTTATTCTAGATCTGTATACTGACGCTTGTAATGATCTGAACTGGGTATAACTTAAGTTTGAAATCGTTGCAAGTCATGATTGAATATTTATAGATCTGTACGCGGGTTGGCTTTGGTGAAAGCACGTATGTACGCAGGTTTGGTTCATTGTAGTAGCATATACCATTTGAGCTATGATGTTTAATGTTACAGGTGGTTCAGGTTGTTGATGTGTTCTGATGACTATTTAATGGTGTCAGTATTCTACATATTCAGTTTGATTGATTGTGTTGATGGATGAGATCTAGTAATGGATCTAATGGACTAGATCGGGTTGCTAACACTCATATTATCCTTGTATGTGTATTGATCTGGTGATTGGGTGATTCAGAAGATTGATTGATTATGTGCTTCAATGATATTTATGGGTCCAGTATGAAAATTGGATGAAACGTGGCCCTTCAGATTATGTATTGTGCTTCAGGTGTATCCAGTCAGAAAATGTATGAAACGTGGTACCTGGAGGAGAGAAGATTGTAGGCCGGCGCCTACGTACTAGTATCTTGGCTAATACAAGAGCTAAGGGGGTTGTAGCTCCCTTCCAGGAGAAGCTGGAGAACGAAAGAGGGTTGTAGCTCTCTGCAAGTTGCAGCCTGCGTACTGGTAAAGGACTACACCAGTACAAAATCATTGTAAAAGGAATTTCTAATTGAAAGAAGATAGAGACATATTGCAGCAGGTGGTTTTCTCCCACATTAGGTTTCCACCTTATATCATGGTGTTCATGTGTGTGGCTTATGTGTGATGATCTGTTCTATTTTACTGCACCTGTTTACTGTTAATATGGTTGATGATGTTCTAATGCACTCATTAAGGATCAACTAACTGAATCGTAAGAAGTTGTGGAAGTAGCATATATGAATCTGAATATGGAAATGAAAAATTTTTATTGATGTGATAATACTGATTCACCCCCCCCCCCTCTCAATATTATTTCCAACATTAGATTAAAGAATTTTGTAAGTAAACAATAGACAAGGTATAGAAATAATTACACTGTCACGTCTCAACAAATGTCAACAAAATGAAGTCCTCATAAGCATGTAGAATGAAAATGGATATAATGCCACTTGAAGGTGTACATGGGTCAAGCAAAATGAACAAGTAGTGGAGTCAACATACGTATATAGTGTAACAACAAATTATAGTATGTATAACAACAAGCGTTGTACTCATGTCGGTCAACAACATAACAAATTAATACCTTAAGAACATATGAAGTATATACATCTCGACACTCATATGTGAAAATAATACTCTGCCAGATTAAAAAAAAAAAAAAAAAAAAACTAGTACTCTATTGATTTAAGTTTCAGTATAGTGGTTTGAACCTGTGTTTATAAGGATCGGGAATGCCCTTGGTACTTATCTGGATTATGACAAGACCTATGTGCAGTCAAAGAATCGAGCGTTGGCAAGAATCCTGGTGCATTTGGACACAAGGGAGGGTCTGGAAGAGAAGATTACTCTCAAATGGCGGCATTATACCAGAGTCCAGATTCTGGACTACGAGGGGGTTCCTTTTCGATGTAGGAGGTGCCACAAGGTAGGGCATGTATTCAAGGAATGCCCTATGCTCACGAAATCAGCAGAACCCCACGGCTCACCATCACCACAAAAAGGAAAAGCTACTGCAAATCAGATCAGCACCCTGGTATCGGTCCTCAAGATCATAATCATGGCGAATCCTCAAAGGCTGTGGAGGAGCATTACAGAACGCCCTCGCCCCCACTGACTCGGGCTAGAGCTGTTGCTGCTGCGGAGGTCGCAAGAAAAGCGGGTACAACTCTCTCTTCACCCCCTACCTCTCACTTTACTTCTATGTCATATGTTGTTTGTGCATCATTTGACTCTACTTCAGCATTGATTATGCCACCTACCATTACATGTGAGATCTCCTTACCCCCGCCCATCATCGCCACCACTGCCCCTACTTTGCCCTCCCCTCCATCCTCGCCCATGGCCTCGGCCATCAACCACCCTGTTTTTCCCCACTCATACAACTTACGTTCTTGGCTCATACCAGATCCTTGCATCCAGACTGGTCTTGGTCTCACCTTCCTTGGACCGACCACCCAATCATCCCGGGGCCACAAATCTAATCTATCCAAAGCTATCCAGAAGGTCGGGGCTGAAGTAGTCTCTGGTAAATAGTCCACTATGGAAGGGGTTCTTAGAGCATTGAACACCCTTGGGAGGGTTCCACCATGAAATGCCTCTCCTTTAATTGCAGAGGTATGGCTAGTGCCTCCAAAAAACTAGCCCTGAGGAGGTTATTTGAAAATGAGCCCGTTGATATTATTATGCTGCAGGAAACCCTGGGCACTGCTGAATCCATTGATCAAACCCTATCTGCCATCAACCCTGGTTGGCATTTCCATTCTCTAGATGCTATGGGTAGATCAGGGGGATTAACCATAGGATATAATCCTCGCTCCATTAATGTATCTGCCACTTGGGGAGGAGTGGGATTTATTGGACTGGATCTATTCTCGGCCGAGCTCGGCTTGTCCATCAGATTCATCAATGTATACGGCCCCTGTCAACAAAGAGAGGAATTTTGGCAGCACTTCCTTCATACTGATATCACATCAGTGGATCAGGTGATCATTGGGGGCGACCTAAACTTTTCACTGGGTTATGGGGAATCCTAGGGATCACAAGCCCAAGTTGATCCCATGACTGATTTCTTCAAGGATATCCTGGACCAGCACAATCTCACTGATGTCCCCATGATCAAGCCTTTGCCCACTTGGAGAAATAGAAGAGTTGGGGAGGCAGCTCTGGCTAGAAGGCTTGATCGTTTCCTGATTAAAGTTCCTTTGCTTCAACAATTTTCTAGATATAGACAATGGGTTGGGTCTGGGGGAATATCAGACCACTCACCTATCTATTTGGAGATTCTTGGACCCGATGCCAAGCCAAAGGCCCCTTTCAAATTTAACCACGTTTGGCTCCAAGATGCGGGATATACTAAGTTGGTCAAGGACTATTGGACATCCCACCCCATCTCTGGTCACAGAACTGTGGCTGAAGGTTTCTGCCACAACCTATCTCAGCTTAAACATTTATCCATTGCATGGGCAAAGGAGAAAAAAGCAAAGGATGATCAGACCATAATAGCTATTGAAGTTGAGCTGAACAATCTATTGGATGACAGAAACAAAGGCTTTGCCACAACAGAAGAGAAAGCAAATATGATTGAGCTCAAAAAACAGAGAGACAAGATACTAAAGGAAAGAGAAGAAACATGGAGACTGAAGAGTAGGGCAATATGGTTACAGGCAGGAGATGAAAACACAAAGTTCTATCAGAATTATGCAAAAGGAAGAAAGATAGCTAATACAATTTGGAAAATGCCTCTTCCAAATGGAGAGATGGCTGACACCTTCAAAAAACTATCTATGTTGGGTACCACTCACTTTCAGAATCTGTTCAGATCCCCTCAAGAAGCCAATCTAGCTGATATCATACAAGTGGCAGGCCATTTTCCTAGATATGTGGGGGAGGAGGCAGCGATTGAACTCAATTCTCCAGTCACTCTTGAGGAACTTGAAGGGACCTTAAAGTGGTTCAAAAAAGACAAAATCCCGGGTCCAGATGGGTGGACGATCGAGTTTTACCTGGCTTTCTATGATTTTCTGGCCCAGGACCTTCTCCAGGTTGTGGAGGAATGCTAGTCTTCTGGCAAAATGTACAATGCTATCAATTCTACTTTTATCGCCCTCATCCCCAAATCCGATTCCCCCACATCCTTCAATGATTTCCGTCCTATCTCCCTCTGCAACTGTCTCTACAAGATAATTTCAAAAATCATTGCAAATCGTATTAGGCCTATCCTGTTTCTCAGCACATCCTCCCTAAACAGTTTGCCTTTCTGGAAGATCGACAGATCCACGAAGCCATCGGCACTACACAAGAAGCCATACACTCTATTCGATCCAGAAGACTCAAGGGGATCATCCTCAAGATCGATCTGGCTAAAGCTTTTGACCAGGTAAGCTGGCTTTACATAAAAATGCTTCTTATCCACCTGGGCTTCCCGCATCTTTTACCACATGGATCATGGCCTGCATATCAACGCCTACCTTCAGTCTCCTCATCAATGGCTCTGCCTCTCCTTTTTTCCATGCTGAAAGAGGACTCAGGCAAGGATGCCCTCTTTCCCCTCTCCTCTTCCTGATTGTCATGGAATGTCTGAGTAGGCTAATCTATCATGAAAAGCAAAGTGGCAGATTATTTGGATTGAAGATCAATGATCAGTGCTACCTCACTCATCTCCTTTTCGTGGACGATGTCCTTATTTTCCTGGACGGAAGCATTCGTGACTCGATTGCCCTTGACAAGATCCTTGCCACCTTCTCCAAGGCCACTGGTATGTTGGCAAATCATGCAAAATCCACTATCACGATGGCCCATACCTCTGCTCAGGAATCCACCTTTGCCTCGCAGCACTTTCCTTATAGCCCTCGCCCACTTGATCAGGGCTTCAAATACTTAGGTTTCTGGATCAAGCCCATGAGTCAAAAGATAGCAGATTGGACTTGGTTGGTCATCAAATTAGAGAAAAGAATCTCTCACTGGTGCCATCGTTTCTTATCCAGAGCTGGCAGGCTGGTGCTAATCAAATCTGTTTTGGAAGCCACTCTGGTATTCTGGATGGCATTAGCATGGATTCCTAGATGTATCCTGGCCCGACTCAAACAGATTTGTTGGGATGGGGCCTCAAAGATCTAACCTTATTTGCACAAGCTCTGGCTGCAAAGATGGGCTGGACTCTCCTTACCAAGCATAACCTATGGACATCCATCTCATACCACAAATATATCTGGCCTCTCCAAATTATGGACTGGATAAGGATGCCTCGATGGAATAAGACAGGCATATCCTCGGTTTGGAAAGCTCTTCTTTTCTCGCTCCCTCTCATTCGAAACCACCTGGCCTGGAGGATAAATGCAGGTACTAGTGCACGCATTGGTCTGGATCCCTGGACTAGGGGAGGGGGTCGATGTCTCCTCCCAAGAGAGCTCACTCTACTTCTAAATCAACAAGACATCAAGGTAATTGCTCAAATTGCGGATCAGGAGAATACCTCTGTTTTTACTCAAGCATGGAAATCTGCCACTCAGCTAAACCTGCCTCCTCAATGGCACCTTATCTGGAACAACTATACAAATGCTTTGAATGAGTCACACATCCGTATCAAGGAGGGACCAGATGAGCTCATGTGGTGCATGGCAGAATCTGGAATCTACACTCCAAAGGAAGGCTACTTGTGTCTGCTACAAGACAAACAACCTGACAACATACAAAATTGGTGGCAGAACATATGGAAGTTAAAATCTCCTCCCCAAACCAGACTTTTCTTCTGGTGCATCCTTCAAAACAAAGTACCCACCGGGGACATCCTCACTCACAGATCCTTGTATGGTCCTCATTGGTGCATCCTATGCAAACAGAGCTCAGAATCGACAGAGCACTTGTTCCTCAACTACAATATCACAAAACAGTTATGGAGATCTGTAGCTGCTGAGATCCGATTCACGGGAGAATGGAAAGGAGATAGTATAACAGCAACATGGGAAGCCTGGAACAGTGCGCACACAGGGACAAATCTGCCATGCCTTCCCCTGATTATTTGTTGGGCTATATGGCTGGCCAGAAATAAAATGACTTTCGAGGATAGCATGATCAGATGGCAGAGCATAACTGCAAAAATCATAGCATCCTACCTTGAGCTACCAGAATACTCTCTGCCTCGTCTGCACAGACCCACTGCTCCCGAACCAATAGACCACTCCTCACCGTGGGCTTTTTTTGATGGAGCAGCCCAACAACAAGGATGCAGGGGGGGCTTCCTTCTCTACCTTACTGATCAACATTACTACAGAGTCAAAATGGGTTTGGGTGAAGGAACGAACAATTTTGCAGAATTAATCACTTTTCGACATTTATTACATTTTGCTCTAAATCATGAATGCAGAGATATTCAGATCTTTGGTGACTCTAATATTATTATAAATTGGATCAACAATAACACTAGATGCCACACACACACACTTATAAACATTCTGGATGAAGTGATGCATTTAAAATCTCTATTTAATTCCATACTTGTTCGTCATATTTACAGGGAGCATAACAACTGTGCCGACGACCTTTCCAAGGAGGCCACGCACCTGCCAAGAGGACAGTGGATAATCCATGAACAGAGGGGTACTACACAGTACCAGTACTATCACAGACCTTATATAGATCAGACATATCATCAGGTGGATGGCACCTAAATTTTTGCAGATTTCCGGCTATATATGATGATGTAGATATCTAGTTTATTTATGCACATCACCCTGCGAGGTGTATATATGTTTTGAACTCTATACAGCATCATCCTGCGTGATGATTTTTTGATTTTTGATACAGACCATTCACAGGAATGGGATTGTAGATACTCTGGACATATTCCAAAATGACATGAACGCATATGCTGCCAAGCATATACTATATGTAATTTTTCAATATATAATGAAAGATTACGATTTTTCCTTGGGAAAAAAAAAAGTTTCAGTATAATGTCGTCAATGCTAGTTATAAACCATAAAGAGTTAAAAATATTTAGAACCAAGTTTATCTAGCTTTGTCCATAACTAGAATGAGAGATTTATCTATAATATTAAAGGACATAATCTTCCAATGACACTGATTGGAAACAAAATAATAATATCATTGCCTCAAGCTTGGGGTTTATAGAGGAGTTATTAAAAGCATGAACGCAACAATAGGAATTGTTTCATTATTGAAATGTAACTAACAATGAAATCACTTTTTTGTAAATAACTATATCATACAAATAAATAAAAGTTGTGAGCAGCAAAGTTTTCATTTGAATCCCTCTACGAGAGGGAATATAATTTCTCCATAGAAACACTTAGTTAATCCTCTAAATGTAACAGTTGAGCATGTTTCCATGCTACCCGTGACTATTGAACATTGCTGAGTAATATTAGCAATATCAAAATTAATTACATGCAAAGCCCTAAAGGAATAATTTCCAGAAAACTGCATAGCCAATCTAGGGAGACCATTCCGTCTCTGGCATACAAAGTTACTCAAAAAGCGTAAGGCCTAGTTCGCAACATGACCTTAAAGAGAATGTATACACTCATCCATTGGAGGAAGTGGAGAATAAAAACCTATTTAAATGTACATTTAAACCCTTGACTGCCAAATAAAAACTGTAGAAATTGAATCTCTCAACTATGAGGTCTATCTGCAAGATTTTTGAACACATCGCAAGAGAAGGTAAAGAAAACCCAGCACCTGGAAACAACATTAAAATTCCCAAGGAGTTAAACTGGTGAAAATCCGACATTAGAGAAGGATTCTAACTAGAAGCAGCTTCTCACCTCTACACGAGAAAAGCAAATTAAAGCCTAAAGCACCGTAAGGTAAAATTACTTCTATCGAAGCTCTCACAGAGAAAATTACCTATGGAAACGACCTGGAAGAGAAGTGGCACTCCGGTCGACATATCTGTCGTTAAACCAAATTTAGAGCTAGTCGTGCGGCCGAAATTACCAAAAATCATTGTGAAACAAGAAAAGAACCTAACATTGGAACATAGATTCCACCTGTAATGGAGTATGGTGAATACCCCGCCAAGGTAATTTGGAAAACTCTCTAGGATATGGTCACTGCGGCAAATGGAAACCAAAAACATTCGTGAGGAATGTAAAATCTGAGCATGTCATTTGGCAAAGAGAAAGTATGTGACAACAACCCCTACTTACCAGAGAAATTTCATATTTCGAGCTGGAAACCCTGGCGCCAGAGGTGCAGAGTCGTTCGGCAGAAGGGCAGAGTGACATTGTCCAATAATAACATTAATTCTGTAAATATTTTATCTAAAACATGAACAGGAACAACGTCAAATTCCCTGACCTTTTCTCGTAAAATATCAACCTACAAAAGGACCCTAATCATGAGTCGCTTTAAGAACTTGAGAGGAATGTAACCAGATAGCTTGATTTGAATTTAAACGAGCTGCTAGGAAGACTTTAGTCACCAGACAAGAAACATTTCACTGCAGTTTATTCAACTCGATCCAAAAATAAAATGTATGAGAGAATTGGTTCAAACCAAAGAAATCTAATGTTGACCCAAATATCACAATTTAAATGGCATTCCCATAAACATCTATTGATATGAACAAACAAGCCATTGCAGGGACACGAAAAGGAGCATGAAATTGGGCAAAACTGAAAATTTGAAATCAAATAGTTTACTATATAGATATACTACTAGAATACATTGATAATTCAAATCAATACTATGACAAGTCATACCTTGAATCAGTTGCACAGGTGCTACAAGTGTGTTCCTGCTACTTTTGTTTTTCTGGTGATTTAGGAACATGAAATTGGGCAAAACTGAAAATTTGAAATCAAACAGTATACTATATAGATATACTATTGTAAATAACATTAACTTCTTTACAGAATACATTGATAATTCAAATCAATACTATGACAAGTCATACCTTGAATCCGTTGCACAGGTGCTATAAGTGTTCTTTCGCAACAACTTCCTGCTACTTTTGTTTTTCTGGTGATTTCGTTCAATACCAGTTCCAACTACCTGAATTCTCTGGCAACCAGTTCCCGCTATTTCTGTTTTTCTAGTGATTTTGCTCAATAATATATATGACCATGAAAAAAAAAATTAGAAAAATGTGAAGTGGGATAATAATCATGCATTTAATTATCCAAATGATAATTTTTTACACCAGTTTATTGTCACACAAAAAAAAATCTGATTTGGACAAATCTCCTCATAATTTCAATGGATTGAAATAACTAAATAAAAGCAGGTGCGCCTACATGGAACATCGACAGTTTTTGTTGGTATTAATTTTATAATATTAAATGCTAGCGAGGCAGACTGTGTGTCTGGAGGAGTCTCCAGCTTTTAGCTTCGCTGTTAGGGCTTAAGGAGTGAAGTATTGAAATCACATGCACACGAGGAGTGTGACACAAGTTAAGCGGTCACATGAAAGCGGTAATGGATCTTAAGCCAACAATAATGGCGACTCAATGGAAATGAAAGAGGATGGCACAAGATGGACACGGCGGGCCCTGAATACATGTGGAGTAATTAAATGATTAATTACATCATGGAATTTAAATGATATTGTTTAATTATTCTATGTTTTATAGTTTATGGTTATAAATTAACCAAATAAATTTTTATTACTCATTTTTTTTATTGTTTAATTTTTTTTTACATGCATAAATAAAGATTTAACAACATAAAAAAATTTATACAGATGTCACAAACTAAATTTAGGATTCCAACCAGTTTTTACCAAAATATAAACAGATTTAATTAAAAAATATGTCCAAAAACCTATAAAATGTAAAAATATTAAACTCGTGCATGTTGGATGGGCCCAAAGTTAGGCATACATTGCATGGACATTGGGAAATGCGTAGAAATAATTTGTGTGATATTTCGAATCATCATGTTCACGTCGTCATGCGTTGTACAGAGATTACAATATGTTTCACTGTCGGCTACTAGTATTCATTGTTTTACCCCCTAAAATAGAAATCTTTTTTGAAAGGTGAGAATTACCCCCTAAAATAGAAATCTTTTTTGAAAGGTGAGAATTTTTTTTTTTTCCGAAGGTGGTAAAACCTATCAACTCAGGTGTCAAACCAACAGTGAGGACAGCCATCTCTGGCTGCTATCCGCGAATGCTGGGTTTGACTCATCACTGTTAAATAGGAAAACCACGCCACCTGACATAACCCTGCTGGTGGTCCGTAATCGGGAGCAGGCTCTCACTCCTGCCAGATATTTCAATTGCAGAATAAAATTTGTAAAATGTTTTAATTTATTAGTCATATATTGCACTTGAGTGCATGGTCACGCAGTCGGGGATGACGGTTTTCTCGCACCTGGTCCGCGTTTGAGCTCCATTTGTAGCGCCGCGGCAGCATATGATGTATTAATTGAGGATTGATATGATGTATTAATTGAGGATTGATTGTGATATAATGGTTGTACATAATGTATATTGATTATTGGACTTAATACAACTTCTTAAAGGGACCTCACTCCCTTTTCTTTTTTTTCATCTACGTCAAAAATCGTGTCAAGCGTATCTTTGTTGTTGATATTTGTTACAAGGCCAATGAAACAACGGTCATGTGACACGTCATCACATGAGTCACATACCATGTCATACAGTTGGTGGCGCATACACAAGCATGATCCGCGATGGCGGAGACACGACGGTGGAACGAGCACTATGTGGCGTTTGATTACCTAGTGTAGTAATCGAATAAAATTACCTAGTGTGGTAATCGACTAAAATTGGCGGGAGACCGTTGGTGCTTACCGCTGAAACGATGGCAGGCGTTTATTTAGCCAAGTACCAGAATTGGGGGCGACCGTCGGCGCTTACCGCTGAATCAGTGGCAAACGTTTATTTAGCCAAGTACGCATTTCCTTATGCACAAGGTACGTCCAAATTTGGCGGTCGAATAAATGATCATCGCCTTTCTCTGCTATATTAAATAGTGGTGTTGGTGGAAATGATCTAGTATTCATTACAGGGTTGTTTATTTTGGCTGAAACTTTGTCATTCAATCATTTTTTCCATCTCCGGACTCCCGATCAGGGGTTAAATTTGACTGGTGCCTTTACCAGTCATGGAATTTTTTTATAACAGTTTTATTTTTAAATTGCCCATCACATAACTTTTAATATTTATTTGTACAAGTTTTATCTAATTTCTGTAAATTGTATATATAATTGTTGCAAATTTTCTATTGCTACAAAATAACTCATAATAAAAATTATAAAAAAATAGTAATAATATAAACTATAATAATTAATAATAAAAATAACAACCAGTGACAGAAAAAAAATACCAATCCATCACCCATATATTCTAATGTCAAATATTCTCTCTCTCGGATTAATTCTCCATATGTATTCTTACAAATAGACAAACCACTTGTATAATTTTTTCTTCCTAATTCTCTCTATAATTATTCACTTGCGTGCATAATCCAACGAGAGTTAATTATTTACTTGCCTCCATATTCCATGGAGAGCACCAAATGACAGTGATTGATCAACATAGGCTAAGAATTTCAAATCTAATGCATCTGACGACATCTCTGCGACTCTAATGTCATTTCAATCCTTTTACCAAAAAATGTTGAAGGGTTGGGAATTTTTTTTTTTTATATTAGAAAGGCAAATCACCTTTGAGGGTCAATTTCACAGTCAAATTCCACCCGTCACTCACACTTTCAAACTCCAGGTCTATTTTATGGATGGGGTTTCCGCTGCTTTTTTTGGGTAATAAATCACTGTAGGCATGCAGAACAGAGGGAATTAGTACTTTTTTAAAGAAATTGAAATGGAAGTTGAGTTATTGCATGCAGAATGGAGGGAATTGGTAATTTTTTAAAGAAATTGAAATGGAAGTTGAGTTATTGCCAGCAATGGTTTTTTCTATCTTTCTGTGTTTTCGTAAAGCCTGCATGAGAATTTTGTTTTTAGGTGTTTGGACAATTTTGAAGCATGGTCGAAGCGATGCAGAGTGAGTTGAACATGCATAAATGGTGGAGTTTTTTTATAGATCCTGTAATCTATGAGAAACTGATGAAAGCAGTTGAACCTTATGTAATGAGAAATTAAAAGCCAAAGTTGTCTGATAGCGAGGATCTCGTAGATGTTTCTTGCTCTTCTTCTTGCTTTTTCATGGGCAGATTAGGAACAAATACAGACGAGGCTTCTAGGCAGCAATTCTGCTAGAAATGTTCCGGAGATGTCAGCATGTGCACCCACTATTTCAAGCTCATGATCTAAATTGCTAATGAATGGATGCAGTAACGCTGGAGATGTGTCTTGGTACCCGATTTTTCATGGGTTAGAAGCCAATAATCAGCTGCAATATGCATTCGTTCCAAACAGGGCTATGGATATGGGTTTGTAGTGTATGCCTTCATCCCAAATGGGTTCTTTTGAACTGGGAGTCAATTCATCTCAACGATTGAGCATATCTGAAATATATGAGCAGGTTCATGCCAATATATAGACACAGAAGAAACAATAGATAGACCAACTAAAATTGTAGCTTTTCTTAGCCAAAAGCCACAGTTCACAGCAAGTACTGGGGTCTCTAGCCTACCATTATCAGCAACAGTAGCTTCAGCTGCTAAAACAATTAAGGGATTTATATTTATCAAGAAACCTACACAATTGATAGATTTATCTTTATAAAAAAACCTACTTGGGGTAAGAGGTCAGCCCATGAAACTTTCTGCAAAAAATGATTCAAAACTGGGTATTGCAAGGCTAGCCAAGCTCTACAGAGGAGTGAGACAGACTCAGGCCTGTGAGTGATTGACTGACTCATTGAAAACAACTAGAGAGGAGAGACAGAGAAATAAGACAAGGAAAAGAGGAGGAAATACAGCAACAAGATTTTTATATAGATAAAGAGTGATATGGTAACACGACACGATTTTCCCTTATGAATTAATTAATTTGAAACTATAACCATTTTATTCATACACTTTGAGCAAAGTAGGGGAGAACCATTATGTCAAGTAATGCTTTCGAAACAAAATAATCAGAATCCAGAGAACAAGGTATCAACTATCACTTACTGGTTATTTATTCTTGAAAGTTCTTCATGATTAGATTGTGCAACACAGTGTTGTGTTGAGTTCCAGGTTTTATAGCCTTCGAAGTTCTAGATTTTGCAGCATTCTCTGTATGCCCTTTTTCATGGTTAGATTGTGCAACACAGTGGTCTGTTGAGTTCCAGGTTCTGTAGCCTTCGAAGTTCCAGATTTTGTAGCATTTTGCCTATGCCCCATGCTTACGAGAATTCACATCAAGTAATAACTTGCACACTTGCAGTGGATTGGAATTTGGAACTTGCAAGCTGGAAGCCAGCAAATAATCATAACATAATTGGGCGGTGCACACGAGTTAAATTTGACGCCCGTATGCACGTATTTTCCTTTTTTACATGTAAAATACTATCTATTTCAAAATCTACACGTCATCTCTAACTTGCCAATAATTTTTAAAAACATCATATTGACGGGCATATTAAAAAATATCAAGTTTTAATTTTTTTATATATATACTTGGCAAGTTGGCAGCAATAACGTGGTTAAAACTGAAAGGTGAGTGTGTGATTCATTAATACCTTCCTTAATGATCCCGGTATCCGAATCACATGTAAATATTACAACTTACGGCTTATAGGACGAAGCCATAAATCTAAATGCCATAGCAATTAATCCGTTTGGTGACCTCCTAGCTACCCACCGCCTAGTTATGTTATGGTTATTTGCCTAGCTTCCAACTTGCAAGTTCCAAATTCCAATCCACTGCAAGTGTGCAAGTTATTACTTGATGTGAATTCTCGTGAGCAGGGGCATAGGCAGAATGCTGCAAAATCTGGAACTTCGAAGGCTACAGAACCTGGAACTCAGCAGACCACTGTGTTGCACAATCTAACCATGAAGAAGGGCATACGTAGAATGCTGCAAAATCTGGAACTTCGAAGGCTATAGAACCTGGAACTCAGCAGACCACTGTGTTGCACAATCTAATCATGAAGAACTTTCAAGAATAAATAACCAGTAAGTGATAGCTGATACCTTGTTCTCTGGATTCTGATTATTTTGTTTCGAAAGCATTACTTGACACAATGGTTCTCCCCTGCTTTGCTCAACGTGTATGAATAAAATGGTTATAGTTTCAAATTAATTAATGCATAAGGGCAAATGGTGTCGTGTTACCATATCACTGTTTATCTGTATAAAAACCTTGTTGCCTTATTTCCTCGTCTTTTCCTTGTCTTATTTCTCTGCTCTGGTTGTTTTCAATGAGTCAGTCAATCACTCATAGGCCCGAGTCTGTCTCACTCCTCTGTAGAGCTTGGCTAGCCTTGCAATACCCAGTTTTGAATCATTTTTTGCAGAAAGTTTCATGGGCTGAGCTCTTGCCCCAAGTAGGTTTTTTGATAAAGATAAATCTGTCAATTGTGTAGGTTTCTTGATAAATATAAATCCCTTAATTGTTTTAGCAGCTGAAGCTGCTGCTGCTGATAATGGTAGGCTAGAGACCCCAGTACTTGCTGTGAACGGTGGCTTTTGGCTAAGAAAAGCTGCAATTGTAGCTGGTCTATCTGTTGTTTCTTCTGCGTCTATATATTGGCATGAACCTGCTCATATATTTCAGATATGCTCAATGGCTGAGATGAATTGACTCCTAGCTGAAAAGAACCCATTTGGGATGAAGGCATAGACTGCAAACCCATATCCATAGCCCAGTCTGGAACGAATGCATATTGCAGCTGATTATTGGCTTCTAACCCATGAAAACTCAGGTACCAAGACACATCTCCAGCGTTACTGCATCCATTCATTAGCAATTTAGATCATGAGCTTGAAATAGTGGGTGCACATGCTGACATCTTCGGAACATTTCTAGTAGAATTGCTGCCTAGAAGCCTCGTCTGTATTTGTTCCTGATCTGCCCATGAAAAAGCAAGAAGAAGAGCAAGAAACATCTACGAGATCCTCGCTATCAGACAACTTTGGCTTTTAATTTCTCATTACATAAGGTTCAATTGCTTTCATCAGTTCCTCATAGATTACAGGATCTATAAAAAAACTCCACCATTTATGCATGTTCAACTCACTCTGCATCGCTTCGGCCATCCTTCTACCAAAATTGTCCAAACACCTAAAAACAAAATTCTCCTGCAGGCTTTGCGAAAACACAGAAAGATAGAAAAAACCACTGCTGGCAATAACTCAACTTCCATTTCAATTTCTTTAAAAAAGTACCAATTCCCTCCGTTCTGCATGCAATAACTCAACTTCCATTTCAATTTCTTTAAAAAAGTACTAATTCCCTCCGTTCTGCATGCCTACAGTGATTTATTACCAAAAAAAAGCAGCGGAAACCCCATCCATAAAATAGACCTGGAGTTTGAAAGTGTGAGTGACAGGTGGAATTTGATTGCCAAATTGACCCTCAAGGGTGATTTGCCTTTCTAATATAACAAAAAATTTCCCAACCCTTCAACATTTTTTGGTAAAAGGATTGAAATGACATTAGAGTTGCAGAGATCGTCGTCAAATGCGTCAGATTTGAAATTCTTAGCCTGTGTTGATCAATCACTGTCATTTGGTGCTCTCCATGGAATATGCATGCAAGTAAATAATTAACTCTCCGTGGATTATCCACACAAGTGAATAATTATAGAGAGAATTAGGAAGAAAAAATTATACAAGTGGTTTGTCTATTTGTAAGAATACATATGGAGAATTAATCCGAGAGAGTAAAAGAATATTTGACATTAGAATATATGGGTGATGAATTGGTATTTTTTTTCTTTCACTGGTTTTTATTTTTATTATTAATTATTATAGTTTATATTATTAATATTTTTTTATAATTTTTATTATGAGTTATTTTGCAGCAATAGAAAAATTACAACAATTATGTATACAATTTACAGAAATTAGATAAAACTTGTACAAATAAATATTAAAAGTTATGTGATGGGCAATTTAAAAATAAAACCATCATAAAAAAATTCCTTGATGGGTAAAGGCACCCGTCAAATTTAACCCCTGGGCGGTGGGTCGCTGGGAGGTCACCAAACGGATTAATTGCTATGGCATTTAGATTTATGGCTTCGTCCTATACGCCGTAATTTGTAATATTTACATGTGATTCTGTTATCGGGATCATTAAGGAAGGTATTAATGAATCACACGCTCACCTTTTAGTTTTAACCACGTTATTGCTGCCAACTTGCCAAGTATATATATAAAAAAAATTAAAACTTGCTATTTTTTAATATGCCTGTCAATATGGCATTTTTAAAAATTATTGGCAAGTTAGAGATGACGTGTAGATTTTGAAATAGATAGTATTTTACGTGTAAAAAAGGAAAATATGTGCATACGAGTGTCAAATTTAACTCCTGCTCCCGATAGAGGAGGTTTGTCTTCTAGTGACTCCTTGATTGGTAGTTCTTTCAACTTCGACTTACCAAATTAGTTAGAAATAGTTGTTTTTAGGGTCGGGTTTTTGGGATTTTCATGGCGTTAATACCGAGATAGGGGCCCATGGGTCCAGGGTGTTTTTTCAAGAAAGTAAGGGTTGGGCATTTACATTTGTAGTTGAAAGATATAATGCAGTTGGTCTGCCACTCATGGAGTACTGGGAAAGAATGGAGTCATATACCGAGGTGGAGGAATTGCTCGGATGATCAAAAGTGGCTGGAATCTGGGCAAAAAATATCAAAAAATCTTGTAGAGGCAGTTTTTGAATCATGTTTTTGATGGTGGAAATGAATTCAGCACCATCAAAAAGGTCTAAAATTTTGAAGTTTAAAAACTATAACTTGGATTTACAAATATCCTTGCCGGATTTTCTCTAAATATGACCGGAATTTCCATAACTTTCTGGGCAATTCCTCTGGCTAGTTAGACTATGGCGCAAAGAATGTGAGAGAGTACCCTATTATCAGGAAAACTAATGTCCATTCAGAGTTGCTAGTCCCACTAAGACGGGTAGCTATCTTAGAAACAAACAAACTAAAGTCACTTGTGTTTTCCTTTATGAGAGATAGATGAGAAAGAAGCAGAGAGTACCAACCTCAGTCTTTCGCTTGGCTCCTTGCTTGTTTCCTTTCCCCTTTGACAGAACTTCGCCACTCCTTCCTTACTTGTCCTGCTTCAAAGAGAACCTATAGAGTCAAAGCAACATAATACCATCAAAAGATAGAGATCTATAACCATAAACAATATAGGATCAGAAGTATATTAACCATACAAATGCATATATCAATACAAGATTCAGAAATATACAAGAATATGGAGGAAAACTCAAATAACTTTATTGATATAAGTAGTAGAAGAGAGGATTACAACCCATTGGTCTGCGCCATCCTCCCAGCATGAAAGCCCTCTTCACCTCATGAAAAGCTTAGATCACCCAACAATACAATGTTGCACAGAGAAACCAACAACACTTCCTTACAAAATACATGATTCTAGCCTCTAGATCTCTAGGATGAGGGATCCATATATAGATGTTTGTAGGGGGTGAGTCAGCTTCTGGGATTTTGATTAGTGTCATCTCTCTGATAGTTCTTGGTTCCACTTGGAGATTTCATGATCTCTTACTCGAATTTAGAGAGGCAAGTGTCAAATGAGCAGCGTCTAGAAGATTCTTAGGGTCTCCACCTATCAAACTGCTTCTGCCATTTGTCTGCTCTCGCTCATCGCACCCTGCAGAAGGGCTTTCCAGTATGCATCGCACTTTTTACATGTGGCAGGTGAGATGCATCGCACTCTTAGCACTGCGCAGTCTGTATGGTCTTGTTTTGACCAGTTCTGAGTAGTTTTTCATGGAGAACTTCTAATCAGTTGACTTTGCTCCTTTAGGGTATGAAACAACACTTTTAGGGACTTGGAAGCCCTTGGTTTTATGGACATATGTGTTTTGTGTTGCAGTGATATGTCTATACCATACCCGAATAGATTTTGATTATTTAAAACTAAATCTCAAATAATAATTACTAAATAAGAGAACTTCTTTTGTGCACCAATAAAAAAAAATTAATAAATAAATTGAAATTTTGAAAAAAAAAATTATTTGTATTTTTTAATGTCTATTTTATATATTTTTTATAATTTTTTGGTCACCAAAATAACTAATTAAAAATTCACCATATATTTTAATATGTTATACCCTAGCTTGGAGAGAAATAATAATAAATCGATCTGTTTGGTTAAAAATAAAAAAAATTAAAAAGAAACTTCCACAATAGACAAATTCTTTCATTCAAAGAAATTTTAGGCGATATTCACAATTATGTTTTACTATATAGACTTCCTTTTTGTTTTTACATTGTTGTTTTTCTAAAACAACCTATAATAAAAAATATATGTTTGACCATTATCTTGATAATTGTTTTAAATATATATAATTTGTTTAAACTAAATTTTAATTATAGATAATGAAAATTTAACTATTAATAAAATTTGGCAATTCATATCATATATTATATTTTATTAAATACATTTTTTAATATTAAAGACCCAGGATTCCCACAATTTTTCAAGTGACGGTTTGTGTCTTTGAAGATTTAGTTGCTTTAGCGATGAATAAAAATAAATTTTTACAAGTGACTGTTTTTGTCTTTGAAGATTTAGTTGTTTTAACGATGAACAAAAATAAATTATTTAATTGATATAATTTCTAGATATCAAATATTTTCATCTTTCTTTAAAAGTGGTATGGGAGAGAGATTATGCTACGAGTAATGTTAGAATCTGTTTCCACCAAGGTAAATGAGGATGTTGTAACACTGACAAGGAAGTCAATTTTAGGTCAGTATTACTTAAAAAAATGTTGAAGGTGGTACCTCGAGATCAACCTTATGAGTGTTGTGATTTTGTGCAGTAATGAATCAACCCTATGAGTGTTGTGATTTTGTGCAGTAATGAATTATCCAACGGAACTGAAGATAATTCTACCATCTAGGATTCTTTTAGTAATTTTTTTGATCTATTAGCTTTGACCAAACTTAGGTTGGAATAATGGAGAAATATCTAGAAGATTCTCAGATATTTAGATTTTGTTATGCTTTATTAAATTGTTTGCCTTATTTAGACTTAGTTGTTTGGAAAATCTTGTATTCCATAAATTTGTTCAACAATAATCCAATCGTACATATTTAATGGTTTACTAACTTGATGTATGCAATAGTGTGTTGTGGTGCAGTCTCCTAAGTGAGTGGTTTCCTCATCAGAGAGCTACATCCTTCAAATTTTGTCTTTGATTTTTCTATGTTGGTATCATACTGTAAAAATAGTTGATTGATTTGAAAATTGGAAGAATTTTTTTTAGAGATGGCTAAACCCCTAGTAGAATCATATCTGAATGAAGCAACCAAGTTGGATGGCGCCAATTATGTGAATTGGAATTTTAAGATGTAGACATTAATGGAAGGATACAATGGGTGTTTAATAGCGAATGGTGATGAAGTGAAGCCACAGAAAGTTGCATGAGCTACAAATGTAACAATTCAAGATTAGTTGCAAACATCTATAAAAGACAACATTATATTACATATTAGACACTACAATATGTGAAAAGAGACCTCGACAATGCTCAAGAACTTGTACAAAATGAAGAATAAAAATCAAATTTTGTCCCTAAAAACAACAATTTTATCTATTAAAATGGAAGAAAATGAAAATATGAGTAATTTGTTTCAAGAGATAAGGATTTCAAAGATAAACTTGGAGACATAGGATAACTAGTATCTAGCAATTACCTAGTCACTATAAGCTTAAATAGAAAGCTATATGAGTATCATATGTTCATCACAGGTCTTGCAGCAAGGGAGAAAGCTACCATTTTTTATGAGTTGGAAGGTATACTCATGTAGGAGGAAGAAAGACAAAGAAATCTTAAGCCTCAAATTTATGATTTGGCACTAATGGAGAAAGGGAAATCACATTTCAAAAGGAAGCCTTGTGAACGTAATAAAGGAGGAAAGTCACCACAAGGAAATCCATAATTTGGTAATTCGCCATTTTCAAAATAACAACCAGGTATGACATCTCCAAAGGTCAATCTTAAATGTCATTACTATGGAAATTTTGGACACTATTCTAGGTATTACATGAAAAAAAATTATAGTAATTTTGTTTATAGAGGAGAAATAATGAATGATGGCATCAAAAACATCAGACTATTTGTTACATATTTTTCACTATCTATTGAAATAGAGGATCCATATGATTGGTTTGTTAACTTTGAAGCCTCCATACATATGTCCTGTAATAGGCATTGGTTTGAGGACTTTCATGAAAATAACAATGGTGTGAATATATATCTTGAAGATGATTGTGCACATGAAATCAAAGGGCATGGTAGTGTACTAGTTTTGTTTCATGTAGCTTTCGAGACCCATCACATTATGTTAGTTAGATAATTGACGTTTTGAACCCACAACTGAGGTTCATCTTCAGGATAACTTGAAATGTGGAAAACTTATTGAACCAATGTAGATAATAAATAGGAATGATATGGTTGAAAAAACAGCCGACAATAAAAACCATAAAAGAAAAAGTATTTTATTAATATATTATAAAATAATTAAAGATCATATAATTATGTATATTAATATTAATCAAATATTTTATTTATTAATATATTTTTATTTAATGGGAATTAATAATAATGTTTTAAAATATTGGTAAAATGTTAGTAATAACAATAATTCATGTATTTGTTAAATTTTAATAAATAAAAATAGTTAATATATATGCGTTTATTTATGAATAATGTGTTTTGAATGATAAAGAAGAATATTAAATAATAAATCTTGAAGGAGGTTATTAATTATTGGGACCTTTAAGGTGAGGAGCTTGGGAAGATGTTGTTTTAGATGTCAAGGTAGGAATCCAATTTTTACTTATAATCCATCCTTCATCCCTGATGAGGTTTTTCAAATGTTTACTAATTTCTATGGCCTCTCTAGATTTTCTATGGAAGTAGTGGTCGATTATGGCAAGGATACTAGTTTTTTCGATACAAGTTTGATGTTTGGTTTTATTGGAATGTTGTGTGAGAGAAGTGTTTCTTGAACGATTATTTTTAATGTCATCAAAATGTTCTTGGATTCTAGTTTTAATAGATCGACCAGTCTCTCCCACATATGGAACCCCACAAGAACATGGAATTAAATAGGCGCCTTTCTCACATTTAGGATCAATGGGATCTTTAACTGACTTGAGACAACTATAGATGGTATTTAAAGTTTTTAAGGTGGTTAAAATATTGTTTCTCTTTAGTTTGTTGGAAATCATGTTTGTGGTTCGCATTATCTAATGGTTGTGTTAAACTAATCGACAATGTTATGTACGTGCCTAGTATTAAGAAGAATCTAATCTTAGTTTCTATTGCAACTCATCAGGGCTTGAAGGTTGAATTTCTAAATTCACACTTTGTGATGAAAGACATGTTGTTACAGATCCATTTGGGCACATCAACCCCAACTTACAGATCAGTACTATTAGGGCCCATCAAACCCTAAATCAGTTGTTATATGCCCTAAAGAAGTCAACCATCAGAATGCCTAGCTTGCCAAGAAGTTCAATGACTGAAATCATCTAGAAACTGCATTTAAGAAGATTAGCGCAGGCATGCCTTCATTAGGGTGCGCTACAATGCAGCCAATACACTGTCAGTGTGCGTTGCAGCACACTTGGTCTCTCTCTGGCCTGCGCTAGGCGAATTTTAGCGAATTTCCATGAGGGTTTGTAAGATTCCTTATCCATTAGGTGCCTCTAGAAGTTTCTCAAGGCTATCCATTCCTTTGGGTTTGTATTTGGATGAGGAAGGGAGTTAAGGAACATCAATCCCTTTATCCCTTCCTCCATGGAACTAAACTCTAAGTTTGGAAGGGCATTCATTATCACGATTTATGGCATAACTTCCTTCATTCACCTATAAAAAGACCACTCATCTAAGTGATCAGGGGTTGGAAATCATTGAATTATAGGGAGATTCCGTGAGCATGAGACTTGAGTTGATTTCAAGTATTGTAATGATGTCAAAATGTCTTTCTTGTAATGAGGAGAGGATGGGATTGAACTGGAGGAGTGAAGCTAAATCAGGCAAATTGGGTTGTTACTCTTCCTTTTACTAATAAAGTGTTAAAAGATTTTTCCATATGCTTGTATTGTCCATAGGTGCTTCCATATGTGTATCATGTACTTGATTCCATGTTATGTTTAATCAATAGATCATTATCATATGCTTTGATCGGTTTTTGTCTTCTGTCTCTGTGCAGGCACTCTTCAAGCGAATTAAGTATGGAAAGGAGCGATAGAATTGGTCAAGGGAGATAAGTGTTATAGACATTTTTGTGCCTTACAACTCTAAGCATGAAATGTCCAGGGGATCCTAAGTCCCTAATAGTGTTGTTCCAGCTCCTAAAGAAACAAGGTCAACAAATTACAGCTTCTCCCAGAAGTTCTCCACCAGAAACTGCTCAGAACTAGTCAAATCAAGATCATTTCAGCTGCTCCACTAGCTAGCTGCGTTGCAAAGCACCCAAATATACTGGCTAGGTGCGTTGCAACACACTTTAATGCACTACCAGGGTGCGTTGAGCGGGAAATGACAAGTGGCAGAGTCATTCCACGAGGTGGAGAGACAATGGAAGCTTCCAGAATCTTCTCCAATGACACCTGCCTCACTGAATTCGACCAATGATGAGTAAGAGGCTCTCAGTCTCCAAGTGGAAGCAAGAACTGACAAAGAGAGGCCACTAATCAATTCATGAGCTGACTCATCCTCTTTGCATACATCTATATATGGATCCCTCACCAAGAGATCCAGGGGCTGGAATTTTGTACATTGCAGAGAATTGCTGTTGGTTTTGAGATAGATATAAGAGTATTGGGTGATTTATGCTTTGTTGGAGGTGAAGAGGGGATTCTATGCTGGGAGGTTGATGCTGGATCAGGAATCATCAGTTGTAACTCCTCCTGGACCTTCTTGTTTTATCAATAAAACTATTTGAGTTTCTCCTACATGCTTGTATATCATTGATGTATGTTATATTTGTATGTTTAGCTTAAATTTGATCCTAAGCTATTTATGAACATAAATCCATGTCTTTGTGTAGTTTCTTTCTTCTGTGATCTTACAGGAACTTGGTGAAGCTGGGCAGGTAAGGGAGCAGGTATCCGGAAGCTGTCAAAGAGGAGAGAGATTGGATCAAAGGACTAGCGCAAGACACGGGTTGGTTCATCCTATTCCTCTTCGTTTATAGTTCATAAAGGAGAATACAAGAGTAGTTTTCCCTGTTTGTTTCTGAGGTCACTATCACACCTCGGTGGGATAGGGTCGTTCTGAATAGACACTTTTCCTGTTAACAAAATGGCGACTCCACTGGGGATCGTGTCTAGTTAGTTTGTTTGTGTTTCTCTTGTTGTTTGTTTCATAAACTTAGAAGTAGCGAATCGAACTGCATTTGCCATTAACAAATGCGAAGTAGACATATGCTGCTTCAATCCATTCACTGGATCTGTTTATGATCTAAACAGCTGATTCACAAATGATCTGATTACCCTTTGTGATAGCTCTTAAACCTCTTTTAAATCAACCCTCTGATTGTGCATCACTGATTGCTTTTACTCGGCCAAAAACCATAGATTAAACTGCAAACCGTGACCCAGAACCCGGATAGAATTCTCGTTTCTGCCCCAGCGCAGGTGCTGTGAAGAGTTCCTGCATTTCAGCGCAGTTCCCGAGAGGGAAACCTGCGTTGCAATCCAGTTTCTCTGTGTAGCAGGTGCGTTGATCAGCCTAGCCCTGTGCAGCTGAGGTTCTTTGCTCATTTTTTCCAGTTTTGCCTCTGATTTTTGCAGCCTGTGATCAGTGTGTGTGTTTGTTTAAAAGCCCCTTTTCTTTGCCTTAATTCCGCCTCAGTTGTATAAAAGAAACTGGATATGTTTTTGTGTTTTTGTTACGTCATTTACAGTTTCCCATTGCAAAAGTAGAATAGTCATACTGTCGTCCTTTGATTTAGATCTGTCGTAAGTGTCGATTTTGATCTTAGGAGAAAGTTTATTTGCTGTTGACAGTCGATTATGCTTTTACTTTTTCCTTTGGCTTGAATTTGTGAATTTCTAGTGTCGAAACAAGTGTTTATTTCAAAATCATAAAGTGTCGTAATCGTCTCTACCTTTTGATTTCGAAAAAGAAGCTTATTTGTGTTTTTCACTTGAAATCGAATTCAAATTTGTACAACAACTTTCTTTTTAGGCATCAATATTAAGAAAGTGAAAAACAAATACATGCACATGTGCATTTGCATATTGACAGTCTGTTTGGCTTGATTTAGGAAAAGTGCATTTACAGTGTGCTCTTCGCTCTTTAAGAAAAGATTGTGTCTTTCTTTTCCCCTTGTAGCTAGGATTTTCATTGCTGAAAAGAGATAAAAGCTTGCTTATCATCTTTAGATTGCATTTTAGGAATTACATCTACACCTCGTGGTGAACCCAAAAGGCAAACTTCATAAGAAAGATCAACCTAAAATAAATTCAATGAACTTAGCAATGCTTTGTAACTTAACGCACAACATTTAGAGGTATAGGTTAGAGACGTATTCCGGCGTCGTAAAGCCTGGTAACTGTTGTCCTCACTGATGGTTGGGTGATTCCTCCACTTTGAGATGATAAGTGCCAGTACAGACTTGTGCTCCCACGTACCGTCGAGTATACATTGGGAGACCCCTATAGGCATAAAACCTTTATCCATATGAAGCCATGTCGGCCGCCCTACTGATCGTAATGCACCGAACACAGCATTCGGGAAGATTGACTGCCGTACCGTAAAAAGTATTCTGCAGTTTTGCGATTGGTTTGGTACTCCCTCTACCTAGACCTCCAGAGCAGTCCCTTTCATTCCTTTTCAGACTCCTTAACGGAAAAGGTCCATCTGAGCACTTGTCACTTCAGGCTCATTAAAAATCGAAGGAGACTAGAGTCATCTTTTGTTTTTTCTCGACTCTTTAAAACTGAAAAAACAAGTTGTGTCAAAGCGTGTTAAAATTTATTTTAAATGGAATATTCATACCCTTTTCCTACGTTGATCTTTAGGTTGAGAAAATGGAGCCTACCAACCAAGGAATTCCCCTTGGTGGAAATCCTAGTCCCTTCTCCTCTTGGGGAGATGTTGGTGCGCCCCATATGGCCACATTGTCGCTTCCAGGACTGACAATTGGCTTGCCAGTATGGCTCTTCTCAACCAGTGTCATTCAGAACACCACTATTCCTGAACAATCGAATCAGCAATTTGACGAGTCCAGAGTTACCCACCAGCCTTCTACTTCCTCTAATTCTTCCTCTCCTCCTTCCTCTTCGCGTGACGGGACTGGTAAAGCTAAAAGCCAAGTTCCTAAGGAGAAGAAGGAAAAGAAGAAGAAAGAGAAAAAGAAGAAGGAGCCAAAGGCGAATAGGGGAAAACGAGTGTCGTCTAATGAAAATCCACACACAGCACCGACCAGGCCTAAATCGCCATGTGTCATTTGCAGAGGAGACCACTTTCACAGAGATTGTCCTTGCATCCCCCGGATACTAAGGGACTGGTCTCCTCGTTTGCACAATCCGGTGTCATCAACCTCTGGAGATCATGTTGAAAGCACACCGTCAACTAGTGAAAGTGAAGCCCCAAGACAAAAAGGGAAAGCTAGATTTCCTTGTAAACTATGCGAAGGCGACCATGCCCTCCACCATTGTCCCTTCTAAGACGAGGCTAAAAGAGTTTTGGATGATCGTCCGATTTCACCGTTACGACTTCCTCCTGGATATAAAAAACTCTTGCCGAGTCCGTCACTAGTTGAGAACCTAGCTGGCCCGCTCAAGTGGTCGGGTGAAGCGCCTATCATTGAAGATAAACCAACTGAATCCATACTAGACGAAAGTCAAAAGGTCGAGGCGGCAGTTGACCCGGTCTTGCCTTCAGAGGTTTTATCTTCGAATGATACAGTCACTGAAGAGAACAAGGATGACACAGTCCAAATTCTCTTCATCAACACAGACTCTGACGAACATGGGGGCAATGCACCCATTCCTTTACCGCAGGAAGGAAATTCGTCAGAGCCATACCCGTCCGTCTACTCGGTCCCACCTCCAAGCAACCTAGTTGTATCCTTCGACTGGAATCAACTAGGCAGACCTCGTTTTCCAGCAAGCATACCATTCCGAATTATCGTTCAAATATATAGAATGGTCATGGCTGGTACCATCATAGATGAGGGGGCTTCTGTGAGTATCCTTTCCTCTATTTCTTGGAAAGCGCTTGGTTCGCCATCGCTGTTGCTTGAAATGAGAAATCTGACAGGCTTTGATAAAGGAACCAATCGACCTTTAGGGATCCTTCCCGATGTGCCCATAACATTGAGAGGGAAGACAATTTGCATGAACGTCATGGTAGTTCAAGGACCCTTGGATTATAACCTACTCCTTGGACGAGACTATATTTATTGCATGGGAGCCATCGTCTCCTCACTCTTTAGAGTAATGTGTTTTCCGCACGAAGGAAGAGTGGTCAAGCTCGTGGACCAGCTTTCATTTCCCGGATCACGCATAGCAAATAGTCATATACCATCCCTGAATGGTCTCTTCACGCAAGAAATGTCTCAATCCCCAGTCCGTCCTCCTGATAAGCGCAAGTAATTCGGAGGGATATGACTGAAACCCAGGGGGCATGCATCCTGGTCTGCTTCGGTAGGAAAACTTCGGGTATAGGGTAGGTTTCCGCGGGAGAATATGACTAGTCTGTACCTCGTCCGTGATTGGAAGAGGGGTTATTCTAGAACAAGATTCTCTTGTCAAAGTTATGTGAGTTGGCAGAACTGAGTCACTCACCTTTGTTTATCTCGGTAGACATCGCCAAAGAAGTGTTTTGTTTGCTGTGTGAATAGAACAATCTTTGGGTAACCTGTAAGAGGTAGGCCTCTCTCGGTAAAACAAATGTTTTGGCGGACTAAAGTAGGGGTAACTTTGAAACTCTGTTTTATACCTGGGGGCATGCAAACCTTTTGGCATGCAAGCGAGGGGCGGCTATTTATTTTTTAAATTTTTAGGACCTCTAACCCTTTAAACTCGTAGGACTAGTCGTCACCAAACTTGCATAAAGAAAGGATGTGGGGCAAAAATCTAAAAGTTGTCGTTTTTATATGAGACATTCTTATCATATGACTGGATTAATCGAGTAGTTTTAGCACATAGTTCAAGCTCGTTAAAAAATAAACATAAGACCGAGCAAATGTTTCCAACCGCGTTTAAGTTCGTTAAAAAATAAACTATCTCCCCGGTAAATGACCACTGTGAATGAAGCATTTTCAGCCATTAAAGCCTTGGTCGTGTTTGCACCGTCACCTCCACTTTTCATTTTGGCCGATCATTCACCTCCATTTGATTGTTTACCCATTTTGAGGAACAGCTGCGAAGAGTGATTTCACTAGCCATCCTTGTGACACTGCCGTGATTGGAAAATTCCAAACCTTACCTGGAATCAGCTGCTACCTATTTTATCACTCGTTCCTCAAAAGACGAGTCTTCTTTAAGCTCTTTTCATCTGACTCGTAAAATATGAAAAGATTGTCGAGTTTTGGCCTTCCAGCTCGTTAAAGCGACATGAAGTGCTATCCCTCCTCTAGATTTTAATCTTTTTGGACCTGAGGGATTATTGCACAAAAAGATCGAGCGCTTGTTTTGTTCGGCTCGTTAAAACTATCGAAAATTCATCCCTTCTATATTGTTTTATACTTTTTCAGACTTAAGGGATTAGATGACGAAAAAGGAATTCCGAAGTTACCTTTACGTACCTTTTCAGACTCTATAAAAATGAAAAGGACCGAGTTATCTTTGTCGTTAGACTCGTTAAAAAGATTAAATAGCGACAAACTTGTCTTTAGACGAGAACGAGTTTCACTATCACTAGGCTCGTTAAAACATAGCGATGAGTTTGCCCGAAGGGCAAATTATAGAACAAGCATATGTTATCCTCCTCAAGCTTGAAAAAAATAAAGAGGTATTGGTCAGCAATGACTGGGGAAAAATTGGGAAGAAAACTCAAAGAAACTGTGTTGGTAGCAAGTCGCTCTTGAACATGACACTTCCACTCTGTGCCTGAGTCGGGTTGGGTTGTTTCATTCACCGGTCACATCACCATGGTCTCACCATACCATCCACATTTGGGGTAAATGCTACCAATCCATCACATAAGTGTTGCCGACATGTTCAAGAGAAGTCATCCAGAGAAGTCACCTGTGTCCCATCCATTACCATACATCATACTTCATTCTTTCATGACCGCCACCCTGAACCATATATCATCAGATCGTTTTCACCTCCATCAAAATCATTTGCTCCGTTCCGTGTCATTGATGTGGGATTCATTAAGGCCCTCCTTTGACAGATCGCTTCTTGTCGACATCATCTCATTATCCAAGAAGTTGATCTAGGAACACCCCATTCAGTACTTTGAAGCTTGCATGCCTCAATGGCAAGTTTCTCACTTCCGGCGACAGGTATACATCAATGACCTTCGACCGAAAGATTTTGCGTGGTGTTCGACGCCAAGTCCTTTATTCACACCACATGAATTGTACTGCAGTACCTTGAGGGTCATTATCGTTATCGGTGATTCCTCTCGCGCTTGTTAACAGTTTACATCATTGACTGGTAATCAAGCAATGTCTTTCCATGTTAGACTTCAAAACATTTCTCACATGGATCGACTTGTACTTCGAGTGAAGATCGGATGAGATTGAAGAGCCTGGATCTAGTTTCATCCATCCGGGCTGCGATATATATTCAGGAAAAATAAAGACATTGAAATGTACAGCATTGCAGCACAGATAATCATCCTACCAAAAGGATGATGACTTCATCAGAATCATCAGTCTACCATCAGATGATTGTCTGTCCTATGTACATGAAAATGAATTTATAAAGCTGAGCATGGGAATGCCCGCCTCAGCTAGATCATGAAAACAGTATGAAGATAATGTATTGTATTGTATCTTATTACAGGTCTCCTCCCAGCATTGAAAGAACTTCGGATCCTCCTAATAAAGCATTTCACCCGATAAACGACTTCATACTTTAGGGGGCAACTGTTATAGACATTTTTGTGCCTTACAGCTCTAAGCATGAAATGTCCATAAACCAAGGGATCCTAAGTCCCTAAAAGTGTTCTTCCAGCTCCTAAAGAAACAAGGTCAACAAATTACAGCTTCTCCCAGAAGTTCTCCACCAAAAACTGCTCAGAACTAGTCAAATCAGGATCATTTCAGCTGCTCCACTAGCTAGCTGCATTGCAAAGCACCAAAATACACTGGCTAGGTGCGTTGCAACACACTTGAATGCACTACCAGGGTGTGTTGAGCGGGAAATGACAAGTGGCAGAGTCATTCCACGAGGTGGAGAGACAATGGAAGCTTCCAGAATCTTCTCCAATGACACTTGCCTCACTGAATTCGACCAATGATGAGTAAGAGGCTCTTAGTCGCCAAGTGGAAGCAAGAACTGACAGAGAGAGGCCACTAATCAATTCATGAGCTGACTCATCCTCTTTGCATACATCTATATATGGATCCCTCACCAAGAGATCCAGGGGCTGGAATTTTGTACATTGCAGAGAATTGTTGTTGGTTTTGAGATAGATATCAGAGTATTGGGTGATTTATGCTTTGTTGGAGGTGAAGAGGGGATTCTATGCTGGGAGGTTGATGCTGGATCAGGAATCATCGGTTATAACTCCTCCTGGACCTTCTTGTTTTATCAATAAAACTATTTGAGTTTCTCCTACATGCTTGTATATCATTGATGTATGTTATATTTGTATGTTTAGCTTAAATCTGATGCTAAGCTATTTATGAACATAAATCCATGTCTTTGTGTAGTTTCTTTCTTCTGTGATCTTACAGGAACTTGGTGAAGCTGGGCAAGTAAGGGAGCAGGTAGCTGGAAGCTGTCAAAGAGGAGAGAGATTGGATCAAAGGACTAGCGCAAGACACAGGTTGGTTCATCCTATTCCTCTTCGTTTATAGTTCATAAAGGAGAATACAAGAGTAGTTTTCCCTGTTTGTTTCTGAGGTCACTGTCACACCTCGATGGGATAGGGTCATTCTGAATAGACACTTTTCCCGTTAACAATAAGGAGTAAGTGAAAGCTATAGGTAGGCTTCTTTACCTCTTATTTAATCTATTGGTCATAGAAAAAGTAGAGAATGCTTTGAACTGTTGTTCTAGACTTAGCTACTACTCTAGGGGTTTAAGCGTTTATCCGTAGACACTAAAACTTACCAAAACAAATTGGCGACCATACTGGGGAGAGATCGTCCATCTTAGTAGTTTATCAGCCTCTTAAGACATTTCTACATACTGTACTTATGGTCGTTGATTGAATTTCAGTCTTCTTTCATTGAAAATTGAGCTGAAATTGTGTCAAATTTCCTTCAGAATGGATTACTGTCACCAGCGCAGTCCAATGAAGGACACAGTGTGCTGCAGTACACTTCCAGCATAGATCTAGTGTGCTTCAACGCACTGTCGCTCACTGCTACCTGCGCCGATCCCTTGAGGGTTAGTTTCCCATCTAAGAACTGAAAGTTTTTACCAATGTTCTCCTATTTGAATGATTTGCTGAATGTCAATGATGTCTTGTCTCTGAAAATAGTTTTTCATCTCCTTACCTGGCCCTACATAGACTAGGATTAATAAATGTTTCTTATGTATTTACTTTGTCATTTTCAATCTATAGTTGAAAGTTAGTTTTTGATCGATTGATCTTTAGCGAAAGAAAGTGTCGTAAAATCGTCTTTTCCTTCGAAAATCGAATTGTCGTCAAATCTTCATTCATGAAAGATTGATTGATTGATGTGTGCATGTGATCAGTATTTTCGTTGAAAGTGTCATAATTCCTCATTTATTTGAAAACAAAAGTGTCGTAGAGTATTCCTTTCCTTGAAAAGAAATTGTTTCAAAATTGTCATTTTTATGAAAAGAGTTTATTGATCAATTATGCATTAGTTTTCCTTTTTGATCATTCACATTAAGGGAAATTGAAAAGAAATACATGCATGTTGCATTGAAAAAGTTTGTGTGTGCTGATAGGAATAATGTAGGGAATTTGCATTTAGATTGTGCTCTTTGCTCTTTGATCAAAAGAAATCTGATTGTTCTATCCCTAAGTAGCTAGTATTTTCATCGTTAAACTGAATGGAAAAAATGCTTATCATGATAGTTGCATTCTTAGGAATTTTAGAATAAATCACGTGGTGAACTTGAAAGTCAAATTCCTAAGAAAGATCAACTTAAAATAAACATCAATTTACCTAATGGAGCATTGTCATTAATGAGAATATTTAGTGGTTCTAGGCTAGAGACGTGTTTCGGCGTCGTTAAACAAAGAAGTTGTTGCTAACTTGTCTGCAATACATCCCGAGTGTGATACCTCATTCCACGTATGTGAGTATATCGTAGCTCGTCTAAATGCCTTTGGGTATATAGGGCGGTGTTACAATATGTAAAGTATATGGGAATGCTCTCACTGTGCGGTTTTGCATTAGGCAACGCTTATACGGACTGGGCCTCCACGTACCTTTAGGTATATATGGGAGGAAAACTCTAGGTTGTTATCCATCCTTAAGTAACCGAGTTGGCTGCCTTTTAAACTGTGATACACCGAACACAGCATTCAGGGAGATTTCCTCCTCGTACTTCTTGGTTTTCCAGGAGGTATTCTGCAGTTCACAGTACCCGAACATCTAGACTTCGAATTTGAACATTCAGAAGTTGTTACTTTATTGGGTGACGATCAATCGGTTACCCCTTAGACATCAGTAACTATTGAAACTCCACCTTCATCAACACTAGAAATATTTTACGGACCTGACGGTGAAGTTCTTCCACCAGGATTGATTGCCATAGAGGAGGAATTAGAAGAAGATTCCACATGTGGAACCCCATTTCACTTTGGAAATAGGCTTTACCTTTACCCTAATACTCCTAATTTCTTTGCTTCATTTGATCCTGCTTCATTTCAAGTACCCGTCGAATCTTTAGGACAACTTTTGGGTCAATTAACTATGGCTAAACAACCATTAACATCTCAAACTATATCATCTGATGCAGCTGCAGCAGAATCTTCTGTTGTAACTTCTTTGATGTTTTCTACCACACCTGAGTCACACCTGTATGGTGAATCGTCCATCCCGATTGGTTACCAATCATTGTCTGGAACCCACTCAGGGGTTGCTTCTACACCATGGTCATCACCCATGTCCTCAACCGGAATTTTACCTGGTTCTTCTCTAATGGGAACTCAACAGTTTGATCCTGCATATCAGTATCAAGTTGGGAAATCTAGTTAACAAAGACCTATGTATCCATTAAATACTGGATTTCCACCATATGGAGAGCAATTTGCTTACTCACCGTATCCTCCTTATTCCTGGGGACAACCATATGGTAATATCCCACAATATTCAAGTCAACCTGGAATTAGATTTTGTCAATGACAACTAATAATGCCAGTTCAACCAAGGCTTGTGTATCCAATACAACCAATGCAAACTGTGTCAACTATTCCCACTACACCTATTGTTACTATTATACCACAGTCACAAGTTCAAACTGTTGTATCTCAACCGGTACAAACTGATCCTTCTACCTTGCAACCACAAGTTTCAAGTCAAGAAGTTCAAGTTTCTCAAGTTGTTGTACAACAACCACTTGTTTCTGGAGTTCAGCAACAACCTCAGGTTAGTGTACCCTTATTTAGACTTGCCCAGACTTAGACTGGTATAATTTATTCACAACCTGGCCAACCTTTCATTACTAGAAAGCAACAATCATTAAGTCCACAATAGTTGTACCAACAACAACAACAGTTGATTCAACAACCGTGGCAGCCTCAATTTCAAAAACCCCAATTCCAACAGTTCCAACCCCGGTTTGGACTTGTTTCACAAGCTTAACCTGGTTTTGGTCAATCTCAAGCTTACCAAGGTCCTGCTCAACAAGGTTTTGCAGGTTATGGACAACCACAAATTCAACCTGGTTATCAACAACCACCTTATACTAGTTTTGTTCAACAACCATACCAAGGTTACCAAATGCAGATGCCCTATGTCGATATGCAAAGACCTATTGCTCAAGTAATTCCATCATATCCTGGGTATGCTCAACCTGACTTGAATCGACAGTTGCCATTTGTAGCAACTTTAGAATAACCAAATTTAAACTAGCTCACTAATGATCCAATCTTATATGCACCTTGGTGGCTGGTAATTCCGCATAAGTTACCATCTGACATTCCGAATTTTAATGAAAATCCTAGAGAAGACCCCTCAAATCATGTTATGACCTTTCATTTTTGGTGTTCATCAAACACTTTGAATGATGATTCAATCAGACTTCGTCTTTTCCAAAGAACACTTACTGGTCCAGCTGCTAAATGGTACATTGAATTACCAAGAGTTTCTTTCGATAACTTCACCACTTTAGCCACTACTTTTTTGACCCACTTCCAGTTACCTATCAGATACGAGATTGGAACGAAACTCCTAACCAACTTTAAATAGACTACTGCCACCCATATATCAGATCATATTCATGAGTGGTAGTTTCGTCGTCGAATGGTTAAGACATATGCTACCAATCAGCTTTTAGCTGATTGGTTCATAAAATCCTTCTTGCCATCAATCACCAAGGATGTGGAAAAAGGTGGAGTTGTCATAGAAGAGCGAGTCATTGCTTGTGCCCAATACTTGGATTTGATTTACACACAATCCAACACGCTTTATGATAAAAGTCCCAATGCACCTTGACCAGCTTTCACTGTTCCACCTCCTCCTCAATCGATAAAGGCTCTCATGCCAGCGACGATGTGATTGGTTCTTCAAGCACACAAATAGCCAGAAGACCATTTGTTCAAACTCTTGTTGTTTCCAATCAAACTACCAATGCATCTGAAAATACTCTTGCCTTCGAGATTAATCCGTGTCATCTGACAAAGGCAAAAATCCAAAGCAACCAGGAAGTAAGAAAAAGGGGAAAAACAAAAATAAACAAGAAAATTCCCCTCCAGAGAAATCATCTAATCATCTACTTCGGCAAGGAAACCTCGTTATCCATGTCTGATATGTAATGACGAGCATTATACAAGAGATTCTCCACATCGCTCTGTGGTCTCTAAACTTTTAAAGACTTCAAATACATCGGCAGTGTTGACTAATATGTTTCCAACCTTGGAGACACATTTGGTTGCAACAGACCATGCTTCCACATCCCAAGTACTCATGTTATCCATCACAAAGCCACAAAATGAAGTTTTTGTGTCAACAACAAACAAAGATTACAGAAATCCATTGCCGTCGACTAATTAGGCCACTGATCAAACTATTCCTTCGAGCTCGACTTCATCTGAAGTTGTTCCACCAATTGTCCCTGAATTGACAATAAAACCACCAAAGGGAGTTGTGCACAAATCGACATTCAACCCTCAGGCTCGAGCAACTCAAATCTATAACATAGTGGAAGATCTTGCTCAATCACCTTCCACTATGTCAACACTCAAGGTGTTGCAAAACCGTTCCTCGTAGAAATAGGCTTTACTATAAGCAATAGGCGGAATAGATCCTACAGATTCAAATCTTGTGGTTTTTAACCATGCAGGATATTCACCACAGTTACCGGCACAATTAGCTTTCCTAATCCAAGTAAAAGATCTCAATAAGAATGTTCACTGAACTATTATTGATGAGGGTGCATCTACTTGCATTATGTCCATGAGCTGCTGGAAAACACTTGGTTCACCATCATTGTCACGATCACCAACTACATTAAAAGCCTTTGATGTAAGAACATATACTCCATGTGGGATTTTGAGTAACGTACAAATTGAACTAGGAGGCAAAATGGTTACTGTTGAAGTTGAGGTAGTTGAAGGACCCCTCAATTACAACATTTTACTGGGAAGGCCTTGGGTATATGCTATGGTTGCTCTAGTTTCCACGTACTTTCATATTATTTCATTCCATTTTAAGGGTGGAATTATATTCATTGATCAGCTAGCCTTCTTTGCCAATAGTTCACAGGCTACGGGAAGCATTCCATTGGTACACGGACCCCTACTATCACTTCAAAGTGTTGGAGTAGGTCTCTTTAAGGATCCTTCCTAATGGGCACTTTTACCCTCCCATCACCATCTGATTTAACGGAAGTGGCAAGAGTAGAGACTTGCAACATGATTTCCTCCACCTCATTTGATTTAAGGAGGATTTCCAACCAAGTTGAAGTTGATAGTAATAGTGAGGTATTGCCGTTAAGCCCCATTGAATCATCATAGCAATCAATCTTTCGGGCTTGTGCGACAAACCCAAATCTGCACTCAACAATTGTATGGGTAGATAGATCGTTAGAATATGGTACCTCTTCGGATCCTTTTTCATGTATACATTCTATGGATGAAGGAATCATCCAATCAATGATGATAGGAGAGGAACCATGGTAGGATTATCATCATCATTCCTGCCTTCCAGATGACATTGAAGATTATTCAAATGAACTAAACCACCCATCAATTGTTGATTTCTTGTCGAATTCTATTAGGATAGATACTGTAGATTCTGAGCGTAATTTGTCAAACATAGAAGAAACAATTTCTATAAACATTTCGACCAAGCCTAACATTGTAGAGAACATTCATGTCAGCAAATCTTGTTCTCCATTGGAACTTGATAATTACCGTGCTCTGTTTCGTGAATTTAGAGATATTTTTGCATGGTCTTACAAGGAGATGCCAGGAATTGACTCAAGCATTGTTGAACATGAAATTAAAATGTACCCTGATGTCAAACCAGTACGACAACGGCTTCGACTTGTTCATCCTAAGAAATCCGTTTCCATTAAAGCAGAGGTTGAAAAACTTTTGTGTGCTGGCTTCATTTTCCCTGTACCTCTTACCGATTGGGTGTCTAACATTGTTCCAGTTATGAAAAACAAGGGACAATTCGAGTGTGTGTCGATTATAGGGATGTAAATCAAGCATGTCCAAAAGACAATTATCCTACACCTTTTATCAACCAGATTATTGACAAATGTGCCAGATGTGAAGTCTTCTCATTCATGGATGGATTTTCTGGCTACAATCAAATCAATATCTGCCCACAGGACCAATCGAAAACCGCTTTTATTTGTCCGTGGGGCACATTCGCCTATTACCTTTTGGTTTGAAGAATGTAGGGGCTACATTTCAGAGGGCAATGAATTATGCCTTCCATGACATCAAGCACATTGTTCAACCTTATCTTGATGATTTTCCTGCTCATTCACGAAAGTGGATTGATCACCCGCAACATTTGAGAGCAATATTTTTACGATGTCGACACTACAAGATAAGACTCAATCCACACAAGTGTGTGTTTTGTGTTGACTCTGGTCGATTTCTTGGATTCGTGGTCTCAAAAGATGGAATTCGACTCGATCCAATTAAGGTTTAGGCAATCCTTGACTTGCCTCCACCTTCCAACTTGTTACAGTTACAGAGACTTCAAGGGAAGGAAATTTTTTTGAGGAGGTTCATCCAAAACTATGCTGAGTTGGCTAAAGGTTTTACGTGTCTATTGAAGAAAGGGGTACCCTTCTATTGGTACTAGGTTGCGCAAGCTTCCTTTGATGCTCTTAAATATTCCCTGATTAGAGCATTGTTAATGTATGACCCAAACTACCAAAATGACTATTATCTGTATCTTGCCATTGCAGATACAACCATTGGCATGGTTTTAGTCCAAGAAGAAAGTGGAATTGAACATCCTATTTATTACTTGAGTCGTAATCTCAACGATACATAAAGTAAGTATTCATATGTCGAAAATTTAGCTTTGGCAGCCATTCAAGCTGTGCAAAAATTTTGTCATTACATCCTCCTCCATAAAACTACCATTATATCGGATTGCAACCCTATGACATACATTTCGTCACGTCAATTGTTGGGGGTAAAATATTCTAAATGGATAGTTATCTTGCAGAAGTTTGATTTGGAATTCATCAAATCTAAATCAAAAAAATCTCTTGTCTTCACCGAGTTACTTTGCGATCTTCCCTCATCCTCCAAAGATTCAACATTAGAAGCATCAATCTTGGATGAGTCTCTGTTTCTTATCTCGTCAACTGATCCATGGTGTGGAGATATACTGGTCTATCTCCAGACCCAAGATTTTCGGCCTAATATCTCTCGCTCTGAACAACGACGTATTTAATACCAAGCAAAATATTATCTAATCATTGGTGATACACTTTATTGTCATGGTGTCGATACAATTTTACGTAGGTGCCCCACTCATGAGGAAGCTGGAAAAGCTTTGAATGAATGTCATTCAGGTGCTTGTGGTGGACATTTATCTGGTTACGCTACCACACAAAGAATTCTTTGTGCTAGTTACTTCAAGCCAACCATATTCAAAGATTGCATTCTTGTTGTTAGAAGTTGCCATGCTTGCCAAATATTTGACCGAAAAACTAGATTACCACCTACCCCACTGCATCTAGTCATTGTTGTTGGCCCATTAGCCAAATGGGGCATTGACTTTATGACATGTAACCCCACCTTGGCCGAGGGGCATCAGTATATTATAGTCACTGTTGACTATTTTACCAAATGGGTCGAGGCGATGCCAACATTGTACAACAACGACGAAACAAATGCTTTATTTTTCTTCAACCATGTGGTTTCTAGGTTTGGTGTACGACATGCCATAGTTATATATCATGGATTGCATTTTTGCAATCACATTATGGTGGAATTGACTGCCAATTTAGGACGGTCACATGATAGTTCTACTCCATACTACCCGCAAGCTAATGGACAAGTTGAGATTATCAACAAAGTCCTTAAGTGCATGTTGCAAAGAATGATTGGAGTTCATAAAAGAAATTGGCATTTAATCTTGTATTCGGCTCTGTGGGAATATCGAACCTCGGTGAGAAATGCGACCAGATTCATACCCTTTTAGTTGTTGTATGGTTTGGAAGTAGCCATACCAATCCAATGTGAAATCTCATCTCTCAAACTCATGATTGACCTACTACCTGACACTTCTGAAGAAGAAGCATGTTTCTTGGAGTTAATCCATTTGGATGAAACCTGTTGTGATGCCGCATTGGCTAACGAAGCACATAAGAAATGTATTAAGGCACAATATGATAAAAATATCAAGCCTCGTGTCTTCTCAGATGGTGATCTGGTCTTGCTTTACGATCAGGAGTCTGATAAACTTGGAGAGGGAAAATTTGAACTGCTATGGATGGGTCATTATGTTGTTAAGTGTGTTTTGACGAAAGGTGCCTACGATTTAGTGGACTATGATGGGATTCCATTGTCGCAGCCCCGAAACGGGTTGTACCTTAAACGTTACTATGCTTAGTTAAGTGTAGTAAAACTCACTGTATATATGATTTGATTGCCTGTGTGTGTGTGTTTCTTTTAGAGTTCTTATTTGGTTAAGTAATCCACTTCGCAATTGTGCAAATGTTGAACTTTTTGGAACCATTTGTTGGTTATGCCAATGGGGCTAGTCGTAGTACGCAAAATCTATCCTCTGCAGCATGGGCCATTTTTGCTCCAAGTGGCGAGTTAGTGAGTTTTAGAGGGATATGTATTCGACGATCGACGAACAATATCGCTGAGTATAACACGTTGATTGAACTCCTCTCTGATGCCATTTCACTTGGCATACACCGAATCATCATTAGGCTAGACTCACAACTCATTGTACTACAACTTATTGGTGTTTATACCATTCGAAACACAACAATTCATCGTATGTTCCTTAGAGTTCGTATTTTGGAAAGGTATTTTGAGTTTTTTGAATATCAGCATATTTCCAGAAATCTAAACACATTAACTGATTCTCTAGAGAATTATGTGTTAAATAGACATTTGCAATGTATGTAAAGTAAATATTTTCAATTGACATCATCAGTTGAATATGATTGCATCACTTAACGATAATAAAAATCTGAAAGTAAAATAGATAGTTGTTTTAAAAGTTTTTACAAACAGTTTGTGCCCAAGGCAAAAATTGGTCATCTGAACCAAAAACTCAAAATGTATGCAGAAAACATCTAAGTAGACTAGTGCTGCTCATGATAATAGGTCACAAGCGGATCCCCCGCGTAACAGTTTTGGGGCTTAAAGCCCACAATTTTGGGTATTGGTATTGTAAAGGCTCCGCGAAGTGCATGGAGCGTGAGTTGTAATGAGTCAAGTCAAAGGGTAGTCCGCCCGAAAATAATGTAAGATAATAGAAAATGAGTCGGCCTACCCATGGTCCACGGACCATGGGAATGTATAAATAGAGCAAGGCTCTAGGTGTAGAAGTCATTTTTTGGTAGCTTTTAATCGGATCTGAAGTGTTATGGGTTGTTAACGGCAATATTCGCTCTGAGTCTGTAAGTCTGAGTCGAGGGTTGTAGTAGTAGAAGAGGCTCTGCAGTTGTGTGCGTGGAGGCCTGGTAGAGTCTGCAGCTGTGTGCGCGGACACCTATAGCTGAGTGTGCAGGGTGGAATTGGATTGTACTGGGACAAGAAGATTAATATAAGATAAGTGTTTCTGAACACTGTGCATCTGCTTGTAGATTTGTGTATTTATTCTTCTGTTATGGTGTTATGCATCTCTTTAAGGCTTATGTTTGCATGCACTTGTTACAAATATTAAATGATTGCTAAAGACTATTGAATTAAGTCAGATCTATAATAAAACATACTAAGGGTAAGGGATCTAGATAACGCCTCTTCACTAGGGCTACGTGAAGGTCGGATAGCTGTGAGAAGTAGTACAAGTGTGAAATATCGGTTTGCAACCTTTCTAGACCTCATCAAGACATCCCTAGGGTGCGGAAACCTAGTTCTAGCACCCTCCCATACTACCTCGGGTGAGACCTCAGTCTGCGCTCCACGGACTATTGCCGAAAGGGCTAGTAGTTTTGGGATTTGTTTGGCTAAACATTTCTGAACTTGGGTCAGGCCCCAATAAGCCAACAAATGGTTCCGTTGCTGGGACCGGGATCTACCTAAGGGATGTCTAATGTCGGAACACTGGAACCCTATGAAGAAGGAAATTGAAGATTGGTTGGATCAGAAGCTTCACGAGTTCGTATTACAGGAAAACAAAACCCCGCAGATATCCAAGAAGAGGTGGCTGGATCGCTACATATATACGGAAATCCATGAGATCTTCTTCGTGACCTTCTCATTAGAGCTGTATGATTGGATCGCGAGGCTAGCCGACAACCAGGGAAGGTGCAAGCTCGATCAACCAATAGTGTGGACTCCAAAGTTGGTGTGCAGGCTAGAGGCATCTGAAGATAAGATCGCATGGGCCATAGACCATTGGCTTGATCGGATAATAGGAGGGTTTATCACTGAATTTGCAATAGACATGACTGTAAGCTACAGAAAAGCAGACGTTTTCTCAAGGGACTACGAGGTAAGTAAATCAAATCTTTGAATACCTGGATTAAGATGATGTTATGTGAAAAAAGGGTGATGCAAATACATTAATGAGTGGAACAACACAGAGTGGAAAGGTCTACAAAGGTATCGAAGGGTTAGGAAATAGTCCTTTAATTTCACCTCCACGAGCAAGCGAGGAAGAGCGCACTTGGGTTTTCCAAGGAGTGTGGTCAGTTTGATAAGGCAACACATTCCACAGCTATCATCCCCACTAACGCCACCGCTCACGCCACCACCTTCACCTCCATCTTCGCCTACACCACCTCTGCCAAACCAACAGTTTATCATGGCGTGCGCGATCAAGCTGCCAGTATTCAGAGGAGTAGGGATCGAAGATCCAAATCAGTTTTGGTTTGTAGTAAGAGTAGTGTGGGAAGCACACGAGGTTACGGATGACAACATTAAGAAGGCCACATTGGTAAGTGTGTTGCAGGATCGCGCGCTGACATGGTATATCAAGCACCCGAATGATCACCCGAACGCAGGAATAGAGGAGATCCAGATTGCGTTGAATAGATAATTTAGCCGGCTAAAATCAGAGATGTAGTCGATGATCGGATTTAAGGAGATTGTGATGCTTCCAAGAAAAACCCTCTTGGATATGGATCAGAGGCTGAAAAGTATGATCCGCGAGGCTAATATGACACTGACAGATGAGCATCCCCACACGTGGTTTGTGGTGTTTTTGACACCACACCTGAGGACGACACTGTCGCAATAGAAGCTCTCAACCTAGGCAGAAGCATTGGAAATGGCTATGAGGTTGCATGAAACTCTGATACAAGATCCACGGTTGGGAGTCCAACAAATCCACGCACAGCTATAGAACCTATGCTTGGAGATGCAGAGTTTGAAGTAGGATAGGGCACCCTAGCTGGAAGCGCATGAAGAAGCGTGGTGCATAAAATGTAAAGGCCAGGGTCACGATAAGGATCACTGTCTGGTATTTGCGAACTACTTGGCAGGGAGGGGACCGATGCCATTAAGACCAGAGGCTCAGGTAGGGCCATGTGTGGAACCCACACTCTGGTGTGCGATCTGTCAGGTGGGAGGAAAGCACACGATAGACAACTGTCACCTGTTGCAAAAGTATACATAGACTCCGCAGTAGCTATTTTGTAATTTCTGTAGATCCGTAGGCCACAATGAGCAAAATTGTCGAAGTTATGAATTGTTGATGGATCGAACACCTACTTATAGGATGTAGATCGAGGCGCGAGGTCAGGATCTAGCTGCAGTAGTAGCGTGCATTGGATTTCAAGGGCAAGGTCGAGGATGAGGAGGAATGGGACCCGGACGAGGGCGTGGACAATTAATCTGCTATAATTGCGTTTAAACTGAAAAAATCGCAAGCTTAGTCTTTCTGCTCGTTAAACTTGATGAAGATGACCTGAGCATTCTTTTAGGTACTTTTCTCGCTCGTTAAACCAAAAAATCCCTAGTTTTTGTTACTGGGCTTGTTAAAAATATATGGCAACAGCAACAACACTTTATTTTTTGGGACCATTTCTCACTCTTAAATTGAAAAATCCCCGAGTTTTTCCCCTTCGAGCTGGTAAATCTATGAAGAAGGGATGAGCCATTCTTTTCCCTCTTTTTCTTGCTTACTAAACTGAAAAAGATACCCTAAGTTTTCTTCATCTGACTCACTAAACATTTTGATGAAGATATTGAGTTTGTCATCGCGCGACTCTTTAAAAATTCATGACGAAAAATGAGTTTAGTCCATCGCCTCGTACTCATAACAAAATGAGGTCGACATCTACTGAAAAAAGGTTTCTCTTTATCCGGGTTCAATAGATTAATTAATGGAAAAGTAACTGATCCGAGTATACTATTAACCTTTTTTCACACCTGGTTAACAACTGTGACAAAGGGACCACCATGGAGTTGCACTTTACGATCTTTTCAGACTCTCTAAATATGAAAATACCACTGAGTTGTTGGTGAGCTCCAGTATTGTAGCAATACTGCTACAACTCCTGGGGCTTCCTGTCTCTTAATTTTATCAACCCGGTAGTTCGTACAAACTTGGAAGCGGCGGTGCTATATGCACAAGTACTAGCTCTTGTCGCAGTTGTCACTTGGTCAGCTGGCACAAGTCCGCTAGGGCTCAAGTCAACTTCTATAGGCTCTCAGAAGAAGCTTGCTAATTGATGGACGAAAGCTATTCTCAAAGGAAAGCTACTTTACTTGACAAAAATGAATTGAAAGCAAATCAAAGCATGTAAACCTAGGAAACCCTAATTTGACTAGTCTAACCTCTACAATGCAAAGAATGTGAATAAACTTCTACCAATCCTGTCATTACCTCTAATAAGTGAAAATGCATGGATCTAAGCTACTTGCATCATAAAAGATATGTTTTTGTATTTTTCCTTTAAGTGTATGGAATGATTGTGATTTTGTGCTAACTAGGGTTTGGTTGTGCAGATGGGATGGAGAAGTAAGGAAAGCATGGGAAAGGTTGGGGAGGTTAGGAGAGGTCCCTAGGGATCCTTAGCATCCATCCACAGAGGTTCCTCATGTTCAAAAGCTCAGCAACCGAGTGAGTGGCCTCCTACAGGATGTCTGCAGGGGATCCTACAGGATACTCAGAGGTTTCTACAGGAAGGCTGTGCAATTCTACAGGATGATTGGCCATGGAGGTTTTGGGAGATGATGGAGTGTTGGAGTGGTGTGGGAGGCTAAGTGAGATGGAGATGGACCTGATGATGGCTTAGGAGCTGGAAAATCAGATGAAGGAAGAGTGTATGCAATGGTTTGATGATTGGAAGGATGGAACCAACGAAAGTTGAAGGAGATGGAGCTATGTGGGAAATGAGAGAGTTGGAGGGTAAATGAGCGAGACAGAGGCTAAATAGAACTTGAGGAGATGATGAAGGTGCCGTGCATATTGTTTACAATTGAACTGACAAGGACATGCAAGAAAACAAAGATCTAGTTATGAAACCTATGACCTAGTTACTTTACTCTAATCTGACCTAACAGCAAAGGAAATGAACAGAAGTTTATTTGCAGTGAAACCATGTGAAACGATCATGAAACTAAGTCATTATAAACCTAAACATGCATCCAAACTGATATCAAGTTCTGCAAATGAGATTCAAACACTAATGATTGCATGGTGAAGCAAAGAAAGTGTTTTTGTGGGCAGCAAGGCTACATTGGTCCCAGCTCATTATTCCACTGAAGGGGAGGTGAGATCCAAAGTACTTGGTAGCCTTTTTCTAAATATATTCCCTGTGATTAACCTATCAAGCAAATCTGAACATTAAAAACCTTTTCTAATCATCAAAAGCAACCTAAACAACAACACAATATTTAAATCTAAATAGCAGATTTTATTATGAGAATGCAGCAAAGACACATAAATATAAACAAGGGAGGTACTGGGCGCTTGAGATGGGCCCAACCCCAAGAACTACAGCCTCCCAAGAGAGATTTAGAGCTGGTGCAAAGCTGGATCCATCTTTATTAACCAAGAAATGAAAAGTACATCAAAACTGTCCATAAGGAGAGCTTGAGAATGAGCTGAAAGCAAAGCTAATCCATGGCCTAAAAATCGAACTACAAGCTAGCTAACTAATGGCTAAAACAAAATGACTAACTAGCTACAAAAATGACTACCAACTAGCTAACCAAAATGAGGCCCCAAGCCTTCTTATTTATACAATTTGAGGACCCAACAGTCCTCCTAAAAGTTAGGGACTTGGCTGTCCAAGACTTGGAGTTAACAGCAGTCCAACTTGACTTGCTTGGCTGCCCTTGTGCTCATTAATTTGGTGGCCTTTGAACTCCGAGCTGATGGTGGAGAATTCGAGGTAAGGGTCCATAAATGAGGGGGACACCTTCCTACAAATCCTCTAGCTTGTTCTCCCACGAATTTGGCTGCCAAGTGCTCATTAAGACCTTCAATTTTGTCTCCAAGTTGACCAACAAGGCTACACAAAGCACCCATTAGACTTGTTGGCATAATGACTAACCAAATTCACTCTATTAACATAAAAATAATCAAAAACATGCAATAAACAAATGAGAATGGTGGACTAAGCCAAATTAGGAGGTTGAATGAGCCCAAATAATTGTACATTTTTGGGGCTCATCATCACCCCCCTACTGAAAGTGTTGCTCATCCTCTGAGCAACCAAATCTCTCCCCTTGTCTTTGATGGCCCTGGTGACTTCCTTGGCTAGCATCTCGGCCGATTTCTCCTTTGGCTTCCCGCTTTCCAAACTTTCCTGTAGAAACTGTTCGCTGGCTTCCTGTAGAAACAGTCCTGTAGCTGAGTTCTGGCTTGGCTATGGGCGATTTTCCTTTCAGCTGGGCTGTGGCAGCCTTCATCTTCTCCCCCTTTCTGCTCTTTTTCTTCACTGTTAAAAGGACTGATATCTTTGGCCAAAACTCTTCATTCATTTTTTCAACAATTCAGTTCACCATTTATTCCAACACATATCATGACAACATGTTCTCGTGTCCTTTCATCACTGTCATGAAACCATGCTTCTTTGCTTTGGTTCTTCCCACTGCCTGCTGCTTTTCCTGTTTTATGAGATGTCCCATATCCATGTTTGAAAGAATGATCTTTGTCATCTATGGAAGTATATAATACAAAATCTTTGCGTCATCTGACCCTTTTTTGGAAAATATATTCCTGCTTTTATTCATGGGTTATTTTTCGTAAGAGTATAATTACTAGAAAAACTCAGCAGAAATTAATTACTTTCTTCCTGGTCATCTAGCAAAATTTTGACAACAAAATTGGCAGTCAATTGTTTCATTTATGGCTCTGCATGTGTCTCAAGGAAAATAAGAACTTCATGTCAACAATTTTAGTTATAGACACTGCTGAATTCATTTCTTTATCAACATTCTACTGCTCTGTTTTGAATTCATGATCATATTGCAGAGATGGCATCTTTCCTCAACAATTAATTCTTCCCATGTTCCATATTGGTCCAGGATAAATTCAAATTATTTTGAAGAAAATCTCATACAACTCCTAAGAGATGAAAGAACCTACCAAAGGTATTCTTACTCTTTGATTTCCATATCGTTCAATGAAGCCGGGGGCTTTCTCCAAGAAGGATTCAACTGAATTACTTCAAAATATACAGCTCTGTCCCATAATCAATTCCCTGGTGAAGACTCACCAATGAAGAAGCATAACATTTCAAATCAGAAAATAATGTTCTATTTGGAAAAACTTCGTTATCTCGAGCTCTTTTCCTTGCTTTCATTCAAGTGCTTCTTGTGCTCAAGACTTCGCGCTTTATCCCTGTTTAGCCTGTCCAAACTCTGCCGCGGAGAAGCAATCCATTTTTTCCTGGGCTGTAGTTGTTTTGCAACAACCTTGACTTCATTTCTTCAAGCTTCTCTGCTCTGCTGCACTTTCCTGTAGAAGACCCCACCCGTTTCCTGTAGAAAACGCCTGTAGAGTGCCCCTACGCCTCTGAGCGAGCTTGATACGTGGGATAATTTTGAAAACAGGTAGAAACCAATGGAGGATGACTAGTTCATCACTTTTGGAATCGGAGGATGCATACTTCAGTCAAGTGCAAATGGACAGCAGGTGGTGTGAGGTTCAGCCGAGCATTTAACATTGCTGCGTGATTCTTGGTGAGGAAGTAAAGTGGCCAGGTGTACATGGCCACATGCAGACTGCAGTTCTATTTATTAACTGTATGTCTCCTTCTATTTGTTAATCAATTGAACTAGAGTTAAAGTTCTGATCACTGTTTTTTTCTTTTACAATTTTTTTAATTTTTACGTGAGTCCATTGTCCACGTGCACTGCTTGGCTGCCGGCGAAGTTCTGAAGCAGACAATCAGTTGAGCCTTGCTACATTCGTGGCTTAATCCCTCATCCCATTCATTTATGCAGTTCCCAATTAAATCTATGCAATAGAAGAATGAGATTAGTCACATACCTCGAAGTAGAATGGTTGCCGTGAGCTGCTGTGGCCTGTCCTTGCTGCATGCATTGATTTTATGATTGCATGATGGCTTGGCTGCTAATCTTTGATTGTGTTTTTCATGTGCAGGTGTCCTCTGGCCGGATCCAAGCTCCAGACAATTGTTTCCATGTTCAAATCTGCACATTCAAGCTGCGGTTGCTGCATCTTCACCAAACCAGAACTTGTTTTCGACATTTCTCCCAAACGCCAAACTGGATCAAGCTGAAACTTGCTGAGCATGTTTCTATCACCATTATGCATCTCCCATAGCAAATTCGTGATCAATGGATGCACGGATTTCGAGAAAAATGGAAAATGGATGAAGATTTCAGAGGTCGATTTCTCGGAAACCGTGCATCAGAATCGGGTGAAACTACTTGGGTAGGCTACTATCATCCATGTGCATCTCCCCATGAAACAGGTTTTGAAACGGATGCACGGTTATGGAGAAAATGCAAAAATGGCTGATGGTGATGGAGGCTGATTTCTTGGAAACCGTGCATCGGAATTGCATGAAACTGCTCAGGCATGTTGTCATCAACCTTGTACAATTTCCCATAAAATGGTTTGTCAAAAGGATGCATGGTTTTCAAGTTATGGCAAAAACAAATTTGGTTTTATGGATTTTTGCCTCAAGGCTTTTTGCATGTGCTTGCATGGGATGACAAAATGAATTTTGTTTATGATGCAGGTATGGAGATGATGGAGGAGGAGTTGGAAGATTTCATGAGGGCTTCTGAACCTTTGAGGAAGCTACCATGTTCGTCAAACCACTTTTTGAAATGCATGCCTAGTTTCCCACAATTTCTACAGGAAGTTCCTGTAGAAGCACAATGAGAAGCACAAGGAGGTGAAAAAATGATGGATGAAGGCAAGGGATGGACACACAAGTGCTTGTAGGCCTAATCAACATATTCCCACCATTAGATTCACTTTTGAAATTGGATTTGGCTCGTCCAAAGGTTCTACAGGATGTTTCCTGTAGAAATTCAGAGCTTTCCTGTAGAAGACACAGTTTTGAGGAAAGAAGCTTAATGACATGAAAAAAATGATGGAAAAGGGGTGAGGAATGGAAACATGGATGTGGGTAGGCCTCATGGACATATTCCAAGCCTTCAGGTCCTCCTCGGAGATCAATTTGGCTTTTTTGTAAGCTTCCTGTAGAAGATACGAAACTTCCTGTAGAAGGCACAAAAACTCCTTTGTCTTTGATTTGAGTGCTCCTCCTGTCATGAAACGTCCTTCTTTAACCTGCAATGTCATTGCTGCAACATGAAATGGAGATTAGCTTTATTTTTCTTTTCTTTTTCTCTTTTTTTTTGAAAAACAACTAGGGCGCCTCATGGAGGTTTTCACCCTAATTGCCTGCCCTGCGTGCCTCCAAGGGAGGTTTTCACCCAGAGATCTTATCCTCTTTTTTTTTTTTTTTTTCAACCCATTGACCGCCTCATGGAGGTTTTCAATCAATGAGCCAATCTAAGGCGCCTCCGAGGAGGTTTTCACCTTAGATTTCTATTTTCCTCTTTTTTCATTTTTTTCTTTTCCTTTTTTCTTTTTTTTTTTTTTTTCCCTACCCTACCCTACTTGAAAAAACAAAATCATTTTCAAGTATAAGAATACTTCCAATGGAGCCATGTGCACATTGAGATTAGAGACAAGATGATGTAAAGGCTCGGAATGCATGCTTTGACAACTATCCAACTTTCAGAGACAAAATGATCTGACTTTGAAAGTACAAAACATAGCTGAGGAAGAAAGTACTGCTGCAACTTAGTGACCTTCTGAAACCATATCTCAATATAGCTTTGATATCCTTGGTTCTTTTGCTGATCTGGATCCTTCTTCATGTCACATTCTATCATGACCTTCTGATCTTCCTCATTTTGTTGATCTTTCTCTTGAATACATGGAAGATTTGATGGTAACCATGAGGGAACTATCTCGATCTCTGATTCTGATCTCTTCTCTTTATCAAGTGCAGCCCATGGTTCTTTGATCTCCTCTTTTGAACCTTCTTTTACTGGATGTGATCCTTCAATGCTTTCAAGATGATCTCTTTTTTGCAATGCTTTTCCTGAGCTTTGGTGAACATCATTGAGCTCATGAGGAATCATTTGCACATGTTGTGCCTCAGATTTGCAATTGGGTTGAGTTGCTCCATTGCATGGTTTTGGAAATGGTGGTACGGGTGGTTGAGTGGAGGTGTGAAATTGAGATGGAGATGGATGGCATTGTGGTTGGGTAGGCATTTGGGGTTGCCTTGGTGGAGGAGGAGGCGATGGTTGTGGATGAGCAGATGGTGGAGGAAAATGAGCGGGATGAGAGTTGTACTGAGGCCTCCACTCCTGATAAGGTGCATTCCACTGAGGCTATGGCTGAGCATAAGAGTGAAATGGATGAGCAACTGGTTGGGCATAATATGGATCTGTGAAGGAACAAGGAGAATATGATCAAGGAGGAGGTGTAGACCAGGAAGGATGAGCAGGGGGATCCCAAGAAGGCATGAAAGTGGCTTGATAAGGGTCAAAATAGGTCTCGGGTATCCCTTGCAGCTCCTGCTGGTAAGATCTGGGTCCATGTGGCCTCCTTTGGTTCATATAATAGAGTGATTCAGTGGCTCCCTTGGCTCTTTGATATGTAGCTTTGATTCTGGGCAAGGAAGGGCACTGATCTGTAGGATGGTATTCTTCACAGATGAAACACACTTCTAGGGAGTGCATTGGACATTCGTTCCTAGGATGCTTTTTAAGGCACCTAGGACAAAAAATGACCAAAGCCCTTTTGGCTTCTTCTTGCTTCTTTTGGATCCGCAAGGTATCCAGTTGCATGGCAAGAAACTGCCTCATGTCACTCTTGAAATCTTCGATCTGATTTGCAAATTCATCTTTGGACAAGATGTTGCTCCCAACATCTCTACTTGTAGCCATTTGCTTCAGAGGAATGTTTCTTCTTCTTCTCCCCTAGAGGTTCTTCAGATATGTCTTGATGTCCACCCAGGGGTTCTTTCATCACAGCCATCGAAGAAGAACGTTGGCTGTGTGAAGCAGTGGGGGTGTTGTGCAATCATTTTTCTAACTTATCTCTACTCCTACAAGGCATGAAATAGATTGAACTGCAACTAACTATCTTGCGAAATTGAAATGAAAGCAGGAAAGGACTAATCTATTTTGCTCAAATGAAATTGCAAGAATGAAATGCTAGTCTACGCTTGCAGAAAGGAAATTGCGGAATTGAAAGGCTATTCTAGGAAAGCAGGAAATGCTAATCTATGAAAGCAGGAAATGCTAATCTATGAAAGCAAGAAATGCTAATCTACTTTTGCATAAATGAAATTGCATAATGGAAATGAAATAAACTACTTAGCAGAAGGTTGTAGTAGAAAATAGAAGAATAGCAACAATCACCAATACTCTGCCGCTTCCCCGGCAATGGCGCCAAAAAGATGGTGAGCTCCAGTATTGTAGCAATACTGCTACAACTCCTGGGGCTTCCTGTCTCTTAATTTTATCAACCCGGTAGTTCGTACAAACTTGGAAGCGGCGGTGCTATATGCACAAGTACTAGCTCTTGTCGCGGCTGTCACTTGGTCAGCTGGCACAAGTCCGCTAGGGCTCAAGCCAACTTCTATAGGCTCTTAGAAGAAGCTTGCTAATTGATGGACGAAAGCTATTCTCAAAGGAAAGCTACTTTACTTGACAAAAATGAACTGAAAGCAAATCAAAGCATGTAAACCTAGGAAACCCTAATTTGACTAGTCTAACCTCTACAATGCAAAGAATGTGAATAAACTTCTACCAATGCTGTCATTACCTCTAATAAGTGAAAATGCATGGATCTAAGCTACTTGCATCATAAAAGACATGTTTTTGTATTTTTCCTTTAAGTGTATGGAATGACTGTGATTTTGTGCTAACTAGGGTTTGGTTGTGCAGATGGGATGGAGAAGGAAGGAAAGCATGGGAAAGGTTGGGGAGGTTAGGAGAGGTCCCTAGGGATCCTTAGCATCCATCCACAGAGGTTCCTCACGTTCAGAAGCTCAACAATCGAGTGAGTGGCCTCCTACAGGATGTTTGCAGGGGATCCTATAGGATACTCAGAGGTTTCTACAGGAAGGCTGTGCAATTCTACAGGATGATTGGCCGTGGAGGTTTTGGGAGATGATGGAGTGTTGGAGTGGTGTGGGAGGCTAAGTGAGATGGAGATGGACCTAATGATGGCTCAGGAGCTGGAAAATCAGATGAAGGAAGAGTGTATGCAATGGTTTGATGATTGGAAGGATGGAACCAACGAAAGTTGAAGGAGATGGAGCTATGTGGGAAATGAGAGAGTTGGAGGGTAAATGAGTGAGACAGAGGCTAAATAGAACTTGAGGAGATGATGAAGGTGCCCTGCATATTGTTTACAACTGAACCAACAAGGACATGCAAGAAAACAAAGATCTAGTTATGAAACCTATGACCTAGTTACTTTACTCTAATCTGACCTAACAGCAAAGGAAATGAACAGAAGTTTATTTGCAGTGAAACCATGTGAAATGATCATGAAACTAAGTGATTATAAACCTAAACATGCATCCAAACTGATATCAAGTTCTGCAAATGAGATTCAAACACTAATGATTGCATGGTGAAGCAAAGAAAGTGTTTTTGTGGGCAGCAAGGCTACATTGGTCCCAGCTCATGATTCCACTGAAGGGGAGGTGAGATCCAAAGTACTTGGTAGCCTTTTTCTGAATATATTCCCTGTGATTAACCTATCAAGCAAATCTGAACATTAAAAACCTTTTCTAATCATCAAAAGCAACCTAAACAACAACACAATATTTAAATCTAAATAGCAGATTTTATTATGAGAATGCAGCAAAGACACATAAATATAAACAAGGGAGGTACTGGGCGCTTGAGATGGGCCCAACCCCAAGAACTACAGCCTCCCAAGAGAGATTTAGAGCTGGTGCAAAGCTGGATCCATCTTTATTAATCAAGAAATGAAAAGTACATCAAAACTGTCCATAAGGAGAGCTTGAGAATGAGCTGAAAGCAAAGCTAATCCATGGCCTAAAAATCGAACTACAAGCTAGCTAACTAATGGCTAAAACAAAATGACTAACTAGCTACAAAAATGACTACCAACTAGCTAACCAAAATGAGGCCCCAAGCCTTCTTATTTATACAATTTGAGGACCCAACAGTCCTCCTAAAAGTTAGGGACTTGGCTGTCCAAGACTTGGAGTTAACAGCAGTCCAACTTGACTTGCTTGGCTGCCCTTGTGCTCATTAATTTGGTGGCCTTTGAACTCCGAGCTGATGGTGGAGAATTCGAGGTAAGGGTCCATAAATGAGGGGGACACCTTCCTACAAATCCTCTAGCTTGTTCTCCCACGAATTTGGCTGCCAAGTGCTCATTAAGACCTTCAATTTTGTCTCCAAGTTGACCAACAAGGCTACACAAAGCACCCATTAGACTTGTTGGCATAATGACTAACCAAATTCACTCTATTAACATAAAAATAATCAAAAACATGCAATAAACAAATGAGAATGGTGGACTAAGCCAAATTAGGAGGTTGAATGAGCCCAAATAATTGTACATTTTTGGGGCTCATCATCACCCCCCTACTGAAAGTGTTGCTCATCCTCTAAGCAACCAAATCTCTCCCTTGTCTTTGATGGCCCTGGTGACTTCCTTGGCTAGCATCTCGGCCGATTTCTCCTTTGGCTTCCCGCTTTCCAGACTTTCCTGTAGAAACTGTTCGCTGGCTTCCTGTAGAAACAGTCCTGTAGCTGAGTTCTGGCTTGGCTGTGGGCGATTTTCCTTTCAGCTGGGCTGTGGCAGCCTTCATCTTCTCCCCCTTTCTGCTCTTTTTCCTCACTGTTAAAAGGACTGATATCTTTGGCCAAAACTCTTCATTCATTTTTTCAACAATTCAGTTCACCATTTATTCCAACACATATCATGACAACATGTTCTCGTGTCCTTTCATCACTGTCATGAAACCATGCTTCTTTGCTTTGGTTCTTCCCACTGCCTGCTGCTTTTCCTGTTTTATGAGCTGTCCCATATCCATGTTTGAAAGAATGATCTTTGTCATCTATGGAAGTATATGATACAAAATCTTTGCGTCATCTGACCCTTTTTTGGAAAATATATTCCTGCTTTTATTCATGGGTTATTTTTCGTAAGAGTATAATTACTAGAAAAACTCAGCAAAAATTAATTACTTTCTTCCTGGTCATCTAGCAAAATTTTGACAACAAAATTGGCAGTCAATTGTTTCATTTATGGCTCTGCATGTGTCTCAAGGAAAATAAGAACTTCATGTCAACAATTTTAGTTATAGACACTGCTGAATTCATTTCTTTATCAACGTTCTACTGCTCTGTTTTGAATTCATGATCATATTGCAGAGATGGCATCTTTCCTCAACAATTAATTCTTCCCATGTTCCATATTGGTCCAGGATAAATTCAAATTATTTTGAAGAAAATCTCATACAACTCCTAAGAGATGAAAGAACCTACCAAAGGTATTCTTACTCTTTGATTTCCATATCGTTCAATGAAGCCGGGGGCTTTCTCCAAGAAGGATTCAACTGAATTACTTCAAAATATACAACTCTGTCCCATAATCAATTCCCTGGTGAAGACTCACCAATGAAGAAGCATAACATTTCAAATCAGAAAATAATGTTCTATTTGGAAAAACTTCGTTATCTCGAGCTCTTTTCCTTGCTTTCATTCAAGTGCTTCTTGTGCTCAAGACTTCGCGCTTTATCCCTGTTTAGCCTGTCCAAACTCTGCCGCGGAGAAGCAATCCATTTGTTCCTGGGCTGTAGTTGTTTTGCAACAACCTTGACTTCATTTCTTCAAGCTTCTCTGCTCTGCTGCACTTTCCTGTAGAAGACCCCACCCGTTTCCTGTAGAAAACGCCTGTAGAGTGCCCCTACGCCTCTGAGCGAGCTTGATACGTGGGATAATTTTGAAAACAGGTAGAAACCAGTGGAGGATGACTAGTTCATCACTTTTGGAATCGGAGGATGCATACTTCAGTCAAGTGCAAATGGATAGCAGGTGGTGTGAGGTTCAGCCGAGCATTTTACATTGCTGCGTGATTCTTGGTGAGGAAGTAAAGTGGCCAGGTGTACGTGGCCACATGCAGACTGCAGTTCTATTTATTAACTGTATGTCTCCTTCTATTTGTTAATCAATTGAACTAGAGTTAAACTTCTGATCACTGTTTTTTTCTTTTACAATTTTTTTAATTTTTACGTGAGTCCATTGTCCACGTGCACTGCGTGGCTGCCGGCGGAGTTCTGAAGCAGACAATCAGTTGAGCCTTGCTACATTCGTGGCTTAATCCCTCATCCCATTCGTTTATGCAGTTCCCAATTAAATCTATGCAATAGAAGAATGAGATTAGTCACATACCTCGAAGTTGAATGGTTGCCGTGAGCTGCTGTGGCCTGTCCTTGCTGCATGCATTGATTTTATGATTGCATGATGGCTTGGCTGCTAATCTTTGATTGTGTTTTTCATGTGCAGGTGTCCTCTGGCCGGATCCAAGCTCTAGACAATTGTTTCCATGTTCAAATCTGCACATTCAAGCTGCGGTTGCTGCATCTTCACCAAACCAGAACTTGTTTTCGACATTTCTCCCAAACGCCAAAGTGGATCGAGCTGAAACTTTCTGAGCATGTTTCTATCACCATTATGCATCTCCCATAGAAAATTCGTGATCAATGGATGCACGAATTTCGAGAAAAATGGAAAATGGCTGAAGATTTCAGAGGTCGATTTCTCGGAAACCGTGCATCAGAATCGGCTGAAACTGCTTGGGTAGGCTACTATCATCCATGTGCATCTCCCCATGAAACAGGTTTTGAAACGGATGCACGGTTATGGAGAAAATGCAAAAATGGCTGATGGTGATGGAGGCTAATTTCTTGGAAACCGTGCATCGGAATTGCATGAAACTGCTCAGGCATGTTGTCATCAACCTTGTACAATTTCCCATAAAATGGTTTGTCAAAAGGATGCATGGTTTTCAAGTTATGGCAAAAACAAATTTGGTTTTATGGATTTTTGCCTCAAGGCTTTTTGCATGTGCTTGCATGGGATGACAAAATGAATTTTGTTTGTGATGCAGGTATGGAGATGATGGAGGAGGAGTTGGAAGATTTCATGAGGGCTTCTGAACCTTTGAGGAAGCTACCATGTTCGTCAAACCACTTTTTGAAATGCATGCCTAGTTTCCCACAATTTCTACAGGAAGTTCCTATAGAAGCACAATGAGAAGCACAAGGAGGTGAAAAAATGATGGATGAAGGCAAGGGATGGACACACAAGTGCTTGTAGGCCTAATCAACATATTCCCACCATTAGATTCACTTTTGAAATTGGATTTGGCTCGTCCAAAGGTTCTACAGGATGTTTCCTGTAGAAATTCAGAGCTTTCCTGTAGAAGACACAGTTTTGAGGAAAGAAGCTTAATGACATGAAAAAAATGATGGAAAAGGGGTGAGGAATGGAAACATGGATGTGGGTAGGCCTCATGGACATATTCCAAGCCTTCAGGTCCTCCTCGGAGATCAATTTGGCTTTTTTGTAAGCTTCCTGTGGAAGATACGAAACTTCCTGTAGAAGGCACAAAAACTCCTTTGTCTTTGATTTGAGTGCTCCTCCTGTCATGAAATGTCCTTCTTTAACCTGCAATGTCATTGCTGCAACATGAAATGGAGATTAGCTTTATTTTTCTTTTCTTTTTCTCTTTTTTTTTGAAAAACAACTAGGGTGCCTCATGGAGGTTTTCACCCTAATTGCCTGCCCTGGGTGCCTCCAAGGGAGGTTTTCACCCAGAGATCTTATCCTCTTTTTTTTTTTTTTTTCAACCCATTGACCGCCTCATGGAGGTTTTCAATCAATGAGCCAATCTAAGGCGCCTCCGAGGAGGTTTTCACCTTAGATTTCTATTTTCCTCTTTTTTCATTTTTTTCTTTTCCTTTTTTCTCTTTTTTTTTTTTTTTTCCCTACCCTACCCTACTTGAAAAAACAAAATCATTTTCAAGTATAAGAATACTTCCAATGGAGCCATGTGCACATCGAGATTAGAGACAAGATGATGTAAAGGCTCAGAATGCATGCTTTGACAACTATCCAACTTTCAGAGACAAAATGATCTGACTTTGAAAGTACAAAACATAGCTGAGGAAGAAAGTACTGCTGCAACTTAGTGACCTTCTGAAACCATATCTCAATATAGCTTTGATATCCTTGGTTCTTTTGCTGATCTGGATCCTTCTTCATGTCACCTTCTATCATGACCTTCTGATCTTCCTCTTTTTGTTGATCTTTCTCTTGAATACATGGAAGATTTGATGGTAACCATGAGGGAACTATCTCGATCTCTGATTCTGATCTCTTCTCTTTATCAAGTGCAGCCCATGGTTCTTTGATCTCCTCTTTTGAACCTTCTTTTACTGGATGTGATCCTTCAATGCTTTCAAGATGATCTCTTTTTTGCAATGCTTTTCCTGAGCTTTGGTGAACATCATTGAGCTCATGAGGAATCATTTGCACATGTTGTGCCTCAGATTTGCAATTGGGTTGAGCTGCTCCATTGCATGGTTTTGGAAATGGTGGTACGGGTGGTTGAGTGGAGGTGTGAAATTGAGATGGAGATGGATGGCATTGTGGTTGGGTAGGCATTTGGGGTTGCCTTGGTGGAGGAGGAGGCGATGGTTGTGGATGAGCAGATGGTGGAGGAAAATGAGCGGGATGAGAGTTGTACTGAGGCCTCCACTCCTGATAAGGTGCATTCCACTGAGGCTATGGCTGAGCATAAGAGTGAAATGAATGAGCAACTGGTTGGCCATAATATGGATCTGTGAAGGAACAAGGAGAATATGACCAAGGAGGAGGTGTAGACCAGGAAGGATGAGCAGGGGGATCCCAAGAAGGCATGAAAGTGGCTTGATAAGGGTCAAAATAGGTCTCGGGTATCCCTTGCAGCTCCTGCTGGTAAGATCTGGGTCCATGTGGCCTCCTTTGGTTCATATAATAGAGTGATTCAGTGGCTCCCTTGGCTCTTTGATATGTAGCTTTGATTCTGGGCAAGGAAGGGCACTGATCTGTAGGATGGTATTCTTCACAGATGAAACACACTTCTAGGGAGTGCATTGGACATTCGTTCCTAGGATGCTTTTTAAGGCACCTAGGACAAAAAATGACCAAAGCCCTCTTGGCTTCTTCTTGCTTCTTTTGGATCCGCAAGGTATCCAGTTGCATGGCAAGAAACTGCCTCATGTCACTCTTGAAATCTTCGATCTGATTTGCAAATTCATCTTTGGACAAGATGTTGCTCCCAACATCTCTACTTGTAGCCATTTGCTTCAGAGGAATGTTTCTTCTTCTTCTCCCCTAGAGGTTCTTCAGATATGTCTTGATGTCCACCCAGGGGTTCTTTCATCACAGCCATCGAAGAAGAACGTTGGCTGTGTGAAGCAGTGGGGGTGTTGTGCAATCATTTTTCTAACTTATCTCTACTCCTACAAGGCATGAAATAGATTGAACTGCAACTAACTATCTTGCGAAATTGAAATGAAAGCAGGAAAGGACTAATCTATTTTGCTCAAATGAAATTGCAAGAATGAAATGCTAGTCTACGCTTGCAGAAAGGAAATTGCGGAATTGAAAGGCTATTCTAGGAAAGCAAGAAATGCTAATCTATGAAAGCAGGAAATGCTAATCTTTGAAAGCAAGAAATGCTAATCTACTTTTGCATAAATGAAATTGCATAATGGAAATGAAATAAACTACTTAGCAGAAGGTTGTAGTAGAAAATAGAAGAATAGCAACAATCACCAATACTCTGCCGCTTCCCCGGCAACGACGCCAAAAAGATGGTGAGCTCCAGTATTGTAGCAATACTGCTACAACTCCTGGGGCTTCCTGTCTCTTAATTTTATCAACCCGGTAGTTCGTATAAACTTGGAAGCGGCGGTGCTATATGCACAAGTACTAGCTCTTGTCGCAGCTGTCACTTGGTCAGCTGGCACAAGTCCGCTAGGGCTCAAGCCAACTTCTATAGGCTCTTAGAAGAAGCTTTCTAATTGATGGACGAAAGCTATTCTCAAAGGAAAGCTACTTTACTTGACAAAAATGAACTGAAAGCAAATCAAAGCATGTAAACCTAGGAAACCCTAATTTGACTAGTCTAACCTCTACAATGCAAAGAATGTGAATAAACTTCTACCAATGCTGTCATTACCTCTAATAAGTGAAAATGCATGGATCTAAGCTACTTGCATCATAAAAGACATGTTTTTGTATTTTTCCTTTAAGTGTATGGAATGATTGTGATTTTGTGCTAACTAGGGTTTGGTTGTGCAGATGGGATGGAGAAGGAAGGAAAGCATGGGAAAGGTTGGGGAGGTTAGGAGAGGTCCATAGGGATCCTTAGCATCCATCCACAGAGGTTCCTCACGTTCAGAAGCTCAGCAACCGAGTGAGTGGCCTCCTACAGGATGTCTGCAGGGGATCCTACAGGATACTCAGAGGTTTCTACAGGAAGGCTGTGCAATTCTACAGGATGATTGGCCGTGGAGGTTTTGGGAGATGATGGATTGTTGGAGTGGTGTGGGAGGCTAAGTGAGATGGAGATGGACCTGATGATGGCTCAGGAGCTGGAAAATCAGATGAAGGAAGAGTGTATGCAATGGTTTGATGATTGGAAGGATGGAACCAACGAAATTTGAAGGAGATGGAGCTATGTGGGAAATGAGAGAGTTGGAGGGTAAATGAGTGAGACAGAGGCTAAATAGAACTTGAGGAGATGATGAAGGTGCCCTGCATATTGTTTACAACTGAACCAACAAGGACATGCAAGAAAACAAAGATTTAGTTATGAAACCTATGACCTAGTTACTTTACTCTAATCTGACCTAACAGCAAAGGAAATGAACAGAAGTTTATTTGCAGTGAAACCATGTGAAATGATCATGAAACTAAGTGATTATAAACCTAACCATGCATCCAAACTGATATCAAGTTCTGCAAATGAGATTCAAACACTAATGATTGCATGGTGAAGCAAAGAAAGTGTTTTTGTGGGCAGCAAGGCTACATTGGTCCCAGCTCATGATTCCACTGAAGGGGAGGTGAGATCCAAAGTACTTGGTAGCCTTTTTCTGAATATATTCCCTGTGATTAACCTATCAAGAAAATCTGAACATTAAAAACCTTTTCTAATCATCAAAAGCAACCTAAACAACAACACAATATTTAAATCTAAATAGCAGATTTTATTATGAGAATGCAGCAAAGACACATAAATATAAACAAGGGAGGTACTGGGCGCTTGAGATGGGCCCAACCCCAAGAGCTACAGCCTCCCAAGAGAGATTTAGAGCTGGTGCAAAGCTGGATCCATCTTTATTAACCAAGAAATGAAAAGTACATCAAAACTGTCCATAAGGAGAGCTTGAGAATGAGCTGAAAGCAAAGCTAATCCATGGCCTAAAAATCGAACTACAAGCTAGCTAACTAATGGCTAAAACAAAATGACTAACTAGCTACAAAAATGACTACCAACTAGCTAACCAAAATGAGGCCCCAAGCCTTCTTATTTATACAATTTGAGGACCCAACAGTCCTCCTAAAAGTTAGGGACTTGGCTGTCCAAGACTTGGAGTTAACAGCAGTCCAACTTGACTTGCTTGGCTGCCCTTGTGCTCATTAATTTGGTGGCCTTTGAACTCCGAGCTGATGGTGGAGAATTCGAGGTAAGGGTCCATAAATGAGGGGGACACCTTCCTACAAATCCTCTAGCTTGTTCTCCCACGAATTTGGCTGCCAAGTGCTCATTAAGACCTTCAATTTTGTCTCCAAGTTGACCAACAAGGCTACACAAAGCACCCATTAGACTTGTTGGCATAATGACTAACCAAATTCACTCTATTAACATAAAAATAATAAAAAACATGCAATAAACAAATGAGAATGGTGGACTAAGCCAAATTAGGAGGTTGAATGAGCCCAAATAATTGTACATTTTTGGGGCTCATCAGTTGTCTAGTCTGGACTCTTGAAATTACACAGACAAGATATAGAGTCGTTCTTTTTTCGATATTTTTCAAACTCTTAAAACATGAAAAAAATCGACGAGTTTTCCTATCTGGACTCATTAAACTAATTAGATATGACAAAGAGTCGCTCTATTTGCGATCCTTTTCAGACTCTTTAAAGATGAAAATATCGATGATTTTACCCGTCTGGATTCATTAAATTAATCAGACGAGGAAAGTGGAAAATACAACTATATTCTATATTAGAAAGCATGGTTTGGCAGCAGTCGTTCCCTTGAACATGGCACTCCCTCAGAAAAACCTTCCTTTTGATGGCCTCTCAATATTAACCCTACCATTCTATGAGTTTTAGCCTATATACCCTGATGTAATTGCATCTCTGTATCCTAACACTTTGTAGTGTTCATGAGTCTAGTGTTGTCTAGTTAAAACCGTTTTCATGCCTTCTATTGTTCAAGGGTTACCCATTTGTTTCCTCCATCAACCGATCAAACATATCCTTTCATCATGCCCTCCATTGTTTAGACCCAAATGCTCAAAAGATTCCTCAAAAAACAAAATCATTCTTGTCCCGTTTCATGTCGATTGATGTAGGACACATCATTGCCTACCTTTCGACAGGTTTCTTCCTATCGACTTCAACACTCTATCTAGGAAGGTAACCCAGAAACACATTCAATGCCTTGGTACTTGCAGACATTAGTGGCAGGTTACCTTGTGTTTGATCAGGGGTTCTCATTATTGACTCCTGGTTAAGCGATTCTACGGGTGTTCAACGACAAAGAAATCTTTCACACTCGCTAGTTTGTACTGTGCATCTTGGAGACCATCACCATTATCGGTGGCCTTCCTCGCATCTGTTAATGGTCTCCATTATTGATTGGTAATCAGATGATTTTGTGCATGTTCGACATCAACACATATTTTTCACATGTATCGATCTATGTTGTTTGGTGAAGCGGAAATCAAGACCTTCGGTAGAGGCTTGCATCATTCAACCTTGTTTCCTCTCCCAAGATGCGGATATTGTTTTTTGGAGACAGTGATTTCAGGATGATTCTATTATGACATTGCATCCACTTTGTGCTTATCGGTGGCTAGCCTTGTTATATCTCTTCAGAGAAGATTACTCTGACATAGCTACTGAGCATGGGAATGCCCAACTTAGGACATGATTTTAGCAGTTATATATATATGTGTTGTATCAGGTTTCTCTTGCCGCCCGAAGCTTCTCTCTCTACAAATTTTGACAGAAATCTCTACAAATTTTGACAGAAAATTATAGTTTTAGTAAATTATTTTTGCCATCATCTCTGCCTCTAATCTCATAATTTAGGGGGCATCTATTATACAACAAAATGACCTCCTCATCAACTCAGAGATGAAAGATAGCATGACTGAACCAAAGACCACAATTGCAGGCCTTGACTCCACACTAACACTGGTTGCACACTATAAAACTACTTTATAAATCTTGTTACCAAGCCTAAGGGTGTGTTAGTGACCTTGCTAACTCAAGTTGTTAGACCAGGGGTAGCGTTATTGAAACTAAGGGAAGTTCAATGGGTCAAACCAACGAATCTGCTCACAAATATCTAGATATTTATCCCTAAATTTGCTCAAGAAAAGTAAGGAAATTCCCAAAAATCAAACTATTAGGGGAAATTCCAATCTGAAAAAGAAGGCAAAAGGGAATGAGCTGGAAAATAGGGTAGGTTCACTGCTTTTGCCTTAATGAACTCTATGAAGAGCTTGGAAACCCTAACTCGATTACTGCATAAGCAGTGAGAGGGCCATTGTGAAAGTGTTATAGACATTTTTGGGCACTGCAACCCCAAGCATAAAATGTCCATAAACCAAGGGCTCCTAAGTCCCTAAAAGTGTTTTTCTAACCCCTAAAGGAACAAGGTCAACTGATTACAGCTTCTCCCAGAAGTTCTCCATGAAAAACTGCTCAGAACTGGTCAAAACAGGATCATTTCAGCTGCTCCATAGGAAATGTCCGTTGCATCTCACCTAAGTACACTCTGTGGGTGCATTGCATTTCAAAAAGCCCTTCTATGGGGTGCGATGGGCGAGAAGTGACAAATGGCAGTGTCAATTTGCGAGGTGGAGAGGCATGGAATCTTCCAGAAACTTCTCCTATGACACTTGCCTCTTTGAATTCGACCAAGGATGAGTAAGAGACCATCAATCTCCAAGTGGAAGCAAGAACTATCAGAGGGAAGACACTAATCAAATCACAAGCTGACTCATCTCCCTTACAGATATCTATATATGGATTCCTCATCCTAGAGATCCAGAGGCTGGAATTTTGCATCTTGTAAGGAATTGTTGTTGGTTTCTTGAGACAACATCAGAGTGTTAGGTGATCTAAGCTTTGTATGAGGTGAAGAAGGGCTTACTTGCTGAGAGGATGATGCTGGGTCAGAACGATTGGTTGTAACTCCCTTGGCTCTTTCTTGATTATCAATAAAAGCTATTCAAGTTTTCCTCCATACTCTTGTGTCATTTATGTTTTATGCATTTGTATGGTCAATTTACATCTGATCCTAGATTTTTTATGATTATAGATCCATATTCTTGTATAGTGTTATGCTACTTTGATCCTACAGGTACTCTGTGAAGCTGGGCGTACAAGGGAGCAAGTAGCGAAGGACTATCAAGAGAGAGAGGAATCGAACTAGGAGATAAGCGCAAGATAGAGGTTGGTCTTCTTGTTCTTCTCTCATCTATATTTCATAAAGGAAAAACGAAAGCAGCTTTACTTTGTTTGTTTCTAAGGTAGCTACCACACCTTCGTGGGATAAGTAGTTCTGTGTAGACACTTTTCCCTGTAACAAAATGGCGACTCCACTAGGGAGTGACTAGGTTGTTTGTTTATCTTCTTTGTTGTTTATTTTATAAACTTACAGACGGAGCCTGAAGTCGAGCCAGGTAGCTTTCAAACTGCATTTGCTGTGTAAATGCAAAGTAGATAAATGTCGCTTCAGTCAATCTCCGGGATTTGTTTATGAATTAAACAACTGATTCACAAACTCTCTAATTGCCCTCGTGGTAGCTCTTGGAACCTCCTTAGATCTACCCCTGATTGTTGATTTACTGATTACCATTTGCTCGGCCAAAACCCCTGAACTGAACTGCAAACTATGACCCCGAACCCAAGCAAATTCTCGTCTCTAGCCCAGCACAGGCTCTGTTCTGTGAATCTGAAATTTAGCGCAGTTCCCAAGTGTAGTAGGTGCGCTGCATTTCAAGTTCCCTGTGTTACAGGTGCGCTGATCAGACTAGGCATTTTTCCTCAATTTTGGTTTCTGTGTTCATTCTTTTCAGTTCTATTCATGAGTTTTGCTGTTTGTAATCAGTATATCTCTGTTTGAAACCCCTTTCCTTGTTGATATTCCACCTCCATTGTGCAAAAGAATTGTAAATGTTTTTGTGTATTTGTTAAGTCATTTTTAGTTCTCCCTTGCAAAAAGTAATGTAATTGTACTGTCGTTCCTTGATTTGAAAGTGTCGCAAGTGTCGTTTTCAGTCATAGGAGAGATTTTGGTTGCTCTTGATAGTTGATTACCCTGTTGCTATTGTATTTGGTCTGAATTTGTATTTTTTCTAGTGGCGAAAGCAAGTATTCATTTCCGAATCGTAGAGTGTTATGATTGTCTCCATTTTTGATTTTGAAAAGAAACTTGTTAGTAATCGTCGCTTGAAAAGTAATTCAGATTTGCGCATTAGCTTTCGTTTTACCATTCAAATACTAAGAAAGCCGAAAACAAATACATGCATGTGCATTTGCATTCAGACTGTTTGATTGGTTTGATTTAGGACAGTGCATTTAGTGTGTGCTCTTTGCTCTTTGTGAAAGAATATTGTCTCTCTTTCCTTAGTAGCTAGGATTTTCATTGCACAAAGAAGATAAAAGACTATTTATCATCTTAGATTGCATTTTAGGAATTGTACATCTACATCTCACGGTGAACCTGAAAGGCAAATTTCTTAAGCAAGATCAACTATAAAATAAATTTAATGAATCTAACAACGCTTTGGAACCTAACGCACAACATCTAGAAGTCTAGGCTAGAGACGTATTCCAGCGTCGTAAAGCCTGGTAATTGTTGTTCTCACTGATGGTTGGGTGATTCCTCCACTTTGAGACAATAAGTGCCAGTACGAACTTGTGCTCCCACGTATCGTCGAGTATATTATGGGAGACCACAATAGGCTTAATCCTTTATCCATAGGAAGCCGTGTCTGCCGCCCTATCGATCGCGATGCACTGAACACAGCATTCGGGAAGATTGACTCCCATACCGTAAAAAGTATTCTGCAATTTTGCGATTGGTTTGGTAATCCCTCTACCTAGATTTCCAGAGCAGTCCCTTTCATTCCTTTTCAGACTCCTTAACGAAAAAGGTCCATCTGAGCACTTGTCACTTCAGGCTCATTAAAAATTGAAGGCGACTAGAGTCATCTTTTGTTTTTTCTCGAATCTTTAAAATTGAAAAAAGAAGTTGTGTCAAAGCGTCTAAAATTTATTTTAAACGGAATAATCATCACCCTTTCCTATGTTGATCTTAGGTTGAGAAAATGGAATCCACCAACCAAGGAATTCCCCTTGGAGGAAATCCTAGTCCCTTCTCCTCTTGGGGAGATGTTGGTGCACCCCATATGGCCACATTGTCGCTTCCAGGATTGACAATCGGCTTGCCCGTATGGCTCTTCTCAACCTCTGTCGTTCAGAACACCGCAATTCCTGAACAATCGAGTTAGCAACTAGACGAATCCAGAGTTACCCACCAACCTTCTACTTCCTCCAATTCTTCCTCTCCTCCTTCCTCTTTGCTTGATGGGGTTGGTAAAGCCAAAAATCAAGTACCTGAGAAGAAGAAGGAAAAGAAGAAGAAAGAGAAGAAGAAGAAGGAGCCAAAAGTGAAAGGGGGCAACCAAGCGTCGTCTAGCAAAAATCCACACACTGCACCAACCAGGCCTAAATTGTCATGTGTCATTTGCAAAGGAGACCACTATCATAGAGATTGTCCCTGCATCCCTCGTATCTTAAGGGACTGGTCTCCTCGTTTTCATAACTCGGTGTCGTCAACCTCTGATGATCGTGCTGAAAACACACCGTCAACTAGTGAAAGTGAAGCCCCGGGACAAAAAGGAAAATATAGATTTCCTTGTAAATTGTGTGAAGGCGATCATGCCGTCCACCGTTGTCCCTTCTTAGACGAGGCTAAAAGAGTTTTGGACGATCGTCCAGTTTCATCGTTACGACTTCCTCCTGGATATAAAAAACTCTTGCCGAGTCCGTCACTAGTTGAAAATCCGGCTGACCCACCCAAGTGGTCAGCCGAAGCGTCTATCATTGAAGACAAACCATCTGAACCCATACCAGATGTAAGTCAAAAGGTCGAGGCAGCAGTTGACCTGGTCTTGCCTTCAGAGGTTCCATCTTCAGATGATACAGTCACAGAAGAGAATAAGGATGACACCTTCCAAATTCTTTTCGTAAGCACAGACTCCGATGAACATGGGGGAAATTTACCCATTCCTTTACTGCAGGAAGGAAGTTCGTCAAAGTCATACCCGACCGTCTATTCGGTCCCACCTCCAAGAAACCTAGTTGTTTCCTTTGACCGGAATCAACTAGGCAGACCCTATTTACCGGTTAATGTACCATTCCGAATTATTGCTCAAATATATAGAATGGTTATGGCTGGTACCATCATAGATGAAGGGGCTTCTATGAGTATCCTTTCCTTGACTGCTTGGAAAGTGCTTGGTTCGCCATCACTTTTGCCTAAGATGAGAAATCTGACAGGTTTTGACAAAGGAACTAGTCGACCGTTAGGGATCCTTCCCAATGTGCCCATAACATTGAGAGGGAAAACCGTTCACATGAACGTAATGGTAGTTCAAGGACCCCTAGATTATAATCTACTCCTTGGACGAGACTATATTTATTGCATGGGAGCCATTGTCTCATCACTCTTTAGAGTAATGTGTTTTCCGCACGAAGGAAGAGTGGTCAAGCTCGTAGACCAGCTTTCATTTCCCAGATCACACAGAGAAAATAGTCATATGCCATCCCTGAATGGTCTTTTCACACAAGGAATGTCTCATCAATCTCCAGTCCATCCACCTGATGAGCGCGAGTGATTCGGAGGACATGACTGAAACCCAGGGGGCATGCACCCTGGTCTGCTTCGGCAAGAAAACTTCGGGTATAGGGTAGGTTTCTGCGAGAGATATATGACTAGTTTGTACTCCGGTCCGTGATTGGAAAAGGGGGTTAGACTGGAATAAGATTCCCTCGTCAAAGTTATGTGAGTGGATTGTCTCACCTTTGTCTATTTCAGTAGACATCGCCGAAGAAGTGTCTTGTTTGCGCTGTGAATAGAACAATCTTTGGTAACCTAAAAGAGGTAGACCTTTCCTGATAAAACAAATGTTTTGTTGGAGATTTGAAAGGTGACCTTGAAACTCTGTTTTATACCTGGGGGCATGCAAACCTTTTAGCGTGCAAGAGAAGAGCGACTATTTATTTTTTAAATTTGTAGGTCCTCTAACCCTTTAAACTCGTAGGATTGGTCGTTTCCTAACTTGCATAAAGAAAGGATGTGGGGAAAAACTCTAAAAATTGTCGTTTTCATATATGAGACATTCTTATTATACGACTGGATTAATCGAGCAGTTTTAGCACATAGTTCAAGCTCGTTAAAAAATAAACATAAGTCATGAGCAAATGTTTCTCCCCGCGTTTAAGCTCATTAAAAAATGAACTATTTCCCGGTAAATAACCATCGTTAATGTAGTACTTCAACCTTTAAAGCCTTGGTCGTGTTCTCATCATCACCTCCACTCTGTATTGGCCGATCATTCACCTCCATTTGATTGTTTACCCCTTTTGAGGAACAGCTGCGAAGAGTGATCCCACTAGCCATCCTTGTAACACTGTCATGATTGGAAAATTCCAAACCTTACCTGGAATCAGCTGCTACCCAATTTTATCACTCGTTCCTCAAAAGACGAGTCTCCTTTAAGCTCTTTTCAACTGACTCGTAAAATATGAAAATATTGCCGAGCCATTGGCCTCTCTAGCTCGTTAAAGGGACCGGAAGTGCTATCCCTCCTTTATATTTTAATCTTTTTGGACCTGAGGGATTATTACACAAAAAGATCGAGCGCTTGTTTTGTTCGACCCGTTAAAAGTATCGAAAATTCATCCCTTCTGTATTGTTTTATACTTTTTCAGACTTAAGGGATTAGATGACGAAAATGGATTTTTGGAGTTTCCTTTACGTCCCTCTTCAGACTCTCTAAAATTGAAAAGGACCGAGTTATCTTTGTCGTTAAACTCGTTAAAACTTAACAGCGACAAACTTGTCCATAGCAGACAAGAACGCGTTTCACTATCGCTAGGCTCGTTAAAACATAGCGATGGGTTTGCCCGAAGGGAAAATTATAGAACAAGAATATGTTATCCTCCTAAAGCTTGAAAAAACTAAAGAGTTACTGGTCAGCAATGACTGGGGAAAAATTGGGAAGAAAACTTGAAGAAACTTTGTTGGTAGCAAGTCGCTCTTGAACATGATACTTTCACTCCGCATCCAAGTCCGGTTGGATTGTTTCATTCACCGGTCACATCACCATGGTCCCATCAAACCATCCACATTTGGGGTTAATGCTACCAATCCATCACGTCAGTGTCGCCGATATGTTCAAGAGAAGTCATTCAGAGAATTCACCTGTGTCTCACCCGCTACAATACATTTATATTCCATTCTTTCATGACCGCCACCATGAACCTTATGTCATCAGATCGTTTTCACCTCCATTAAAATCATTTGCTCCATTTCATGTCATTGATGTGGGATTCATTAAGGCCCTCCCGTGACGGATCGCTTCTTGTCGACATTAGCTCATTATCCAAGAAGTCGATCTAGGAACACCCCGTTCAGTACTTTGAAGCTTGCATGCCTCAATGGCAAGTTTCTCACTTCTGGCGACAGGTTTACATCAATGGGCTTCGACCGAAAGATTTTGCGTGGTGTTCGACACCAAGTCCTTTATTCACACCATGTGAATTGTACTGCAGTACCTTGAGGGTCATTATCATTATCGGTGATTCCTCTCGCACCTGTTAACAACTTACATCATTGGCTGGTAATCAGGCGATGTCTTTCCATGTTCGACTCTAGAACATCTCTCACATGGATAGACTTGTACTTCGAGTGAAGACCAAACGAGATTGAAGACCCTGGATCTAGTTTCATCCATCCGGGCTGCGATATATATTCAAGGAAATAAAGACATCAAATGTACATCATTGCTGCACAGATAATCATCCAATCAAAGGGATGATGGCTCTACCAGAATCATCAGTCTACACTCAGACGATTGTCTATCCTATGTACATGAAAATGAATTTATAAAGCTGAGCATGGGAATGCCCACCTCAGCTAGATCATGAAAATATTATGAAGATAATGTATCGTATTGTATCTTATTACAGGTCTCCTCCTAGCTTGAAAGAACTTCGGATCCTCATAATAAAGCATTTCACCTGACATCAAAAGATTAACGACCTCATGCTTTAGGGGGAAACTGTTATAGGCATTTTTGGGCACTGCAAACCCAAGCATAAAATGTCCATAAACCAAGGGCTCCTAAGTCCCTAAAAGTGTTGTTCTAACCCCTAAAGGAACAAGGTCAACTGATTACAGCTTCTCCCAGAATTTCTCCATGAAAAGCTGCTCAGAACTGGTCAAAACAGGATCATTTCAGCTGCTCCATAGGCAAAGTGCGTTGCATCTCACCTAAGTACACTCTGTGGGTGCGTTGCATTTCAAAAAGCCCTTCTATGGGGTGTGATGAGCGAGAAGTGACAAATGGCAGTGTCAATCCACGAGGTGGAGAGGCATGGAATCTTCCAGAAACTTCTCCTGTGACACTTGCCTCTCTGAATTCGACTAAGGATGAGTAAGAGATCATCAATCTCCAAGTGGAAGCAAGAACTATCAGAGGGAATACACTAATCAAATCACAAGCTGACTCATCTCCCTTACAGATATCTATATATGGATCCCTCATCCCAGAGATCCAGAGGCTGGAATTTTGCATCTTGTAAGGAATTACTGTTGGTTTCTTGAGACAACATCAGCGTGTTAGGTGATCTAAGCTTTGTATGAGGTGAAGAAGGGCTTACTTGCTGAGAGGATGATTCTGGGTCAGAACAACTGGTTGTAACTCCCTTGGCTCTTTCTTGATTATCAATAAAAGCTATTAAAGTTTTCCTCCATACTCTTGTGTCGTTTATGTTTTATGCATTTGTATGGTCAATTTACATCTGATCCTAGATTGTTTATGATTATAGATCCATATTCTTGTATAGTGTTATGCTACTTTGATCCTACAGGTACTCTATGAAGCTGGGCGTACAAGGGAGCAAGTAGAGAAGGACTATCAAGAGAGAGAGGAATCGAACTAGGAGATAAGCGCAAGACAGAGGTTGGTCTTCTTGTTCTTCTCTCATCTATATTTCATAAAGGAAAAACAAAAGCAGCTTTACTTTGTTTGTTTCTAAGGTAGCTACCACACCTTAGTGGGATAAGCAGTTCTGTGTAGACACTTGAAAGGGGTCATAGCATTTGAAAGGATAGCCTACTAAGCTGTTGAGCATTGACTCAAATCTGAAGAAGTAAGCTAGAAGAGAGCGAGAGAGAAGAAGAAGGGGCAAGGTAAGACTGATATAATGGATGGTTGTAATCACTCTTCCGTTATTAATACAGAACTATAGTTGTGTTCCCTACTCCATAGTGTCGGTAACATTGTTCATTTCGATACTTGTTTAGATGAGTAGTTAAGCTATATACAAATATATGTTCATTGCGCATTCTTATATTAGTTTTCAAGATTGTATGCTATGATTGTGTTTGCCTTTCCTTTGTGCAGGAATTGATTTGGAGACGGCTTTGAGGGAGTTCCTCTTGGTTGCATTGCGATCTCCAAACAAACCTAGAAGGAGACTTGAGGTAATACTCTTTCCATACTTTGTTAATTGATACTTGATAGATGAACATGTGTATAACTTGGTAGCTTCTGCAGATAATCTTACAGTCTGTCAAAGGTCCCGGGAAGGCCTTTGAGGGTAGTTTTCATTCTCCATACACCGTGTATTTTACCCCATAGCACCAACACCCTCCCATACTACTTCGGGTGAGACCTCAGTCCGTGCTCCATGGACTGTTACCGAAAGAGCCAGTAGTACCGAGATTTGTTTGGTTAACTCAACTTCGAACCTGTGTCAGGCCTCATTAAGCCAACAAATGGTTCTTTTGCTAGGATCGGGATCTACATAATGGATTTATGATGTTGTGTCACTGGAATCTGACAAGGAAAGAAATTTAAAATTGGTTGGACAGAAAAATTCATGAGTTCGCGGCGTAGGAAAACAGGAATCCAAAAGTATTGAAGGAATGGTGGTTAGAGCGGTACGTGTATACGGAAATCCATGAAATTTTCTTTGCATCCTTCCCCTCTAAGTTGTATGAGTGGATCGGGAAGCTAGCAGACAGTCAGGGAAGGTATAGGCTCGACAAACCAATTGTGTGGACTCCAGAATTGGTGCACAGACTAGAAGCATCAGAAGATAAGATCGCACGTGTTGTGGACCATTGGCTCTATTGAATTATAGGAGGGTTTATCACCGAGTTCGTGGTAGATACGACTGTCAGTTATAGCGAGACGGAATGACGCTTCCTCAAAGGACCGCGAGGTAGGTACATTAAATTTTTGAACACTTGATTTAAAATGCTACTGTGTCAAAAGTGGGTTATGCGAATAAATTGATGTTTGGGGTAATGCAAAGTGGGAGGATCTATAGAAACGGAAGTAGTGGAGAATTAGAGACTAGTCCCTTGACTTCACCTCCACGGGAGAGCGAGGAGGAGCTTGCAAAAGTTTCTCCGAGAAGCGCAATCAGTCTGATAAGACAACGAATTCCGCACATACCACCCCCACCAACACCGCCACCAGTTTCACCATCTTCACCTCCAACTTTGCCCACACCACCTCCACCACCACCATAGTTTAATATGGCGAGAGCAATAAAATTTTTGGTATTCAGAGGAGTATGGAACGAAGATCCGGACCAATTTTGGTTTGTGGTAAAGCTTATATGGGAAGCACAAGGAGTCACGGGTGATAATATTAGGAAGGCAACACTGGTAAGTGCACTGCAGGATCGTGCAATAACATGGTACATTAAGCATTCTAATGACCATCTGAATGTAGGGATCATGGATATCTAGGCCACGCTGAATAGGATATTTAGCAGGCCAAAATCAGAGACACAGTCAATTATCGGGTTTAAGGAAATTGCGATAATTCCAGGTGAGACCCCATGGGAACTGGATCATAGACTGAAGAGTATGATTCATGAAGCCAACATGACTTGACAGATGGACAACACCGCGCATGGTTTGTAGTGTCACTAACTCCACATCTTAGGACTGCATTGTCACAACAGAAGCTATCTACTTAGGCCAAAGCCTTGGAAATAACAATGAGGCTGCACGAGACCCCAATACAAGATCCTATCTTGGGAGTGTAACAAATCCATGCGCAACTGAAAAATTTATGTCTAGAAATGCAGAGTTTAAAAGAGGACAAGACAACTCACCCAGAGGTGTGCGAGGAAATATGGTGCATAAAATGCAAAATCCAGGGGCATGACAAGGACCATTGTGCAGCCTTCATGAACTACTTGGCAGGAGGTGGTCGACGCCATTAAGACCAGAGGCACAATCAGGACCGAGCGCGGCACCTGCATTATCGTGCGTGATTTGTCAAATGGGAGGAAAACATGCTACGGATAATTGTCATCTATTACAGAAGTATACGCAGATTTCCCAACAATTGTTCTATAATTTCTATAGGTTCGTAGGTCATGATGAGCGCACCTGTAGAAGTTACGAGTTGATGATGGATTAGATAATAGCCTATAGAGTGCAAACTGTAACGCGAGCCCTCGATCCAAATGTAGGGATGGCACGCGCTGGATTTCAGGGGCGTGACCAAGGTCGAGGTGGAGTGGGACCGGGAAGGAGTCGCGGATAGCTGATTTGTTATAATTGGGGAGATCCAGGGCATTATGCCCATGATTGTAAAAATGCGACGAGAGAATCATGTTTATATTGTACCCAGTTTGATCATGAGATGGAGGACTGCCCTACACTAATAGCGAGGTTGCGCGATAAAGGAGTAATTCAGCCTCCCGTGACTCAGAACCTGCAAGTGATGAGGTCTGAGCCGTGCTAAGAGGACCCAAATATAAATATAGTGTTTCGAAGTGGTGTTACAACAAGAGATGAGAAAGGTAAGCACCCTGAAGAAAGTGCGTGGGTTCGCAAGGCTCCCATAAAGGAACCTAAATTTGATTTGGAGCACGTGAAGGAGACATTCATGGAAGCTAAGAAGAGCTTCACAGAGGCCTCCACTTCAGGTAGTAAGGATCAACTAGAACCAGAGATGGATTCTTCAATGCTCACTAGCTTTCTGGAGACATGTATGAAGCTATTGCGTGACAACAAGGTTGTGAAAGGACTGCAGGAACTTATCAGTAGGTGCATTGGGTCAGGAGAATCATGTGTAGTCCAGAAGCTCAGGAAACATACATCACGAATAGGAAGGGAAATGAGATTTACTAACCAGATTGCGGAATATGAAATGGATCAAGTAATTTTGGATCTAGGATAGGATGCGAATGTTCTATCAAACCAGACATGGGAATGCATGGGTAAGTCCGCGTTGCAATGGTCCCCTATTCAATTAAGAATGGCGAGTTAGCAAAAGATCCTACCAATGGGGAGATTGCAAGGAGTAACGGTGGATATTGAAGGTGTGAGCGCACTGGCCGATTTTGAAGTAATAGTGATTGTCAATGAAATAAATCCCTATCCCGCGCTGTTGGGAATAGATTGGGCCACTGATATGAACGGAGTGATAAGTTTGAAAAAGCGTAAGATGATTTTTGAAAAAAAGTCACTACACGTAGTGGTACATTTAGACCCTACGGAAGGAGCGCACTACACAGAACTGGTGAACGATGATGACAGTGAAGATGATCTTGACTGTATCTACAATATAATCGGGTGAGAGTAGGATTGGGTGAATCCAACAGTAGATGGCAAGATTTCATGGGAGCGCGACAACTCCTGCACTTCGAATTCAGGTGAAGAAGTAGAACGATGGCATAACTGCTTACATGAGGTAACCATACTCAATTGCAACATGATGATAAGGTCACTACACTATGTAGCAATAGAGGCAAGGGATCTACCTATGTATGATGGGTTGACATCGGTGGATGAATTCTTGAACAAATTTGAAAGAGAAGTACTAGAACAGCAGTGGTTCGATGCTCTAAAATGGGCGTTGTGCGCTACACCTGCAAGATGGTGGGCTATGCATCAAAGAAGTTTTGAGGACTGGCGCGAATGCAGAAAGTGATTCTTATACGACTTGGAAAACATCATTTGTGGCCGAGAGTTGGTTATGATGAGCGAAACAGCCTGTGTGCTCACCTTTCCAGATGGATACAAATGTATGGTACACAACCCGCACAAACACACACTACTGTCACGATAGAAAATAGGAACAACACGCAGAAGCAGGAAAGTCAAAGCACGTCAAATATTATCCACAAAAAAACCTTTGACAAGGTGTGCAAAGTACTGAACAGGGTCCACCAGGTGAAACACACTGATTGGGACCTGTGCGTACCAGCAGTTTGATGGGCTTATAATACTATGTGGAAAACTTTGACCACGAGAGAAATTTCGAAGCTGAAGTATAAAGCAGGGGCTATAATCTCTAAGGAACATGTGAAGCCGAGTCCGTACGTAATAGAACCTGTAGATACAATGATCTGCACACACTGGAACGAAGAAATCACATAACTATATGATGCAAAACATATAAGGCTTCAAGAAGAAATTCGATGGGGAAACTTCAAACTTTGCGAAATTAAAAAAGACCAAGTATGGCTAAGGGAGAAAATAACTTCAATGAATGTAGAGGTCAAGAGGCTGGAAAACGAAATAAAGGAAGCATTTCTCATTGATAAACCAAGGATGGCAAAGCAAGGTGCATCTGATCATACTGATGAATTGGAGGACTATCGTTGAGAATTGGTTAGTCTGCTGCTATGGCTGGGACAACATATTGCCAAACGTAGTAAGCAAGGTAGCACATTGCAAATAGTAGAGCACATGGCGCCAATCACCACAATGGAAGATGAGGATTCTCTGCGAACCATGCCGGGGGACTGGATGGAGCTTCGCACGGGTGGTGCGACCACCTGACTAGTCATAGGAAGGACAATATTAGCACTCCAAGTAGTTGAAAGGGAGCACGAGACTATAAAATACTCTACCTGGGAGCTGCACGATATTGGAAATGCGTGCAGAATCAGAACGTCATAGGGTTCGTGCCCGTGCACGGAGGGCTGCGCTGCCACATGGGTTGGCTAGGAAGTGACCATTGGTGTCACTATTCATGTCGGCATGTCCGATTTGAGGCCAAATGGAATGGGCGGCGGGCATTTAAGACACGAGTTATGGGCAAGATTTGGGAAAATCTGCCACCAAGAAAGCATTAATCACTCGAAATTGGGGGGAATGGTCGAATTTGAATTCGGAAGATGCTATAAAACTCACAGGGCTATCCAGCGAGCAACACTTGGTTATTTGAGAATTGAGTGTTTGAGTAGAGCATAGAGTGTTGAGAACTGAGTGATAATTGAGCCCCTAATTTCGCGAGAGATGGAATACAGTGTAGAGATGATGACGACCACTAAGGATGGGTTGGGAATTGAAGAGGTAACCGTCGGCGAGGCCGCATAGACCCAAATGGTGGGGGATGTCCCAGAAGGCACCGGGGTGGTGACAAAAATCCCCAAATCACCGCGAACACCATGGCCTAAGAAGGATAAATAGGCAATGGGTCTGGTACGCATGTCCCCGAGGAATTTGTGTCACAACAAACTATCTATGGAAGAGAAGGGGAAAGCAGTCACAATCGAAACAAATGAGGAAGAAGAAGACTTACAGGCCCTGATCCGCAACAGAAGAAGAAGAAGATATGGAGGAGGATATCCAACCTTTGCGCTCCACAACGAAACTGCCAGCGTATGTCCCTCCGCAGGTTGGGAAAGCCAAAGTACCAAAGGACCTGGACGAAATGAAAAGCTCGCTCTAGACCCCGCTCCCTCCCAACAGTATTGTATTTGAGGGCACACACTTATGCCGCGTGCCAACCATGAAATTCGAATATTGGGACCTTGCTAACAGCAAGAAGTTCCCGCACCTAGAGACCAGGAACTTGATGAAGCAGAACACCGAGGGGGCGGTGATAACGTTAGAGCCACGAAAATGGTTGTGCAGTGTTGAAAAGGCTGGATTGTTGCACTTGTTATGGATATCGCATTTCCACTGCGCGTCCATCACCATTTTCATCATCAGGTAGCTGCTCTACCTGGTGCATGATGGGTATCTATGGTTGGAGGAGCCTATTCCCATCACAACAGATCGTACTTACCGTATCTCTCAGCACCCCTGTAAGGGAAAGGACCCTGCGACTATAACCAGAAAAGGTAGCGATTTGGCTCTCACAAAAGCAATGAAGGAAAAGTATAAGCTGGAGAAAAATAAGAGGGGCTAAGCCATCACCATCATCAAGGAAAAGGGGGTGCACGTAGCAACTCAACTTCTAGCCGGTAAAGTTATGAGAAAATGTTGTGGCGATGAGGTTCTAGCGCCAGTTGTCATGCTAGCCGAGTAGTGCGCTGAGGGGGTCTAGTTTAATTGGGCCAAATTCCTCTGCGAAGAATTTATGATAAACTATTGCAAAGCCTAGGAATAGGGTAAGACCTTCCACTACGCATGGTTGCTCTTATCCATATTGCTGGTAGCGGGAGAACTGTCAGAGGACAGTTAGTTCCCCACCATTAACAGAGAGTTACCAAAGGCTGTGAAGTACACTTTTCTCTGGGCCACCAAGGACGTGAAATGGATTCGCAACACAAAAATGTTCTAGGTGCTCATGGAGGCGAGCATCCAGATGTGGATCAACAGGAGGCTACGCCTATCACCTACAGTGCAAGATAGTCTGCAGAGTTTTGCAGACTTCAAAGCTGACATGCACAACATTTATATCAGGGCATGAAACGATCCAACGAAGAAGTGGACGAAGCTACCATTTGTAGCCACTAACAACGTGATCCTTACTGTATTAGAGACATGGCCTCCCGAATGGCTCGCCCCAGATTTGGTAGAACTGGAGAAAGCAGCAACATAAAAAAAGAAGGATGATGCCAAGTTGCACGTCACCCAACTAGCCGAGAGAAGGCGGAATGAAAAAGCAGTAAATGAGGTAAGGGCAATGCGTGAAGCGGCATAGAAGACCGTGGAGGAGAAGAAGGCCGCAGAAGTAGTAGCAGCAACACAAACAGCAGAGGCAACAATGACACTGGAAGATGAGGGCCAATCAACATCCTCAGGGCAGGAGGCAGAGGAAATAGAAATAGCAGAAGGGAGCACAGACCCAGGAGCCGTGTCCACACAGCTAAAGCAGCTGCGCATCACAGAGAGATCAGGCCCAAGGAAGAAGGTCAAGTGGAAACTGGCCATCTCCATGACATCAGCAAGATGGTTCGTGGTGTCACAAGTGAAGCGGTTCAAGAGTTTATGACGGAGAACCAGACTATGTTGGGGGCCCTCAGGGTGCAGCTATAGGAGTTACAAGTGCAGCCCCCTCAGGAAGGTACCCTGTCTACCCACGTCACAGCCGGAACTTCAGCAATAGAGCAGATGTTGCACACAAAGATGGAAAATATGATAGTATTGCTAGAGGGAGCACTAGTCTCGTCCAACACGATGGATCAGGTGACAATTAACATGATGAAAGGCCTTGGCCTTAATTTGGCTACCCTTCCCTGGTAAACACTATATCAACTACAGGATGGGATCACAACAGAGCTCCACGCCAGGGAGAGCCGCATGATCTAGGTTCTTAGCAAGCAGAAGAATCACATAGAATAGCTTAGCTTGCAGCGCGACAAGTTGGTGTCGCAAAACCAACAATTAGTGCAGATGGTTGATGACGCTTGCCGACACGTCCCAGAGTTGGACATTGTCGCAGATCTACCGGTAGAAGTGCGGATCCACAGTTTGGCAAGTGGAGTCTGTAACACATGAGAAGATACGACAAGGGTGCAGCTGGAGCTGAATCTCTAGATCGTCGAGTTGTGGTTGAAGGTGTAACCTTCCACTCCCTCTGAAGCTAGAGAATAGCGTTCCAGTGCTATTGCAGCAGGGTTGGAAGATAATGGAAGTGCAACGCGCGACTGTACAAATATGTTGGAACAGGCATTGGAGGTCCTCATGACTTTGCAGTAGGATCCCAACATCAAGTGGCTGGAGACAGAGGCATGCGAACTCTAGTAGCAGTACGATAGTATCAGAGGGATTGCACAGACAATGGTCATCACTCAGCGGCTTGCGAGGATGCAGCAAGCCAAGGCATTAAAAGAGCAGGTGGACATAGCGTGCCATAAGGAAGCAGTTCTCAAAGAATGCGTCTAGCCATGGATTAACAAGGCCTTCACAATCATGACAAATATTGAAGGGAAGCTTGCGCACATTCAGGGGATACATGCGTAGATACAGGGCAACACATCAGAAACAGAGGCCTCAAAATAACAGATGCAATAGGTTGAACAAGTAGTGGCTCAGTGCGTTGTAGACATCAGGACCTCTTAGGACCCATTGGAGGGACTCCGCGCCAAGGTCACCGCGCCGACAGAGTGACTCAAAGGCGAGTCACGATGTTTGTGTTGGGGGCCTGTTGGGCATAAAATCCCCCCACAGCATGTTTTGGGGCTCCAAGCCCAAGCTTTGAGTAATATTATTGTAAAGCCCCACGAATTTCGAGCGCATAATTTATGTTAGAGTCATAGGGTTGTCCACCCTAAGTTTTGAATGTAACATCAACCTACCCATGGTCCGCAGACCATGGGATTGTATAAATAGAGTGAGGATCTAAGTTGTAAAGATATCTAATGGAAGATGGGTCAGAAAGGTCTTGGAGTTTGAGTCAAAGTGCAAAGTGTGTATTGGAACATAGTAGTAGGAAGAGGCTCTGCAGCTGAGTGCGCAGAGGCCTAGTAGAGTTTGCAGCTGAGTACGCAGACCTCTATAGCTGAGTGCGCAGGGTAGAGTCGAGTATGTAACTAGAGAAGAAAATAATAAAGAGAAGTTTGTTACTAATCGTGCATATCTGTTTTGAGTTATTATATGTTTGATATCATTTGCAATTGTACTGTTTTATTTATTGCACGCACTTATATGAATTGTGAATATTGTTATGCATAACTAAAGCATACAAATAAGCTATGTTAATCAACTAATATGGGGTTACTAGTAAGGACTTGGGTAATAACACTGTTCAGCCCCCGAGTAGGGCTGCGAAAATGTATCATCTCAGGCTGCAAGGTACGGGTAAGTACGTGTAGCAACGTGCACGTAGGGTCGAACTGTGGACCACTTAAAACCATCAGACATCCCCCGGGTGCGGAAACCTAGTTCCAGCACCCTCCCATACTACTTCGTGTAAGACCTCAGTCTGTGCTTCGTGGACTATTGCTGAAAGGGCTAGTAGTACCGGGATTTGTTTGGCTAACTCAACTCCAAACCTGGGTTAGGCCCCATTAAGCCAACAGTTGCGGAAAAACACATTCTAGCCATGGAAAATAAAAATGCATTAGAAGAATGAAAATCTAAGGAAGTAGCCTTTAGGGACGACTCTAAGAAGAAACCACCAAAAGATCCTTTTGATCTAGAAAGGTTATAGAAAGTCCTCAAGATGATGTCTAATGAAATTGTTGATATTAAAATATAGGTAGCATAGACTTCCTCTAAGAAACCTTTTAGACCATTTAAAAGGAATTCCCCTACTGATCCTAAACCTCCAAATGCTATATTGAATGTTGAATCAGATGGAGAGGAGGACAAAGTTTCAGCAAATGAAGAACAAGTGGACAATGAAGAAATGGCATAATTACAAGGAATGTGGGATTTTATACTTCCCAATGAAGAAACTCAAGAAGCATTACCTATTGCTACCCGAAGTAAAAACCCTGTTGAATTGTCACAAACAAATTCAAAGCAGAAGGCTTCAATGCCACCTCCCAGGGACAAAGCAACAAGTAAGAAATCTGCACCAAAATCCACTCAAACTACGCCTACTCAATTGGATCCTTCACCTTCATCTAAAACTTTGATAGTTTCTAATGAAATGGAATATAATATTATTGATGATATGAAGAAAACTAGGGAAAACATCACCTTTCATGAGCTTAGTAAATTGAAGCATCAATAGAAGTTACTTCTTAAAGAACTCAAAGTAGTATCTACTACGCCGCTCCCTGCCACCATGATCTCATAGGCTGCCCAAGAAATGGGAAGGCCCCCTAGCACCTCTTTGAACAAGATTGATCCAACTGACATCACTCTAATTGGGGGAAGATCCAAATCCCATACTCCACCATTTCTCCTTACTGTTGAAGTCTTTAATAAGAACTTACACAACTGTTTAGGTGATTCTGGAGCTTCATCTAACATATTACCAAAATAGTTTGTGCAAAGTTGAATGTTCAGCCCCAGAAATATGTCATACAAATAGTAGAGTTAGATCGATCTCAAGTCGAAGTTGTTGGCGAACTTAACCAAGTAACCATCAGACTTTCATCAAACCCTAAAGTTTTCCAAGTCATCGACATAATTGTAGATGATATTCTTAAGTTCTATGGCTTATTCCTTAGTAGAGTCTGGTCAAAAAAACTTCATGGTTAGTTTGCCACTAACTAGTCTTACATGTGGCTTCCCTATAATGGCAAGACAAATCAAATAAGGGTTGATCGTGAGAAACATCAAAAGTACATAGTAATAGAACTAGAAGGACAAAATGCACCAGTCACGTATAGCAACAATATCATCAGAAACTATTCTGTAGAATCATTTCTAGGGAATTTTAATGCTCACATTTCACCTTTCTTAGAAAACTCTTTTGTATCTCAAGTTGAAAATTATTCCCAAATGGACACTTCTAAATGTGTAAATTTTTTAGATAAACTTGTAGTTAGATCTTTATTTTCAAAATTATTTTTTGATGGATCTAAATCTAATGATGGAGTAGGAGCAAGTTGCATCTTAGTCATCCCAGAGGGGGAAAACACTATGTTAGCATGTAGACTTGAATTTGATTGCACAAAGAACACTGATGAATATGAAGCACTAGTTCAAGGTTTATATAAGGCAATTGGCCTTAACGTCAAATACCTCCAAGTATTCAGAGATCCAGAGATTGTCATCAAATAGGTGAGAAATACTATACACCGTTTGTCAAGACATTTGAAACACTATCGCTCATTAGTCCAAGATCTGAATCTTCACTGTACAGCATTTAATATTTCCCCTAGTCCAAGACTCTAGAATGCTAGTGCCAATCTTCTAGCCATTGTCGTTTCCAAGCTTATCCCACTAGAGGATTATAACCCAGATCGATTTTCCATTGAATCAATTTTTATGCCTTCTATTCCTAATAATATCACCAACCGGAGAGTCTTTAATAACGATCAAGATATCATAAGCTTCATGACCTGAGAAGGCTCTTACGATGACTAGATAGTTGATGAAGACTAGCATGATAACCAACTTAAACAAGAAACAGTCATTAATGCTATACCAAAATCTATAGTTAAGTTGGAAGATTTATATGACCTCAAAGACAGATCTAAACGATCCACCAATTCAAAACTCCAGAGTTCAACTCTGAGTTTTGAATTGATCAATCTTGGGACTAACCTAAAACCTCAAAATATTAATCTGGGTCTCAAACTTATGTCAGACGATAGAGAAGCCTTTTTAGGTTTTTTGAAAAGATACAAAAATGTCTTTGCATAGAACTATGAAGATATTAAGACATACGACTCCTCTATTATTCAACATACTATTCCCATGACATCTGATGAAAGACCTACTCAACAAAAATTGAGGAAGATCCATCCTAATTTAGAAAGTCAAATTAAATCTGAGTTGAATAAACTACTGAAAGCCAAATTATTTTTCTTGTCAAGCATTCCTGGTGGGTCTCCAATCTTATCCCAGTCATAAAAAAGAACGGTGATATTCAGATATGTATAGATTTATGCAACCTCAATTACCCCCTATGGAACAAATATTGCAATCAATAGCAGGCTTAGAACTAATGTCTTTCCTGGATGGATTCTCAGGTTATAATCAAATATTAGTACATCCAGATGACCAGCTGAAAACTACATTCAGGACAAAATGGGGCACTTATCCTTATCAAAAGATGCCATTTTGACTGATAAATGTTGGTGCCACTTTCTAGAGATCCATGGACATAGCCTTCAAAGGTTTAGTAAACAAATCAGTAGCAATCTACTTAGATGATATAACTATATACTCCAGAAAACGTAATAATCATCTCAGAGATTTAAAGAAAATATTTGAATGTTTCCAAAGGTATGGAATTTCTCTTAACCCCAAGAAGTATTTTTTCGCATTAAGTGAAGGAAAGCTCCTTGGATTCATTGTTTCCAATGCAGGAATTCATATTGAACCTGACAGAATTAAAGAAATTTCATAAATACTTTTACCGCATAACAAAAAATCAATGCAATCTTTCCTAGGTCAAATAAATTTTGTTAAAAGTTTTTTCCCTGACTTCTCAAGAATTGTTTACCTCTTCAATCCATGATAAAGAAAAATTCTCTGTTTAAATGGGGACATTCAGAACATGAAGCTTTTAGCTTGATAAAATAAGAAATCATAAATTCCCCATATTTAGCAATGCCAAATTTTCGAATCATTTCATTTTGTATACTTTCACTTTTGAGAAATCATATGCAACCATATTGACACAAGTAAATCAAGAAAACGCCGAAGCCCTAATCTCTTCCTTTAGCGCCAATTTTCAAGGAGTTGAATTAAATTACTCAGATGTTGAAAAACAAGCTTTTGATGTTTTCAAATCAATAAAACACTTTAGACCCTTTCTCCTCAAAACCCACACCAAAGTAATAGTACCATTCTCAGCAGTGATATATCTTTTCATAGAAATGGATGTAGGTGAAAAGAGAGTGAATTGGGTGACATCTCTGCAAGAATATGACATACAAATCAAATCAGCGAAAATTGTAAAAGGTTAAGGTTTTTGCAGGATGTTGGCAGGAGCATCGAATCTATCAGAATTGTAGCATTCAGGTGATGATGTATAAATATATGAGGTAAACCTTAATGACACTAAATCAAGATATGTTGATATCATATTTTACTTGAGAAATGGATATGCCCCAACCCAATTAAATTACACAAAGAAAAGAGCCTTGAGATTAAAAGCTAGACAATATCGAATTGATAATGATGTGTTGTTTAGAATAAATTATGATTATGTTTTACTTAGATGTCTTGAAAAATCTAAGGCAGAGAAGGTGTTGCAGGAAATTCATGATGGACTAGCTAGTGGTCACTTTGGAGGGGATACTACAACACATAAAATCTTGCATTCCAGCTATCACTGGCCAACACTATTCAAAGATGCACACAGTTATGTAAGGAATTGTAAGATTTTTCAAGCAACTGCTGGAAGACAAAGGAAACCCCCGTTACCATTACAACTAGTAAACATTGACCAACCATTCAAACAATGGGGATTGGACGTAATAGGTGAGATTGTTCCTCATTCTTCTAAGCAGCATGGATATATCCTTATAGCCACTCATTATTTCACCAAATGGGTAGAAGAAATTCCACTCAAGGTAGCCAATTCAGAAAACATTATTGAATTTATAGATCAATTTATCATTATCAGGTTTGGCCTGCCATCTGCCATGATGTTTGATAATGCATCTTATTTTTCAGGCAATGCTATGAAAAAGTTTTCTATTAAGAAAGGTTTTAAGCTTAAGTATTCTGCTAATTATTATCCACAAGGAAATGGGTTAGCCAAATCCACAAAAAAAATTCTCATCAGGATTACTAAATGAACTGTTGACCAAAGCCAAAAGAACTAGCATAAATCTTTGGTGTTTGCTCTATGGGCAGATCGAATAACTCAGAAGGCCTCCATTGGCACTTCTCCTTTTAATTTGGTTTATGGGAAAGAAGTCGTCTTGCCAAAAAACATAGCTATTCCCTCCTTAGCCTTAGTTCAATTCATTGAAGAAGCTCCTTCCTCATCTATGGAGGTTAGACAATTACAAATCCTTAAGCTCGAAGAGGAAAGAGAAAAGGCCAAGACCACACATGCACATCATCAGCAGTTAGTCAAAGCCTCCTTTGATTCAAATTTTGTAACTTCAAAGTCTTTTCAACTTGGAGACCTAGTATTGAAATGGGATAAAGCCCACGAAGAGAAAGGTAAGCATACCAAGTTCCAACAAATGTGGCTTGGCCCATTTTAGATTGTGGAACAAATAGGCCCATCAACTTTTCTGTTACAAGATTTATCAGGTAAGAGAGAATCTCTACCTATTAATGGGCAGGTTCTAAAGAAATACTTTCCATAGAAGATGATCTCTTATGTTCACTGTATATTATTGCCTTTAGTTAAATTTTCTTTTAGAAAGAATAATACGAGTTGAAGAGAATTTACTTTTGGTTTTACAAAGGATAGTCTCTTTTTAATTTTGACTTTTTGCTTGTGTAAGTAAATATTGTTATGGATGTAATATTCACATATGAGATATATAGTTAAGTTCTATCACCCTTAAACTACCTCTTTTCTACCTAAATTATCAGATTTTTGATGAAACTTATATTTAAGAAAGAAATTTTTCCTTTACATCAGTCAAGAAAAGTATCAATAACAAAGCAAAGTCCCTCTGCAGAAAAGCATCTTTAAAACTCTACAATTGTCTTCCATAAGCTCTTAAGGAGCCAATGATTCTCCCCACTTAATAGACTTTCATTTTTAGAGTGTAATTCTAAAATATACTTAAACTTAAAGGATAAGAGGTCTCATCAAGAGCCATTTTATCACGATCATAACATTAGAACTAACTGACATTACCAATACTGCATATCAAAACAGGGTAATATCTTAAGATCATATTAATAAAAAGACAAGGGGTCTCATCAAGAGCCAACTTGTTCAGTTAAGTTACAAATCAAGTGAATGGAATTGCCAATTTTGGTCATCAAACAAAAGCATTATCCTTTAAGAGATAAAATATGAAGATTTGAAGGAAGAATGAATTACTTCAGAAAATAAAGAAAGCAACAAGTATAATTATGAGCTTATCTTTAAAAATTGCATTCTGATTTAAGTGGGATACTGAATCATTGTTGGTTAAAAGGTAACCCTGTTGAGGCTATGAATGCTTGTTGGCAGCAGAGGCTCTACCTATGACAACTGAGTATACCAAAAACTGATATGATGAGAGACTCCTTGCTTTCATCTTTAACAAACTAAGGACTGATGTAGACAAAGTGACTTTCTTATGAGAAAAGAATAATAAAAAGAACGATAGTTAAGTAGATTTTGTTTTATTGATAATGAGAAGTATTACTTACCTTATATTCCATGTAACTTATTTTATTTTCAAAACTATATTTATTTTGGAAGTCTTAGAAATTTCAAAAAACTTTCAAAGATAACTGGTTCTTCCAAGTGAATCACCAATTGTTGTGCTATTCAACAACCCCCCATTTATTAATGATAGTAGTTAATATTACATTAATAAATGGGGACCCTTTAAAAAATCCATCCAAAAAACAAACTTAGCATTTAGGCATTTCTTTAATTTTAGGAATAAAGCAAGATATCAATCAAACCCCCTCTTTTCAAAAGAGCTACTAGAAGCTTACCTTCCCACATACAACATGATTAATCATCATCACTAGACCTTTCTAACCCTCCAAATCAAGTAAAAAATGATTGAAAAAGGACTCTATGCTCGAAACTATCGTATTTCTGACATAAACTAGGTCCTTAAGCCCTTTCATCAAAAGTTGAGTCTCGCATCACATATCGTCATTTTTAAAGGACGCACCTTAAAAGGGTTTGTTGGCATTATGAGACAAGTGTTGTCCTTGATGGAAACTCACACAGATGGTAGATCATAGTGCAGCAGATCAGTAGCAAAAATTTGATGATCATACTACAAAGAATGAAGAAAGAAGAGTATATATGCAGGTCAGAGTATATACGCAGGTTCACTATATACCAAGTAGGGTATACACACAGGTTATATGCAAGTTCACTATGTACCAAGTCGCGTATATATGCAGGTTCGCTATATACCAAGTAGGGTATACATGCAGGTTATACACGTAGCTTCACTAATATAAAGATGCGTATACAAGCAGGATTGTCGATCAAAAGTCATGTATGCATATGCACGCACTTTCATGCACTGAAAAGCGTGTACATGTGGGAAAGCTTATTTTTGGGTCGGTGGTATTTAGACCTATGGTTTTGGTCCTTGGTATTGTGTCCGAAGTTGCTGAACCCAGGTATTGGGTCCCTAGTATTGTTTTGTTATGGTTTTGGACCATGGTATTGAGAAAGGGCTAAGACTATAAAAGGAGATGAAGATCATTAGGCAAGAGCATCCGAAAAGTCTTGAATATCTGGTGAAGGATGAGATCCAGTATGCAGGTTATGGGTTGATGATGCATTGCTTGACCTTAGCTAAGGAGGGATCTCACCAGTTGATGGAGAACAAGATCTAAGGAGAGATTGGGATCAAATGGTTTGAAATGGATTATCCTTATATGGTTGATTATGCTTATTCTAGATCTGCATACTGACACATGTAATGTTCTATAAATGTTATGAGTATGACTGATGTCTGGTACAGCTGCAAAGTTATAAGAAATATTTTTAGATCTGTACGCGGGTTGGCCTTGGAAAAAGCGCATATGTACGCGGGTTTGATTCATCGTAGTAGCGTATACATTTTGAAGTTTGATGTTTGAAGTTGCAGTTGGGTCTGATTATTATTGCAGAGTTCTGTTGTCTGCTCTGTGTTCTGGTGACTGTGTTGTTGACAGGGTTTCAGTGTTTCAGTGATTCAGAGATTGATGATGCTAGTATTGATTGTTTTGTGCTTCAATGATATTTATGGGTCTAGTATGAAAATTTGATGAAACGTGGCCTTCAGATTATAGTGTTGTGCTTCAGGAGTATCCAGTCTGAAAATGTATGAAACGTGGTACCTGGAGGAGAGAAGATTGTAGGCCAGCGCCTACGTACTAGTATCTTAGCTAGTACAAGAGCTAAGGGGGTTGTAGCTCCCATCCAGGAGAGTCAGGAAAACGAGAGAGGGTTGTAGCCCTCTGCAGGTAGAAGCCTGCGTACTGGTAAAGGATTGCACCAGTACAAAATATTGTAAAATGAAGTATCTTATTGAAAGAAGATAGAGACGACTTGCAGCAGGTGGTTTTCACCCACATTGGGTTTCCACCTTATATCATGGTGTTCATGTGTGCTTCTTGTGTGTGATGATCTGTTCTGTTTTACTGCACCTGCTTACTATTCATATGGTTAATGAAGTTCTGATACACTAACTAAAGATCAACATTTAATGGATTAACTGAATCATAAGTATTTTGGATATACGCTAGTTTCTTTAGACACAGTTGCATATACACACGGTTTCCCTTGAATGAAGTAGCATATATGTATCTAAGTATGGAAATGAAAACGTTTTATTGATCTGATAATACTGATTCACCCCCCCCCCCCCCCTCTCAGTATTATTTCCAACAATTGGTATCGGAGCAGGTCCTTTGGTAGAAGCTTGATCGCTTAAAGTAGATCTGTGGAACAATGGGAAAGAAGCTTAAGAAGAAAGCACATAAGCGGAAGAAGACATATCAGGAAAACTATGATAGTGGGAGAATCGATTGGGGATTAGTTGTAAGAAGCTCTTTAGATTCAGAATCATATTCAAAATCATTTCAGAATGAAGATGAACTATCAGGTATGAATTTTCTATCCTCTGATGTTCCAGCTATCTATCCATTTGGAAAATATGAAAGTGATAGCGAAACAACTGAATGTGCTCTTATGGGTGAGCAAGAAAGATATCAAATAGAGGAAGAATTTAAAAGGTTGACTGACAAAATCAGAGATCAAGAAGATCTACTGAACATAAAGGATGGTGCCATCAAAGAAGTTGTTACCAGACTAAAGGCTCAACGTGAGGAAGGTAACAAGGTAAGGAAGTTATTCAAGGAAAAATATCAAAAGTTGCAGGATGAAGTGACATCATTAAGAAATGAAGTCAATGAGAGAGACACAATCATTAAGAAACTCAAAGATAGATCCAGTTATTATGAAATTCTTGAAGCCACGATCTGCTCGCTAAAGGAAGATCTTGAAGAATCAAAGAAGAAGAATAAAGATATACTCCAAGCTATTGAAAAACAGGAAAACAAGGTTATCAGCTTAAAATATCAGCTGGAATGTGCCTTCAGAATTCGTCAAATGCAGCAAGATCTTAATGAAGAACAAGAAAAGGAGATTCTCAAATTGAGGTATCAGTTGGAAGAAGGAAGGAAAGCTGAAGAAGACATGAAGAAGAAATGTATATAAAAGGAAGAACAAAAAGTTGAGGTAAATATCTTGAAAGGTAAATTAGAAGAAAATGATAAACTGTTACGATTTCAAGATAGTACTAAAGACTTGGATGATATTTGTTTAGTCAATTTAGTGTTTCTAAATTGATGTCATTAACTGTCAACCCGGGGCTCGTAAGATGATGAAGTGAAGGTGTACTATATGCACTTAAGCAACCTCTTAGAGCTTTTTGTCGTTTGGGGTGTTGTTTGTGGTTAATTTATCTTCCTAAGATGGAGTGATGATTTTATAAACAGATGAGTGAATGTGTGTGTAAGGTGATTTCTAATCTAAACTTGCAAAGAAAAAGCTTGAAATAAATAAATAACTTGAAATGAACTGAAAGCAAAGAACCACTTTCTAATGGCACTAGACACTATTCATGTTGCTGCAAAAAGATAAGAAAAATTACTTTAAAGACCAGTTATAATATTCAACTCTTCCTAACTCTCTGCTTTCAACATATGGAATTATGAGAAACACGATTAGGAAGTAGTGAGAGATAAGTCTAGAAAGTAATAAAAAATGAGAAAAGTCTACTTTAAAGACTAGTTATAATATTCAGCTCTTCCTAACTCTCTGCTTTCAGCATATGGAATTATGAGAAGCACGATCAGAAAGTAGTTAAAGATTAGTCTAAAAAGTAATCAAAAATGAGAAAAATCTACTTTCAAGACTAGTTATAATGTTCAGCTCTTCCTAACTCTCTGCTTTCAGCATATGGAATTATGAGAAGCACGATTAGAAAGTAGTTAAAGATTAGTCTAAAAAGTACTCAAAGCCAGCTATAATTTATAAGTATTCTGACCTCTAAAAGATGAACAACTTATGATAAAGAGATCATACATATGTTAGCAGACAACTTTGAGAAACTAAACTAGAAATCAGCTATGAAAATAGAGTAAAGGCAGCAATCTCTGAACAAGTCAACTGAAAATGCCATCAGATATAAAGCAAATACACAAAGACAAAAACAATCCCGGGTTAAAAACCTGCAAAAGAACAACACTGATCAGTTTAAAAGAAATGTTGAAAATGAAATGACATGAAATCAAATGGTATGCTATTATACATGATAAAAGAAATAAAGATTGCTGAAAGCATGAAAATGAAACCAAACACTATGTACACGGGCTGTCATGAACGGGGGCCCTCCATTCATAAAACCCAAAGAAGACTCAAGGATTTGAAAAAGTCAGAACAACACTGTCTTCTATTACTCCATATGCAGAAAATTACAGTCAAGAGTGCTAGAACAGCACTATCAAAACAGAGTCTTGAAATGCACTAAAATTATAACAAGTTCATAAAACACAACAACTAAAAAGTAACATTAAGCGTACACAGACGCTAGTTTTTATAGGCATCTAAACGATTGCCTAATGCGTAAAGCTAGAAACTGAAAATTAACTAATCTGTCATGCGTAAGAAAGGTTCAGCAACACGTCATGAGCCTCGTGGATGAGCTGGAGGTTCTGGTCGTTATGGGAATTGAATCCAGGGTTGGATTATGTTTCCCACAACCTGCGTAACACGGACAAATCACCAGTTGCATTGACGTGACCCAACAGCTTACGCAACACCGTTTAAGCTGCCTTTATTGACCGTGGCTTGACCCTCGTTGACCGGAGGTGTAGATGATGTGGCTGACCGAACCAATAGCACAGGAACCTTGAGCACCTTTATTCCCACGTGCCCATGTGGTTCGTTTTGCAAAATGACACGTGGAACCTTGAGATTAACAAAAAGGTTGCGGAATCACCAGATGGCTGCGGAATCGCTGAATGGCTGCGGAATTGCCAGACAGCTGCAGAATCTCTGTAAATATGTCAAAATCTAAACAAAATAGTCACACATTAGCAAAGTTCACTTAATCATGCTTAAAGACATCAAATGTAATGATCTGGGTAGGTTTACAAGGAAAATAAGGCAAAAGAGAGAGATGAGTGAGGGAAAACTGTAGGTAATGATGGATAATCAAGTGCAAGTTAGAGGCTCTACATACCCCCACTACGAGGGTGTTGCATGTCCTCATGCAACGAAAACATTGTTCAATCCACCTGCTGAGATGCCTCTGCCAAGACATCTAGTCTTCTCTTCTTCCTCTGTGTGGCCACATTGACTCTTGGTCTTTTCATCAAACATCTGAATTTTAAATTAATCAAAGCTTTGTTTAACTTCCTGCATCTCTTCTTGAGCTTTTTGTTTTCCTTTTGCCAAAGGCCCATATGAAGCATGGTATTATCTTGGACCATCTTGTCCACATTACTCTGTTCCTTCAATTTTTCATTTTCTTGTCTAATGTGGCGATTTAGTACCTCTAGCTCAAATATTTCTTGCTTCAGTGATTGAACTTGCTGTTCAAGAGGTAGAACTGTGCTTGGACCAACAACAGCTTGTTCTAATGTTTCCAGGTAATTATAAACTTTCTGCTAATCTGGGTCAACCTCTGGTGACCTCTTTGGGCTAGGCTCATGCTCAAATTCAGGTTCATGTTCAAATTCAGGCTCATGCACAAAAGGACTTTCCTCACGTGGAGGGCTAGTCTCAACTTGCTCAACATGTGGAGAGCTTTTCTCAAAGTCAAGTCTTGTAGCAACCTTTTGGGGTGTGCTCAAGTCAATAAAGAATGACTTCTTGTTCTCGGTGGCCCCCATTTTTCTTTGTAACCTGCTGCTCCTTCTCACGATGGTGATGCTCTATTTTTCTGTTTATTGCTTCTGTTTTTGTTTTTGCATCTTTTTGGAAAGGGCAGCGTCATGAAGTTGGGCCAACCTATGTGCCAATGGCTGAGTGTCCTCTTCACTAGAATTCTCAGGAGTAAGGTAGGTTTCTTGGGCTATGGCTTTTCCTTTATTTTTCTTTTGTTTCTTCCTATTCTCCTTTTTCTTTTGAGCATCTTCTTGTACAATTTCTTGCAGGGTTTCTGCAATGATTTCTTGAGCTGTTTGATCAATGTCTTCAGTAGGTTCAGGGTCAATTTCATGTTCAGAATGATGAGCAACATTTTCTTCTTCAACAGGGTCTTGGACAGTTTCTTCTTGGACAACAGTTTCAGGGGTAGCCTTTTCTCTTTTTCTTCTACTCTTTCTAGGCACAGAGGCTTCTCCTGTTTCTTCGAAATGGTTTCTCACAAGAAATCTCTCCCAGGTATCTCTTTTTGCTTTCAACTGTTCCTCAACTAGCATCTTAACAAGACCATGATGATACAGATGTGGTTCAATGTTTCTTGGGTTCCTTTGGACAATTGAACACATTTTTCTAAGACTTGAGAGTAGAAAATATGGAAGGTTAATATCATCTCCTAAGAAATGCATCATGACTTTGGCATGGTAAACATATAAAACTCCAAACCTTCCCTCACAAGTAAAGAATTTTTTCACTAATAAAAGTAAAGTTGTCCATTCTTCCTTGACATAAGTAACAGGAATCCCTTTTGTAAAAATGCTGGTATCCATACCTGGATTCTTTAAGATTTGCTTCCACTGTTGGTCTTGTACTGATATGTTTTTAAACCATCTTTCTCCAGTTTGTGGGAGTGAAGTGGCCTGTGCTATACTGCTCTCAGTGACTGTAAACTTTAAATCCCCTATCTCCACTTGATTGTCTTTGTCTCTAAAAGAACGTGCAAAGGCCTTCGTAACCTCTTTGTGGTAACCTCTGAATTTCTGGATGCACTGGAGCCAGTTTGCTTTCTGCAAAGCGTCTTTAACTTGAGGATATCCTTCCAGAAATTTTGAGCCCTCTGGCTCTGCCCTTAAGAGTTTGCCCATTGGCTCTACGGCTTTGTTCTAAAACTTTTGGAAAAAAAGGTTACACGGCTTCAACAGTGGCCTTAACACAGTAGATTTACAGCTCTAATGTAACAGCCGTAACATACTTTCACTGGTAATCAAAATTAGCAGAGAGGAAGGAGTAAAACAGAGTATGGCTAAGGTAGCAGCGTAGTGAGCACAGTGAAATAAGGGAATTGTGGAAATGAAACAACGTGAATGGAATGATACGAGCGTAGGAGGGTTATGAAATGATGGGTAGAAACGGTTAGGTCCTTAGGTATCGGTCATGAATTTACACTTGGCTGCGGGATTATGACGTAGAGAGACGTAGTACAATAGTCTACGTCACTTAGGTACAAAAACCTTAATGGAGGAGCAGCCGTAATGGAGTTTCAAAATCGTGATGAACAGGACCAATAAGTTTGGGGAATACGTGGATTTTTGGTCGCATGATGGGAAAGACTGGTAATCATTACATTAAATGGAAAAAAACATAACTCGGAAACTTTGCAAAATGAGATAACTGTAAGTTTAGGATTTAGATCATACCTCATATCCACGCTTGGATTGCCTTTGATCATTTGCCACTAACCCTTCATTGTTTTATTGCTGTTGCATGACTCTTTTCCACTTATTGTTGATGACTTCTGAACTGTAAATTTCTTTTCAAACAGACTGTGTTTCTTTTATGCAGGTGCAGAGAGCTGCGGAATTGCTGAATGGCTGCAGAATTGCCAGACAGCTGCGGAAACTGCAGTGGTACCCTCCGGCTGCACAAAACAACTTTAGTTATCTAAAAAAATAACTTTATTGATGGAATGAAATGTAATGAATGGATGGATGGATGGAAAGAAATGAGGTGGAGTGAGAGTGATTAAATGAATGAGATGGTGAATGAAGTGGATGAAATGGCGAAATGAGATGGAAGAGAGAGAGGTTTTTTTTTGGAAAACATGAGGTGTCAGGTGACCCTGATTTTCACCTCAGGTTTTCTGCATAAGACTGCCAATCAGAGATTGGTTTTCAGGCTTATACACTTATTCTTTTTTTTCTCTTTTTTTTTTTTTTTTTTTCAAAAACCAAAGATTAGGCTGATGGAGGAGAAGAATCCTTCTCCACCAACCTGATTGCAGAATATTCTTTCAACAACTTGACAAATTCCTCTTTTGAGAGTGGCCTCTGGTAGATTTTCAATCTATGGCCATTCACAATAAGAGGTGTTTGAAGCTCATCAATGGTCTTCACTCGAACTGCTCCATTACTAAAGACTTCATCAACCTCATATGGCCCAAGCCAATGAGTTTGAAATTTTCCTTTGAAGTCCTTAAATTTTGAATCAAACAATAGAGCCCAATCTCCTTTCTGAAACTTTCTTTCTTTGATATGACGATCATGCCATTTAGATCTTTGGTGCTGAACTAGATCGGTCCTTAGAATTGCATCTTGTCTTATTTCATCTAGCTCATTTAGCTGGTCCATTCTGTGTCTTTGGGCTTCTGTGAGGCTCATCCCCAATTGGATTGCCATCTTGAAGGTCTTGATTTGGAACTCAATGGGGAACAGGACTTCCTTCCCATAAACAAGTTCATAGGGAGAATGTCCTGTTGTGTTCTTCCATGTAGTTCTATAGGCCCATAAGGCTTCAGGGAGCCTTTCCGCCCAATCTCTTCTATGAAGATGAACAGTCTTGGTGATAATGCCTTCAAGAACTTTATTGGTAGATTCCACTTGGCCATTGGATTGCGGATGGTAGGGAGTAGATGTTCTGTGCTTGATCTTATATTCCTCCATCAGCTTCTCCATCAATTTACATGTAAATTGGCTGCCCTGATCTGTTACAATTTCCCTTGGGACACCAAAACGAGTGAAAATATCCTCAAAAAGAAATTGAACAACTGAATTTTCAGTGGTAGAAGGCAATGCCTTGGCTTCTACCCACTTAGTAACATAATCAGTATAAACCAGTATATACTTCTTTTGCTTTGATGGTGGATTAATTGGTCCAACGAAATCTAGAGCCCATTTCTCAAAGGGTTCGATGCATACCTGAGGCTGTAGTGGCATTTCATTTGAAGGAGTTGGTCGCCCAACTCTTTGGCAGCTGTCACACCTTCTAACATATTGCTTTGCATCTTTAAAGAGAGAAGGCCAATAATATCCTAGAGAAAGGATTTTATAGGCTGTCCTCTTGTCAGCAAAGTGCCCGCCGCATGGTTCATCATGACATGCCTTAAGGATGTCAGGCATTTCATCTTCCCGAACACACCTTCTGATTATACAATCTGGCCCTGTTTTGAACAATTCATTAGAAATCCAAGAATAATGTGAACTATCCTGAATGATTTTCCTTTTCTCATTAGGAAATAAGTGTAGAGGTAGCTTCCCTGTAACTAGATAATTAGCCATATCTGCATACCAAGGAGTCTTGGTAGTTACTGCAAACAAGTATTCATCTGGAAACTTATCTTCTACTGGAGAATCTTCATTAGTGTTTTGGATTCTAGACAAGAAATCAGCTACTGTGTTTTGTTTTCCAGGTCTATCTAACACAGTGATGTTGAATTCTTGTAAGAGTAAAAGCCATCTTGTAACTCTACCATTAGTAACAGGTTTGTTCATTAAATATCTTATGGCAGAGTGATCAGTATGGACAAAGGTTTCATAGCCGGTTATGTAATGTCTAAACTTATTGATCGCATGTACCACAGCTAAGAACTCTTTTTCTGTAACAGTATAATTTAACTCGGTGGGAGTCAAATTCTTACTTGTGTAATAAATGGCATAAGGGATCAAATCCTTTTGTCCCAAAACAGCTCCTAGAGCTGTATCTGAAGCATCAGTAGAAATGTGGAAAGGGGGTTTCCAATTTGGTCCCCTTAAGATGGGTGCTTCAGATATTCTGGTCTTTAAAGCTTCAAAGGCAGATTGACACTCAGGATCCCATTTGAACTCACAGTCTTTGGTAAGCAATTTGAAAAGAGGAGATGCTATCTTAGTGAAGTTTTCAATAAATCTTCTGTAATATCCGGTAAACCCAAGAAAACTTCTAACATCTTTCTGGCAATTTGGAACAGGTAACTTAGAGATGACTTCAACTTTGGATCTATCAACCTTAATCCCATCTCCTGAAATATGATGTCCTAAAACAATCCCTTCAGTAAACATCATAAAACACTTTTCATGACTTAAAGAAAGATTTGTTTCCTTACATCTTACCAGTACTTTTTCCAAATTTTCCAAAGCTTCTTCAAATGTATTACCATAAACTGTGAAATCATCCATGTATACCTCTACACAATCATGAATCAGATCTGAAAAGATTCCTAGTACAACCCTTTGAAATGTAGCGGGTTCATTGCACAATCCAAAAGGGAGTACTTGGTAGGCAAAAGTTCCTCAAGGACAAGTGAATGTGGTTTTATCTTGATCTTCAGGTGCTACCTGAATTTGATTATACCCACTAAAACCATCCAAGAATGAGAAATACTTTTTACCTGCTAAAGTGTCTAGTACCTGATCAATAAAAGGTAGAGGGAAATGATCCTTTAAGGTTGCCTTGTTCAATTCTCGATAATCAATGCAAACTCTCCATTTACCATTCTTTTTGGGCACTATAACCAAGGGAGAAACCCATTGGCTATCTGAAATGGGGTAAATGAAGTTTACCTTGAGCAATTTCTGGAGTTCTTCTTTCACGATTTCCCTAAGGTTTGGATTCATCCTTCTTTGTGGTTGCCTAATAGGTCTGCTGTTTTCTTCAATATAGATGTGATGAATACAAGTCTTAGGATTGATTCCTTTCATGTCAGTGTATTCCCATGCAAAGGCAGTGGAATGTTTTTGCAACAGTTTAGTTAATTCTTCTTGTTGTGGTCTTTCCAAGTTTTTGTTAATGTTCAATGTTTTTCCTGGAAGGATTTCAACTGTAGAACTACCAAATTCTTCCATTGAGAAGAGAGACATCTGTCTAGAGGAGAGATATTCAATGTCTGCATCTAACTGAAACTGTGTAGAGTCATATTCTAAAGGTATTTCAAAATTTTCTAATGTATTTAGAATTTGACTATCCTCACTGATCTCAGAGATGGTTAGAACAGGTTGAATAGTATCCTCATCATCAACCCACTCATCTTCTCCTATTTCTGTTATTGCCTTTGCTGGAGGATACAAGTTGAATTTCTTGGTGGAATTACCATCTGATATATACATGTCCCCAGACCTACAACTTATGAAAGCATCAGCTGTGGCCAGCCAAGGTCTTCCTAAAATAAGAGGATGTCCTCCTAGATTGTTCTTGGGAGTTAAAATCATAAAATCAACTGGATATTCCCAAGAGTCTAGGGAGACTGGAATGTCTTCCAATACACCATCAGGTTTAATGATTGATCTATCTGCAAGCTGCAGCAAAGTAGGTGTAAAGAGAAGGTTAGGAAGCTTTAACTGATCCATGGTCTATCTACTCATGATGTTGATCGCGACTCCTAAGTCAATCAAAGTATTTGGGATTTCAACCCCATTAATATGAGTTTTGACAATAGGGCTACCGGGATCCACATATTTTTGCATGGTAATCTTACCCATCATAATATCTACAATTTTTCCAACTAGATGTATCCTTTTAGTATCTCTGGTTCTCTTTCCTGTTTTCTTCAAACTCAACTCCTTTATTGTCTTCGCTAGAATGGGAATTTCCTTAATGGCTTGTAACAAGGGGATCTTGATACAAACATTCTTCAATTCATCTAGGAAACTATAGTCAGGCACCCATATTTGCTTTTCCACCCCTTTGTCAATTTGTAATCTTTCAGGAAAAGGAGGTGTAGCTAAAGGTGTAGGTTGCTCAACTATGGGAGTTGTAGAGGTTGATTCTTTTTCTTTTTCTTTTTGGATATTTTGGTTTTGAAGTGATACTTCAGAACCCTTATTGACTTTGAGAGATTCTTCCTCAGAAATGCTTGGTTTTTGAACACTTGTAGAAGGTTGATCTAAGATTCTACCTGATCTGAGTTGTACTTCATTGAGAGGAACAACCATATAGGTAGGAAATGGTTGACCTTCCATCATGTAAGCATTTTGAGGGTTCCTATTATTTGGATTTGGTAATGGCTGAGAGGGAAGTTGATTTGATTTCTGCTGGGATTGAAGCGATAGTTGAGAATTTTGATTTTGTGGAGGAGGTTGTTGTTGTTGAGGGTATGGCAATGATAGTTGTTGACCTTGATTTGGAAGTTGTGGAGCCTGCTGATTCTGAAATGATGGAGGATACTGATAGAATTGAGCAAATCTCCCATAAGGATTTTGCATGCTTTGCATCCATGCTTGAAAAGCATTTTGAGGTTGAGGCCAAGGTTGTTGCCAAGGATTCCAATTTGGTTGGGATTGAGAATTCATAGAGTTGTTAAACCCTTGATTCTGTTGCCCTTGCCAAGGTCTCCTTGCAATAAAACAGAGAGATTCAAGTGTATCTGGATCCTCTTGAAAGACTGCTTTGAGGCCAGGTATTGAAGGACAATCCTTAGTCTCATGAGTTTCTGAGCAAATTACACATGTTTCCATAACGTGTGCGTCCAAGGGACATTCCCTTAAAGCATGTTTCTTTCTACATTTCGGGCAAAAAATGGCCAAAGCCTTAGCTTCTGCTTTTTGTTTATTGTGAATCTTAAGGGTATCTAGTTGTTCACTAAGACTCCCTAAGATGTCAGTTTTGAATTCATCAAGCATATTGCCGATTTCAGCCCTACTTACTGATCCTGTTGCAGATTTATTTGCTCTAAGGAGAGAAGGATCTCTAGGCCCTTTTTGAGTTTTTGATTTGCCTCTTGAGAGATGGATACAAAGTTCTGCTATATCATTGAGTGAAAGTTGAGAAATATCCCCTTTCCCCATCATGTTTAAGATATCTATCCATTCATCCCTAATGGCTTTTAATAAGAGGGCTTTTAAGGTCTCTTCATCCAAGCTACTCATTTTTGCTCTTTTCAAGTTATATTGAAATCTTTCAAGTAAATCTTCTAAGCTCTCATCTTCTCTTTGTATCATTTTAAAAACCTCGTCCTTGTGATTAGTAGGCATACAATAGTCCAAATACCTATCCAAAAATGTCTGTTTCATTTCATCCCAAGACCTAATAGATTGAGTGAGTAACCCCATGAACCATTTCAAGGCTTGATCCTTCAGTGTTGAAGGGAACAATTTGAGTTTCTGAGAGTCATCCAGGTAGTCATAAGTTCGACACACCACTTCAAACTCAAATAAGAATGTTTCAGGGTCCTCAGTCCTTAACCCATGGAAATTTGGGAGGACAGATGGTGATATGTTTTTCATAGTGGCTCGGGAATCCTCATTAACAATGGGAAACCCAAATGAATTATCCCCATCTCTATTTCCTCCTCCAAGGGGACCTCTACCTCCATTATTGTTATTGTTGTTTCCTCCTCCTCCTCTACCTCTACCTCTACCTCTACCACCTACTTCTTCTTCTTCCATGATGGTTTTCCTAGGGATTTCAAAATCTTCTGGTTCTTCTACAAAAGGTGAATGAGAAGAGATTTCTCCTTCTTCTTCAGATGACTCCACTTCCTCAATTACAATTGGTTTTTCTGTAGGAGAAAGAGAAGAGTCTCTACCTGGTTCAAATTCAATAGAAGGTGTAGGAGAGTCAATTCTTGGCTCTTGAATTCCAGGAATTCTAGGACTAGGAGTGTCGGTTGGAGATGAGGGAGGTGTCTCTTGTCTATCCCTTGAAGCAGATGGACTTGTAAAAATTGAACTTCGAGCTCTAGCTAAAAACCTTCCTCTAGAATCTCTAGCTCTATGCATGTCATTTTTTTATTATTTTCTTCAACTCAAGTTAATAGTTCTTTTTCTGATCTTCCAGTTCACTCTAGGTGCAAGAAGAGAGCATACTCAAGAAACTACCAAATCAATAACTTTCTCTTTTCTGATCCTCCAGATCACCTTGAAGTGCAAGAGGAGAGCATACTTTGATAGGTTATCAACTTCTTTCCTTGAAATTTTTATGTTTTTTTTCTAAGAATATGGCTACTTAATTTCACTTCCCCGGCAACGGCGCCAAAATGTTTAGTCAATTTAGTGTTTCTAAATTGATGTCATTAATTGTCAACCCGGGGCTCGTAAGCTGATGAAGTGAAGGTGTACCATATGCACTTAAGCAACCTCTTAGAGCTTTTTGTCGTTTGGGGTGTTGTTTGTGGTTAATTTATCTTCCTAAGATGGAGTGATGATTTTATAAACAGATGAGTGAATGTGTGTGTAAGGTGATTTCTAATCTAAACTTGCAAAGAAAAAGCTTGAAATAAATAAATAACTTGAAATGAACTGAAAGCAAAGAACCACTTTCTAATGGCACTAGACACTATTCATGTTGCTGCAAAAAGATAAGAAAAATTACTTTAAAGACCAGTTATAATATTCAACTCTTCCTAACTCTCTGCTTTCAACATATGGAATTATGAGAAACACGATTAGGAAGTAGTGAGAGATAAGTCTAGAAAGTAATCAAAAATGAGAAAAATCTACTTTAAAGACTAGTTATAATATTCAACTCTTCCTAACTCTCTGCTTTCAGCATATGGAATTATGAGAAGCACGATCAGAAAGTAGTTAAAGATTAGTCTAAAAAGTAATCAAAAATGAGAAAAATCTACTTTAAAGACTAGTTATAATGTTCAGCTCTTCCTAACTCTCTGCTTTCAGCATATGGAATTATGAGAAGCACGATTAGAAAGTAGTTAAAGATTAGTCTAAAAAGTACTCAAAGCCAGCTGTAATTTATAAGTATTCTGACCTCTAAAAGATGAACAACTTATGATAAAGAGATCATACATATGTTAGTAGACAACTTTGAGAAACTAAACTAGAAATCAGCTATGAAAATAGAGTAAAGGCAGCAATCTCTGAACAAGTCAACTGAAAATGCCATCAGATATAAAGCAAATACACAAAGACAAAAACAATCCCGGGTTAATAACCTACAAAAGAACAACACTGATCAGTTTAAAAGAAATGTTGAAAATGAAATGACATGAAATCAAATGGTATGCTATTATACATGATAAAAGAAATAAAGATTGCTGAAAGCATGAAAATGAAACCAAAAACTATGTACACGGGCTGTCATGAACGGGGGCCCTCCATTCATAAAACCCAAAGAAGACTCAAGGATTTGAAAACGTCAGAACAACACTGTCTTCTATTACTCCATATGCAGAAAATTACAGTCAAGAGTGCTAGAACAGCACTATCAAAACAGAGTCTTGAAATGCACTAAAATTATAACAAGTTCATAAAACACAGCAACTAAAAAGTAACATTAAGCGTACACAGACGCTAGTTTTTATAGGCATCTAAACAATTGCCTAATGTGTAAAGCTAGAAACTGAAAATTAACTAATCTGTCATGCGTAATAAAGGTTCAGCAACACGTCATAAGCCTCGTGGATGAGCTGGAGGTTCTGGTCGTTATGGGAATTGAATCCAGGGTTGGATTATGTTTCCCACAACCTGCGTAACACGGACAAATCACCAGTTGAATTGACGTGACCCAACAGCTTACGCAACACCATTTAAGCTGCCTTTGTTGACCGTGGCTTGACCCTCGTTGACCGGAGGTGTAGATGATGTGGCTGACTGAACCAATAGCACAGGAACCTTGAGCACCTTTATTCCCACGTGCCCATGTGGTTCATTTTGCAAAATGACATGTGGAACCTTGAGATTAACAAAAAGGCTGCGGAATCACCAGATGGCTGCGGAATCGTTGAATGGCTGCTGAATTGCCAGACAGCTACGGAATCTCTGTAAATATGTCAAAATCTAAACAAAAAAGTCACACATTAGCAAAGTTCACTTAATCATGCTTAAAGACATCAAATGTAATGATCTGGGTAGGTTTACAAGGAAAATAAGGCAAAAGAGAGAGATGAGTGAGGGAAAACTGTAGGTAATGATGGATAATCAAGTGCAAGTTAGAGGCTCTACAATATTCTTAGTAGTTAAAGGTCTCTTGCTATCAAGACTGGTCTTGGTTTTCATGAATCTGTTGAAGGTGAATCTAGTTCACAAGGTGAGGCAAGGAACTCTAAAGAGAAATCCAAAATGATCAACAAGGAGATGAGAGGTCAACCTCATCAACAATCAAGGAAAGAGATTCTTCAAAGAAAATATCTTACTCCTAACTTATGGTCGGCCATTTACTCAGATGAATAATATTGAATGTTATGAATGTCATAATCTTGGACATGTTGCAGCTAGATGCAGAAGAAGGATGGTTCAAGATCATCACATAGAAAGATCATCACATTCCAAGTACTTCAATGGATATTGTTTTTCTTGCAATATGTTTGGTCACAAAGTTGTTGATTGTTACAAGAGGAATATGAAACATGTGAGATGTTATGCATGTAACAAGCTTGGACATATAATGCAGGAACAAAGTACGGACATCACACCAAAAGGAGAAAACATCATCACACTTGAAGATATGGAAGAAGAAGGAAGTACAGTCAGAAAGATGTGGCACATCACAATGTACTCAGATACAACACAACACAGACATAACAGATTCAGAGGGAGCTGAAAGTATAAAAGTTCAGTGTCCTGAATCTCATATGCAAGTTTCATAAAGGGAAGTGGGGACAGGCTCAGAAAAGGATCTGATATGATTCAGTCCATTATTTTCTCTATTGGTTAATATTCACAGTCTGCTGAGGATGTGTGGAAATGTTTTTGATACTTGTAAGACGTTTAGAAGTGTTTTGATCCTAACTTGATGATGATGATGTCTTGATGCTTATTGCTAATATATGCATGATCAGATCTAACAGATGGCACAGGTTGAGGGGGAGCATATGCCTTTAATAATTCATTGTTGGCATTATGGTTAATAGTCCTTGGTGATGATGCCTATATGGCTAAATGATATATCTTGCTATGATGTGGTTATGAGTTGTCCATGATATGATTCTTGTGGTTACATGGTTGATGTTCAGATCATATTTGTGGATTGATTCTTAGATGGTGCATATATGATGCTTACATGGTGATCTTCATAAGGATAAGGAGAAGTACAAAGCTTGACTTCATTACTTGATGATGAGTCACTCATATGCTACAGTTATAATGCAGGATTCCTATAGTTCTTGGATGAGAAGAAGTCTTGACAAATGATCTTGAGCTCAAGATACATAGTGCTGGATACATGCATGATTACTCAAAGTTGGATTGTTGGAGACATGATGATGATGATTTCTACCTATATGATGATAGACATACCCTGTCATAGGACATTTACAGGTTTCTGATCTGGAATTGGATGTACGCGAGTTTCATAAGGAGTATCCGCGTATATATGCAAGTTTCTGTGGATACAGTCGCGTATGTGTTGGTTTGAATAAAATCAGTGGGCCAGACTCTGGGTGAGAAGAGTCTGATATGGGTCTGACAGAGACCATCTGGCACAGGTTTAGGGGGAGCAGATTAATTTCTAATAATGCATTGTTGGCATTACCTTAGAAGCTCTTGGTTCGTGTACACAAGTTGTTTTGGTTAGAACAAAAGCAGAGAGAGAACAGAAGGATATCATGGTTGTTGATCTGAAAAGTGTTTTACAGATGCTGCTGCTATCAGTTATTGGTGACTTTCATAAGTCTTGCTCTAGATATTTCAACTCTATGTCATGTATCTTTTTTATGGTGTCAAGGTCATGTAACGACCTATATTGGTTTCCCCACTATGCCTGGGATGAAGATGTAATGTTCTTGTTTTATCATGTGTAAACTTTTGATATATCCCCACTTGGTTGGGAAATGGATGTATGTATGAGTCCTTGGTGATAGGAAGGTCATTTATGATAGAGTCATGTTCTTCTTGTAAGACATCCTTTTGCAAACCTTGCTTATAGTCAGGGGGAGAATGAACAACACACTTCAGTAGAGCAGAGACTTCAGCATGTACTCAAGGGGAGCATGGACAGATTGGTACACCTTGGCATATACAAAAGGGGAGCTCATTCAGAGATTTCAGCAGGTACTCAGGGGAAGAATGGACAACGGAATTATTATCAAGGAAAGAGAATATCTTAGTCCCCCTTTGCCCTTGATGTCAAAGGGGGAGAGTGATTTGGTGTTGTTTCCATCAAGTCCAAAGGGGGAGATTGTTGGCATTATGATGCATGTGTTGTACTTGATGGCAACCCGCTCATAGAAGAACATGTCACTTATTTATAACTAGATGAATCTTCAGAAGAGATATCAGATGTGACTGAATGCATGGGATGCAGGATATCTCAAAGGAATCAGATGACAGTTCTCAGTATCACAAGTTAGCTTTGCCATCAAGTCCAAAGGGGGGGATTGTTGGCATTATGAGACAAGTGTTGTCCTTGATGGCAACTCACCCAGATGGTAGATCATAGTGTAGCAGATCAGTAGCAAATATTTGATGATCAGACTACAAAGAATGAAGAAAGAAGAGTATATATGCAGGTCAGAGTATATACGTAGGTTCACTATATACCAAGTAGGGTATACACATAAGTTATACGTAGGTTCACTATGTACCAAGTCGCGTATATATGCAGGTTCGATATATACCAAGTAGGGTATACACGCAGGTTATACACGCAGCTTCACTAATACAAAGACGCATATACACGCGGGATTGCCGATCAAAAGTCGCGTATGCGTATGCACACACTTTCATGCACGGAAAAGCGTGTACATGTGGGAAAGCTTATTTTTGGGTCCATGGTATTTAGACCTATGGTTTTGGTCCTTGGTATTGCGTCCGAGGTTGTTGAACCCAGGTATTGGGTCCCTAGTATTGTTTTGTTATGGTTTTGGACCATGGTATTGAGAAAGGGCTAAGACTATAAAAGGAGATGAAGATCATTAGGCAAGAGCATCCGAAAAGTCTTGAATATCTGGTGAAGGATGAGATCCAGTATGCAGGTTATGGGTTGATGATGCATTGCTTGATCTGAGCTAAGGAGGGATCTCACCGGTTGATGGAGAACAAGATCTAAGGAGAGATCGGGATCAAATGGTTTGAAATGGACTATCCTTATATGGTTGATTATGCTTATTCTAGATCTGCATACTGACGCATGTAATGTTCTATAAATGTTATGAGTATGACTGATGTCTGGTACAGCTGCAAAGTTATAAGAAATATTTTTAGATCTGTACGTGGGTTGGCCTTGGAAAAAGCGCGTATGTACGCGGGTTTGATTCATCGTAGTAGCGTATACATTTTGAAGTTTGATGTTTGAAGTTGCAGTTGGGTCTGATTATTATTGCAGAGTTTTGTTGTCTGCTCTGTGTTCTGGTGACTGTGTTGTTGACAGGGTTTCAGTGTTTCAGTGATTCAGAGATTGATGATGCTAGTTTTGATTGTTTTGTGCTTCAATGATATTTACGGGTCTAGTATGAAAATTTGATGAAATGTGGCCTTCATATTATAGTGTTGTGCTTCAGGAGTATCCAGTCTGAAAATGTATGAAACATGGTACCTGGAGGAGAGAAGATTGTAGGCCTGTGCCTACGTACTAGTATCTTAGCTAGTACAAGAGCTAAGGGGGTTGTAGCTCCCATCTAGGAGAGTCAGGAAAATGAGAGAGGGTTGTAGCCCTCTGCAGGTAGAAGCCTGCGTACTCGTAAAGGACTGCACCAGTACAAAATATTGTAAAATGAAGTATCTTATTGAAAGAAGATAGAGACGACTTGCAACAGGTGGTTTTCACCCACATTGGGTTTCCACCTTATATCATGGTGTTCATGTGTGCTTCTTATGTGTGATGATCTGTTCTATTTTACTGGACCTGCTTACTGTTCATATGGTTAATGAAGTTCTGATACACTAACTAAAGATCAACATTTAATGGATTCACTGAATCATAAGTATTTTGGATATACGCTAGTTGCTTTAAACACAGTTGCGTATACATGCAGTTTCCCTTGAATGAAGTAGCGTATATGTATCTAAGTATGGAAATGAAAAAGTTTTATTGATCTGATAACACTGATTCACCCCCCCCCCCCCCCCCCACAGTATTATTTCCAATAGGGTTATCTCAAAATAGGCGAGATGTGAAATTGCAATGGCGTTATAACCTTTATCGCATCGCATTTTGAGCATTCAAAGGAACACTGCAAACTTACCATAAGCTGATATTATGAAACACGTTTAAGACCTGGACCCACTCCTTAAATGTATTAGAAACAAATGTTTTAGGTCTGCCACTCTTTAAAAAGGGTCTTTTACATAGAAAAATCGGACAAGTAGCTACGTTTTAAAATGATAAATGAGCAACTCACATCTCACACCTCGTAGAAAAACAAGAGAAGGTAAGAAAAGCGAAAAGGAATAATGCGATATTGCGATCTACGATATTTCTTTGCAAATCGCAAAATCGCCATTTTCGTAGTTCAAAAGCTTTCCACCCAAGAATCTTTCTTCCCAATTTACGATGTAGAAATTTATGAGCATTAAAGCTAAGGGATATGAAGCATTAGTGGGAATTTAGTAAGAGATAACTGCATTTATGTGTGAAAAGCCATTTAGCGTGATAAGATATCTTCTTACGTGCATTCAAATAAAACTCCTTTTATCACCTTTAAAAGTTATCCACATTATTTCATTTTACCTTCAGTATCATCTTTGTGTATCTGATAGTTGTTGTTCTTCACTTTCATGGAAATTCCACAGAGAAAATCATTGAAAGAAATGGTGAAGAAAGGCAAGGCAGCCGTCTCTGAGAAGTTAGAAATGACTCCTCAGTTTATGGATACTACATGCAATAAAGATGGAGGAACCTCTACATCGGAGGCCATGTATAATATACCGGAGAGAGAAACCAAGGATTATGGAAACGAAGATTATAGTTGACGAACGTGATTCCTCAGATGCTTCCATGCTTGAGACAGAATGCTCATTTTTGTACCGCATAGCCGTGCACATGAAGATAATCCCTTATAGCGACATGGTTAAATGGGTTATTTATGAAGTTGACATATGAGACAGTGAATTTAGGACAAGAAGCCAAGAGGTTATGGGATCTTTTACCCCAGAAAGCCTACGGCTTATGTATCACCTACCAGAGCCACAAGTCATCTACAACAGGCAGTTCATCAAGTAGTTTTCCAAAGAGAATGATGACCCAACAGATTGCACCCAAACTTGGTCAAATAATGAGGACAAAATCAAGAAAGACAAAAATGTTATGTACACTACTTTGTCTATTTGTACCCCTCGTAGTTTTGTAGTGGCCATGCTATGTAGACTATTTGGAAAACCCAATAGTACTAAATTTTCCCCAGAGTTGTTACCATTAATAGATGCAACTGTTAACACAACTATAATGAATTGGGCACAGATTTTGTCTGACAATTTAGCAAGAACAATAATATAGTATAGAAGGAAAAGAAGTGTTGCTTCAAGGGTTTACCCTCCATTTTTTATGAGCACCTATGTAATGGATGTAATTTGTTTTGATTCGAAATTCCCTATCATGGGTTGGAAGTGGACTGTTCAAAATCCACTTCCCATTCACATATACCATAAGGACATGTGGGAATCCAGCTTTCAACCACATTTTTTCAAGAGTTGTCATGGAGTTATGCTCCCTATTCATAAGCAGATTTATAATCGAGATGCCCCCAGGTTTTCCGAAGAAGCTGAAGTATATATCCTCCCAGTGGCTAGATGGTTTGGGGAGGATACATTTACATATATCAGGGTATTTGGTAGCATCACCTCCCCCCATGTCCTCCCATACTATGTTCCGGGCAAATTGATGGCTAGAGAGATAGCCTATCAAACAACTACTAAGGGATGGATGAGCAAGACATTAAAGGAATAAAAAAATGCCATCTGGCCTACATTCCCTTTACAGTATGGAAAATTTGCATTACATGACCTAGGGCATCCATTTAAAGAAGCAAAGAATATGTTATCTCTGCAATTACCTAAATTCCTTGGAATGCAATATGACTTGTTCGACACTGTCAAAGATTTTACCACTATGGTAAAAATAAAAGTATTCAGTAATGAGGAAGATGCCATTGATGACATCTTTTTGCAGAAAAACACCTTCACAGAGGTGAATAATATGGCAAAATTACTTTTTAACTGTGAAGATATTGAAAAATTTTACATCTACAGAGAAAAGAGGCTATCAAAGGTCCCATTGGACCAATTATTGATTGAACCAATAAGGGAGCCTACTCCCAGTGTAAGTATAGAAGGTGACTCCAAAGAAAATTCTAAAAATTATTCTAGAGCAGAATCCTAAGAGAAATCTACCAGGGAATCAGAGAAGTCATCACAAAATGGGAAAAGAAGAAGTAGGGAGTCGGTAAACGATACAACCCAATCTACACAGAAGATAGTTGAATAAACTTCAGCCAACAAATAGGCTGAAATCCATGTCGCCTCAACACAACCAATAAAAAACCTGGTAATTGATTTAGAGGAAGAATGGGAAAATTTTAATAAAATGATCGACACATAGGAACAAACACTAGAGTTGCAAACTCCACAACATAAAACAACTCAGGAAATTATAATAGAGGAGACTGTAAATACTCAAGAGGTAGAACACATCCCTGTTATTGCCACCTCTGAAATTGTTTTGAGAATAGAGGATATTCACCCTCTAGATGTGTTTTATAACCCACAACATAAGGTTGTTGTTAAAAGACAAAGGAATAAAAGGAAGTTGGCCTCTACATCTGCTATTACCCCTGATAATGAACTAATGGATGTTCTCTGGAAAGACTCACTCGTCGACCCATCCGCCAATCTTACTAGACTCTCACAGTTTGCAGGTGCCTACGCTACAACTTCCATGGACAAAGCAACAGAGGTGCAAATTTTGCTTAAAGAAAAAGAAGATAAAATTTTGTCGCTCGAACAACAATTACAACAAGTAAAATCTGACCACCAGGCAGAGATACAATTAGTTAAGCTACAACGAGAATTCGAGCAGATGCAGATAGAACATAAAACTAGCTTAGTAGAGAAGGAAGCCCAAATGCAAGGAATAACTGATATACACAAGGATGATCCAAAAATTGATTAGTTTATTATTGAAGTGCTCGGCCTTAAATCCCAATTGATGCACCAAAAAGAATTATTATGCCATAAGATTTCGCAATGGAACTCTTATTGCGAAACAAGCAAAAAATTGACAAGTCAAGTTGTGGAAATGAGACTTGAATATGATGAAATCTTTAAAAAGGTCTCTGACTTCATCAAATGGCAGAATATAGAAGATGGGAGAAAAGCCGACTTGCCTAAACTAGAAGATTCACATAAAAAAATCTTATTTGCAAATTAGGATTCTTGGCTTAAAGAGGAAGAAAAGGCAACAACAGATGTAGCCGTAGCAACAAATAAGTCAATAGAAAATGTCAATGAAAATTTACATAGCGCCAACCTTGTAGCCGAATCCATTCCAGGTTTTCTTCCTAATTTGAAACAGCTTGAACTACAGTGGAAACAGGCAACAGAAGGAAAATAAGAAGTAATAAGGCAAATGACTAGGTTAAACTGGGAAGCATATTGGTGACATTTGGTAAAACCTCACAGCTAGTGGATGACCCTGCGATGCCTAACCACTTCTACGGAGAAAATGGTGCCAACACTTACCGATGCCGTATTCACTGGACAGTTGAAAGTTGAAGTCGGCCAACTAGCACAGCTCAAGCTCATGATGGGCATTTGTGAACTGAAGGATCAAATGCAGGATAGATAGTCACCATGTTCATTTATATTTTGATGTTATTTTACATAATTTGAGGAAGGTAATTTAAAACTCCTCAACTATTTTTGTAATAATATATTTTTATTTTTATAGTTTAAGTATTTAAACCTCTCACATGCATTTAGAGAGGGGTCCAGAAATTTTATCAGAAACAATCTTCAAAACATGCACTTCTGTCCCTTTGAGGAAGTTTTGGTGAAATTAATGGAACATGATTTATTTTTATTTGATTTAGCATCTTCTATTGAAATTTCACTTTTGTACTCTTAGATGGTGTTGTTGAATGGAATGAAAGTATATCAATATTGCTGAAGCACATGAGTAGGGTGTATTATAAATTGTACTTTTATCTCATAATTCTTTTTACTTATGTATCAAGCAATGATTTCTTTTCAAGTTGTTTATGTATGAAAGTTTGAATCTTGATTGCTATTATTCCACTTCTGTATGATGATGATCTATATTTTATGCTAAATACATGAATAATTCCTTATGTGATATATCTTTCACAATTGTTTCAGCTAACATTTTATACGAAATGATTATTGTTAAAACGAATTCATTTCTCATCACAATTGAATGATCTTTATTATCAATTGCTTTTAGACATTATTGTAGATTGCATACATAAATTTACTCCTGGGCATAGTTATAATTAGATAGTGTTTAAATTAGGATAAAATGCATGTGATTATTAGTTTAGATTATATTACTTCTAGCTTAAACATTACTCCAAAACATCACATATCACCCCATTAGCACAATCACTAAATAGATTGGGAAACTAGTCCCATTATCCCCAATCGAAGCCACTACACCAAACGGAAAAGTAGCTACCAACCATGGTCTGGACAAGGTGGTTATCCCCCATGTTGAAGCAACGATTTGCAAGGCTTCAATGGAGCCATACAAAGTTGTTTTCATAAAATATACATATAACTAGCATAATAGGGACAAAAATATCAATAAAATCACAACCATATACACCTTATATAGTCGATCATAATAATCGTATAAATACCAGGAGATATCACCTTTCATTAATGATGCCAAATCCAAACCCGGGATGGGAATTCCATGTTCCACCTAATCATAGAATGGTTGAGCCAAATCTCTCTTCAGCCATTCACCCTTGTAGAATTTTCTAAGAATGAAAGTGGGATGTTATAGAACACATCAATCAAAACTCATCTAGGGCTTCGAGAGGTCATCCACCTCAACCCATCAAAGAGTGACTCCACCTTACAGTCGGACATCACAAAACCAACATTAGATCGGTCTTCATCCCATCCTTCTAGGGCTCTCGAGCATTTCTTTCAAGCCAAATATCTGGTCTATTAACTCAACCCACGGCTATCACCGAGCTCTATAGTGTTTTTCCAACCAAGGCTTCAAGGACTAGTAACTCAACCCACAACCATTGTCAGGCTTCTAAAGTGCTTGTCCAACAAAGGCTTCCAGGACTAATAACTCAACCCAAGTTGTTACAAGGCCTTAAGAGCATTTTTCCAACCAAGGTGTAATGTTCCTAAATAGGAATTTAAGTGATAAACCAATGAAACAAACAATGCAATAGTGGAAACTTAAAAACATTTAGCAAACACCCGTGAAACATTGTAATACTGGAACTGTTGAGCCATATATTATGAAATATGAGAGCATGAGTACAATATATAAATGGAGTAGTGCACCTGGGTTTGTATCAAGGACAAGCTAGACCAAAACTAGGTGGTAGAATAGCTGGAAAGATGGTTGTTCAGCTACTGCTCTACTATGCTCAGTGTTGTCCTAGTAAACTACTGATTTGTTGACTTTGGCCTGCTAGAAAGTGCCAATAACTGCCCTGAAGATTCTGCCCTTTTCGCCTTATACTTTTTGGAAAAAACCCCGAAAAGCCCAAAAGGGAATTTCTTTGATTTTGACTTTGGATTTTTGGCCACTTGGGAGTTGCTCTCCAGCTACATCTGTTGACTTTCAGCCTACTGGAAAGTGCCCATAGACTACCTAGAAAATTCCACCCTTTTCGCCTTCGATTGTTTGGACAAAACCTAGAAAAACCAATAAGGGAATTTCTCTGATTTTGACTTAGGATTTTCAGCATTTTGGTAGCTGCTCTCTAGCTATATCCACTGAATTTCGGCTTGCTAGCAAGTGCCCAAAGATTGCATTGAAAATTATACCATTTTAGCCTCAAAATCCTTGGATAAAACCCAGAAAAACCCAGAAGGGATTTTCTTTGATTTTGAATTTGGATTTTCAACCTTTTGGGGTCTCCTCTCTAACTACATTTACTGACTTTCAGCCTGCTGGAAAGTGCACAAAAGCTGCCCAAAAAATTCTACCCCTTTAACCTTAAACTCCTTGGATAAAACCCAGAAAAACCCAAAAGGGAATTTCTCTTATTTTGACTTTGGATTTTCGATCTCTTGGGTGGCTAAATTAACCTCCGTGTATTTCTAGCTGCCTAGAAAACACGTAGTCCCTTCCTTTGCATGGTTGGCTGAGCTATGAATCATTGTTGGAAACTCCTGCAATCTCTGTGGAACAACCTCCCTAGGGCGAGAATGGATGGTTCCCTGAAGTAGAGGTTGAATCTTCCCTATGGAAGTGATCTAGATCTTGGGGGGAGGCCCTCAAGATCTAAAAGATTGAAATGGATCATGGGGGGGAGGCCCCCAAGATCTAAAAAATTGAAATTGACAGAATAAAAAGAGTAGAATGCCCAATAAATAAAACCACAAATATTTTTTTTTTTTTTAAACAGATAATAATTGTAAGGACTATATTATGGTGGACAATCTGTCCTTTTACAAAATGCAACTTGTTACTTATAGTATTTTTTAGTTACAATACCACGGGTCAATTCCATGGGTGAATGAATACCATGGGTGGATGCCACAATATCATGGGTCAATTCCATGGGTGAATGAATACCATGGGTGGATGTCTCAATACCATGGGAAAATGCCATGGGTGGGTGTCACTTACAATACCATGGGCGGATAAATACCATGGGTGGATGCCACTTACAATATCATGGGTAAATTCCATGGGTGGATGAATAACATGGGTGGATGAATACCAGGGGTTGATGCCATTTTCCATTCGAATCATTCCTCCCTCCTTAAGAAGCAATGGTCCCCATTGCGTGAAGTTCCCTCCTGCAAAGCCTTTGTTGAATATGAAGAGCCACTGAAGGGAAGTGTTTTATGTGGTTAACCCATAACCATGATGAACGAAGATCTAAGGATAGAGATACCTTGTAATTCTTGTGACCAATTGTGATATTGATAGTGTGTGGCCTAGCAAATGGACTTCGATGAACTGTGGGTTTCTGGATGACCCATAACCATGATGAATGAAGATCCGAGGATAGAGATACCCTCTAATGCTTGTGACCAACTGTGATATTGATAATGTGCGACCTAGAAAATGGACTTTGATGAAGTGTGGGTTTGTGGATGAACCATAACCATGACAAACAAAGATCCGAGGATAGAGATACCCTGTAATGCTTGTGACCAACTGTGATACTAACAGTGTGCGACCTAGCAAATGGACTTCGATGACAAAGATTTTGTGTGGTTGACCCATAACCATGATGTTGGTTGTTGATGAAGTAGCAGGTGCCTACATAGCCTGGGGTGGGAGGGCACGTCTCCAAAGAACCCAAGCCAAATGCTGCTATGCTGAAAATGATGAATGTGAAGCAAGTGCCTACTAAAGCGGGGTGGGAGGGCACGTCTCCAAAGGGAACCTGCTCTGAATGCTGCTCCAGAATTAAAATGGACATAACCCAATATATTTATTATAACCTATTTTTGGAAACAGAAGGACCATTTTTCATTTTCCCATGTATTGGAAATCCTTATTTGGGCATTCTAGAATCTCAGATTCGCGCTGCAACTTTTCCGCCGTCACAAAAGTTCTGAAAAATAGTTGATTTTAAATCAGCGATATCTCCCACATCCGAACTCCGATCTGACCCATTTTTTTTTAAATTGAGAGATTTTTCGAGAGGAGCTCAGATATAAAATCACTTTTTTTAAATTATGCACCAAAATTGCAAAAAAATATAGGAGAGTTGTCATCTACAAAGTGCCGTTAGAAATATTTCTGTGACATAGCTAATTTTAAATCAGCGATACCTCCCTCGTCTGGACTCCAATTCGGCCGATTTGTTTTTTGTAATTGGGTAATTTTTCATAAGGAATCTGGATATGTTATTTTTTTTTGTAAAATTTTCACCAAAAACTTCGATTCTGATCTGCAAACTCGCCGCCCAAAAACATTACTGCAAAAAAATGAAAAAATAAAAATTCTTCCCGTTTGCCCAAGAAAATGCTTTGTGGAGGACATAGCACATGCCTAAAGTTTGTTGAATATTGCTGCAAAATTTGAAACTGAAATATGCATCCTCACTCCCATGGAATCATAGCCTGTTTTGATACACTAATCCAGATCTTGGGGGGAGGCCCTCAAGATCTAAAAGATTGAAATGGATCTTGGGGGCAGGCCCCCAAGATTTGAAAATTTGAAATTTCCAGAAGAAAAAGAGTAGAATTCCAAATAAATAAAACCACAAAGAATTTTTTAATTAAAACAGATAATAACTGTAAGGACTACATTGTGGTGGACAATCTGTCCTTTTACAAAATGCGACTTGTTACTTATAGTATTTTTTAGTTACAATACCATGAGTCAATTCCATGGGTGAATGAATACCATAGATAGATGTCACAATACCATGGGTCAATTCCATGGGTGAATGAATACCATGGGTGGATGTCACAATACCATGTGAAAATGCCATGGTTTAATGAATACCATGGGTGGGTATCACTTACAACACCATGGGTGGATGCCACTTAATATACCATGGGTAAATTCCATGGGTGGATGAATAACATGGGTGGTTGAATACCATGGGTTGATGCCATTTTCCATTCGGATCAGGAAGACTCGTGGCTAAACAGTCAGTAGACTCGCTAAGCAGCAGAGCGTACAAGCGTGAGTTTGTTTTTCAAATATTCAAAATAAATACAAAATGAGAGTTGATCTCTCTTTATAACTCCTTGGCCCCCCTTAGCCTCATGCGGGCCCCTCCATCCACCCACTGAATTTTTCCTCCAAGAATATCAAATGTCTAATTCAAACTCATATGTGGGTGGCCCCCATAGTCCACTAGTAGCTAAATAAAGTCGATTTGGCCCCTAAGTCCCTAAGTCGAAAGTGTGGGGCCCTCTTCCTTAGTAAAAAATGTGCAAAAATGTGTAGCAACACCCTATTACTAATGTGTTTGAGAAGGGACATGATAGTCCTCCCCTCCCAAATGTTGCTTGCACTCAAGAAACCTCAAAGTTGGGTGCTCCAAAATATGCTCACCTTCCCAGGTGGCATCCTCATCTGGCAAGTTATTCTAATGCACCAAACACTGCTTATCCTCAAGGAATTCCTGAACAAACACCCTCTCTAACTGTGGACATCCACTATCATTGCAACTTCACCAGGGTCCCAAAAGTACCATTGGATCATCCCTGGTCGTTGTCCTATCCTATAGTGAAGGAGTCCCTCGATACCAGCATCCCAAGCCAACTTGATCAACGTGAAGTCCCCCTTGCTCCACTCACTATCATGCGAGATATGGGCATTAGAACCCCTGCATCTATCACCAATAAGTATGGCATCCTAATGATGTAAAGATTTGCCCAAATCCTCATCAAGATGCTCTACCGAATAATAGTCCATCTCATGCACTACAAGAGTAAACTTCTGAAGATGCAATCCAATCCTGGTGAAATTGAACCCTCGTCTACCCAAGCCTCCCCTGATCTCCTCATGTCGATCACCCTGCCACACCAGTGAAGTTCCCCACACCATCAATGAATCACTAAAACCAAATGGAAGATCTGCATGACCCTCCCCTATAGAAACTAGCTCACATCTACAGGTAGTTGAACTGCTCAGCCCTGTTATGCCAAAATCCCATGCTTATTGCAGAAGGAACCTATCCTGCTGACATCGTGACACTCTGGTCATGAATGAATGCTTAGCATGCTTGTACCAGTACCTCCTCTCCCATAATTCTCAACCATATTCTAGGCGATGATCGAGGCTAGGCCAATCTTGCCAATGTGACTCAACAGTGAGAGTGCCTATCACTCGATGGCTAGCTCAAATCCTGAGCAACAATCTGCCTTGTCCTATAGTGAGGACTTTGATGATCGCCCATGTTTCCACCTGTGAACGAATCAGTTCGCTTGATATCCCAACCATCCTCACTAGGGAGTGGAGTATCCCACTAATCCATTGGATCCCTGGATCCCATAACCATACTAGAGGTCCACAAAACCCAATCCTTTATGTCTATTGTTGTGAGATGTTGCTAGTTTTTGTGACCCCTTTGTGCCCCGTCTCTACCTCCTATAGGTATCCAATAGGTAGGCACTGAGCATCAAGAACCCATGCCGCAAATATCCAGCTGTTTTGTGCCTACCAAATCACACAGTGAGATCTGCTATCCTGACTCTTGATGATGTCCTCGGGTACTTCCAAAAGCCCAGGTATCATCTTGCCAACAAGGAATAGTTTCCTCCACACCTCATGCTCCATTAACGCCTCAAGATGTCAAACTAGAAAAACACCATGTAACTCCCTCTCAATCACCTCCCCAAGTGTGAAGCTAAGGGTGGAACATATGCTACCTCAACAATCAACCATGCCATCCCTAAGTTTGTAACTATCAACTCATGCACCTACCAAGTGTCTCAACAAGATTGTCTCCTCTTGGCCCATGACATGTGGTGTCTCATCCAAGTGCCTAGGGTGAGTACCCCATGCCCTGCTTCCTGAATGGAGAGTGTTAAAGTAAATAAACCAAACTCTCTGTGATTATAAGCAACACTAGAGGATGATGGGTGGGTATGTCCCAAAGAGTATGATTAAGAGTCTGTCGAGATGCTCAAGAGTAATCATACAGACAACCCTCTCTTTGCCTCGGAACTGCTGATAACTCCCTTGAGGCCCTACCTCCACTAAACATGGTGTCCCCAAATGCTCGACAATGTCCTCATCGATCCTAGGTGAGTTGCGTCCAATGGTACACCTACTATCCTTGTCCATAAGTCTCCTTAGAGGCAAAGCTCCAAGAGCCCATTGTGCCACATCATCTGTCACTGCATACCACCAAGTACCATCACACTCCATGAAATGACACTACATGCCACAACCTATCCCTGTACACCACTGGATACCCCTGAATACAGTTATACCATCTTGTACCCTCTTGCTTCCTTCTTGTATCGCTGCACCTGTGTTGGGAGTGGGATCCCCCAAGGATAGTTTTGGGGCTAAAAGCCCATGTTTGAGTCAAATTTTGTAACAAAATTGTAAAGACTCCACATTTTGTGGTCGCGGAGCACGAAGGTGTCATGTTTCATAAAGGGTAGTTCGCCCTTAGTTTTGTAAAGTAAAGTTGGTTGTAAGAGATTTACCCATGGTCCGTGAACCATGGGATTGTATAAAAAGAGCTAAGCTCTAAGTAGTTTTAAGGACATACAGTGATGAATTATGTAAGAGAGTCGTATCTTTCAAGTAAGAAGTCTAAGTCTTGGGTCGTAGCATAGGTAGAGGCTCTGTAGCTGAGTGCGCAGAGGCCTAGGGTAGAAGTCTACATCTAAGTGTGCGGACCCCTCCAGTTGTTTGCGTAGGGTGGACAGAGTTTGTAAACACTTGGAAGATATTAATAAAGACAGATATTCTGCAATTTCTATTTCTTTGTTATATTGATGCATCTTGATATGTTATGTATGAATTTCCTTTATTATGCTTATGTGATGCACGAATGAATGCCATTACATTGAATAACTAAATGCATTTACGAATATCAATTTACGCGGTGTTATCTATAATTTTTTGATAAGATAAGAAAGTCACTTAGATTATTTCGGGAATCTGCACAGCACGCTACTGTAGCAGCGCGAAAGTACCCGAGCGACAGGCTAGGTCTATGTGAAGGATGATCGTATCCTTTCATGGAGGTATTGAAGGACGAAATAGAGGGCTCGTCTTGCAAGCCTTAGAGTGAAGCAACCTGCGTGAAGGTAGGGATAGAGGGAATCAGATGAAATCATAACCACCTCAGGGTGCGGAAACTTGGTTCCAACATCCCCCCATACTGCTTCTGGTGAGACTTCAGTCCACGCCCCGTGGACTGATGTCGAAAGGGCCAGCATTGTGGGGATTTTTTTGCCTAATTAACGCTGAACCTAGGTCAAGCCCCCTCAATCCAAAAAATGGTTCCATTGCCAGGACCAAAATTTGCAAAATGGATGTGGGATGTCGTATCACTGGTATCCAACTAAAAAGGAGATTAGAGACTGGTTGGATAGGAATATCCACGAATTCATGGAACAGGAGAATAGAAACCCATGACTGACAAAGGAGTAGTGGTTGGATAGATACCTATATACAAAGATCCACGAGATCTTTTTCTTCTCCTTCTCGATTGAGCTATATGAGTGGATCATGAAGCTAGTAGATAGCCAATGAAGGTGGAAACTTGACGTCCTATTGTTTGGACCCTAGAGCTAATATAGAAATTGGAAGAATCTGAGGACAAGATCGTCTGTGTTGTCTATCATTGGCTTGATCGTGTCATAGGAGGATTTGTGACAGAATTTGCAGTCGACACCTCAGTTAGCTACAACGAGGCGGAGTGGTGCTTTTTCAAAGGACCACGAGGTAAGTACATGAAATCTTTGAATACCTGGATTAAAATTATATCGTGTAAAAAATGGGTTATGCAGCTACCTTGATGTTTGGAACTACGCGAAGTGGAAAAACTTACAGGAATGAAGGAAAAAAGGGTTCCGAGTATAGTCCATTAATTTCAACTTCGTGAGGTGACAAGGAAGGGATAGCAAAGGTTTCTCTACGAAGTGCTATTTAGTTAATACGACAAGGATTCCTGAGAATAGTACCTCCACCCACACCACCTCCAACTTCACCTCCATCACCTCCAACCTCACCCGTACCACCTCCACCTCCACCGCAGTTCAGTATGGCAAACTCAGTGAAGTTTCGTTTGTTCAAAGGCTTGGGAAATGAGGACCCGGAGTAATACTGGTTCATTGTCAAAGTTGTATGGGAAACTCAAGGTGTTATAAATGATCATATAAAGAAGGTTATATTGGTTAGTGCTCTACAAGATCGTGCGTTCACCTGGTATATCAAGTACTCTAATGATAACCTGAATGCTGGAGTGGAAGACATCCAGAAAACACTGAATAGAGAGTTCAGTAGGCCTAAATCGAAGGTGCAGTCGATTGTGGGATTCAAGGAGATCGTGATGTAATTAGGTGATATGCCTTGGGAACTAGATCAGAGGTTGAAATGTACAATCTGTGAAGCCAACATGAATTTGACAGATGGACAAAATTGTGAGTGGTTTGTGGCTTCACTACTGCCACACTTAAGGGTTGTGTTGTCACAACAAATGATAACAACTCAGGCAGAGGCCTTGGAGATTGCCATGAGACTACATGAAAAACCGATGCAAAATCCAAACTTGGGGGTTCAGTAGATCCATGCGCAGTTGAAAAATCTGTGCATTGAGATGCAAAGTTTGAAGCATGATAGGACGGTTCGACCAGAGGTGCGCGAGGAGGTATGGTGCTTAAAATTCAAGAGTCACGTACATGACAAGGACCATTTCTTGATGTTTGCAAAATATATTGCATGAGGAGGACCGATGCCTTTGAGGCCAAAGGCTCAAGCAAGACCGAGTGTGGGGCCTGCATTGTGGTGCACTATCTGTCAGGTAGCAAGAAAACATGCCACGGATAACTGTCATTTTTTGTAGAAGTTTGTACAAACACCACAACAACTGTTTTGCAACTTTTGTAGGTCTGTAAAGCATGATGAGCATAATTGCAGGAGTTATGATTTGATGATGGATAGAACTCCCGCCTATAGGGTTCAGACAGAAATGCAGCCCCCTGATCAGAGCGCAAGGATGGTGCGAATACGATTTCAAGGGAGCGGACGAGGCCGAGGTGGAGGAGGACCTGACAGAGGTTGGAGATAGTTGAACTGCTACAATTGCGGAGGACCAGGACACTATGCCTGTGATTTCACTAACCCAACATGTCCTTCGTACAAGTATTGAACGTTGTTTGTTAATGAAAGAAAATATTTTCCTATGCTAATTGCTAGGATATGTGACAAAGGGGCACTACCACCTCTGCTGACTCAAAACCTGCATATGATTAGGTTTGAGCTGTGCGAAGAAGATACAAATGTAAATATAGTGCTCAGAAGTGGAATTGTGACAATAAATGACAAGGGGAAATATATAAAAGACAGTACGTGGGTCCGCAAAGCTCTGGCAAAGGAGGCTAAGTTTGATTTGGAGCACGCATGTGAAACCTTCATGGAAGATAAGAAGAGCTTCGCTGAGGCATCCACCTTAGGAAGAAAGGATAAGCCTAATCCGGAGATGGACCCCTCTATGCTCACAACTTTCTTGGAGACCTGTATGGAGTTATTGTGTGATAGTAAAGCTATGAAAGGGTTATGAGAGATCATCAATAGATGCGCTAGAACCACACTGAGTGAGCCGCGTGTAGTACGAAAGATTAGAAAGCATAAGACAAGGATAGGATGGGAGATGAGACTGAACACGTAGATACAAGAGTATGAAATGGATTAGGTCATTTTGGACCTGGGGTCAGATGTGAACGTCCTACCAAAGAATACTTGGGAATGGATGGGGAGACTCGCCCTACAATGGTCTCTGATCTAGCTAAGGATGGTGAATCAATAGAAGATCATCCCCATGGGGCGGCTGCAGGGGGTGAATGTGGATATTGAAGGTGTGAGCGCGTTGGCTGACTTTGAAGTAATGAGATAGTGGATGACAACAATCCCTATCTTGCGCTCATGGGAATTGACTTGGCTACCAATATGAACAAGGTAATCAACCTAAACAAGCGAAATATGATATTTAGGACGAAATTGTTGTGCATAATAGTACCTCTAGATCCGGCTGAAGGATCGCGCTATACTAAACCAGTCTATGATTATGAGAGTGGTGATGATCTGGAATGTATCTATAAGATAAAAACGTGAGATCAAGATTGGGTGAATCCCACTGTGGATCGAAAAATTACATGGGATCGAGGGAGTTCCTGCACTTTGGACTCTGATGACAAGTTAGAACACTGGAAGAATTAGTTACACGAAGTGACTATGCTAAATTGAAATATGATGACCCGATTGCTGCGCTATGTGTCCTCAGAGGTAAGAAATATGCCTACTTATGATGGCCTGAATGAAGTAGATATCTTTTTGGATGCATTTGAAAGGGAGGTACTGGAAAAGTAGCAATTCGAGGCATTCGACTGGGCACTGTGTGCTACGCCTGCAAGATGGGGGGTATGCATAAAGGAAGCTTTGATGATTGGCATGAATGTAGGAGAATGATGAGAACATGATTTTGGAAGCCTAAGATGCAAATGACACACAAGTATTATGGGCAGGATGAGCCGCGCGAGCATTTGGCCAAATGGGCCCAAGCTTATGGAGAAAAGCCCCAACTTGAGTGGGTGCACTTGTTCTGTCATACCTTGGATGTTGTCTCAATGAATTGGTACATAGAAACTGAGCTCCCCCATGGTACTGGTGAATGGGATTTTTTACGCAAGGGCTTTGTGATGACATTCAGTTTTGCAGATGGGTTTGACTGTATTGATGAGGTTCTACAAGAAGTGAAAGCAGCTATCTTTCAGCTACCACAGGGTCCTTTGGACCTGATTTAGCCTGAGTGGGCTACTCAGCTAAGTCACATGTTGGAGTGCTATAATGTGACCACTGAAGAAGAAGATGAGGATTTGCGGAAGATTAACATTCCGAAAATAGAAGGTCACCACGAGGTTAAAGGACCATAGATTGAGAACCCTGATATAATCAGGCCATTGAAAATGAAACAAGTAAACATTGATACGGAGGTAGAACCCAAATTCGCGAAGATTGAAGACTACTAGGATGACGCGACGGTGGATAAGGTCACTGAATTGCTTCATGAATAATAGGATTTATTTGCTACCAAGTTTACGGATCTGAAGGGGATAATCGAGGACTTGGGAATGATGAAGATTACGTTGAAGCTCGACGTGAAGCCGGTTAAGCAAAGACCTTACCATATCAATCCGAAATATAAGGAGAAGGTCTGCTTAGAGCTAGACAAGATGCTCACGGCAGGCATCATTGAGCCTGTGGAAGAATCTGACTGGGTAAGCCCAATGATGGTATAGGAGAAAAAGCAGAAGGATGAAATAAGGATATGCGTGGATCTCAAAAAGTTGAATGACGCTTGTGTACATGATCAATTCCCGACTCCATTCACTGATGAAGTGTTGGACAATGTAGGTGGCCAGGAAGCATATTCTTTCACTTATGGGTTCTCAGGATACCACCAGATCAAAATCACGCCAGAGGATAGGAGCAAGACAACCTTTGCAACTAAGTGGGGTTGTTTTCAATACATAGTAATGCCATTTGGATTGATGAATGTGTCTGTGATCTTCTCGTGCGTAGTTGTTCCTGCATTCAAGGAATTTATTCATAAGTTCCTGGAGGTATATTTTGATGACTGGACTGTATTTGGGCTAGTAAAATGCCATGTAGCAAGCTTGCGCCTGATGTTGGATACCTGCCGAAGTTACCAGATTGCACTCAATCTCAAGAAGTGCCTGTTTTGTGTTCCTTTTGGGAACCTATTGGGGCATGTGGTTTGCAGACATGGACTGATGGTAGATCCCGCACTGATAGTGGTGATATTGAACTTGGAAGCACTGAGGAGTGTGAAGCAGTTGTGCGCCACCCTGGGACATATGGGATATTATAGAAATTTTATCAAAGGCTATGCCCAGATAACTGCGCCTATGGAGAAATTGTTGAAGAAGGATGTCACATTATGTTGGAACGATGACTGTAAGAAGAGCTTGGATATGTTAAAATAAAAGATGGTCACTGCGCCAATTCTAGTCTTCCCAGACTAGAAGAAAGAGTTTCATGTGCATGTCGATGCGTCATTGATGAGCCTCATCATTGGGTAATTATATGGGCCTTAATTCACCTCCTAGCTTAGTCAAACCAACTATTCTCACAACTTATTGCACACTTTTGATTATATTTTGTTTATGAGATGAGTTAGAGTGGGATATTTTGCTTTGTGGTCTAATGTGCATTTAATGCAGGATTAAAGGATAAAATCAACGAATTTTGGCAAATACCTTGGTCAAAAATCAAACGGGACAAGGGAGAGAAATTATAGGAGGTAAATCCTCCTCATTTTCTACACCTCCATTCGAATATTCCTCCATCAGCTCGGAGTGAAAACAACCAAATCATGAGGACTAGAAGGCAGCCAAGCAAGTGAAAGTCAAAGCACCAATTTATCTCGAATTTGGGAGCTAGGCCCCCTAATTTTAAGGAAGTCATTGGATACTTCATATGTATAAGTAGAGAGGCCTAGAACCTCAGTAGGATTAAGATTTTTGATTGTAAAACTCTACTCTATTTTTGAGCTACAAGACTTGTGACAGTTTTTGATGTAATCCATGGTTTTGATAATAAGAATGAGTTTTGTTTTGAGCCAACACTGCATTAACTCTGAGGGTTGAAGCTCTTGGGTTAGGACCCAACCCTAGCAACCAACGATCCTCTTTATTTTACATGTATGTTAGCATACATTCATGGTTTAATTGTTCATTTGCTTAACTAGTTGCATTTCCATTACAGCAGCATAGAGTAGATTGGTTGTGTTTTAGTTTGCTTCCATTTGTGCCTTCTTTCAATTAGCAGGTTAGCAAGGAGGAAAATATCACCATAAGGTTTGCAGTAGGTGTCTCAGCCTCACCTCCTCCCTCTGGGACCATGACAAGAGGAAGAGATCCTTCAGCAACCCCAAAAACACAAATTTCTAGTTCTTGCATGAGCTTTGGAGTTTGTTGTCTTGATTCAGTACTTGGTTCATTTCATCGTCCTCTTTTTCCATCACTCTATATATGTACTAAGATCTCACTCATATTCTCGTTTCCTTCAACACATTCTTCATGCATAAATCACATCTTAATCAGATTATACCCATGAATTTCCTTACCATTCGATCCACAACAAACCTAACCAATCATCGTCCACCTCGTGTCGCATAGCTGAAGTATTCAATTCAATGTTTGACTTTAGGCACTCCAAATCTCAACCATCAATATGTCTCGCTTGAACCAACTTCTATCGCCTCACCCGCTCGCCAACTATCTTGGTCTATCTGCACTGTCAATCTATCTCACTTGATCCAACAGCTATCGCGTCACCCACTCACCAACTAGCTTGGCCGATCTCCACCGTTGTTCAATCCCGCATGCTCCAACAGCTATCACGCAATCTCACGTGAATTCTTACATGACCGATATCCGATCAAGAGTGCACGAGAAAAAAGTGGTTTTCCCATGCTACGTGTCACCCACTTAGGTTAATCGCGTGAAATTTAGGAATACCACTTACAGCTCTTAGGGTGCGCAATATATTACTTACCACCTATGAAGACCACTCCATCATTTCCGCACATTTTCCACCCTTCTACCGACACATGGCTTGATGTGATCCATCCATCTATTAACTTAATCTCCCTCAATAAGATCTCTGCCACTCATATTCTGTTAAGCCTGTTTGTTGATCTGACTGATCCATTGGTTCCTGTGCACTGCTACATCATTACGTCTTCCTTTCATTGATTTCGATCCTCGATTGCTCTTCCGCTTGACTCCTTCCCGAACTTTGTTTTGCATATTATTTAAACGCTGCCACTCTTGAGCTATGATTTGGTTATTCAATCAAAATCCAACACTATTTGATCATTGAAAAACTCCTCTGAGCACTATCCTTTGTTATAAAACCAGCTCAAGAAAAATATAGAAAAGATAGATCAACGCCTTAGAATTCAGCCTCTTCGAGGGGACAACCTCCTTTACATTACATAAATGAACAATTCTTGGATGATTCAAATGACAAAACCTCCTTTCTATATATAGGAGTCTAAGGAGTCAGAATATAACCCAGCCGACCTAACAATAATAATATAAAGCCACAAAAATAACAATAGAGGGATTCTATGGGGCATAGTAATAACAATATAGGGACAATAGGGGCACAAAAATATTAATAAGGGATACAACTACAATAGTAATGGGGTAATCACTAGTATTATAGGGACCCAACATGCCCCTCTCCTTCAAAAAAGTGTTGTCCTCAATGCTTGAGTAGTTCTGGATGCTTCTGTATAAAATTCGCATCCTCCCATGTGGAATCCTCAGTGGATAAGTTCTTCCACTTGATAAGATTCTCCGAAATTGATCGATTTCGTAGCTGTCGAGTTCTTGTTTCTATGACTGCTTCCGGTTCCAATATAATTTTTCCTTCCTCGTCAAGTTCTGGCAATATTGTTTGAACTGGGAGCTTGTCGCCTATAACCTTCTTTAAACATGAAACATGGAAAACTAGGTGCAATCGAGAAGCTGCAGGAAGCTCCAATTGTATGCCATAGTACTAATCTTTTGCAACACCTTGTACGGACCATAATACTTTGGTGATCATTTATTATCCTTCTTAGCTTGCTTGAGGTACATTTGCTTATATGGTTGTAGCTGTAGGAATACCCAATCACCTACATCAAGACTTCTTTCGCTATGATGTTGATATGCCTGTTGCTTCATTCTATTTTGTGCCAACATGAGGTTATCCTTTAAGAGTTGGAGGACTTGTTGTTGATGTTCGATGTGATGTTCCACTGCTTGAACCTTAGAATTTTCTCTTAAATATGATGTGATGGATGGTGGCTGATATCCATAAAGTTCCATAAATGGGGTCATTTTTGTTGTTGTATGGAAGGAAGTGTTATACCACCATTCAACCAGAGGCAACCATTTGACCCATTGTGTCTTTTTATCAGATGCAAAGCAACGAAGATATCTTTCCAAAAAAAAATTTACTATCTCAATTTGCCCATCATATTGAGGATGATAAGATGAGCTATGAGCTAACTGAGTACCAAGACAAGAAAATAATTCTATCCAAAAATTTCTAGTGAAAATGGGATCTTTGTCACTTACAATAATCTTTGGGTTTCCATGTAGCTTTTGAATTGTTTCCATAAATGCAGTAGAAACTGTACTGGCTTTAAATGGATGTGATAATGCACAAAAGTGTGCATGCTTGGTAAGTCTGTCAACTACCGCCATGATGACACTCTTTCCCTCAGACTTGGGTAAACCTGTGATAAAATCCATTGAAACCTCCTCCCAACGTTGGCTTGGAATGGATAAGGGTTGTAATAGACTCGGTGTCTTAATTGTTTCAGCTTTATTTTGTTGGCAAACCAAACATTCCGCCACAAACTTTTGAATATCTGATTTAAGACCATCCCAAAAAAATTCCTTCTTAACCATGTGGTAAGTTTTTAAAAATCCTGAGTGCCCTCCTAAGGGAGAAGTGTGCAATTACATAAGAATCTTTTGTTTTAGCTGGGAATTCTTACATAGGTATAAGCGATCTTTATACCATAACGAATCATTTTGCCAGCTAAATGTATCAAACATACTAGAATCTTGTTGTAACTTTTGAATAAGTGCCCACACTTCTTCGTCATTCTTCAATTCCTCCCTTGCTTCGTTTATCCAATCTGGTTGGATAATAGAAATGGCGCACAACAATGATTCCACATCCTCATCCTTTCTTGAGAGTGCATCTGCCACCACATTTTGCTTCCCTTTTTTGTAGATGATTTCAAAGTCATGACCCAACATCTTTGTGACCCACTTTGGTTGTTCTTTAGAGGATAATCTTTGTTCTAAAAAGTATTTAAGGCTATCATGATCCATTTTTACCTTGAAGTGTCTTCCCATTAGGTAAGGTCGCCATTTCTTAAGTGCATGGAGTATTGCCAACATTTCCTTCTCATAAATATCTTTGTGTAAAAACTTTCGCTTGATTGGATGACTCTCAAAAGAAATGGGTCTTTCGTCTTGAATTGAAACGGCACCAATTCCATTTCCTGAAGCATCACATTCCACAATAAAGGTTTTTGTGAAGTCTGGTTTAGCTAAGACCGGTGCTTGGCACATTTCCTCTTTAATATGTTTGAAGGCCTTTGTTGCTCCTGGATTCCATGAAAATGCATCTTTCTTCAATAATGTTGTTAGAGGTGCTTCTATTCTCCCATAATTCTTAACTCCCATAATTCTTAACAAACTTGCGATAATACCCTGTCAATCCGAGAAATCCTCATAGATTCTTTATGGATGTGGGGATTTTCCATTCCTTAATGGCTTTAGTTTTGCTAGGGTCTATCTTAACTCCTTCGTGAGATACAATATGACCTAGATATTCCACCTCTTGTACTCCAAAGAAACATTTGGATCTTTTTGCATATAATTGTTTCTCCTCCAATAGTTGTAGCACCCTGTCAACATGTTCAACATGATCCTTCCAAGACTTGCTGTAGATTAGTATATAATCAAAAAATACTAAGAAAATTTTTCTAAGGAATGGTTTGAAAATGGAATTCATTAAACCTTGAAATGTTGAAGGTGCATTGGTAAGGCCAAAAGGCATGACCAAAAATTCATAATGACCCTCATGAGTTCTAAATGTTGTTTTGCAGAATGTCTTCAGTCTTCATTCTGATTTGATGATATCTTGAACAAAGATCCAACTTAGTGAAGTAAATTGATCCATGTAATTCATCTAGTAATTCATCAATGACAGGAATGGGAAACTTATCTTTAATAGTGAGCTTGTTGAGCTCCCTATAATTCAGACACATGCGCCATGATCCATCCTTCTTGTGCACCAATACTACTGGAGCAGAGAAAGAACTTTGACATGGTTGAATTATACCAGCCTCTAGCATTTTTGCAACCATACGTTCAATTTCACTCTTTTGGGCATAGGGATATCTGTACGGCCTGATGTTTGGAGGAACACTTTCTCGAATAAGATGAATAGCATGATCATGATCACGAATAGGTGGGAGAACTTTGGGAGTCTCAAATACCTTGGAATGATTATCGAAGACTTTTTGGAGATCTGGAGAAATAGATGATTCCAATGTGGAAACATCTAGGGAACATAATTGTGCAATTACCCCTCTTTGTTCCTTTTTTAGAAGCATTATCATACCGTTAGAGCCGATTATCTTTCCCAATTTCCTTACAATACCCTTTAATTCAATTTCCTTTCCTTCCATAGAAAATTTCATGAAAAGTTCTTGAAAATTAAAAGCTATTGTACCCAAGGATTGTAGCCATTAGACTCCTAGTACAACATTAGCGCCTCCCATTGGAATGGAAAGCATTGGGCTAGTCAATACATATTCTCCCATGGATAGCTTGATATTATGGCACTTTCCAAAGCAATTTATTGTTCCTGCATTTGCAACCATCACTTGACACTCTGGTGTTGGATATAAGAAGCAATTCAATTCTTTTGCTACCTTATAATGAATAAAATTGTGGGTACTTCCTGAATCAATCAACACTATTGCCTTTTTCTTCTTGATTTGTCCTTCTATCTTGATGGTTTGAGGAGTGGTAATTCTCACCAATGCATTACAAGATATGGTTGGATTCATTTCTTCTTTATCTAGGCTTTGTTCCTAGAGTATATCCTCTTCTTTTGACCTTTATTTCTCCTTTTCTTCTTCCTCTTCACAATCTATGTAGAATACTTTCTTCTCAGCACACTTATGACGTTTAGTGTATTTGTTATCACAGCTGTAACAAATCCCTCTTGCTATTTTTCCTTCCAATTTTTGTGGTGTCAACCTTATAGGTTGTGGAAGACTAGGGGCAACAACACTTCCATCTTTATAGTTGTGAGTGGTATGCTTGCTGGTTGCCATAATTTTGCTTTCCATTTTTCTTACTAACCTGAATGCCTTCTCTAATAAATCAAGTTCCCAAAGGCGAACATCATGTTGGATATTATCCTTTAAAGTCCCTATGAACACATCAATCCTATGCTCCTCTAGAATATTTTTTACCCTTATGTTCAATTTTTGGAACTCCTTAATGTGCTCCATTATTGAACCCTTTTGTTTGAGACTTATCAATTGGCTAGAAAAAGTGTTACTTTTTATATCCTCATAATGTGCTATCAATTCTTCCGTAAAAAGTGCCCAAGTGATAATTTGTTTACGAGAGCAAAGCCATTGATACCATACAAACTGATTTGGTTCCAAATATAAGGTTGCAATACGTAGCTTTTGTGTGTTTTTCATATTATTGAGATCGAAAAATTGCTCCATCTGTAATATCCATGTTGCGGGATCCTTGCCATCAAACTTCCTTATATTGATTTTTGGAATATGGTGGGTCTTCGATCCCACATTAGAGTCTATGAAATCATGATTAAAATTTCTTTTGTTCGCATCATGAGTTTCCTTTACTACCTTTTCACCATTAGTAAGTATTTCTTGTAGAAAATTTGTCAAATCTGTCTTCAAATCTACCATGTCTCTCTTCAAATCTATCTTCAAATCATCCATCTTAGCTTCCATGCCCTTTATCTTAGCTTCTATTAGCTTTCGTGAGACTGACATTTGTTACACTTGGTCTTGTAATTTTGATATATCAAATAACATTTATTTCTCTTCTTCATGAGTCATGCTAGAGCTTTCAGGTTGCTTACTAGGTGTTTGCATTTTCTTTTCTCGGGGCATCAGTTACCGATAATAATGCTCTACTATTCCCTTTGAATTGCTTCAAAATAAATTTTCAAACCAAGCTTAAGCAAAAATTTAAAAAAATCTACACACCTTTTTCCACTTTGTAGGAGCTCGATATTGCCTCTGATGTATCTCTGTACTTTCGGATCATCCAGTTCTGATATTGCGACCTGCAGTAGCCCTCTATGTCCTCTTTCCAATGCCACCAGTTTGATCCAAATTGGATTCTCCATGGAAGAGTTATGTGAAATCTCCCATAGTGACCTGATTATAGACTAGTTCAGTAGAGCGAACTTGTACGACGTGCCACGACTCACTTTTTTTATATTTGGCGCTGAAAAATATAGACAAGAAACTACAGTCCGTACTCTTTCGGTACCTTCTTATGAAATTTCAATCCGATGCTCAGAGGGAAAGTTATGACGATTTTCCTCAGGTCACCTGTTTGGAATGTAATTCAGGAGTCTGCAAAAAGACCTACTTCCTCAGATCATATCTCTGCAAATGTAGCGCGAAAAGATTTGAAATTTGGATAGCACGATTTCTTCTCAAATGGGTTTTTGTTTTAGCTTCTGAAACCTCGCAGAAAAAAGTTATAGCAAAAATGCCACGATGACCTGTTTGGAGCAGCGAAACCCTAGAATCCAAGGTTCTAATACCAAATGTTATGAAACCAGCTCAAGAAAAAGATAGAAAAGATAGATCAACACCTTATAATTTAGCCTCTTCGAGGGGGCAACCTCCTTTACATTACATAAATGAAAAATTCTTGGATGATTCAAATGAGAAAACCTCCTTTCTATATATAGGAGTCTAAGGAGTCACAATATAACCCAGCCAACCTAACAATAATAATATAAAGCCACAAAAATAAAAATAGAGAGATTCTATGGAGCACAGTAATAACAATATGGGGACAATAGGGGCACAACAATATTAATAAGGGATACAACTACAATAGTAATGGGGTAATCACTAGTATTATAGGGACCCAACATCCTCTATCTCAGATCCTCTTTGAATTACCTACACACTTATGTATGCAGAATTACTCTAATCCACACATAGTTCATAATTCAGTTACTCAATACACACCACATAACCTCAGAAATCGAACTTCTCTATTACTAAATAAATATTTACACACAAAATACCAAAAAAGTGCAAACATATTTAGTTTAGTTTCCTTGCTTACACATTAGTATGGTTTGATGCTCTTTACTTCTGTAACTTAGATAGATAGCAGCATTAGGTTAGTGTTGATTTAACAATTCTTCTTAGCATAGTTGTTTAAATGATTAATTAGGATATGGTATGATTTAGCATTACATGTTGTTTTCTTCATTAGTACAGTAGAGTTGCTCTCATAGAATAGATTTGTTTTTCTTCCATCAAAGAATCAAGCCTCTTTTGACTCTATATAAGTCTGGCTTGGAACCCTTGGGTCTCTCGCCAGATGAACAGTGAAAACAGGTAGGACCTTCACTTTTACTTGTGCATATAGCACTGTCACCTCTAAGTTTGTATGAACCCCGGGTTGATAAGTAAAGTTGGTTGCCCAGGAGTTGCAGCATCCTTGCTGCAATAATGGTGCTCATCACTTTTTGGTGCCATTGTCGGGGAGGTGTCTGAGTAGAATGTGATTACTGCTTTCTTTTCTTCTATTTCTATTCTCCAGTTTTTTGCCATTAGTTTATTTCTTCCAAAGTAATCTAGTAGCTTCCTTTCTTTCAGTTGTCATTATCTGCTTTCCTTTCCATTCTGCAATTAGAATTTCGATTCAGCAAGTAACTTTTCTTTCTGTCAGTAGTTTTCATTCAATCAGCAATTTCATTTCTGAAAAGTACTTTCCAAATAAAAATCTTACAAAAAAACAACCCAAAAACATTTCCTTTCATGCCTCATAGGAATAGGGACAATTTAGAGAAATTCTTGCAAAATACCCCCACTGCATCCAATAGCCAACCTTCTCTCTTCTTCAGTGGTTGTGAACTAGAGGAACCTTTAGGTTAGAAACCTGACATATTTGAAGAACCTACAGGGGAAGAATAATAATAATAAACCATTCCTACTAAACCAATGGCTGAAAAATGAAATGACAAAGGGAATAGAGAGAGAGAGTTGAGGGTGCCTTCCCCATCAAGGAAACCAACGGGGACACTAAGATGAAGAATATAAGCCGCTCTTCCCTACCTCATTTCCAAGGCCTAACCACAGAGCACCCCGACACTTTACTATTTGAGTTTGTTGTTATATGTCGAACCTATAACTATACAGATGATGAGCAAAAGTTAAAACTGTATACATCTACCCTCAAGGATGAAACATTGCATGGGTTCATGGGTTCACCTGGAGATACCATCACAACTTGGGCTTAGATGCAGCAAAATTTTAACAAGAAATATCGGGACTACTGTAGGTCAAAGGATACTAAAGAATAAATTTTCAGGATGACCATGGGCCAAGATGAATCCTTAGAAGACTACAAACAAATATTCCAGCTCAATTACAAAAGGGCCAAGTGCGCACTTGACCCGGAGTCACTAAAGCTGGTCCTTCTTAGAGGAGTAAGGGAAGATCTTCTGGATACCTTACATTTGTTAGCAACATGAGGTATCTACTAATTACCCTATGAGGATATCAAGACTGTCTTTAGAAACCATTCTAGTGCAACCAAGAAAAAGGGTAGGAGTAGTCAAGCTATAGCTAGTACATCATCTTCCAACTCATCCATCAAGGGTGAAAATGGAAATATGCTCGAAGATTTCAAAAGTGAGATGCTGCAAACCCTTGCCTTGCAATTGGACACCTTGAATATCAAAAGGAAGCAAGAGGAAGCAGAGAGAGCCTTGGCCATATTTTGTCCTAGATGCACCAGAGGCATCCTAGGAATGCATTTCCATTGAACTGTATTGAAATTTTCTCGGTCTGTGAAGAAAACCACTCTAAAGAAAAGTGACCTTCTTTACCCGAACTCAAAGTTTTATAACAAGGAGCTGAAGGGGTCACTAAGAAAATTTGCTACATCAACTAAAGGAGACCTCTTGGGCCTATACCATACTAGCAGGGTATGCAAGGGTCATCCCATACATATTACAACCCCAACCAAACCACAACTATACCTTCTTAGGGACCCCCTACTCATCCTTCCTAGTCTACACCCCCTCCTTGCTCCTATGCATCCCAGTATCATTCCCAGCTAGCCAACCAGTCATTTCAACCTTACGTTCCACCACAACCTCAGTGGAATACCCCACTCTAGGGATGGAGGCCCAAATACAATAATGATCCAACTCTATTGCCTCCACCACCTACCCAACCACAACTCCTACAATCTGCTCCGCCCAAGCAACCCCAGATGCCTGCCCAACCAAATCTGAACCTGAACAATAGGCAGACTCAATAGGTATGCAGTGGAGAGACATCATACCCAGCTTATGTTGTAGAAATCTAGGAGATCAACCTAAGATCTGGGAGAATTCTCACGGATAACCAACCTCCCTCTCCACATAGGGAGGTTGAGGAAGAAAGAGAGGAAATAAACCTTAAAATAAATCCACCCTTTCCTGAGAGATTAGCCCAACCACTCCATCCTACCCTAGAAGAAACTGAACTTTTGGGATAATTGCAAAATCTGTGTAAAGATCCCCCTTCTCCAGGCAACAAAAGATGTTCCCATTTACAATAAGTTGATTAAGGAGAAATGCTTCAAGCATCCAACAAGAAGAAAAAGGGATGCCCTTGTCTAGTTAATTTAGTGTCCTAAATTTCTTGCATAAATTATCAACCAAGGTTTGTAAACTGATGAAGTGTTATGCACTATATGTGCTTAGTTAACCTTTCTCTTACTTAGGTAAAAGCATGTAAAAATTAACACTGTACTCAGTAAATTCAATCACTGTATGAATTAGATATTTAACCATTTAAGTTAGGGTCATCATCATTTTGAAATGGTTTTTGAAAACATCCATTAACACAATTAATTGACAATTCTGTCCTAAGAAAATGAATAACAAAATAGTAAGAAAAACTAAGCAACTATGTATTCTTATTACTTCAATCTTAATTCAGTTTGGAAACAAAGTCATTTTTCCATGAAATATATTACAAGAACAAGGCTGCACAGTGGTGGTTTTATCCTTATTCTATTGGTTAAAAACTGAAATGAAATATCATTCTAAATTAGAAAACAGACTTGTTAAAAATAGAGTAATAGAAATTAAACTGAAAACAACAAGTGAAAAACCTCCTTCAGTGCAGGGGTCCTCTGCAACTGATGTGGCTAGAATGCTAGCTAGTTAAGGATGCACTTTAAACCATCATTGACAACATGAAGTTTGTATTATGAAAAAAACGAAGTCTGAATACAGAGTATCAGCAAAAAGCCTGAACGTAATTCCTTCTAATTTCTAACTAGTTATTGGTTCCATGCGACCGATATTTATAGGAAAATAACATAACTGTTTATGAGGAAAACTTGCTATGGGTGGCTAATTCGAATTAAATCTAGCATGACTGTTTGTGATAAAAACTTACTAAAAGTGGGTTAATTCGAATTGTAATAGGACTGTTTAAGCTTCTAATAAGCTACAATTCGCTAATTCGAATTAAATATTTGACAGAAATGTTGGCTCTTGATTAGCTATGAAAGAGAAAATCAAGAGTCCTACTACTTCTAGATAACATATTTTGACTTCATCTTTGAGCATGGCCTTAGGCTTGCTTTTCCGTCAATCTGGACTGAGTGAATAGGATAGAATCCATGTGGGGATGATTCTAGAAATGCCCATGTGGCCCAGTTCTTCATTTGACACCTGGAACCTACCAAACCATGAGAGTAGCTACGGAATTCAAAGTTAGCTGTAGAATACGCTGTGTTCTGTAGCTAATTTGCAAAAATCTATTAAAATAGCAAGAACGTGAAAATATAATATGGTGATCATTTTAATGCTTTCCCTAAGACAAAACCTAGCATTTATCATTGATTGGGTCTATAGTCTTATGAGAAAATGAGAGAAAAAGGTGAGAACAAATGTCAAGGAGAAGGTAATTCTGAGGTTCGACATACCCCCACTGCGAAATCATTGCATGTCCTCATGCAATTTGCCAAAAATGTGAGTTATTCTTCCCTAATGCATTTGCTTAGACACCTCTGTTAGTGCATCCAATTTCCTTCTTTTTCTCTTCTTTGAAGTGACCATCATTCTAGGTTTTCTCATAAGAAGCCTATACTTAAGGTTAATCACTACTCTGTTCCAAATCTCATTCTTTCTTTTCAATTTCCTGTTTTTGTTATACCACAGTCCTAGATGCAGAATGGTATTATCGTGAATTTCCTTGTCCAATTTATTTTGTTCCTTCAAGGTTTCATTCCCCTGTTTGATATGTCTGTTCAATATCTCTAATTCATAAATTTCCTATTTGAGAGTATCAATTAGAGGTTCTTGTAGATTGACAGAAGGTTCTGGGTTCATTGAGGCACTTCTCTTCTCCATTGATTCTATATAATCATATATTTGTTGCTGCACTGGGTCTATGCCTAGAGATCTTCTACTTGGGCTACCTTCAAAATGATGAATAGGAGAATTTTGAGGACTGGGTGCAGAAGAGATGTTAACCGGAGATATTTATGGGGTTTCCTCATCTAAATTTATAAACTGTGTCCCTTTTGATGATGTTTTCTTTACCAAACCTCGGAGTCTAAAGATTCTTGTAGGTTGTGGAGGACTTACATTCTCCTCATTTGTGACATTTTTCTCCTTTCTTATCTTTCCTCTTGCCCCAATTTGCTTCTTGATTTCTATCAGTTCTTCAGAGATAAACTTTTCATCATCTTTTTGTAATGAAGACTCAGGTCTGTCTTCAATAGTTATACCAGTCTTCTTTCTTCTGCTTCTTCTGACATTATCTTCTTTAGGTGACTCTGGTGCTTCTTAGAAATGGTTTCTAACGAGGAAATTCTCCCAGGTATCTCCCATGCTTTTTAAATGAAACTCAATCAACACCTTTATGAACCCATGGTGATAGTATCTATGAACTCTATTTTCTTTTGCACATTTGAGGCCATCCTTCTTAAACTATTTAGTAGGAAGAAAGGAAGATTAATTTCTCCATTTTCTAAGAAATTCATCAGTAAATGGATATGGTAGACATACATGCAACTCAATCTCCCCTCACAGGTGATAAATTTCTGTAATATTAATAGCATGTTCCTCCACTTACTTTTAAGAGGTGAAATGGGAATTCTTTTTCTAAAAACAGAGACATCCATACTTGGGTTTTTGAGTATTACTTTCCATGATTCATTGTGGAACTCCTTGTTTTTGAACCATCTTTCACCATGCCTTGGAAGTTCTGTAGCCTCAGTTATGAATGATTCAGTCACTGCAAACTTAATATCTCCAATTTTTACCTCTATATTATCAAAATATCGATCAAAGGATTTTGTAATATCCTTATGAAAATCATCAAATTTCTCGATGAATTTAAACCATCCATATTTTTGCAACATTTCATTGAGTCGTGGGTATCCTTCCATGTACTTTTCTCCTACCGGTTCTGATCTAACAATTAGCCCCATGCCTTCTACTACGCAGAGTTCTCAACCTTTAGAATTACCCTTCCTGGTTTTATGAAATGGATTGACTGTGAATATGGTGAAAGGAACTGCAGGTTTGTATGAAATAAGTAGATGGTAGGGGTTTTGGAGAAATGTGGACACGTATGTCACGTCGTAGTCATGACCGTTAAAAACAATGAGGGAGTTAATTATTGATCGTTATGTGACAAAATATGGAGGATGTGGTGGATATGTAGTATGATGGAGTTTGCAATCAAATCAAATGATGATTCATCAAGGAAAGATATGAATATCCATATTATATATGCTTTATGTTCTAACCTTGCTATTTAAAATAAATTTTTGCACTTTCCCTTTTAGAACTTAACCTTTTCATTTGTTGTTTTCTTTGATGTTGATGTGCAGATACCACTTTTAGAATATCAGTCTTCAAAAACAATATTCTTCAATTCCCTACAATAATCATTTGTTTGGAACAGAGCTACTGAATGAGATATGGCTGCAGAATCAAATTAGCTACAGAATGGAATTAGCTGCAGAACATGATAAAAATCAAGCATGGCTATGCAACATGAATGTGAAAAATGTAATATGATAGTGAAAGGGAATGAAAGTGAAGTGAGATGGAATGAAATGAAATTCATTTTCAGATTAGGAATTGCATATGAATGTAGCTTTATGTCACTACTTATTACAAAAAGAAAATGGAAAATATAGGATGTCAGAAATCTCTGATTTTCACCATGTATTTCCTATATAAGCATGCCAATGAACAATTGTTTTTCACAATTATACATTTTATTATTAATTTTTTTTATTTTTTATTATGTATCTATATATATATATATATATAATATATATATATATATATATATATAGATATAGATATATAGATATATATATATATATATATATATATATATATATATATATATATATATAGATATAGATATATCTATATATATATATATATATATATATATATATATATATATATATATATATATATATATAGATATATATATATATATATATATATATATATATATATATATATATATATACAGGAAAAAACTAAGTTAGTGGAGAAGAAGAATTCTTCTTCACCAACTTCATTTCAGTGTTATCTTGGAAAATTTTGACAAAATCCTCTCTTGAAATTAGCTTATGATATATCTTTAACTAATGACCATTCATAAGAAGAGGTACCTTTCTTTCATCTATTGTCCTTATTCTCACTGCTCCATTATTAAAGGCTTCTTCAATCTCATATGGCCCAAGCCAATGAGTCTGAAAATTTCCTTGAAAATTTTGAATTTTGAATCGAACAAAAGTGCCCCATCCCCTACTTGAAACTTCTTCTCCTTGATATACTTATCATGCCATTTAGCCCTTTGTTGCTGGACTAAACTGGTTCTTTGAACTGCATCTTGCTTGATTTCATCATTCTCATTGAGTTGCTCCAATTTATGTTTCTATGCTTCCGATAAATCCAGTCCCAATTGGACTACCATATTGAAGGTTCTGATTTGAAACTCTATAGGGAACAGGACTTGTTTCCCATAAACAAGCTCATAGGGAGTATGTCCTATTGTGTTCCTCCATGTAGCTTTGTAGGCCCATAAGGCTGCAGAAAGCCTTTATGCCCAATCTCTTCTGTGAAGATGTACAATCTTAGTGAGAATTCCTTCAATCACCTTCTTGGTAGATTCAACTTGACTGTTTGCTTGTGGATGGTAAGGAGTAGACTTTCTATGTTTTATCTTATATTCTTCCACAAGTCTTTCCACCACTTTAGATGTAAATTGAGATCCTTGATCTGTCACAATTTCTCTTGGAGCACCAAAATGAGTGAAGATGTCCTCAAAAAGAAAATTAACTATAGATTTTTCATTAGAAAAAGGTAATGCTTTTGCCTCTACCCATTTGGTGGTATAATTAGTGCATACCAAAATATACTTCTTTTGTCTAGATGGAGGATTAATTGGTCCAACAAAATCCAAGGCTCACTTTTCAAAAGGTTCAATGAGTACCTGAGTTTGTAGTGGCATTTCATTTGAAGGAGCAGGTTTCCCTACCCTTTGGTAGCTATCACACCTTTTGACATATTCTTTGGCATCTCTAAATATGGAGGGCCAATAATATCCTAAATGAAGGATTTTATAGGCTATCCTCTTGTCAGCAAAGTGTCCACCAGAAGGTTCATCATGACATTCCTTAAGAATGTCAGGCATTTCATCTTCTCAAACACATCTTCTGATCATGAGATCTGGACCTATTTTATACAATTCATTAGTAATCCATGAGTAACTTGCACTTGTTTGAATGATTTTTCTTTTCTCCTTAGGAAACAAATGTGAAGGTAATTTTCCTGTGACTAAGTAATTGGCAATATCTGAAAACCAAGGGGTCTGAGTAGTTACTGCAAAAAGATATTCATCAGGAAATTTATCTTCAACTGGAGTGTCATCTTTGATCTTTTGAATTGTAGAAAAGAAATCAGAAACTGTGTTTTGTTTTCCAGGTCTATCCAGAATAGTGATGTTGAATTATTGTAGGAGTAATAACCATCTTATAACTCTGCCATTAGTAATAGGTTTATTCATTAAGTACCTAATTGTAGAGTGATCTGTATGAACAAAGGTTTCATAGCTTGTTATGTAATGTCTGAACTTGTTGATAGCATGAACAACAACTAATAATTCCTTTTCAGTTACAGTGTAATTTAACTCAGTGGGAGTCAAATTCTTGCTTGTGTAATAAATGGTAGAGAGGATCAAATATTTTTGTCTAATACAGCTCCCAGAGCTGTATCTGAAGCATCTGTTGAAATGTGAAAAGGTAGTTTCCAATTTGGACCTCTTAGGATAGGTGCTTCAGAAATTTTTTCTTTTAAAGTCTCAAATGCCAACTGGCAATCAAGATTCCAACTAAATTCACAATCTTTGGTGAGTAATTTCAAGAGTGGGCATGCTAGTTTAGTGAAATTTTCTATAAATCTTCTATAGTATCTTGTGAATCCTAGAAAACTTCTAACATCCTTTGGACAACATAGAATTGATAATTTAGAGTTGACTTCAACTTTAGATTTATCAACCTTAATTCCATCTCTTGAAATGTGATTTCCTAAAACAATCCCTTCTATAAACATCATAAAATAGTTTTCATGGCTTAGTGAAAGGTTTGCTTCCTTACATATTTTAAGAACTTTTTCTAAATTTTCTAAATATTCTTCAAATGTATTCCCATAAATTGTAAATTCATCCATATACACCTCTACACGATCATGTATTAGATCAGAAACAATTCCTAGTACTACTCTTTGGAATGTTGCAGGTGCATTGCACAATCAGAAAGGAAGTACTTGGTAGGCATAAGTTCCCCATGGGTAGGTGAATGTGGTTTTATCTTGATCTTCAGGTGCTACCTGAATCTGATTGTAACCACTAAAACCATCCAAAAATGAGAAATACTTCTTACCTGCTAATGTATCTAACACTTGATCTATAAAGGGAAAAGGAAAATGATATTTTAGGGTAGCTTTATTCAATTCTTGATAATCAATACATACACTCTAGTTACCATTCTTTTTAGGCACAATCACTAGAGGAGAAACCCATTGGCTGTCTGAAATTGGGTAAATGAAGTTTACATTGAATAATTTTTGCAACTCCTCTTTCACAATATCCCTAAGATTTGGATTCATCGTTCTTTGAGGTTGTCTGATAGGTTTACAATTTTCCTCAATGTAGATGTGATGTATACAAGTCTTAGGAATAATTCCTTTTATGTTAGTGTATTCCCATGCATATGCAGAAGAATGTTGTTGTAATGTTTTGATTAGCTTTTCCTGTTGTAGTTTTTCCAAGTTATTGTTTATGTTCAATGTTTTCCTGGAAAGATTTCAACTGTAAAGCTACCAAATTCTTCCATATAATAAAGAGACATCTGCCTAGATGACAAATATTCAATATTGGATTTTTCTTGAAATTGATCATGTTCATATCCTGGAGATGATTCAAAATTTTCCATTATATTTAAGATTTGACTATCTTCACTAATGGTTGAAATAGTAAAGAGAGGCTGAATATCATTTTCATCATCAATCCATTCCTTGTCATTTAGCGATGTGATTGTTCTTGCTAGAGGATATAGAGTGATTTTCTTAGTTAAATTACCATAAGAGATATAGATATCACCAAATATACAACTAATGAAAGCATCAGCTCTAGCCACCCAAGGTCTTCCTAATATAAGTGGATGTCCTCCTAGATTGTTCTTTGGGGTTAAGATCATAAAGTCAAGAGGGTACTCTCAAGAGTCTAAGGACACTGAAATATCTTTTAACACACCATCTGGTTTGATTACAGATCTATCTGCCAATTGCAGTAATGTAGGTGTATAAAGAAGATTAGGAAGTTTGAGATGTTCCATGGTTTGTTTGCTCATGATGTTTATTGCTTCTCCTAAATCAATCAATGTATTCAGAATTTCAAATCCATTGATATGTGCTTTTACAACTAGACTTCCTGGGTCTACATATTTTTGTATGACAAATTTTCCCATCATTATGTCTATTATTTTTCCTACCAACTGAATTCTTTTTACTTCTTTTGTTTTTCTTCCCGGTTTCTTCATACTCAATTCCTTTGTTGTTTTAGCTAGAATTGGAATCTCCTTAATGCCTTGTAACAAAAGGATTTTGATACGGACATTTTTCAATTCATCTAGAAAATCATAATTAGGCAACATAATATGCTTTTCTACCCCTCTATCAACTTGTAATCTTTTAGGAAAAGGAGGTGTAGAAGTAGATACTAGTGGTTGCTCTATGATAGGAGTTGAGTTTATTGGTTCTTTATATTTTTCATTTCAGTATTCTAGTTTAGAAGAGATGTTCCTTCAAAAATTTTATTTGGTTGTAGAGAATCTTCCTCAGAATTGTCTTGTTCTTGAATAACTACATAAGGCTTTTTCTTTTCTAATATCCTACCAGATCTCAGTTGGACATCATTGAGATCTAAAGGAGTGATCATATAAGTTGGAAATTGTTGTCCTTCCACCATATAGGTATTCTGAGGATTTTTATTGTTGGGGTTTGGTAATGGTTGGGCAGGTAACTGATTTGGTCTCTGTGGGAATGGCAGTGAAAGTTGAGGGTTTTGGTTTTGAAGTTGGGGCTGTTGATTTTGTTGAGGAATTCATTGGGGAGTACAGTTTGGATACGATGGAGGATATTTATAGTATGGAGAGAATCTTCCATAACGATTTTTCATTCCTTGAGCCCAAGGTTGAGATTGAGATTGAGATTGACACCAAGGTTGCCACCAAGAATTCCAATTTGGTGGGGGCTGAATATAAATTTGGTTGTTAAAACCTTGATTTTGTTGCCCCTGCCAAGGTCTTCTATAGACAAAGCAAAGAGATTCTATTGGATTTGAAATTGTTTCCTCTTGAAAAATAGCCTTAAGACCAGGAATTGAAGGACAACTTTTGGTCTCATGGTTTTCTGAACAAATCACACAAGTCTCTATGATTTTTGTATCGAAAGGGAATTCTCTTAAAACATGCTTCTTTCTGCATTTGGGACATAAAATAGCTAAAGCATCAGTCTTGACTTTCTTCTTGTTTTGTAACTTAAGGGTTTTTATCTGTTCACTAAGGCGCCCTAGAATATCTGTTTTAAATTCATCAAGAATGTTTCCAATTTCTACCCTACTCATTGATTGAGTTGCAGATTTATTCACTCTAACAAGAGAAGGATCTCTTGGACCTTTCCTAGTTTTGGACTTTCCTCTTGAGAGATGAAAACATAATTCTCCAATGTCACTTAATGGGAGTTGAGAGATATCTCCCTTCCCCATCATGTTAAGGACGTCTATCCACTCATCTCTAATGGCTTTTAATAAAAAAGAATTTAATATATCTTGATCAAAGTTATCCATTTTTGCTCTTTTTAAGTTATAGTTGAATATTTCAATTAAATGCTCCAAATTTCCATCCTCTCTTTGTATCATTTTGAACACTTCATCTTTGTGATTGAAAGGCTTGAAATAATCCAAATACCTGTCCAAAAAAAATTTCATGTCATTCCATGTTCTAATAGACTGAGTGACCAATCCCATGATGATCCGGATTTAAACAGGAACGCAATAGAATACAGAGATAACCATAAAGACAGATATGCAGCGGAAATAATACCTCAATTCATTACTGAAATATGCTTACAAACAGAAATGGAAATAAACCAGCTAGGGCGATGGTAGCTTATCTCTGAGAAGAGATGTGGTGACTACATGCCTCTGAACTGTCTTACAATGAGGCTCAGAGGCCTATTTATTATTGAGAAACAATGGAAAACCCTTCACATTCCAAAACTTAACCCTAGAAGATGAAACACCAAATTGTGGGCCCCGTTTTTGGGTAAGTTGGTACATCAACTTCCCGGGGTCGCGAATTGGTCGTACTATCTCCGTTTGACGTGCATGATAGCCCGTTGGAAAGATCTCTCCGAGGACTACGACGGAAAAGATGATTTTTATCAAAAAAATCACTGGCCGAAGATTTCCCAAAAAACGTCGTTTAGGGCCTCAAAACGGCTCCGGAAGTTTAGGACCCGAAAAACTGCTAAAAATAGTAAACTGTGCTATAATTAAGGAAACTAAAAAGAACTGTAAGAAGCACTAGAGGGTATCCAAGTGGAATTAGCGGGTGGTCACCAATATCCACCTGGATCATTCCTCTCCCCTTAGGAAGCAATGGTCCCCATTGCGTTGAGTTCCTCCATGAGATGAGGGAACTTCTGCTGCACTTGGTCCCTGGTGAGCCACTTGCCCTGGTGAAGGAGTTGTCCTGCTTTGACAACTCGATACAGTTGGATATTCTGCTGGCGAGTGTGCTTGATCTGTGTGTCCATGATCTTATCAGTTGCAACTTGTTCCATGCAAGCTGGATTTAACTCTGTGGGTGTGAGTTGTTCTGCAATGTCAGACATGTCTAGTAATGGTGGAAAGTATGGCTGAAGGCGGTCGACATTGAACACCGGGTGCAGGCCAAGGAATGGGGGAATGCTGAGCTCAAATGCATTGTCTCCCACAGCCTTGGTAATGGTGTAAGGGCCATATCAGAGTGGTCTGAGTTCCCGATAGGCTCCAGTAAGGCGTTCCTTTTGCAAATGCAACCAGACTTTGTCGCCCACTTGAAACTTGTGTGGCACCCGATGTTGATCATGTCGCTTCTTGTACTTGGCATTTGATTTCTCCAGAATGTCATGGACCTGCTGGAGAATATGTTGGATGTGCTCAATGAAGTTGTTTGCCTTATCTATTTTGGACTGGACATGAGCAGAATCTGCGTGAGTAGCTACAAATGGAATGGCCACATCGATGGGACATAGTGGCTGGAATCCCAATCCCACCTGGAAAGGGCTGTGGCCAGTCAAGCTGTGGAGAGCCCGGTTGTAGCTGTGCTAAACATAGGGGAGGCTCTCGTCCCATGTGCGTAGATGCTTTGAGTTGTACATGCGTAGAATGTGTACGATCATCCTGTTGACGACGTCAGTCTGGCCATCAGTTTGAGGATGGAAAGCTGTGGACTTAGTGAGTTTGGTGTCCAGCATCGACAAGAGGCTAGACCAAAATGTACTGAGGAACCTGCTGTCCCGATTTGAAATGATAGACTGTGGGATCCCAAAGTGTACCCATACTCGTTCAAAGAAGAGTTTAGCAGTGGCTTCTGCTGTGATATTCTTCTTGCAGGCCGCCATAATGGCCATCTTTGAGAACCTGTCGACAACCACAAAAACACAGTCATTTCCATGCCTAGTGGAAGGGAGGCCTGACATGTAATCCATGGAGATGGATTCCCAAGGTCAACTACGGGTATGCAGCGGGGTATAGAGGCCTTGCTTCTTGATGGTCAGTTTGGCAATGGCGCAAGCAGTGCATGATCTGATGTATTTCCCGACATCTTGTCGAAGATTCGGCCAATAGAAATATTTCTGCAGTACTGCCACGGTTTTTTCAACCCCAAAATGCCCAACGGCCCGACTGTAGTGTGCTTCCCAGATCATCTTGGCACGCTCGCTTGAAGGAACACAAAGGTGACCTAGGTGGCATAATAGGTCATACTGGAGGTGAAAATCTGGAGCATGCTGACCCTCCAAGAGTGTCTGGTATGTGTGGCCGAATTCTGGGTCGCTTTTGTAGAGCAGTGGCCAATCAGAAGTCTCGTGCCCACAAGAGTTGAGCACGGTGGTTAATGCCATGATCGGTGGTCGACTGAGGCAATCTGCAACATTATTGGTGCTGCCCTTCTTATACTTGATATTCAAATGGAACTGTTGCAGGTATGTGGACCACTTCTGATGGCGATCATTCTGCAATTTCCCTTGGGTCTGTATGAACTGCAGGGGTCGGTGGTCCGTGTGGATGACCGTTTCCTTCCCCAAAATGTAATGCTTCCATTGTCGGCAGGCCTGCACAATGGAATACATCTCTTTGTCATAAGTGGGATACTTCCGGACTGTGTCTGAAAGTGTCTCACTGTGATATGCCACTGGATGCCCGTGTTGAGTAAGGACTGCTCCAATAGCATAGTCAGAGGCATCTGTCTCGACCTCAAATGGTTGTTGCAAGTCTGTTAATGTAAGAACTGGTGCTGTGCAGAGTCGATCTTTCAACTCTATGAATGCCTTCTGTTGAGATTTAGACCAATTTTTTTTTTCTTTCGCTCCTCCCTTGGTGACCTGACTCAAGGGCCAAGTGATATGAGAAAATCCCAACACGAACCTGCGGTAGAAGTTGGCAAGGCCTAGAAAGCTGCGAAGCTCTGTCAGAGTGGTTGGAGATGGCCAATCTCGAATGACTTGGATCTTGGCTAGATCCACATGCACCCCCCGTTCATCAATAATGTATCCCAGATACTGAACCTGGGTCATGCCAAAAGTGCATTTCTCCAAATTGGCACATAACTTGTGTTATCGCAGTGTTTGGAGAACCTGTCGGATGTGGTGGAGGTGCTCTTCCCAAGTCTTGCTAAAGATCAAGATGTCATCCAAGTATACCACTACAAATGAGTTTGTGAATGGCCACAAGATGTCGTCCATTAGCCTCATGAAGGTTGCAGGAGCATTCGTCAATCCGAAAGGCATAACCAACCATTCGAAGAGGCCCTCCTTGGCTTTGAAGGTAGTCTTCTACACATCGGAGGGTTTGATTGGTACCTGGTGATATCCTGACTTCAAATCGATCTTGCTAAAATATTTTGCCCCCTTTAGTTGGTCCAGGAGGTCATCAATCGGTGGGATTGGGTACCTATTACGGACAGTGATCTTGTTCAGCGCCCGATAGTCAATACAGAGTCTCCAAGTCCCGTCCTTCTTTTGTACCAGCACGATCGGGCTCCCACAGGGCGATGAACTCAGACGAATGTGACCTTTTTGTAGCAGCTCCTGAATCTACCTCTTGATTTCATCGTTCTCTAGAACAGAGCGCCGATAGATTGGTCCATTTGGCAGCAGCGAACCTGGGGTTAGATCAATGGAGTGCTTGACCTGACAGTGCAGAGGAACCCCTGCGGGGGAGGTGAAGATGTCCTCATACTCCTCCACGACCTTCTCCATCTGTAGTTGTCGTGCGAAGGGGCCCTGTCTGGAGGTCGTGGCCACCGTCTTCTTCTTTTCTTGAGGGCGTATCATCAGGAAAACAAACTTCCCGGTTTTGGAAATGAGCTTACTGCATTATTTTGCAGTAACCAAAGAGATGGCAGTAGGCGGTGCTACCTCTGGTATCCTGTACAACTTATTTCCCAAAGTAACAATAACAGCACGAGGCCTTGACTCATACACAGCATGTCGCTTCCACAAGTATGGTTGTCCTAATAACACATCACAAACTTCAAGGGGAGCAATGTCACACAATACATCATCCGTGAAGGGCTTGATGTTGTATGGAAGGCGACATTGTTGGCTCACGCGAAGATCCCATCCTTGGTGCAGCCACCCAATGGTGTATGGTTGTGGATGTGCTGTGGTCGGTAAGCCCAGCCGTTTCACGACCTCTGCCGAAATGAGGTTCTTTTGGCTCCCGCTATCGACAATGAACTGTAGCGGGGAGCCCTTTACCCACATCTGGGAGTGGAAGAGACGCTCCTCCTCCTCTAGATCTTCAGGTTCCTCCTTTTGGATCTTCGTGGTGGCAACGGTGGCGTTGGGCTCTGCATCGATAATCTGCTTCCCTTTGTCATTCCCCTTATCGGGTTCTGACTCAGAGTCGGAACATGCATCTGATTCTAAAACCTTTAGCTCGGCCACCAGTGACTGCTTGGCCCGACACTCACTTGTGTTGTGAGTGGAGCTCTTATGGAACTCACACCACTTTCCCGTGTCCTTTTTCGGCTTCGTGGCGCTGTTCTTTGCTTGCAGCTTTGGCAGGTTGTCTTGGGCCACCCCGCCTTGGCTTTGTCCTTTGTTTTGCGGTTTGGGGGCACCTTTCCCTTGTTTCGGATTCGCAGATCCAAAGTCTCGCTTCTTCTGTTTAAACTTTTGCTCGACCTTGACGACATACCAGTATGCCGTGCCGAGCGAGGAGATGTTCAGGAATTCTATTTCTTCTTGGATGTACTTGTGCAGGCAGCCACGATATTTGAGTACCAAATGCTGCTTTGTATCCTTGATACCCAACTTTGTGCGAAGGGTATGGAGAATATTGGTAAACTCAGGTACGTCTTGGTCCCTTCCCTGCCGTAGCGTGGTCCACTTTATGTATTGATCCTCATAGATTCCGACAGGGTAGTACTGCTCCTTGATGGCATCTCGGAATGAATCCCAAGTCGGTGCGACTGAAAAATAGTGAGCCTGTACTTTCATCCTTCTACTCGTAGTAGGTTTCCCACCAATCCTTGACGTGGGGGGCTACTTTGAGAAGAGCGAAAATAATCTTTTCCTGACTGGAAAAATCATGAACAGAAAAATAACCATCTAGCAAATTTAACCATTTATCGACGGCATCTGCGTCTATCTGACCCTCGAATATGGGGATTTCAAAATTAACTTGTACCTTAAATGGTGTGGCGTTTGCAGAGTCGCTGTTGGAAGCCGATGCGTCGCCCTTGGGTAGCCGCAGAAGGATTTGGGCAAATTTGTCCATCATTGCGTTCCTTTGTCGCTCGAGGGCTTCTTCAAGCAAGATTTTGATAGGATCTCCTGCCCCCTCATCTTTCTTTTCATCCGCCATGGGAGGCCGTCGGGATTTGCGAGGCTGGTCTTGCAAAGGTTCGACCAGTTCAAGCCCTAACTCCTTATATCCCGACCTTGTTGGGGACATGCAAAGAAAAACAGAGAAGAAAAGCAGACCGCTCTGATACCACTGATCCGGATTTAAATAGGAACGCAATAGAATACAGAGATAACCATAAAGACAGATATGCAGTGGAAATAATACCTCAATTCATTACTGAAATATGCTTACAAACAGAAATGGAAATAAACCAGCTAGGGCGATGGTAGCTTATCTCTGAGAAGAGATGTGGTGGCTACATGCCTCTGAACTATCTTACAATGAGGCTCGGAGGCCTATTTATTGTTGAGAAACAATGGAAAACCCTTCACATTCCAAAACTTAACCCTAGAAGATGAAACGCCAAATTGTGGGCCCCATTTTTGGGTAAGTTGGTACATCAACTTCCCGGGGTCGCGAATCCATGATAGCTCGTTGGAAAGATCTCTCCGAGGACTACGACGGAAAAGATGATTTTTATCAGAAAAATCGCTGGAGGAAGATTTCCCAAAAAACGTCGTTTAGGGCCTCAAAACAGCTCCGGAAGTTTAGGACCCGAAAAAATGCTAAAAATAGTAAACTGTGCTATAATTAAGGAAACTGAAAAAAACTGTAAGAAGCACTAGAGGGGATCCAAGTGGAATTAGCGGGTGGTCACCAATATCCACCTGGATCACATGAACCATTTTAAAGCAGCTCCTTTCAATGTTGAAGGAAACAATTTGAGTTTTTGAGAGTCTTATAAATAATCATAAGTTCTACACAAGACTTAAAATTCAAATAAAAAGGTTTTAGGATCTTCACTTTTTAATCGAAGAAAATTTGGGAGGATAGAAGGTGAGATATTTTTCATTGTGGCATCCGTTTCTTCATCAACTATAGGGAATCCAAAAGAATTATCAACTTCCCTATTTCCTCTACCTCTTACATTATTATCCCTTCCTTCTCCATTATTTTCTCCACCTCTTCCTCTACCTCCTCCTCCTCCAAATAGTGAAAATTCTCGATCTTCTCCTTCTTCTGCCATTATAGTTTCTTAAGAGTTAATATAAGATTCAACCTACAAGGTTAATTGCTCTTCCTATAGTTCCTATATCAATGGTATGTGGAAGAAAGGTTCTACTTCTTCCTCTCCACTAGGTATTCTTAATTCTTCAACTAAAATATATTCCCCTGTAGAGGTGAAAAAGGCTACTCCTTCTGTTGGAGATCCAAGATTTTCTTCCTCTAGGACTGCCTCAGTAGATGAAGTAGGATATCCTCTTGATTGGATTTATGACCTTAGAACTTCAGGAGGTTTATGGCTAGGAATATGAGTTTGAGATGGAGGTATATCTCTTCTTAGTCTTGGTGGAGTAAGTAGTGTTGTAGGAATTAAACTCCAACCTCTAGCTATGAATCTACCCCTAGAGTCCCTTTCTCTATGCATATCATTTTTTTTTTGGATGTAAGAGATGAATTTACCTAATTACACTTCCCCGGCAATGACACCAAAATGTTTAGTCAATTTAGTGTCCTAAATTGCTTGCATAAATTATCAACCAAGGTTTGGAAACTGATGAAGTGTTATGCACTATATGTGCTTAGTTAACCTTTCTCTTACTTCGTTGTTTTGTATTTTATGTTTGGTTTGGGGGTTTCTGTTCTTTAATGTCTAAGAATATACAACCTATGAGAAAATTTAAATGATCTAATGAATTTTAAAGGAAAGAAAAGGTTCCCAAGTTAATCTAATTTCCTAAAAATGGACCAAGCACTATTGACTAGTTAGAACCTAATAAGAAAATAGAGTATCTATCTTATATTATCATTATTCCTAATCCATGGATCTAATTCTTAAAACCAAGAGTGATATTGATGCAGAAGGTAACTCAGTAATTGCATTTATTTAAACATTCAACCATTCAATTTTGGAATACGATGAAATCAATCTCCTTGAAATGATTTTTTGGAATATCAGTGATGTAACTAAGTAAGGACTTGAAAGCAGAAAAAAAAGGTAAAAGCATGTAAAACTTAACACTATACTGAGTAAATTCAATCACTGTATGAATTAGATATTTAACCATTTAAGTTAGGGTCATCATCATTTTGAAATGGTTTCTAAAAACATTCGTTAACATAGTTAATTGACAATTCTATCCTAAGAAAATGAACAACAAGACAATAAGAAAAACTAAGAAACTGTGTATTCTTATTACTTCAATATTAATTTAGTTTGGGAACAAAGTCATCTTTCCACGAAATATCTTAGAAGAACAAGGCTGCACAATTGTGATTTTATCCTTACTCTATTGGTTAAAAACTGAAATGAAATATCATTCTAAATTAGAAAACAACTTGTTGAAAACAAAGTAATAGAAGTTAAATTGAAAACAACAAGTGAAAAACCTCCTTCAGTGCAGGGGCCCTCTGCCACTGATGAGGCTAGAATGCTAGCTAGTTAAGGATGCACTTTAAACCATCATTGACAACATGAAGTTGTATTATGAAAAAAACAAAGTTTGAATACAGAGTATCCGCAAAAAGCCTGAACGTAATTCCTTCTAACTTCTAACTACTTCTTGGTTCCATGCAACCAATATTTATAGGAAAATAAAATAGCTATTTATGAGGAAAACTTGCTATAGGTGGCTAATTCGAATTAAATGTAACATGATTGTTTATGAGAAAAACTTGCTACAAGTGGCTTAATTCGAATTGTAATAGGACTGTTTAAGCTTCTGATCAGCTACAAGTGGCTAATTCAAATTAAATATTCATCAAAACTACTAGAATCTTGATTAGCTACGAAAGAGCAAATCAAGAGTCCTATTGCTTCTAGATAACGTATTTTGACTTCAACTTTGACCATAGCCTTAGGCTTTCTTTTCCATTGATCTGGACTGAGTGAATAGGACATAATACATGTGGAGATGATTATACAAATGCCCATGTGGCCTAGTTCTTCATTTGGCACCTGGAACCTGCCAAACCATGTTAGTAGTTATGGAATCCACAGTTAGCTACAGAATAGGCTGCATTCTATAGCTAATTTGAGAAAATCTATTAAAATAGAAAGAACATGAAAATATAATATGGTGATCATTTTAATGGTTTTACTAAGACAAAACCTAGCATTTATCATTGTTCGGGTCTATAGTATTATGAGAAAATGAGAGAACAGGGTGAGAACAAATGTCAAGGAGAAGGTAATTCTGAGGTTAAACAATCCCTACCATTAATGTCATTGGGTAGTTTTCTGACTTAATGCTGGGGCAAGTAATATGTTTGAAATATTTGGACCCTGGAATCCCTGTAGTAGATGTGTACATCAATGGAACCATCATCCCACATACTTTGATTGATCTTGGGGCTGCCATTAATGTGATGACCAAGGACACCATGCTCAAGATCAACCTCCAAGGGTCATTGAGGAAGACCACAATAGTTCTGCAACTTGCAAACCATTCCACAGTCACCCCTAAGGGAATTGTAGAGGATGTGATGGTCTCCATTGACTCCTGGGAGTACCCTATAGATTTTCTAGTTCTCCAGCCTAAGGCTAAGCTTATTGGTTACCCTCTCATCCTTGGGAGGCCATGGTTGGCCATAGTCAATGCTTAGATTAGCTGTAGAGCTGGGAATATGACCATCAAGAACAAGCATATGTCCAAACAGTTAGTCTTATACCCTCCTGCTCAACCTTCTCTAGAGCATGATTTACCTTTATGGTTGGAGGAGGAAGAAGAAGATGAGTTTTATTTTTCCCAACTTTATTCTTTGGAAGTAACCATAGGAGGAGGATAGCAAGATGAGGATGACTTAATTGAACACCTGAGTTCGTTGCCATTAGAAGAAGAATTAAGGGAAACCAAGAACAATCATCCAATTGACTTATGCTTGGCCGATTCCAATCCACTCGGTGTGAAAACCATAGAAATCAGCCTAGAGAAAACTTTGAAAATTAATCCATCTCTTTCTGCTCTAGAAGAGGAAAGGCTATGCAACATGTTGAGAGAAAACCTAGAAGCCTTCGCTTAGAGTTACAATGAAATGAATGGAGTACACCCCTGAATGTGCACTCACCACATATAATCAAAGAAGGTTGCAAGCCAGTCCAACAATCACAAAGGAGGATGAATCCAGCTCTTAAAGATATAGTCAAAGAAGAACTGCAAAAACTGGTAGATGCAGGATTCATTTACCCTATCTCTGATAGTCAATGGGTCTCTCCTTTAGTGTTAGTTCCCCAGAAAAATGGTAAGGGAGGATTTGTGTCGATTAAAGGGAGTTGAACAAAGCCACAAAGAAGGATAATTTTCCCCTACCCTTCATGACCAAGTGCTAGATGGCCTAACAGGGAAGAAGTTTTTTCCTTTCCTAGATGGATTCAATGGGTACAACCAAATCCAAATCTGCCTAGAAGACTAGGATAAGACCACATTCACTTGTCCTTGGGGTAATTTTTCTTCTAGGGTCTTTCTTTTGGCATATGTAATGCTCCTGCCACTTTCCAGAGAGCAGTCTTAAGTATTTTCACCAAATTAGTACATGATGCGGTGGAAATTTATATGGATGATTTTACACCTTATGGCTGTGATTTTCAAGAAGCCCTTACTAACCTAGGCAAAGTATTGCACAAATGCATTGAAATGAACCTATCTCTGAGTCTGGAAAAATGTGAATTCTTAATGACTGAAGGGATGGTGCTATGACATTCAATATCTTAGCAAGGACTACAGGTGGACCCGAACAAAATAGAAATCATCCAAAGGGTCCCACCTCTGCAAAAGCAGAGGGATGTCAGGAGTTTCTTGGGGCTAGCTGGATACTACCGGTGGTTCATAAAGGACTTCAGCAAGTTGGCCTCTCCTTTATTTTGGTTGTTGGCGAAAGATTCAGAGTTTATATGCTCAAAAAGCTGTCAAGAGGCCTTAGACATTTGAAAGGGTCAGTTAACCACTGCACCAATACTTTGAGGCCCAAACTGGGTCCTCCCTTTTCACATTCTTGCTGATGCCTCACACAAAGCCATAGGAGCATCCTTAGGTTAGGTAGAGGAGAAATTTCCATATGCCATCTATTTTATCGGTAAGAACCTGTCAAATGTTGAGCTAAATTATGCTGTGATTGAAAAGAAACTCCTAGATGTTGTGCATTCATTAAACAAATTTAAGCATTACATTACATACTACCAAACATTTGTGCATACTGACCATGCTGCAATCAAATATTTAATGAATAAACCAGATGTGAATGCTAGAATTATAATATGGTTTCTTTAATTACAATAGTTTCATCTAACTATTGTTGATAAGCTTGGTAAGGAAAATGTTGTTGCATACTTTCTATCTAGGATGAATATGCCTGTAGGTGAAGAAGGAATGGTGGATGACCAGTTACCAAATGAACATTTTTTTTCTATTTTAGTTCTCTCCCCATGGTTTGCTGATATTGAAAACTATTTGGTATCAGCACAGTTCCCACCAAACTTGCCCTCCAGAGAAAAGTGAAAGATAGCCAAGAAAAGCATCCCCTTCACCTGGATTGGGGGTAATATTTTCAAACTTGGCCTAGATCAAATATTGAGAAGGTGTGTAAGGGAAGAGGAAGTTTTTGACATCCTTCCGACCTGTCATGATGGGACTTGTGGAGGTCACTTTGCAACAAAGAGGACAACATTCAAAGAGTTACAAGTGGGCTATTATTGGCCCACTCTTGATCAAGATGTGAAAAAGTACATTAGTCAGTGTGATAGGTGCCATAGGTGTTGGGTTGTGTTATATTCTTTCCACATAGTTAACAAGGGGTTTGAAGAGCACCTGTAACCCCACTTTATGGGGTCCGGGGCAACACCCTGGAAAATTTTGGTTTTGGACCTTATGTTAGATTGGGCGGACCCACCTATGGTTTTGTGCATGATTTTCACACATGTTTTTTGGACGCGATGGTTTTTTGGTCCATGGTATTGGACGCGATGGTTTTTGGTCCATGGTATTGGATGCTTCGGCATGTATAAATATGTATTGTAACATTGAAAGGAACATAATGAAAAATCAAGCTGGTAGTCCCTATTTTGGGATCCAGGGGAAAATCTCTGTGTATATGTGTTTTATGTGTTATGATATCGCATTGTTTATTTTCTGTGTTTTAGAATTCATATGCAGGTAATCTCTGTAGGGGGTTAAAACCTACATTTGGTATCAGAGCTGTTTTGGCTTCAAGGGGATTCCTTTGCTACTGAGGTGTTTCGCTCGGGTCTGTGGTAGACCCTGTTCAGTGGGAAATATGAGAGATCGATTCTGGTGGTGAAAGAAGATGGCAAGTAGTGGAAGGATAGAGATCAAGAAATTTAATGGTCAAAGTTTTGAGTTGTGGAAACTCAAGATGGAGGATCTGTTGGTGGATAAAGACCAGTAGATCGCGGTAGATCTGAGTACTAAACCAACGGGAGTGTCCGATGAAGAATGGAAGAAGTTGGATTGGAAGGCAAAGAGCACAATATGATTGTGTGTCTTAGATTCAGTATTGCTGAATGTATCAAGGGAAGCTACGACGAAGGCTTTGTGGGATAAGTTAGGGACTTTATACCAAACTAAGTCTCTAGTGAATAAATTGTTCCTGCGGAAAAAGATATATAACCTAAGGATGAAAGATGGATACTTGGTGATAGAGCATCTGAATGAATTTAATACTGTGGTAAGTTAGTTAACATCTATTGATATTAAAATTTTAGATGAAGATAAGTGCATCAGTTTGTTTTGTTCTCTACCAGATTCGTGGGATAGTCTCATTATTGCAATAGGTAGCAATGCAACTGCCTTGCATTTTGATGAAATAGTCTCATCCTTGCTGACGGAGGAGATGAGACAGAAAAATATGGAGAGCCAAAATTGTGATGCCTTGTCTGTATGAGGGCGGACCTAGAACAGAAACAAAAATAAGTCATCGAGTGGGAGATCTAAATCTAAAGGGAGATCTAAATCTCTAGGAAAACCTGTAAAGGTGGTGTGCTGGAAATGTGGAAAGGAAGGGCACTACAAAAGGGACTGTAAATCTAAAGCTCCTAACAAAGGAAAGGGATCTGATGAGGATCCTTTTACAAAGGTGAAAACCACCTCAGATGAAGGTGGGGATGTGTACTTGGCTTCTTCAAGTACACATGTAGATCATGAGGCATGGTTGATTAACTCAGGTGCATCCTTTCACTTCACTCCACATGGAGAGTGGTTCTGCGAGTATGAGAAATATGATGGTGGTGATGTCTTCTTGGGGGATGACAGGAAGGCTAGAATCTTTGGTCACAGAAAAGTAAAGTTGAAGTTGCAAGGTGGAAGGGTTAGAATGCTTCCAGGTGTTCTACTTATTCCTGCATTAGCCATAAATCTGATTTCTGTTAGCAAGCTGGATGATGTAGGTGTAAAAACAGTGTTCGAGAAGGATACCTGCGAGATGGTTCGAGGAGCACTGGTACCGATGCAGGGAGTTCGGATTGGAGCTCTGTACAAGCTGCAAGGTAGCACTATTATTGATGGGTGCAATAATTTTGTGGTTCCTTAAAGTGGAGCAGAAAATCTAGTGGTCTATGGAGAGAAACCATGTTGTGGTATCAAAGGCTTGGACATATTGGAGAAAAGGGCCTTTGGATACTTCATGGTAAAGGTATGGTAGAATGTATGAGTAATATCTCTCTGGATTTTGATTTCTGTGAAAATTGTGTATATGGGAAGGAGAATCAAGTGAGTTTCCCCTCTGGTAGTAAGAGGGTGAAACAGATATTATAACTTGTGCATAGTGATGTGTTTGGACATGTGAAGGTTCCATCAATGGGTAAGTCTGTGTACTATGTATCATTTATAGATGACTTCTCAAGGAATACATGGATATACTTCCTTAAGAAGAAAATGGATATATTTCCTTAAGAAGAAATCTGAAGTCTTTGATAGGTTTAAAGAATTTAAGGCTCTCGTGGAAAACTAGAGAGGGAAGAAGATAAAGGTGTTGAGGACAGATAACGGTGGAGAGTTTTACAATAAGGAATTTGAAGAATTCTGTAAGAAGTGTGGTATAGCACGGAAGAAGACTACTTCATATACACCTCAGCAAAATGGAGTTGCAGAAAGAATGAATAATACGTTGATGGAAAGGGCAAGAAGCATGCTCAGTGATGCTAGGTTAGGACAGGAATTCTGGGCAGAGGCGGTGGATACTGCATGTTATCTAGTCAACAGGTCACCTTCATTAGCGTTGGAGTATAAGACTCCACAAGAGGTATGGACTGGTAGGAAACCCTCTCTTTCACATCTGAGGGTATTCGGATGTGATGCATATGTACATGTTCCAAAGCAGAAACGAACCAAGTTGGATAGTAAATCTGAAAAGTGCATCTTTATTGGGTATAAGGATGGTTTAAAGGGTTATAAGCTTTGGAACCCAGTCACATGGAAGGTTGTGTACAGCTAAGATGTGGTGTTTAGAGAGGTGAAAGATGTTATTAAACATGAAGTCCAATGAAAGGAACTTGAGAAGATAGAGTTTGAGCTAAAGGAGGAAGAATCAGACTCTACAGCAAAGGAGGAATCAGAAGATGAAGAGCCACAAACTCTAGCTGTGAGAAGATTAGTTCGAGAAAGAAGGCAGCCTAAAAGGTATAGTCCATTTGCTTTTTGTTCAAATTTTTCTATATCTTTTACTGACGATGATCCCAGAACTATGAAGGAAGCAGTAGATTCAGAGGATGGAAAACTCTGGAAAGAGGCCATGGTTGATGAAATGGCATATTTGCACAAAAATGAGGCTTGGGATCTGGTGGAGTTTCCAGCTGGAAGGAGACCCATTGGTAGTAAATGGGTGTTCAAAAGGAATACAATGTAGAAGGAAAAGTGGAGAAATACAAAGCTCGGTTGGTAGCAAAAGGTTATTCCCAGGTGCTGGGAATTGATTTGGTGATATTTTTTCTCCTGTTGCCAAGGTAATTTCTATTAGATTACTTTTATCTGTTGCTGTTACTTTTGATTTTGAGGTAGAACAGATAGATGTGAAGACAAAATTTCTTCACGGGGATCTGGAAGAGGAAATCTACATGAAGCAACTTGAAGGCTTTGTAGCGACGGGTAAGAAAAAACTGTATGCAGATTAAAGAAGTCTCTGTATGGGTTAAAACAGTCAACAAGGATGTGGTATCAGAAATTTGATACATTTATAAGGGGACTTGGCTTCACCAGAAGCAAAACAGATCACTGTGTAATTAATTGGTGACCATGTTATTTATCTGGTCTTGTATGTGGATGATATGTTGCTGGTTAGAAATGACAAAGAAATTATCCAAGATTTGAAGACCCAATTGTCCTCCAAATTCGACATGAAAGATCTTGGTGCTACAAACTATATTTTGCGCATGGAAATTAAAAGAGATTTGGCAAAGAGGAAGCTCTGGTTAAACCAGAGGAAGTATGTCGAGACAATACTGTAGAGGTTTAATATGCAGGATAGTAAACCGGTGAAGGTTCCTATAACTATAGGTGTGAGGTTATCTGCTGAACAATGTCCCAAGACACAAGAAGAGGAAGAGGACATGTCCCGTGTTCCATATGCAAGTGCAATCGGTAGCCTAATGTATGCAATGGTCTGTACCAGACCAGACATTGCACATACAGTGGGAGTATTGAGCAAGTTTATGTCAAAACCAGGAAAGAAGCATTAGACAACAATGAAGTGGGTTTTCAGGTATTTGCGTGGCACTAGTGATTATGGTCTGTGCTACCAAGGAAGACCAGGATTGGACAGAGTGTTGGATATTTGTGGCTTTGTTGATGCAGATTGGGCTGGAGATCTAGATCAGAGAAGATCTACAAGTGGGTATGTGTTTAACCTATTTGGAGGTGAAGTCAGTTGGATGAGTAAGAAACAATCTGTAGTGGCACTATCAACTACAGAGGCAGAATACATGGCATCCACTCATGTAAGCAAGGAAGCAGTTTGGTTGCAGAGATTGTGTTCAAGTATGGGGTTAGTACAAGAAGCTATAAGGATAGATTGCCACAACCAAAGTGCAATTTTCTTGGCAAAGAACCCTACATATCATTCAAAGACAAAGCACATTGATGTTTAGTATCACTTTGTGAGGGATATGATAGAAGACAAAAAGGTGTTGCTGGTAAAGGTGGACAGTTTGAAGAATACTGCAGATGCATTGACAAAATCTGTGAGCTCTAAGAAGTTCTCTTGGTGTAGAGAGACAATTGCCATTTCAGGGCTGGGAAAATGACTAAGCTCTCTTGTGGCCCCTTATGGAAAGAAAACAACAAGTGGGAGAATGTTGGGTTGTGTTATATTCTTTCCACATAGTTAACAGGGGGTTTGAAGGGCACCCGTAACCCCACTTTATGGGGTCCCCAGAAAATTTTGGTTTTGGACCCTATGTTAGGTTGGGCAGACCCACCTATGGTTTTGTGCATGATTTTCGCACATGTTTTTTGGACGTGATGGTTTTTCGGTCCATGGTATTGGACGCAATGGTTTTCGGTCCATGGTATTGGATGCTTTGGCATGTATAAATATGTATTGTAACATTGAAAGGAACATAATGAAAAATTAAGCTGGTAGTCCCGGTTTTGGGATCCAGGGGAAACTCTTTGTGTATATGTGTTTTATGTGTTATGATCTCGCATTGTTTATTTTCTGTGTTTTAGAATTCATATGCAGGTAATTTATGTACGGGTTTAAAACCAACAATAGGATGGGAAAGCCTATTCCAAGAGATGAAATGTCCCAACAACATCAAGCGACTTTTGAGCCATTTGACAAGTGGGGCATGGACTTCATTGGGCCTATCAACCCTCCTTCAAAGCAAAAACAATACATTATTGTGTGCACTGATTATTTCACTAAGTGGGATGAAACTAAAGCGATTAAGGCAACAACAGAAGGGAAGGTGGCTGAGTTCCTAAGGGAGAATGTATTCTACAAATTTGGGTACCCTAGAGAGCTAGTCACAGACCAAGGCAGCCAACTTACCTCCTGCATGATTGAAGAATTTCCCAGCCATCACAAAATCAAGCATATGACCTCCACTCCTTATCATCCACAAGCTAATGGGCAAGTGGAGGTGACCAACAGGGCACTGGATAGCATCTTAACCAAGGTAGTGAGCAACAACAAAAACGATTGTGCAGAGAGACCAGTTGAGGCCACTTGGGCCTATAATACAACATGGAAGACCACCACTAGATTTACACCCTATTTATTGGTCTATGGGAAAAGGGATTTATTTTCCATTTATTTTGAATATAGCATATTAAGGATGGCATCCCAACTAGATTTGGATCTCAACCATGCATAGAAAGAACGATTGTTCTAATTGAATGGCTTGATGAATTCAGAATGCAGGCCCTCCTACATACAGAGATAGTTCAGCTTCAGAGGAAGATCTGGCATGATAAACATATTAAGGAGAAGCAATTCCAAGAGGGCGATTGGGAATTTTTATGTGATTCTAGTTATAAAGACTTCAAGGGCAAGCTAAGGACAAGATGACTCGGACCTTATGTGGTGGAAAGATGCCATGATAATGGTTTAGTGCAAATCAGAACTATAGATGAACAAGCCATTCCATTGCTTGTTAATGGACACTAATTGAAAATGTAAAAGAGGCCTTAAGCAAGAGTTCATTCACAATATCAGTAAGATAGTGATGATGGTGGAGCAATTTCCATTTCCTCCCTCATTAGGTCACTAAGAAAAAAAAGAATAAGGACTCATGTGAAAACCTCCATGAGGTGCGTGAGTCCCATATTTGGGTTGAAAACCTTGTGAGGTGGCCCAAGGATAAAAAAATAGAAAGAAGAATAAGAAGATCCCTGGATGAAAACCTTCTTTGAGGCGTCCAAGGAAAACATCTAGGGTGTAAACCTCTCTGAGGCAGCCTAGATGTTTTAAAAAAAGAGAAAAAGACATAATTGTTATTTGCAGGTGTGTGAGAAAAACAATCAAAGAGCAAAGAGAAGATCCAAAGGGAACCCTTCCTCACACATATTCATCTCCTCCACTCCTTACCATGCATCCCTCCATCAATTCCATTGTTTTTTCACTTCATTGCTTCAATTTAGGCGAAGACTATGTTTTCTACAATATCCCCTATATTCCTACAGGATCCCCTGAAAACCTATAGGATGATCCTGTAGGAATTACAGTGGCCCAGAAAACCTACAAGAAGCAATCTGAGGGTGAATGGTAGGTTCCCCAAAATTCATTCTAGACATGATCTAACCCCTTACCTCATCCATTACCACCATCCCTGCACTCACCATTCAAAACAAAAAGAGATTAGTTTTTGCCACTTATGAAAAAAAAGAAAAAGGGGAAAACAGAGGAGAGTAAGAGCATTACCTAAATATCCCTTGCTCCACACACACTCCTACTCCCTGTATCCATTCATTGCAGCATCCTCATAGCCCCAACCAGCAACATGATTAAGAAATTCTAAGGGAGAAGTAGCTATAGGACATCCTGTAGGAAATCTTGTAGCAGCCTATCCTACAGAATATCAATCATAAACCACAAGTCTTCACTGGGATGATCTTGGAGCTCCACAAAAGCAACAACATTAGATCTTTAGTCATAGACACCTACAATAGACAAGAAACTATCATCAGACAGTAGAGGAGGAAGAAGAATGAAAATGTAGCAAATAAACAACGCAACACCTCTGATCTTCGACAACTGCAGCATGGCATCGAGACCACAGGAAAATATCCCGCTCACTCACTGATATGCATCATTTAATCAAAAGTTGTAAGGGTTATAAGGTAGTTGGTTTCAAAAAATTCACAGGATATGATGATGAGGTGGCTCAAGAATTTTCTCATTCCCTCACTCCACACAGCAGAATCCATGCCACTATTATAATTAGAGGGCTCACTATAGATCTCACCCTAGAGCTCATCAGTAGGGTCACCACACTTCCCCTAGGAATTCCATGGAGAATAGAAGACAAAGAAGACAGTCAGGTGGCAAAAAGGAAATTCCTTTTAGAAGGTGAAGAACCCTCACAGGATAAAAATGGAGTAAGGAGGGACAGTATACCATACCCATGGAGTGAGGTAGGTTACCAAATCATCAAATATATCTCATGTGAGGGTAGATACAGTGTTGTTTATGGCTACCATTTTAGGATGCTTAAAGAATTAAGACTTGGGGTAGAAACACCAGTTCACCAAAGACTCAACATACCCTATTTCTTGATGCGATCACTCATAGACTCCAGCAACAATGTAAAGGAAGGGAATTCCCAACAATTGGCTCACCAAGGGTTGATTAGGATCCTCATTAGGGATGCCCTCCAAAACCTCAGGATCCCTATAACATGGTCATTCTCCAAAGACTTACCAACAAAGGATGACATCAAAACCCTCACCTATGATGTTAGTCCTTCTGTCAGTGAGGAGGAGGCAAAACAAGAAGAAGAATATACAGAGCTAGATGGGGATGAGATGGATGAAGAAGAAACTAATACAGAGGAACATCATGAAATAGAAGAAGAAGGGGGAGAAGAGAATGAGGATGATGCTGAAAGAGAGGAGGAAACGAGGGAAGAAATTGATGGAGATGAGGGAGAACAACAAGAGGAAGAAGATAAGAAAAACAGAGAGGAAGAAGGCATTGAAACAAAATGGGAAGAACACAAGGAGGAGTCACCTAGGGTGTCTCCAGAGGCCCCTAAGAGGTAGGCGGTAGCTGCCCTCACCGCTCTCAACAGCCCAGTCAAGAAAAAAGGGAAGCGAAGGAGGCAAACCCCTCTATATTTCATAACAAGAAAGAGCACAAGAATTAGAAAAGGAAAGCTACAAATATCAACAAAAATCCCTATTGATATTGAAGATTCCTCTACACTAAGAGACAAAATGCCTTCCTCTAAGTCACCACTCACCTATGTAAGAAGGCCTAGTACCAGTTCAACTTCCTTAAAGGGTAAGGCCATCCTACAGAATCCATAGCAAAAATACAAGAAGCACAGAAATTATAAAGCAAGGTAGCGGTGCAGCAAGAAACGAAAGAGGAAGACCCTAAAACAAAGGAACCAAGTCCCCAACCTAACCTAGACTCCAACTACCGGTTTATTGAAGGAGGCAGGGTGATACCTCAAAAATTTTCCATCCCATTGTTTTCCGAACTTGAGAAGGAGAGGGCTAGAACCCACAGATGGATGAAAATTTCCAAATCAAAATGGGATGAAGACATTGGGCACATGGAAGAGAAGCTCAAGGAAATGGGTAAAGAGATAAATGGCTTAAGGAATAAAGAAGCAATAATGAGAGATCAACTTGAGAGGGAAAATGCATCGTAGAGAGGACAACTGCAAGAAAGGGAAAACCAACTAGCATGTATGACCAGCCTCTCCTTGGATGCCATCAAGTGTAGGATTCTAGCTAAATCCTATGCTCTTTACCTTAGAGAACAATGGTTGAAATTTCAGATTAAATCACTAGCACAAAGGGGGACCATACCATTTCAGGACTATAGGCAGTTTATTGATCTTTGTGATCAAAGTATACTAGAGGATAGGACCAAAATGGTTGAGTTTTACTTGCACAACATGGTCCTCATAGACATGAATGTTTGGGATCCTAATGCCAAGCTAGGAGATCTACAATTAATGGCTTTGGCATCATGGATGAACCATGAGGAGTCAAGGGCTGCAAATATGAAAAGAATATTGGCCAGAGAGAAAAATGAACCTCTTTTCATCAGAGTTGAACAATCAAATACCATGGCCCTAATCAGCACCCATAATCTAATTGCAAATGATCCTCATCTGGCACCTAGATATCTTGCTACCCAAGAGCAAGAAATTTCACATTTTGAGGATATGTTTAGGTTGTTAGGAGATGATAGTATACATACCTACTTAAGGAGATGGAACACACCGCCACACAGTTGAAGATTAGAGAATATCACTCCCCTCAAAGGTTGAGAGAGGCACTCAACATAACACCTATGTATAAGCAATCGATGCAAAGGTTGAAGGTAAATTGGATAGGCCTAAAACTCAGTCCACCACTACTCCTAGGGATGCTAGAAGGGAGAAAAGAAGAAGAGGAAAAGAGGCAGTGGGAAGAAGTAGAAAGGAAAGCAGGCTTCTATGAACAAGAAGAAGAGACCATAGCAGAGGCATGGGATGTTAGAGAGGCTACCAGAGCGATGAAGGACATGGACATTGACTAAGTTTCTCAAAGGATGAGCAACACTTTCAGTACGGGGGTGATGATGAATCTCATAATTGGGTAATTATATGAGCCTTAATTCACCTCCTAGCTTAGTCAAACCAACTATTTTCACAACTTATTGCACACTTTTGATTATATTTTTTATGAGATGAGTTAGAGTTGGATATTTTGCTTTGTGGTTTAATGTGCATTTAATGCGGGATTAAAGGATAAAAGCAAGGAATTTTGGCAAAGAACTTGGTCAAAACTCAAATGGGACAAGGAAGAGGAATTATAAGAGGTAAATCCTCATCATTTACTAGCCCTCCATTCGAATATTCCTCCATCATCTCAGAGTGCAAACAACCAAATCATGAGGACTAGAAGGCAGTTGAGAAAGTGAAAGTCAAAGCACCAATTTATCTCAAGTTTGGGAGCCGAGCCTCCCTAATTTTACGGAATTCATTGGAGACTTTAGATGTATAAGTAGAGAGACCTAGGACCTCGGTAGGATTCAGATTTTTTATTGTAAAACTCTACTTTATTTTCAAGCTGCAAGGCTTGTGACAATTGTTATGTAATTGTTGGCTTATATGGGCTTGACCTAGGTTCTAAAGAATTATTTAGCCAAACAAATCCTGCAGCTACCGGCCCTTTCGGCAATAGCCCACGAAGCGCAGACTGAGGTCTCACCCGAGGTAGTAGGGGAGGGTGCTCGAACCAGGTTTCCGCACCCTGGGGATGTCTTGGATGTGGTTTTGGCTCGCGAGCTACTTTGCAGCCTCGCACTACATTAGATCCACACAGATCAGAATACCCTTATCGCGTTTATTACAGATTGAATCACTTATTACTGGTTTGATCTAGTTAAAAAGGTCTTTGAGTAAACATTTATTACTTTTGGTTACTTCGTGCATCAAGATTAATTAGTTCACGTGAATTCAACCGTAGCAAATGTAGAAATCATAACAGCTCATTTATCATAAAAGAGTAAAGTCGCAACCAACACAGAATTTAGAGGAAACTTATCTTTATTATCAATTGTCAACAATACATCCAGATCCACCCCGCGCACTCAGCTGTAGGGGTCCGCGCACACAGCTGCAGACTCGCTAGGCCTTTGTGCACCCAGCTGCAGAGCCTCTACCTTCTACCTTACTCCCTCGACTTAGACTTACAGATGCTTTCAAACTATTTCCTTTCAGAACCCATTACATTCCATCTTTCAAAAGAACTACTTTTCCTCATAGAGCCTCGCTCTATTTATACTTTCCCTTGGCCCATGGTCCCTCTGCAGGCCGACTCTATTACTATTTCTTTACATTATCTTTGGGTGGACTACCCTTTGACTCCACCTACTATAGTTCACGCTCTGCTTTCGGTGGAGTGTTTTACCCTAATATTACCCAAAATTCCGGGCTTCGCACCCCATACTCATTCCGCGGGGCTCGCGCTACCCAACAGTCCCCCAACACAGTCATTGTGACTCGTCCTGAGTCACTTAGCTGGAACGTCCATCTTTGCATGAAGGTTATTTAACAAGTTATGTGCTATGTGTGTCTCTTCAACAAATTCTTTGGTGGTCCATTGTACCAATGCCACTCAGGTCACTGATGTATCTATGTCTAATGGATTTTCTTGCTCAGAATCACAGGCTACCTGCATCTTTTCTATCTTTCCCTCCATCATTGTAGAAACGGTAAACGCTTCATCGATCCATGGCTAAATGCAGTCTTTAAGTTTTGCCTCCTTTTGCCTTGCCACATCCATTTGGGCCTTGAGAGCCTGAGCTTCCCTCATCTTAGCTAGCCGTTGTGTGATAGTGACCATTTGTACCTTTCGCAAGCTGTATCATAGGCATTTTGCAACGTGTGTACCTCAGCTTCAGCGCATTGAATGTTGGGGTCCACCTGTAGAGATGTAAGTAGGCCGATGGACTGATCCAAAAGTCCTGAATATTCTCGGACCGTGCTTTGCACGGTTTCCATACCTTCTTGAATTTTCGCGCGACGATGTCCATCATCGAGCTGGGGTTGGTGTGCCAGAGTCGAAGCTCTGTAATCTGTAGGGCAAGCTCTCCTTGTGCTTTTGTGGCCTCTTCTTGGACCATTCGGACTTTTGCAGCCATGTGTTGAATCTTGGTTAGAGTTGGAAGATCCTGAGGGATAGCTACCCTCAGAACTGTGTGGAATGCTTCTGTCATGGCTTGTTTGACGTTCCTGTAACACTCAACCCAGACAGCGTTCTGAAGATTGACCTGTTCGATATTAGCTTTCTGCTTCAGCAAAGTGTGGAGGGCATGACCTTCCCTTGCATGGAGTTCACTAATGAGCCACTCCTATAATTGAAAAAATATGCTACTAGGTAGGGCGGTCAGATCTAAATCCCAACTACCCTCATCACCAGGTCTTGTGATAGTAGTGGCTGGCAATGTTATAGTGTTTGGTGTGGGTGCACTCATCAGTGGCTCAGTCATACCTGTGTTGTTGGCGAGGTGAATCTTCCCTCGAGATTGTGCCTGCAATGTTTCCACCTACTTCCTGATTTCCCCCAACACAGTTGTTTGTTCTGTAAGTAGAGTAGGCAATACAGGGCTTGTTATGAATTCATTCTCCACCCCTATTATTACTTTGGAATTTTTCCTGATATTGGGTGGGTCCTCCCAATGTGACCGTTTGACCTGTTCTCTGGGAGCCTGAGTGTCTGTCCCCTGTGCTGGTTCCAATTCCTACACTACCGAAGTCTCTTCGGCTGGTGGGTTCTGGGAAACCCCTTGTTGCAAAGTGAGCTATTGTTCCTGTCATGTTTTTTCTACCAGATGCTGGAACCACTGCTGTTGTTCCTTCTCTTGCTGTTTGGCAGTGAGTTGTTCTAGGATGGCCTTGTCCGAAGTGCGCCATTCGAGAGGCCATTTTTCCAAAACCCCATAGATTGCTTCGTCCGTTGCGATGAATGGAAGTGTGGTCCAAGATTGGTTCGGGTTCTTTCATGCCTAGATGTACACATGATGCATGTCAGCTTTAAACTCAGCCATGCTTTGGAGATTATTGTAGATTGTGGGAGACATGCACGGTCGACGAGCAATCCGTATCCGTATTTTTTCTGCCATGGAAGTCCAAAATGCTCGAATTGCAGAAACCCTTTTCACGTCCCTTGTTGAGCATAGCACCATAAACCATATGGCCTTAAGTAGGTCATTTGTAATGTTAGGGAACTGGCTATCCACTGGCAGCATGCTTGTTACCAAAAATATTGGCAGAAGAAACCAAGCATAATGAAATGTCTTACCTTTGTCATGTGCTTCTCAGCAGTTGGTCAAGAACTTTGTGCATAAGAACTGTGCCCAATTAAACTGCACCCCTTGGGTGCACTGCCTGACCAATGCAATGACAGAGGTACGTACCTCGTCTGCATAGAACTTCCTCATGAGTTTTCCCCCGAGGAGTTGTGTAGCCACTCGGATGGCCCGGTTGTTGATGCTAGCTATGACATATCCACGCTTTCCTTTCACTAGCTTGTACCGCATCTTCATTGTTTCGGCGAGGCCGACCTCGCTGCTAGTTCCTGCAGCGTTAGCGAGGTCATCTCCTTGCTATGGTAGGTGTGTTATGTGGTGGATTAAATCTGTTGTGATCGGAATTGGCTCTTCCAACCATAAGAATCCATCATGTACAAGACAGAGAAGTTGCCGGATCACAAAGGCTGTAATCGTTGTGCGGCGGTAGTGAGGTAGCCATCGGAGGTTGAGGATCCTAGCCCTCTCTATACCCAGCAGCCACACCCATGGTAACAATTTATCTGCGGCCAATTCAGGGAACTTCTCACTGTCGGCCAAATCCAGATCTTCAAATTTGAGGGTCGGAACACATCCCCACAATGAGCCTTCAATCTTTATATCATTTGGAAGAAGAGGGGTTTGAAGTTCGGCTTTCGCCCCATCTAAGTGCTTTCATATCTTTGTTGACCCTGCCCATGGAAACAAATATGGGGGAAATGATAGAATTTGGAATGCATCTACTTCGTCGTCATTGATCTGGTCAAGGAGCTCCTGAAGAGCCTCGTCTTCTTCCTTGTTGTTTGTCGAAATGGCTTTGCCCTTATCAGCTGCAGCTTGCTTGGTGAGCCACGTGATGCTCGGATTGTGTGGGTATTCTACTTCATCTTCTGTCTTCATGGTGTTCATGGCGATTTTGGAACCTGCTTGATCCTGATTTAAACAGGAACGCAACAAATTACAGAGATAATCATATACACAAAGATGCAGTGGAAATAATACTTCATTTCATTAATGGAAAATACTGAAATATGCTTACAACCAGAAATGGAAATAAACCAGCTAGGGCGATGGTAGCTTATCTCTGAGAAGAGATGTGGTGGCTACATGCCTCTAAACTATCTTACAATGAGGCTCGAAGGCCTATTTATTGTTGAGAAACAATGGAAAACCCTTAACATTCCAAAACCTAACCCTAGGAGATGAAACGCCAAACTGTGGGCCCCGTTTGGGTAAATTGGTACATCAACTTCCCGGGGTCGTAACTTTGGCATACGATCTCCGTTTGACGCGTACAATAGCTCGTTAGAAAGATCTATCCGAGCACTACCACTTTCGGAAGGGCAACATAGGTCCATGGACCCATGTTTCCCCAGATTTCCCAAAAAACGTCGTTTAGGGCCTCAAAACGGCTCCAGAAGTTCAGGACCCGAAAAACTGCTAAAAATAGTAAGTTGTGCTACAATTAAGGAAACTGAAAATGCTGAGAGAAACAATGGTGGGGGTCCAGGTGGACTTGGCAGGTGGCCACCAATATCCACCTGGATCATTCCTCCCCCCATAGGAAGCAATGGTCCCCATTGTGTTGAGTTCCTCCATGAGATGAGGAAACTTTTGCTGAACTTTTTCCCTGGTGAACCACTTGCCCTGCTGAAGGAGTTGGCCTGCTTTGAAAACTTGATACAGTTGGATATTCTATTGGCGAGTGTTCTTGATCTATGTTTCCATGATTCGATCAGTGGCAGCTTGTTCCATGCAATCTGGATTTAATTATGTGGGTTTGAGCTGTTCTGCAATGTCGGATGTGTCTAGCAATGGTGGAAAGTATGGCTGAAGGTGGTCCACATTGAACACTGGGTGTAGGCCAAGGAATAGGGGAATGCTGAGCTCAAATGCATTGTCTCCCATAACCTTAGTAATGGTGTAAGTACCATATCGGAGTGGTTTCAATTTCCGATAGGCTCCAGTAAGGCGTTCCTTTTCAAATGCAACCAGACTTTGTCACCCACCTGAAACTTGTGTGGCACCCGATGTTGATCATGTCGCTGCTTGTACTTGGCATTTGATTTCTCCAGAATGTCATGGACCTGCTGGCAAATATGTTGGATGCGCTCAATGAATCTAGTGGCCTTATCTGTTTCAGACTGGACATGAGCTGAATTTATGTGAGTAGCTGCAAGTGGCATGGCCACATCAATGGGGCATAGTGGCTGGAAACCCAAACCCACCTGAAAAGGGCTATGGCCAGTGGAGCTGTGAAGAGCTCGGTTGTAGCTGTGCTGAACATAGGGGAGGCTCTCGTCCCATGTGCGTGGATGCTTTGAGTTATACATGCGCAGAATGTGCACAATCATCCTATTGACAACCTCTGTCTGGCCATCAGTTTGAGGATGGAAGGCTGTGGACTTCGTGAGTTTGGTGTCCAGCATTGACTAGAGACTGGACCAAAATGTGCTGAGAAACCGACTGTCCCGATCTAAGATGATAGACTATGGGATCCCAAAGTGCACCCACACTCGTTCAAAGAAGAGTTTAGCATTGGCTTCTGCTGTGATATTCTTCTTGCAAGCCGCCATAATGGCCATCTTCGAGAACCTGTCGACGACCACAAAAACGCAGTCATTTCCATGCTTAGTGGAAGGAAGGCCTGACATGTAATCCATGGAGATGGATTCCCAAGGTCGACTAGGGGTAGGCAACGAGGTATAGAGGCCGTGCTTCTTAATGGTCAGTTTGGCAATGGCACAGGCAGTACATGATCTGATGTACTTCCCAACATCCTGTCGAAGATTCGGCCAGTAGAAATAATTTTGCAGTACTGCCACTATTTTCTCGACCCCGAAATGCCCAACAGCCCGACTGTAGTGTGCTTCCCAAATCATCTTGGCACGCTCGCTTGAAGGAACACAAAGGTGACCCAGGTGGCATAACAGGGCATCTTGGAGGTGAAAATCTGGAACATGCCGACCCTCCAAGAGTGTTTGGTATGTGTGGCCGAATTCTGGGTCGCTTTTGTAGAGAAGTGGCCAATCAGAAGTCTCGTGCCCACAAGAGTTGAGCACGGTGGTTAACGCCATGATTGGTGGTCAGCTAAGGCAATCTGCAACATTATTGGTGCTGCCCTTCTTATACTTGATATTCAAGTGGAACTGTTGCAAGTATGTAGACCACTTCTGATGGCGATCATTCTGCAATTTCCCTTGGGTTTGTATGAACTGCAGGGGTCAGTGGTTTGTGTGGATGACTGTTTCCTTCCCCAAAATGTAATGCTTCCATTGTCGGAAGGCCTGTACAATGGAATACATCTCTTTATCATAAGTGGGGTACTTCCAGACTGTGTCTGAAAGTGTTTCACTGTGATATGCCACTAGATGTCCATGTTGAGTAAGGACTACCCCAATAGCATAGTCAGAGGCATCTATCTCGACCTCAAATGGTTGTTGTAAATCTGGTAACGCGAGCACTAGTGCCGTGCAGGGGCGATCCTTCAACTCCATGAATGCCTTATGTTGAGATTCAGACCAAAAGAATTTTGCTTTCGCCTCTCCCTTGGTGACTTGACTCAAGGGCCAATTAATATGAGAAAACCCCAACACGAACCTGCGGTAGAAGTTGGCAAGACCTAGAAAGCTGTGGAGCTCTGTTAGAGTGGTTGGAGATGGCCAATCCCGAATGACTTGGATCTTGGCTGGATCAACATGCACCCCCTGTTCATCAATGATGTATCCCAGATACTGAACCTAGGTCATGCCAAAAGTGCATTTCTCCAAATTGGCACATAGCTTGTGTTGCTGCAGTGTTTGGAGAACCTGTCGGATGTGGTGCAGGTGCTCTTCCCAACTCTGGCTGAAGATCAGAATGTCATCCAAGTATACTACTACAAAGGAGTTGGTGAATGGCCGCAAGATGTCATCCATTAGCCTCATGAAGGTTGCAGGAGCATTTGTCAATCCGAAAGGCATAACCAACCACTTGAAAAGGCCCTCCTTGGATTTGAAGGCAGTCTTCCACACATCAGAGGGTTCGATTGGTACCTGGTGATATCCTGACTTCAGATCAATCTTGCTGAAATATTTTGCCCCCTTTAGTTGGTCCAGGAGGTCATTAATCCGCGGGATCCGGTACCTATTATGGACAGTGATCTTATTCAGCGCCCGGTAGTCAATACAGAGTCTCCACGCCCCATCCTTCTTCTGTACCAACACGATCAGGCTCCCACAAGGCGATGAACTTGGATGGATGTGACCTTTCTGTAGGAGCTCCTGAATCTGCCTCTTGATTTCATTGTTCTCTAGAATGGAGCGCGGATAAATTGGTCCATTGGGTAGCAGCGCACCTGGGGTCAGATCAATGGAGTGCTTGACCTGACAGTGCAGGCGAACCCCTGCAGGGGAGGGGAAGATGTCCTCGTACTCCTCCACAACCTTGTCCATCTGTAGTTGTCGTGCAAAGGGACCCTGTTTGGAGGTCGCAGCCACCATTTTTTTCTTTCCTTGAGGGCGTATCATCAGAAAAACAAATTTCCTGGTTTTGGAAATGATCTTACTGCATTGTTTTGTAGTAATCAAAGAGATGGCGGCAGGTGGTGCTACCTCTGGTATCCTGTACAACTTATTTCCCAATGTAATAATAACAGCACGGGGCCTTGATTCATACACAGCATGTCGCTTCCACAAGTATGGCTGTCCTAGTAATACATCACAAACTTCAAGGGGAGCAATGTCACACAATACCTCATCCGTGAAGGGCTTGATGTTGTATGGAAGGCGACACTGCTGGCTCACACGAAGATCTCGTCCTTGGTGAAGCCACCCAATGGTGTATGGCTGTGGATGTGCTATGGTCGGTAAGCCCAACCACTTCACGACCTCTGCCGCAATGAGGTTCTTTTGACTCCCGCTATCAACAATGAACTGTATCGGGGAGCCCTTTACCCACATCTGGGAGTGGAAGAGACGCTCCTCCTCCTCTAGGTCTTCAGGTTCATTTCTCTGGATCTTGGCGGTAGCAACAGTGGTGTTGGGATCCGCATCAATGATCTGCTTCCCTTTGTCATTCCCCTTATCGGGTTCTGACTCAGAGTCAGAACATGCATCTGATTCTGAAACCTTTAGCTCAGCCACCAGTGACTGCTTGGCCCGACACTCACTTGTGTTGTGAGTGGAGCTCTTATGGAACTCACACCATTTCCCAGTGTCCTTTTTCGGCTTCGCGGCGCTGTTCTTTGCTTGCAGCTTCGGCAGGTTGTCTTGGGCTATCCCGCCTTGGCTTTTTCCTTTGTTCTGTGGTTTAGGGGCACCTTTCCCCTGCTTTGGATTCGAAGATCCAAAGTCTCGCTTCTTTTGATTGAACTTCTGCTCGACCTTGACGGCATATCGGTATGCTGCGCCAAGCGAGGAGATGTTCAGGAATTGTATTTCTTCCTGGATGTACTTGTGCAGGCAGCCACAGTATTTGAGTATCAAATGTTGCTCCGAATCTTTGATACCCAACTTTGTGCGAAGGGTATGGAAAAGATTGGTGAACTCCGGCATGTCTTGGTCCCTTCCCTGCCGCAGCGCGGTCCACTTTATGTATTCATCCTCATAGCTTCCGACAGGGTAGTAATGCTCCTCGATGGCATCCCGGAATGAATTCCAGGTGGGTGCTGCTGAAAATAGTGAGCCAGTACTTTCATCCTTCTGCTCGTAGTAGGTTTCCCACCAGTCCTTGACTTGGGGGGTTGCTTTGAGAAGAGCGAAAACAATCTTTTGCCGACTCGAAAATTCATGAACAGAAAAATAACCCTCTAGCAGATTTAACCATTTATCTACGGCATCTGCATCTATCTGACCCTCGAATATGGGGATTTCAAAATTAACTTGTACCTTAAAGGGCGTGGCATTTCCAGAGTAGCTGCTGGAAGCCGATGCGTCGCTTCTGGGTAACCGCTGAAGGATCTGGGAAAAGCTGTCCATCATCGCGTTCCGTTGTCGCTCGAGGGCTTCCTCGAGCAAGATTTTGATGGGATCTCCTGCCCCCTCGTCTTTCTTCTCATCCGCCATGGGAGGCCTTCGGGATTTGCGAGGCTGGTCTTGAAAAGGTTCAACCAGTTCAAGCCCTAACTCCTTATATCCCGACCTTGTTGGGGACATGCAAAGAAAAACAGAGAAAAAGCAGACCGCTCTGATACCACTGATCCAGATTTAAACAGGAACACAACAAATTACAGAGATAACCATATACACAAAGATGCAGCGGAAATAATACTTCATTTCATTAATGGAAAATACTGAAATATGCTTACAACCAGAAATGGAAATAAACCAGCTAGGGCGATGGTAGCTTATCTTTGAGAAGAGATGTGGTGGCTACATGCCTCTGAACTGTCTTATAATGAGGCTCGAAGGCCTATTTATTGTTGAGAAACAATGGAAAACCCTTAACATTCCAAAACCTAACCCTAGGAGATGAAACGCCAAACTGTGGGCCCCGTTTGGGTAAATTGGTACATCAACTTCCCGGGGTCGTAACTTTGGCATACGATCTCCGTTTGACGCGTAAAATAGCTCGTTAGAAAGATCTATCCGAGCACTACCACTTTGGTAAGGGCAACATCAGTCCATGGACCCATGTTGCCCCCAGATTTCCCAAAAAACGTCGTTTAGGGCCTCAAAACGGCTCCAGAAGTTTAGGACCCGAAAAACTGCTAAAAATAGTAAGTTGTGCTACAATTAAGGAAACTGAAAATGCTGAGAGAAACAATGGTGGGGGTCCAGGTGGACTTGGCAGGTGGCCACCAATATCCACCTGGATCACTGCTGTTCCCAGCCCACACCTACTGACTATTCCTGATTCAACTGCATTTCTTTGGCGAATCATGCTCGGGTTTTGGCCATAGGACGCAGAGGTTGATTTGTGGCCAGATGTATACTGATTAATCCTAGTATATAGGGCCAATGTGCCAGTATACTCTCGCAGTCATAAATTAAGACCGTCACTTTGAACAGTATCGTACCAACATTCCCTCGAGTAATCTTAATAAATCCACCTCGGAACTTTCATCTTAATGATTCGATGCCCGCTCCTTCCAGTCGTACCCTAATGTCTCTGTTATGGAAAGGAGTGCTAACGATTATCTTTCAGCTACCATGCAGCCCATCACTCGTGGTTGCAATTGAGGAGACAGGGTAATGTAGGCAGAACTGGGTAAGCTAGATCAACTCCCTGCAGACTTTTTTATAGTCCCACGCCCTCTTTCAATTGTTTGGGGTGCTGAGACTATGACCTTAATGACTAGTTAGGTGTCCACACTCGTGGTGCAGATCCATACTATCCCTACCTCCTTGTGCTGCGGGCATCATCCGAGCACTTGGTCAGCCAGGGTTTTGCACCACGGATGTGTGTGCTGTCTTGATGGCCTAGTCCCCTATGGGTTAGCTCTAGTAATATTTCACGAGGGTCTGAGTCGTCTTAGGTGAAAAAGGGTTGAGCTTCTATAAGCATTGCGACGTGATATCCTCCTGAATTTAGTCCTTTCTACTAGGATTTGATCTTCATATCGTACCTTAAGGGTGTTGTTAGTGTAGGGCCAGTAGCTACCTGGCTTCTTTTGGTTTTTCTTCCATTGCCTAATGCAGAGCCATCTAGGTTGCAATACCCACAGCCTCCAAGCAAGTCGTGTTAGCGCAATGTCATGATGTGTGCCATCCCATGGGTTTTTTTGGATCCTGTGGGTAGCTTCTGGGGATTCGCGTTGCTATTCTTTGTTTGTCTAGCTACCGGTATTACCGTGTGTCCCCTACCTCCATACTTTAGTTTACGCTTAACTGTTCCTACCTCTTTTGTCGATGTCCTAGCTTTTCGGGATGCGAATACCTTCGGTGCACCGAGTTTTGATTTCATCGAGATCACTGGTTCTCTGGCGACTTTTTTGAATGACGTGACAGCTCCTACTACCACCATTCTGTTACAATTCAATGTGGTTACTTCATGCAATCGATTTTGCCATCGTTCAACCTCTTCATTTGAATCTGATGTGCAAGAGATATCTCAGTCCCATGAGAGTCATCCATCTGTAGTTGGGTTCACTCGGTCCTCATTTTGCACAGTGAGCTGGTAGATGTAGTCTAGCTCCCTATCACTATCGTCGTTGCGCACTGGTTCAATATAGCGGGCACCTTCAACTGGATCCAAAGGTATGACTACTCGGAGTGCATTCTTTTCGAAGATTATTTTCTACTATTTTGGAATTGTATTTCTTCCTGGATGTACTTATGCAGGCAGCCACGGTATTTGAGTATCAAATGTTGCTCCGAATCTTTGATACCCAACTTTGTGCGAAGGGTATGGAAAAGATTGGTGAACTCCGGCATGTCTTGGTCCTTTCCCTGCCGCAGCGTGGTCCACTTTATGTATTCATCCTCATAGCTTCCAACAGGGTAGTAATGCTCCTTGATGGCATCCCGGAATGAATTCTAGGTGGGTGCTGATGAAAATAGTGAGCCAGTACTTTCATCCTTCTGCTCGTAGTAGGTTTCCCACCAGTCCTTGACTTGGGGGGTTGCTTTGAGAAGAGCGAAAACAATCTTTTGCCGACTCGAAAATTCATGAACAGAAAAATAACCCTCTAGCAGATTTAACCATTTATCTACGGCATCTGCATCTATCTGACCCTCGAATATGGGGATTTCAAAATTAACTTGTACCTTAAAGGGCGTGGCATTTCCAGAGTAGCTGCTGGAAGCCGATGCGTCGCTTCTGGGTAGCCGCTGAAGGATCTGGGTAAAGCTGTCCATCATCGTGTTCCATTGTCGCTCAAGGGCTTCCTCGAGCAAGATTTTGATGGGATCTCCTGCCCCCTCATCTTTCTTCTCATCCGCCATGGGAGGCCTTCGGGATTTGCGAGGCTGGTCTTGAAAAGGTTCAACCAGTTCAAGCCCTAACTCCTTATATCCCGACCTTGTTGGGGACATGCAAAGAAAAACAGAGAAAAAGCAGACCGCTCTGATACCACTGATCCAGATTTAAACAGGAACGCAACAAATTACAGAGATAACCATATACACAAAGATGCAACGGAAATAATACTTCATTTCATTAATGGAAAATACTGAAATATGCTTACAACCAGAAATGGAAATAAACCAGCTAGGGCGATGGTAGCTTATCTTTGAGAAGAGATGTGGTGGTTACATGCCTCTGAACTGTCTTATAATGAGGCTCGAAGGCCTATTTATTGTTGAGAAACAATGGAAAACCCTTAACATTCCAAAACCTAACCCTAGGAGATGAAACGCCAAACTGTGGGCCCCGTTTGGGTAAATTGGTACATCAACTTCCCGGGGTCGTAACTTTGGCATACGATCTCCGTTTGACGCGTAAAATAGCTCGTTAGAAAGATCTATCCGAGCACTACCACTTTGGTAAGGGCAACATTAGTCCATGGACCCATGTTGCCCCCAGATTTCCCAAAAAACGTCGTTTAGGGCCTCAAAACGGCTCCAGAAGTTTAGGACCCGAAAAACTGCTAAAAATAGTAAGTTGTGCTACAATTAAGGAAACTGAAAATGCTGAGAGAAACAATGGTGGGGGTCTAGGTGGACTTGGCAGGTGGCCACCAATATCCACCTGGATCACTGCTGTTCCCAGCCCACACCTACTAACTATTCCTGATTCAACTGCATTTCTTTGGCGAATCATGCTCGGGTTTTGGCCATAGGACGCAGAGGTTGATTTGTGGCCAGATGTATACTGATTAATCCTAGTATATAGGGCCAATGTGCCCGTATACTCCCGCAGTCATAAATTAAGACCGTCACTTTGAATAGTATCGTACCAACATTCCCTCGAGTAATCTTAATAAATCCACCTCGGAACTTTCATCTTAATGATTCGATGCCCGCTCCTTCCAGTCGTACCCTAATGTCTCTGTTATGGAAAGGAGTGCTAACGATTATCTTTCAGTTACCATGCAGCCCATCACTCATGGTTGTGATTGAGGAGACAGGGTAATGTAGGCAGAACTGGGTAAGCTAGATCAACTCCCTGCAAACTTTTTTATAGTCCCACGCCCTCTTTCAATTGTTTGGGGTGCTGAGACTATGACCTTAATGACTAGTTAGGTGTCCACACTGGCGGTGCAGATCCATACTATCCCTACCTCCTTGTGCTGCGGGCATCATCCGAGCACTTGGTCAGCCAGGGTTTTGCACCACGGATGTGTGTGCTGTCTTGATGGCCTAGTCCCCTATGGGTTAGCTCTAGTAATATTTCACGAGGGTCTGAGTCGTCTTAGGTGAAAAAGGGTTGAGCTTCTATAAGCATTGCGACGTGATATCCTCCTGAATTTAGTCCTTTCTACTAGGATTTGATCTTCATATCGTACCTTAAGGGTGTTGTTAGTGTAGGGCCAGTAGCTACCTGGCTTCTTTTGGTTTTTCTTCCATTGCCTAATGCAGAGCCATCTAGGTTGCAATACCCACAGCCTCCAAGCAAGTCGTGTTAGCGCAATGTCATGATGTGTGCCATCCCTTGGGTTTTTTTGGATCCTATGGGTAGCTTCTGGGGATTTGTGTTGCTATTCTTTGTTTGTCTAGCTACCGGTATTACCGTGTGTCCCCTACCTCCATACTTTAGTTTACGCTTAACTGTTCCTACCTCTTTTGTCGATGTCCTAGCTTTTCGGGATGCGAATACCTTCGGTGCACCGAGTTTTGATTTCATCGAGATCACTGGTTCTCTGGCGACTTTTTTGAATGACGTGACAGCTCCTACTACCACCATTCTGTTACAATTCAATGTGGTTACTTCATGCAATCGATTTTGCCATCGTTCAACCTCTTCATCTGAATCTGATGTGCAAGAGCTATCGCAGTCCCATGAGAGTCATCCATCCGTAGTTGGGTTCACTCGGTCCTCATTTTGCACAGTGAGCTGGTAGATGTAGTCTAGTTCCCTATCACTATCGTCGTTGCGCACTGGTTCAATATAGCGGGCACCTTCAGCTGGATCCAAAGGAATGACTACTCGGAGTGCATTCTTTTCGAAGATTATTTTCTACTTTTTGAGGTTGATGATTCCATTCATGTCTATTGCCCAGTCTATTCCTAGTAGTGCTGGATAGGGGTTACTATCGTCCATGATTTCTATGACTTCAAAATCAGTGTGTGTGCGGGCACCATTGATATCTACGATAACTCCTTGCAATCTTCCCATCGACAGGATCTTTTGTTGGTTTTCCAATCGTAATTGGATCGGGGACCATTGCAGTGTAGGCCTACCCATGCATTCCCAGGTCTATTTTGGTAGGACATTCGTGTCGGAACCCAGATCTAAGATGACCTGGTCCATCTCATAATTGCCAATCTGGGCAGTCAGCCGCATCTCCCGTCCGCTGCATAAGACGTGTTTTCCAAATTTCCGGATTATGCGCGGTTCGTTTGCCCCCGTGCATCTAGCTATTAATTCTTGTAACCCTTTCAGCGCATTGGCATCCCGCAAGAGCTTCATACAGGTTTCTAAAAAGGTAGTTAGTAATGCATTATCTTGTTGTAGGTCCGGTTGCTCCTTACTACTCGAAGTCGATGCTTTTGCAAAATTTTTCTTAGCCTCCAAAAAGGTTTCCTTTGCTTGCACCAAATCAAATTCTAGTTGCTTTGCGGGGGCCTTACGAACCCACGTATCCTCTTTTGGCTTCTTCCCCTTATCTTCCCCGGTAGCTGCACCGCTTCTGAGCATCATGTTTATGTTGGGGCCTTCAGTGCGGGGTTCAGCCTTCATCATCTGGACATTCTGGGCAGGACTAGCTGGGAGCACTCCTTTCTCCCTTAATTGCACGAGCAGCGTAGGGCAATTAATTGCATCATGATCAAATTGGTAGCATGACGAACAACAGGCTCTAGTAGGATTCATACAATCCCGCGCGTAATGTCCCTGTTCACCACAATTATAACAGATCAACTGTCCACAGCCTCGTCCGGGCCCCCATCCTCCATGCCCTCGTCCGTGTATCAGGAATCCCCCGTGCATGAATGGTGCAGCCGGGTCCTATCTGCGCATCTCTATTTGCATCCTATATGTAGGGGGTCGATCCATCAACATGCGGCAATCTCTCTCCTCGTGACCCATTGTTCTGCAAAAGTTACAAAATAAGTGTTGAGGAGGTTGTCGTACATTCGGCAATAGGTAGCAGCTGTCTATCACATGCTTTCCCCCTACCTGGCAAATCATGCACCAAAGTGGGGAAATCACACTCGGTCTCGTCTGTACCTCTGGTCGCAAGGTTGTTGGCCCCCCTGTTGCTGCAAAATTCACTGCAACTAGATAGTGATCCTTATCGTGTCCTTGGCTTCTACACGACCCCCACCATACTTCTTCCCGGACTTCTGGGCGCGGTGCCTGGTCTTGTTTTAACTTCTATATTTCCAAACAGAAGTTTTGGAATTCCGCTTGGATTTGCTGAACTCCCAACCCTGGGTCCTATACCAGGGTTTCGTGCAGCTGCATTGCTACCTCTAGGGCTTCTGCTTGGGTTGAGATATTTTGTTGTGACAAAGCTGATTTTAGATATGGCATTAATGGTGCAATAAACCAAGTGCGGTGTTGTGCATCCATCAAGGTCATGTTGGCTTTGCGAATAGTGCTTTTTAACCTCAGATCTAGATCCCACGGGGTCTCACCAGGCATCATCATGATTTCTTTGAATCCTACGATTGACTACGACTCCGATTTTGGCCAGCTGAACTCCTTTTTTAACTCCGTGTAGATGTCTTCTATTCCCGTCGTTGGGTTGATGCTTGAATACTTCATATACCATGTTAGCGCTCGGTCTTGAAGCGTGCTGACTAAGATGGCTTTCTTGATATCATCATTTGTGATCTGCTGCACGTTCCATACTGAATTCAATACAAACCAAAACTTTTCTGGATCTTCACTTCCTGCTCCCTTGAATATTGGTAACTGGATGGCACTCGCCATTACTACTGTCCTGATCCTTTGTCACTCTTTCCTCTAGCGTCCCCGCCTTTCACACCAAACACCCCTTAGGCAGATCTTGGTCCTGGAAATAGAACCATTTGTTGGCTTATATGGGCTTGACCTAGGTTTGGAAGAATTATTTAACTAAACAAATTCCGCAACTACTGGCCCTGTCGGCAACAGCCCGCGAAGCACGGACTGAGGTCTCACCTAAGGTAGCAGGGGAGGGTCTTGGAACAAGGTTTCTGCACCCTGGGGATGTCTTGGATGTGGTTTGGTCTCACGTGCTACTTTGCAGCCTCGCGCTACACTAGATCTGCGCAGATCGGAATACCCTTATCGTGTTTATTACAGATTGAATCACTTATTACTAGTTTGATCTAGTTAAAATGGTCTTTGAGCAAACATTTGTTAATTTTGGTTACTTCATGCATCAATATTAATCAGTTCACATGAATTCAACCATAGAAAATCAAGAAATCATAACAGCTCATTTATCATAAAAGAGTAAAGTCGCAACCAACACAGAATTTAGAAGAAACTTATCTTTATTATCAATTGTCAACAATACATCTAGATCCACCCCGCACACTCAGCTACAGGGGTCTGCGCACACAGCTGCGGACTCGCCAGGCCTCTGCGCATCCAGCTGCAGAGCCTCTACCTTCTACCTTACTCCCTTGACTCAGACTTACAAATGCTTTCAAACTATTTCCTTTCAGAACCCATTACATTCCATCTTTCAAAAGAACTACTTTTCCTCATAGAGCCTCGCTCTATTTATACTTTCCCTTGGCCCGCGGTCCCTCCGCGGGCTGACTCTATTACTATTTCTTTACATTATCTTTAGACGAAATACCATTTGACTCCACCTACTATATTTCGCACTCCACGCTTTCTGCGGAGTCTTTTACCCTAATATTACCCAAAATTTCGGGCTTCGCACCCCATACTCATTCCGTGGGGCTTGCGCTACCCAACAGTAATCCATGGTTTTGATAATAAGAATGAGTGTTTTTTTGAGCTAGCACTAAGTTAACTTAGAGGGCTGAAGCTCTTAGGTTAGGGCCCAACCCTAGTAGTCAAGGCTCCTCTTTATTGTGTATGTATGCTAGCGTATATTCATGTTTTAATTGTTCATTTGCTTAAGTAGCTACATTTCCATTACAACAATGTAGACTAGATTGGTTGTGTTTTAGTTTGCTTCCATTTGTGCCTTCTTTCAATTACTAGGTTAGTAAGGAGAAAAAGATCACCATAAGATTTTCAGTAGGTGTCTTGAAACCCACCTACTCCCTTTGGGACCATGACTTGAGGAAGAGACCCTTTAGCAACCCAAAAAACATAGATTTCTAGTTCTTGCATGAGCTTTGGAGTTGTTGTCTTCATTCAGTACTTGGTTCATTTCATCATCCTATTTTTCCATCACTCTCTGTCTGTAATAACATCTCACTCATATTCTCATTTCCTTCAGCACTTTCTTCATGCATAAATCACATCTTAATCAGATTATACCCGTGGATTTCCTTACCATCTGATCCACAACAAACCTAACCAATCATCATCAACCATGTGTCACATAGTTGAATTATTCATTTCAATGTTTGACTTTAGGCACTACAAATCTCCACCATCGATTTGTCTCGCTTGATCCAATGGCTATTACGTCACCCACTCGCCAACTAGCGTGGCTGATCTCCATCATCGATCTGTCTCACTTGATTCAACAATTATCATGTCACCTGCTCGCCAACTAGCTTGGTCGATCTCCACTGTTGATCAATCTCGCATGATCCAATGGCTATCACACAATCTCGTGTGAATTCTTTCATGACCGATATCTGATAGAGAGTGCGCGAGAAAAGTGGTTTTCCCATGCTACATGTCACCCACTTAGGCTAATTGCGTGAAATTTAGGAATACCACTTACAGCTCTTAGGGTGTGCGACATACTGCTTACCACCTATGAAGACCACTCCATCATTTCCACATGTTTTTCACACTTCTGTCGACTCGTGATTTGATGTGATCCTTCCATCTATTAAATTAATCTCCTGCAATAAGATCTCCAGTTCTCATCTTCCGTTAAGCCTGTTCATTGATCCGACTGATCCAATGGTTCCTATGCACTGGTGCTTCATTATGTCTTGTTTCAATGATTTCGATCTTTGATTGCTCTTTCTCTTGACTCCTTTCCGAACTTTGTTCTACATATTATTTAAATGCTACCACTCATGAGCTTTGATTTGGTTATTGAATCAAACTCCAACACTTTCCAATCATCGCAATACTCCTCTGAGCACTGTCCTCTATCTCGAATTCTCGTTGAATTCCCCGCACACTTATGTATGTAGAATTACTCTAATCCACACACAGCTCATAATTCGACTGCTCAATACGCACCACACAACCTCAGAAATCACACTTCTGTATTAATAAATAAATATTTACACAAAAAAAACAAAAAAAGTGAAAACAGATTTAGTTTAGTTTCCTTGCTTACACAATAGTATGGTTTGATGCTCTTTACTTCTATAACTTAGATAGTAGCATTAGGTTAGTGTTGATTTAGCAATTCTTCTTAGCATAGCCTTTTAAATGGTTAATTTGGATATGGTGTTATTTAGCATTACATGTTTTTTTCTTCATTACTATAGTAGAGTAACTCTCTTAGAATAGATTTGCTATTATTCCATCAAAGAATCAAGCTTCTTCTGACTCTATAGAAGTCTGGCTTGGGACCCCTGGTGTAACGTCCTGAGGTGCTACCCGGACGTGCAACGCGTTTGGGCGACGGGTGAGCTGGGCACGTGCGCGGTTTGGAGGCGAGTTGGGCCGCACGATGGTTGTGCGACGAAGGTGTGACACGGAGGTGCGACGATACTTGTGACGAAAGACATGCAACATAATGAAAGTGCGATGGAGTATTTATACACCTTGGAGCGTTGGGCGATTCACTTGGAGGCCGACTTGCGATGGAGGGCGGGCCGACTCAAGTGTTGGGCATTGAACGATGGAGAAGGGTGTGTGCACGAACATTGGGTGGTCGGCTGGGCAAGCCCCACCCCCACATTACGATGGCTATATAAACATGAATGCGTTGGAGCATTTGACAACAATCCATTCGATCAACACTTCGCACAAGAAGTAGTGCGCAGTCTAGTGCGCAGAAACAAGAGAAGGAAGGGCGCATACCTCATGCGCTAGTCTTGGTTTAGCCGCACGGTTTGGGAACGCACTTGGAGTTGGGTGAAGGCGTTGGGCAAGGTGTGCCCGTTGGTCGGTTGAGGCGTGCACGGTGAACGTGTAGCGCTCGTTTGTGCTAAGTCTTGGCATGGGTGTCTTGGTGGCTCAGGTGAGCGCTCGCCCATCATGCAAGTGTGCACAAAGGTGAACGAAGGTAGGCAACCGAGTTTGCCTTGATTGTAAAATTGGCTAAGTATGAAACTTGGTACTTCCAAGTATACTTGTATAAGTTTTTAATATTGAAGATTGATTAATACATATATTTCGCGCTAACTCATTGTTCAAGGAGTTACCCCTCCCTTTATACTGTGCACTTGTGTTCTCATTTATAATTGCTGTTAATAATGAATGTGTATGGGTGTTCATTGGTATAAAGGATAACATAATAATACTTGGTTGCGAAACACAAACTAAGTAGAAGTAAGGCATTAGGCATAGTCCACGAACATAAGTATTGGTGAAAAGAAAGTGTTCGGTGGTGCTGCACCTCGCTAAGAGCGGTTGAAAGACTACCACTGGCTTGGGGGCATGACACCTGGGGTCTCTCGCCAGATAAACAGTGACAATGGGCATGACCTTAACTTTTACTTGTGAATATAGCACTGTCACCTCCAAGTTTGTACGAACCCTAGGTTGATAAGTAAAGCTGGTAGCCCAGGTGTTGCAGCATCCTTGCTGCAATACTGGTGCTCATTAGTCATGTATAGCGCTAGGAGCAGTACTGACATAGACTGGCAGAGAAGGCTTGGACCATCCTATCGCATTCACAAGCCAAAGATTATCCAAAGTAGAGAAGAACTATTCCACCACTGAGCGCAAAGGGATAGCTATGGTGTATGTGCTCCAGAAGTATAGGCACTATTGGCTAGGAGGCCATTTTAAGATGTATATGGATCACTCTGCACTGAAGTACCTAGTCAATAAGCCTACGTTGGGGCGGATAATCTGTAGGTGGCTCTTATTGTTCTAGGAATATGATTTTGAAGCTATTATGAAGCTTGGATGACTGAACGCGGGAATGGACCATTTGTCGCGCATCAAAATAAGGGAAGAGCCCACTAATTTGGAGGAGGAATTGCCTGGTGTGTAGATATTTGTAGTGCACATTACCAATTGTCATTTTGAGGATATAATACATTTCCTACCGATCAGTACTGCACCGAAAGGATACATTGTCCAGCAAAATAAGGAATTAGTGGTGCGCGCGGCCGATTTCTCTATCATTGTTGGGCATCTGTACAAGATGGCCACGGCCACTAATGAAATATTGTGACGGTATGTACTTGAGTTCAAAATAAATAGCATCCTCAAGGATGTTCATGGGGGCATCATGGGAGGACATTATGCAGGAAGAGCGATCGTGCAGAAGATTCTACATGTAGGTTTATGGTGGGAAACCCTCCATCAGGACTCAAAAGCATACTGCAAGGTGTGTGATGCATGTCAGAGGACTAGTAGGCCATCACACAGGGATGAGATGCCTTTGAACCCTCAGATGACGTTGCAACCCTTTGAGAAGTGGGCGATAGATTTTTTGGGACCCATTTAGCCACAGGGAAAGATGGGAGAAAGGTACATTATCACCGCGATGAAGTATTTGACTCGTTGGGCAGAGGCATAGCCTATGAAGGATTGCACAGGTGTGACGGCTGGAAAAATCCTCTTTGAGCATGTATTGACGTGATTTGGATGTCTGAGGATCTTGATGAGTGACCGTGGTACACACTTCTTGAATGAGACGATCAGCGTGCTGACTAAGGAATTTCATGTATACCACCAGAAGAGCCCACCTTATCACCCACAGGATAACGTGGCAGTGGAGCCATTCAAAAAAGTGCTCGAAAATGTGCTGACCAAGGTTTGCAATTCTCAACAAAGTGATTGGGACCTACACATGCCTGCAGTACTATGGGCTTATCGAACGACATGCAAGAAGTTGACTGGGCAAACCTCCTTTAGGCTCATCTATGGGGTCGAAGTGGTAATGCCTATGGACTATATTGTGCCTAGTCTACGTATAGTGGCACTCACAGGTATGATGCATCATGGAGCCCTAGAGGGAAGGCTTGCATAGCTGGCTTTCATCAATAGGTCCAAAAGTAGCGCGAAAAGGCATGGCACGATCGACACATTAAGTTGCGCACATTTAAGGTAAATGACCTAGTTTTGCTATATGATAGTAAGTTTGATAAATTTCCAGGGAAATTCAGGATGCATTGTGTTAGCACTTGAAATTTCACCTCAGGCTGAGAAAGGTAAACCTCAAGGCTACATCAAACCATTCAGCCTCGTAGCTAGCCTTACGGGGCAGGAGAAGGTTCTCTCCGGTCAATCTCGGTAGATCTTCAATGGGATGAGATGACCAACAAGGTAACACTAATTTTAGGCTAGTAAACTGATTAAAAAGGTTGATTTGGGGTTTTTAGGGTTTTTGGTGGCAAATTGAGGAATTGCAATTTTGGGTGCGGGGATTGGACACAGTTTCTGCAGGGGGTTCTTTGGGGCGAGGTAGGAAACAGTATTGATGCCTTAGATTGAGATGGATGATCAGGAATGAAGGATGAGGAGCTAAAGAGAGCAAACTATGACTTTGAATTCCCTTTAGATAGTAGAAAACATTGAAATTAAACAAATTTAAAAGCAGAGCATGGCTAGCATGAATTCATACTTTAACACTTCATTTGTTTAATGTGCAGAAGTAAAGAAAGGAAATGAATCACATAAAAAAGCTTACAAGAACATTGAGAAACACACCATCAACACATGAGTCCACAAGAATCCCAAAGATGACTGCAAAACCCTGGTCTTCCTTAGCCAAAAATTGCAGAGATACAGTGAAAATATACAATGATAGCTTCTCCCTCAAGAGTCCAACCATGAAAATGAGAAAGAAAGTACATAATATAGATGATCTAACCTCTTTCCCTGCCTCCATGGGTCGAGCTCACTATCCTAGGAGCTGTTTCAACGACCTCTAAACTAAGCACTACAAAATAGGCAGTCAAAACAACTTGCCTCTATAAACTTGGAAACCAGTTCATACATTCAATTTTTACCCTTTACATGAATAAATCTTCTAGAAGAGTTACAAAAGGGTAAAAGTGTCTAAAAAGTGTCACAATTATATCAAGGAGGACCATCATTAACCTCAGAAAGTCAAACCAAGTCAAACTGTGCTTTTCTGAGCTGTTACAGTGAAATCTGGCAAAGTTTGCCTGATGGGTCGCGCACATTGGGAGCTCTGTTTGAGGCCCTTTCAGGTGTCAGAATTGGATGTAGGATAGCTCGTTGGAAAGGTCTGTGAGTCTACTTTCCAACCCAACTGGAATTTTGGAATTTGGAGGTCATTTTCCCTGTCAAAACTCAATTCTCCCAAGACTGTTTTCTGCAACTCAAAAAAGGGGCAGAAAGTCAAATTTTGCATGTATTTTGACCTTCTGGAGGCCCAAAACTCCCTAAAAAATCAAGTCCATCCATAGGAATATGTAACTTTGCATAAAAAATCTAGAAATGCTGAGTTTTTGCAAAAAGGAGCTGCCATGACAAAGGGTCTCACCGGGGGTGAGACTCGTTGAGGAGCCAAAACCTATAAATTTCCAAAAATTACCAAAATTACCCAAAACTTTCAGAATTTTTTGGGATTTGAGCTGTGGCTAGGCTAATGAGTGCCATGATCCTTGAGTGAAGCCTCGACCAAGATACGGAGGGGATTTGGCTTCTTTCTCTGTTTTTGAGCCTCGATCAACCTCCTTTGAAAAACTTTCATTTTGGCTTTACATACATGCATCCTTGCCCAATAATGATTTTTCATATTCCTCAGCAGCTTTTTCTCTTGGTTGGCCTTAGCCAATAGCCTCTCTAAGTATGCATTCACCTGGATAAGCATTGACTCTCGGTCAGCAAGCAATGGATCACCGGGTCTTCTTCGGTTCAAGACTCGGTCACTACGAATCCTCCATAACTCATCAAGTGCTTTCTCCTCCTCCAACTGTTTGTTCCGTTGCTCCAGGTAAGTGATAGTCCATTGGGCACCCTCAAGTCTCTTCTGTAAAGCATCATTTTCAGCTCTCAGATGCTGAATGATCTCCTTTGCCTCTTGGCTAGGAGAACTGGCCTCAAGATCAATGACCTCGGTGTCTGGGACCCCTGATGGACCCTCATGAATCATGGGTTGTTTGCCCCTCTGTGGTACCTGTGCTGGTGACGAAAGCGAGGCCCCTTCCACCTGATGTGGAGATAACAATCACTGTGCTGATGATGAAGGCGAGACCCCTTCCACCTGCTGTGGAGATAGTACTCGCCTGGCTGCTGCAAATAAGGCCCTTGGGCCTTTCTGATAGGTGACCAGAGGTGTGAAGCTGACATGTCGGGTGACCGAAACATCAGGCTGCTGAGATGGTCCTCCCTCCTCATGAATGAGATGTGGCTGAGGTGGCACTGTGAAAAACTCACGATAGATAAACTCCTCCCATGAGATGCCCTGCTGTGTCAACTGATGCAAGACTATGAGCTGAATCAAACCATAATGACATAAGCTCCTGTACTGCTGGGCCGGGGTCTTCCTCTGCAACATGGGCACCATCTTCTGAATGTTCTGAAAGAAGAAAACCGGGATGTTCATCATCCTCACTCGGGTGAAGTGCATCAAGAGGCGTATGTGATATGAGTACACCTGTGAAAATCTGCCCTCACAAGTAAAATAGTGCATAATTAGCCTCATGATGGGAGCATACTCGCTCCGGAGAAATCTGAATGGAAAAAAACCTGCTAAATGTCTCAAGAATGGTGGCCGGACATAAGGCTCAAAGTGAACAATATCTAGCAACTTGCACTTAGGCCACACCTCACCAACATTCGGTATCCCAGTAGCATGTGAGATCACCTCGGGTGTCAATGTAAAATCTCCCCCTGCTAGATTGACATGTCCATCATGCAAATGTAAAACAAAGAGGCGGGCCAACTCTCTGTGATGTTGAATCCAGGAGATCCTCTCACAAAACTGATAACAAGACATGTACTGAAAACAAGTCACTGCCATGGGACAAGCCTGTAATTCTGCCAAAGAGGTGGGCTCTTCTCGCTTATGATGTCCACCCCTACCACCCCTACGAGGCCTCCTCTGTACCTCAACCTCTGTGGATGATGAATGGTAATCACTTTGCTCATAAGTTTCGGTTTCTAACATGGTTTAGGAGCAAAGTGGACAAACTGAACTGCTGTCTCTGCCTACAAAAAGTGCTGAATTCTATGCTGTTTCAAGGGGAAAAATACATGAGGGAAATGTTAGGGGAGGGATCTTTTAACAAGGAATGGGAATATATAAATATAACAGGGAAGTTTTAAGGGAAATGTGCAAATCATTATGCATATTGGAATACATATTTATAATTGGGAAATCATTTGCAAAGATCATTGCATATGGGAAAAAACATATATGAAAGTGAACATGGGAATATGCATACATGTATTAAGGGAAATAGGGAAACTATGCACAAAACATGCTGACATATTTACCAACATTTCTTGTTTTGTTTACACATGCATATGGTGGAGGAGAGCTAGGGTTTGAATTTTGTTTTTTGATGCTTTGGGAGAGGGGTAGGGTTTTCATTTTTAGTGATTAGGGATGGGGAAAGATTTGCATTTTATTTGTAAAATAATATGGGAAAAGAGATGAATATATAGGTGTGAGTGATAGGGAAAGAAGGGAAACCAACCAAAGGGAAAAATAACTTGAAACAACACAAACCCTAGCACAATTTGCTCATTAACATTGCAGCCATATAAAGGAGTTCCACTTGCAAAATTTTAATCATTTTAACATGTTCATGACACCCACCATTCATAACCAGCAACCAATCCAAGTTTAGAGCACCTACCTTGAACAATTTGATAGCTTGGAGGGTGTTTGAGGGAATTAGTTTGAAGTTTGCAGCAAAACAGTCCAACGGGTCACGCACCACGCCCAACGGGTCGCGCCCCTCTGACGGGTCGCGCCCGTTATTTTTCTGAACGGTGGGAGACCCTCTGACGGGTCGCGCGCACCCAACAGGCCGCGCACCTGGTTCAACGGGTCGCGCACCTCTCTGCTGCCCGAAATTGCTCTGCCATTGCTCCTTTCTCACAATCGCTCTCTCAAACCTCTCTTGCAAGCGTTAGGATGCAAAATGAGAGTGAAAGGAGGGAATTTAGGCTTTTATAAGTTTCATTCGAAAAAATTTCATTCATAAACCCACTTTCTAATGTTTTCTTTTTGACACTTTATAACACTGATTTTTGGTTTCTTTTATCCTAAATTTGACTCATTGAGTGCTTTGACTTGATTCTTTTTTAAGGTAGATCATCTAAGGGATCTTGGCAAGGGGACCAGGGTTGCATTTTGTCCGCCGAAGACTTTTGAAATTTCATCACTTATTTACAAAAACTGAGAAAATGACCTTGGCTTTAAAAACAGAGTTTTTAAATCCAAGGTGAAAGTTCACTGTACAAGATAAAAATATCGAAGAAACATGTTTACAATCCTCCCTCTAGCTTGCTGAGTACTCATGGATTTTCAAAGACATGACTTTGCAGAGATAAATGACCAAAACCCTAGACCTAGGACTTTGACCTCTAGACAAATCAAGACAAGTTTGAAAAACTTAATGACTGATATGACCTGATCCAGCAAAGCCAAGAGGGGTAAAAATATACCAGCTCCTCCATCAGGGTTATGGCATGCCTAACGGGATGCAAAATTTGACACTAATGAGACACCTACTAATGCAAATGCAAAGAGCTTTGATCGCTGATGGAGGGCTTTCAAGACTGACACTAACACATTGGTTAGGGCCCTATGACATTAAGGAAATTACCGATGGAGGGGGGGTACACCGGGTCAAATTAAATGGAGAACCCTACCCAGGAAAGGTGAATGGCAATCGCTTGAAGCCATACACCAGCAGTCCAATCATGTGAATAGATGAAGGTAGCATAGTCTTAGTGCCCCAGGCAGCTGAAAGGAGGTGCAGGACTCTAAACTACACTACCCGGGTTGGGGAGCTACGTGATTAGGGAAGCAATATCTAGGTTTTAACCCCGTAGAGAAATTACCTTCATACGAATCCTAAAATAAAGAAGATAAACAATGCGAGAGAATAACACATAAAACACATATACACAGAGATTTTCCCCTGGGTCCCAAAACCTGGACTACCAGCTTGATTTTTCATTATGTTCCTTTCAGTGTTACAATACATATTTATACATGTTGAAGCATCAAATACCATGGACCGAAAACCATCACGTCCAAAACCATGGACCGAAAACCATCGAGTCTAATAACCATGTACGAAAATCATGCACAAAACCATAGGTAGGTCCGCCCAACCTAATATAGGGTCCAAAAAACAAAATAAGGGGGGTTACTTGCACCCGTCAAACCCCCTGTGACCGCCCCACTATGCAATCGGCGCAATGAAGGGGGGGATCCACCCCCCCTCTAACCTGCCGGTTAACTATGTGGGCTAATCGTGGAAAGAATATAACACAACCTAACATTCTCCCACTTGTTGTTTTCTTTCCACAGGGGGCCACAAGAGAGCTTAGTCATTTATCCAACCCTTCAATGCCCATTCTTCCTCTACACCAAGAGAACTTCTTAGAGCTCACAGATTTTGTCAATGCATCTGCAATATTCTTCAAAGTGTCCACTTTAAATAGCAACACCTTTTTGTCCTCTATCATATCCCTCACAAAGTGATACTGAATATCAATGTGCTTTGTCTTTGAATGATATGTAGGGTTCTTTGCCAAGAAAATTTGTTGTTGGGAAAAGTATCCAATACGGAATGACCCTATCCCACTCTAAGGGTGATAGTACCTCAGCAACAATCAAAGCAAAGCTATTCAAGATTACTTCTTTATGAGATGTAAGAGAGAGGAGAAAGAGATCCACTAACCGTTATCTTTCGCTAATGATTGATCCAATCTTCCCTCTTTGCTGCTTGCTCCCAGCTCCTTGCTCTTTCACTGGCCCAGCTACACAAAGATCCTGCAAAAGCATAAGAAAAGGAAACTACAAGAAGCATACATCCATAACTGATTCAAGGATTAGAATAAATCAAATATACAAGCATCAATATGCCACAAAGACACATGCATATAGAAGAACCTCAAATGCTTTATTAATGGAAGAAGCAAAGTTCTGAGAGTGTTACAACCATAATAGGTCCAATCTAGCAACACCTCCCAGCAGAAAGAAATCTCCTCTTCACCTCCTTCAAAGCAATCACCCAATAGTTCTATACCCAAACCAACAACACTTCCTTACATTCACCAGATTCCAGCCTCCCTAGACCTCATGAGAGAGCTCTATATATAGAAAATTTGCAGAAAGGATGAGTCAGCTTGAGCTTGGCATGGAGCTGACTAGTGTCCTCTCCCACTTCAGTTATACTTCAGTTCTTGAGTCCACTTGGAGTTTCTTGCTTCCACTTGGAGATCTAGATCCTCTTACTCATCACAAGGCGAATTCCCTGATCCAAGTGTCATTTTGGAAGCTTCCTGGGCATTTGACACCTTGCAGAATGACTGTGCCACTTGGCCAATCTCGCCCAGCGCAGGTAGCCTTCATTAGATTTGACATTCAGCACAGGTACAGAGTGGAGCAGTTGACATTCAGCGCAGATGCTCAGTGGAGCAGCTGACATGATCCAAAATTAGCTTGTTTTTTAGTGTTTTCAGGTGGAGAACTGATTTTCAGTGTTGTGGTTTGCTGACCTTGTTCCTCTAGGGGTAGGAACAACATGTTTAGGGACTTTGGATCCCTTAGATTATTGACATTTCATGCTTCATGCTGTTAGGCACAAAAATGTCTATAACAGTTGCCCCCTAAAGTATGAGGTCATTTATTGGGTGAAATGCTTTATCAGGAGGATCCGAAGTTCATTCAATCGCTGAGAGGTGCCCTGTAATAAAATACAATACAATACATTATTTTTTTCATTCTGCTTTCATGATCTAGCTGAGGCGGGCATTCCCATGCTCAGCTTTATAAATTCATTTTGGTACATATAACAGACGATCGTCTGATGGTAGACTGATAATTCTCTGCTGAAATTATCATCCTTTGAGTAGGATGATCATCTGCTGCAATGATGTACATAACAAATGTCTTTATATCCTGAATATATATCACAGCCCGGATGGATGAAATTAGATCCGGGGTCTTCAAACTCGTTCGATCTTCACTCTAAGTACAAGTCGATCCATGTGAGAATTGCGCTGAAGTCGAACATGGAAAGACATCGCTTGATTACCGGTCAATAATGTAAACCGTTAACAAGCGCGAGAGGAATCACCAATAATGACAATGACCCTCAAGGTATTGCAGTACAATTCACGTGGTGTGAATAAAGGACTTGGCGTCGAACACCACGCAAAGTCTTCTGGTCGAAGGTCATTGATGTATACCTGTCACCGGAAGTGAGAAACTTGCCATTGAGGCATGCAAGCTTCAAATTACTGGGGGGTTTGTTCCTAGATCAACTTCTTGGATAATGAGCTGAAGTCGACAAGAAGCGATCCGTCAAAGGAGGGCCTTAATGAATCCCACATCAGTGACACGGAACGGAGCTAATGATTTTAGTGGAGGTGAAAACAATCTGTGAGATATGATTCAGGGTGGCGATCATGGGTGGATGAAGGATAATGTATGGCAGTGGATGGGACATGGTTGACTCTTTCTGAACAACATCTCTTGAACATATAACGACACTGATGTGATGGATCGGTAGCATTACCCCAAATGTGGATGGTTTGGCGAGGACCATGGTGATGAGACCGGTGAATGAAAACAACCCAACCCGATGTGATACGGAGGACAAAGTGTCATGTTCAAGAGCGACTTGCTACCATTAAAGCTTTGAGGTTCTCCCAATTTTTCCCCAGTCATTTCTGACTAATACCTCTTTATTTTTGTCAAGCTTGAGGAGGATAACATATGCTTGTTCTATAACCTGCCCTTCGGGCAAGCCCATCGCTATGTTTTAACAAGCTTAGCGATAGGGAAACTCGTTCTCGTCTAAAGACAAGTTTGTCGCTATTTAATCATTTTAACGAGTCTAACGACAAGGAAAACTTGGTCCTTTTCAATTTTAGAGAGTCTGAGAAGGTACAGAAAGTTAACTCCAAAATTCCTTTTTCGTCATCTAATCCCTTAAGTCCGAAAAAGTATAAAACAATACAGAAGGGATGAGTTTTCGATAATTTTAATGAGCCGAATAAAACAAGTGCTCGACCTTTTTATGCAATAATCCCTCGGGTCCAAAAAGATTAAAATCTAGAGGAGGGATAGCTCTTCCGGTCAATTTTAACGAGCTGGAAGGCCAAAACTCGGCAAACTTTTCATATTTTACGAGTCAGATGAAAAGAGCTCAAAGAAGACTCGTCTTTTGAGGAACGAGTGATAAACAGGAATAGCAGCAGATTCCAGGTACAGGTTGGAATTTTCCAATCATGGCAGTGTCACAAGGATGGCTAGGTGAAATCACTCTTCGCAGTTGTTCCTCAAAATAGGTAAACAATCATATGGAGGTGAACGATTGGCCAAATGGAATGGAGGTGGCGGGTGCAAACACGACCAAGGCTTTTATGGCTAATGAATTTACGATCACAATGGTTATTTACCGGAATGTTCATTTTTAAATGAGATTGACTGCTCGAAAGCTTATGTTTATTTTTTAACGAGCATGAACTATGACGCTAAAACTGCTCGAATCTCGCTTTTCTATTTTTTAACGAGCATAAATTCCGCGGTAAAACTGCTCAAAGCTTATGTTTATTTTTTAACGAGCATGAACTATGACGCTAAAACTGCTCGATATACCAGTCATAAAATAAGAATGTCTCCTGCAAGATTCCAATTTTTATAGAGCTTGCACCTCACATAAGCTATGCTCCCACTCTTCCTTTCTTTATGCAAGTTCGGAAACGGCTAATCCTACGAGTTTAAAGGGTTAGACCTATAGGTTTAAAGGGAGGACCTAAAAATTTAAAAAATAAATAGTCGTCCCTTGCTTGCACTCCAAAAGGTTGCATGCCCCCAGGTATAAAGTACAATTTCAAGGCTGCCCCTACTTATCCGCTAAAACATTCGTTTTAAAGGGTGAGGCTTGCCTCTTCCTGGTTACCCAAATATGGTTTTATTTGCTGCCGCAAATCAATCTCCTTCTTCGGCACTATCTACCGAAGTAGACAATGGTGAATGACCTTTGTCAGACAAGTAACCTTATCAAAAGAATCCTGTTCTAGAACAACCCCTCTTCCTTCCACGGATGGGGTACAGACTAGTCATATTCTTTCGCGGAAATTCTACCTTATACCCAAGGTTTTCTCTGCCCAAAGCAGACCAGGATGCATGCCCCCTGGGTTCCAGTCCCATCTTTCTGAATCACTCGCATTCATCGGGAAGGAGGACTGGGGGTGGAGACATTTCTTGGGTGAGTAGACCATTGAGGGTAGGTATTTGACTATTTGCGATGCGTGATCCCGGAAATGAAAGTTGGTCTACGAGCTTGACCATTCTTCCTTCATGTGGAAAACACATTACTCTAAAGAGTGAGGAGACTATAGCTCCCATGCAATATATATAGTCTCGTCCAAGGAGTAGGTTATAATCCAAGGGTCCTTGAACGACCATCACATTCATTTGAATGATCTTCCCTTTCAATGTAACAGGCACATTGGGGAGGATCCCTAACGGTCGACTGGTTCCTTTATCAAAACCCGAGAGATTTCTTATCTCAGGCAAAAGCTCTGGGGAACCCAGTGCTTTCCAAGCAATAGAGGAAAGGATACTCACAGATGCCCCTTCATCAATGATAGTTCCAGCCATTACCATTCTGTAAATTTGGACTATGATTCTGAATGGTATACTGGCTGGCAACCGGGGTCTCCCTAGTTGGTTCCAATCAAAGGACACAACCAGGTTGCTTGGTGGTGGGACCGAATACACGGCCGGATACGACCCTAACGATGTTCCTTCCTGCGATAAAGGAATGGGCGCATTGCCCCGATGCTCATCAGAATTTGTGTTGATGAAAAGAATCTGGATGGTGTCATCCTTATTCTCTTCAGTGAGGGTGTCATTTGAAGATGAATCTTCATTGACGGTGTCATTTGAAGATGAAACCTCTGAAGGTGGAACCAGGTCAACTGCCGTATCGACCTTTAGACTTCCGTCTGGTCTGGATTCAGTAGGTTCATTTTCAATGACTGATACTTCAGCTGACCACTTGAGTGGGGCAGCTGTATTTTCAACCAACGAAGGACTTGGCATGAGTCTTTTGTATCCAGGAGGAAGTCTTAACGGTGAAACCGGTCGATCTTCCAAAACTCTCTTCGCTTCGTCTAAGAAGGGACAACGATGGATGGCGTGATCGCCTTCACACAGTCTGCAGGGGGATCTTGATCCTCCTCTTTGTCTTGAACCTTCACTTTCGCTGGTTGAGGGTAAGCATTCAACATGGCTATCAGAGGTTGATGCTCCCGAATTGTGCAAACGAGGGGACCAGTCCGTTAGTATCCGGGGAATACAGGGACAATCTCTATGGAAGTGGTCTCCTTTACATATGACACATGGCGATTTAGGCCCGGTCTGTGCTGTGTGTGGATTTTTGTCAGATGTCTTTTGCTTTCCCCCAGTCGCCTTAGGCTCCTTCTTCTTCTTCTCTCTCTTCTTCTTCTCCTTCTTCTCCATGGGAGCTTGGCTTTTTCCGGCTCTACCTTGCGAAGATGAAGGATTGAAGGAAGAGTTATAAGAAGTAGAAGGCTGGTGGGCAGCTCTAGACTGATCTAACTGTTGACTTGACTGTTCAGGAACCATGGTGGTCTGAACTACATTGGTTGAGAATAGCCAAATAGGCAGGCCAATTGTCAGTCCTGGAAGCGACAATGTGGCCATGTGGGGTGCACCAACTTCTCCCCAAGAGGAGAAAGGACTAGGATTTCCATCATGTGGAGTTCCTTGATTGGGGCGTTCCATGTTCTCAACCTAAAGATCAACGCGGGAATAGGAGGTGATTATGTTCCGTTTAAAATAAATTTTATAACGACGCTTTAGACACAACTTGCTTTTTCACTTTTTAAGAGTCGAGAAAAAGCTAAAGATGACTCTAGTCTCCTTCGATGTTTTAACGAGCCCGAAGTGACAAATGCTCGGATGGACTTTTTCAGTTATAGAGTTTGAAAAAGGCCAAAAGAAACTGCTCTGGTGTTCTAGGCAGAGGGTGTGCCAAACTTTTCGCAAAACCACAGAATACGTTTTACGGTACGGGTGGTCGATCTTCGTGAATGCTGTGTTCACTGCATTGCGATCAGTAGGGCGGCCGACACGGTTTCCTATTGGATAAAGGCTTTGTTCCTATAGGGGTCTCCCAATATATACGTGACGGTACGTGGGAGCACAAGTCCGTATTGATACTTATCGCTTCACCGTGGAGGAATCACCCAACCACTCAACACTAAGATATCACGTTTAACGACGCCGGAACACGTCTCTAGCTTAGACCTCTATGTGTTTGCGTTATGTTTCAATGCGTTGTTATGTAAATTCAATTTATTTTAAGGTTGATCTTGTTTAGCAGTTTGCCTTTATGGATCACCACGAGATGTATGATAACACTCCTAAATGCAGCCTAAGATGATAAGCAAGCTTTTCAATCTTTCAACTTTGAAAATCTTAACTACTGAGGGAAAAGAAAGATAACATCTTTTCACACAGATCATAGAGCACACACTAATGCACTTTTTCCTAAATCAACATGCAAGCTGTCATAATGCACATGCACAATGCAAGTATTTCTTTTCTCTTTCTTAATGTTGGCGTAATGCAAAAATAAAGCTGTTGTATAATTTTGAATTCAATTTCAAGTGAAAGCAAACAAGCTTGTCCAAAATCAAAAGACACCTTAAGATTTACTTGTTTCGATACTAGAAATATATAAATTCAAACCATATGACGAAAGCAAAAGCTCAATCAGCTATGAACAGCAAACAAACTAACTCTTAAGATCAAAACGACACTTTATCACAGGTCTAGATCTAAGAGGCCACAGCAAGACTAGTTCACTTTCGTTATGGGAAACTGTAAATGATACAAGAAATACACAAAGAACAAACACAGTTTCTTTATACAACCGAGGCGGAATAGTGACAAGGAAAGTTGGTTTCAGATAGGCACATTGACTGGTAACAGACAGCAAAAACAAGAGTGAAAACAGGGCAAGAAACAGCAGGAAACCCCAGTAGCACAAGGCAAGACTGGTCCAGAGCAGGTGGGACACTGTCTATTTGACCTTTAGCACAGGTAGCCCCTTCAGGAACTGCACTGAAATGCAGACAGCCTTTGTACAGCCTGCACTGAAGAACGAAACTTTCGTTTCTCTTGGTTTCCGGGTCACAGATTGCTAAAAAATTCACAGTTTTTGCTCAAATAAGAAGCTATCAGTCAAGGACACACTAAGGAATGACAAGGAGGATGAAAAGCTATCACTAAGAGCTTATTACAGTCCTTGTGGATCAGCTCTTCAAATCATAAACTTGCCCATAAACTGAGCTAGAGTAGTTGCCCTCTACTTTGCATTTGAAAGATTCAAATACAGTTCGATTCGGTACTCCCTTTGTTTATGAAATGAATAGCAAAAACACAAACAACCAACAAGATACGATCCCTAGTGGAGTCGCCAATTTGTTGTTGGGAAAAGTATCCAATACGGAATGACCCTATCCCACTCTAAGGGTGATAGTACCTCAGCAACAATCAAAGCAAAGCTATTCAAGATTACTTCTTTATGAGATGTAAGAGAGAGGAGAAAGAGATCCACTAACCGTTATCTTTCGCTAATGATTGATCCAATCTTCCCTCTTTGCTGCTTGCTCCCAGCTCCTTGCTCCTTCACTGGCCCAGCTACACAAAGATCCTGCAAAAGCACAAGAAAAGGAAACTACAAGAAGCATACATCCATAACTGATTCAAGGATTAGAATAAATCAAATATACAAGCATCAATACGCCACAAAGACACATGCATATAGAAGAACCTCAAATGCTTTATTAATGGAAGAAGCAAAGTTCTGAGAGTGTTACAACCATAATAGGTCCAATCCAGCAACACCTCCCAGCAGAAAGAAATCTCCTCTTCACCTCCTTCAAAGCAATCACCCAATAGTTCTATACCCAAACCAACAACACTTCCTTACATTCACCAGATTCCAGCCTCCCTAGACCTCATGAGAGAGCTCTATATATAGGAGATTTGGAGAAAGGATGAGTCAGCTTGAGCTTGGCATGGAGCTGACTAGTGTCCTCTCCCACTTCAGTTATACTTCAGTTCTTGAGTCCACTTGGAGTTTCTTGCTTCCACTTGGAGATCTAGATCCTCTTACTCATCACAAGGCGAATTCCCTGATCCAAGTGTCATTTTGGAAGCTTCCTGGGCATTTGACTCCTTGCAGAATGACTGTGCCACTTGGCCAATCTCGCCCAGCGCAGGTAGCCTTCATTAGATTTGACATTCAGCGCAGGTACAGAGTGGAGCAGTTGACATTCAGCGCAGATGCTCAGTGGAGCAGCTGACATGATCTAGAATTAGCTTGTTTTTTAGTGTTTTCAGGTGGAGAACTAATTTTCAGTGCTGTGGTTTGCTGACCTTGTTCCTCTAGGGGTAGGAACAACATGTTTAGGGACTTTGGATCCCTTAGATTATTGACATTTCATGCTTCATGCTGTTAGGCACAAAAATGTCTATAACAAAATTGCACTTTGGCTGTCGCAGTCTATCCTTATAGCTCCTTGTACTAACCCCATACTTGAACACAATCTCTGCAGCCAAACTGCTTTCTTTCTTGCATGAGTGGCTACCATGTATTATGCCTCTATAGTTGATAGTGCAACTACAGATTGTTTCTTGCTCATCCAACTGACTACACCTCCAAATAGGTTAAACACATACCCACTTGTAGATCTTCTCTGATCCAGATCTTCAGTCCAGCCTGCATCAACAAAGCCACGAATATCTAGCACTTTGTCCAATCCTGGTCTTCCTTGGTAGCACAAACCATAATCACTAGTGCCACGCAAATACCTAAAAACCCGCTTCACTATTGTCCAGTGCTACTTCCCTAGTTTTGACATAAACCTGCTCAATACTGCCACTTCATGTGCAATGTCTAGTCTAGTATAGACCATTTCATACATCAAGCTACCGACTACACTTGCATATGGAACACGAGACATGTCCTCTTCCTTTTCTTATGTCTTGGTACACTGTTCAGCAAATAACCTCCCATCTACAAGAATAGGAAGCTTCATCGGTTTACTATCCTGCATATTAAACATCTATAGTATTGTCTCGACATACTTCCTTTGGTTTAACTAGAGCATCCTCTTTTCCCAGTCTCTTTTAATTTCCATGCCCAAAATATAGTTTGCAGCACCAAGATATTTCATGTGGAATTTGGAGGACAATTGGGTCTTCAAATCCTGGATAATTTCTTTGTCATTTCCAACGAGCAACATATCATCCACATACAATACCAGATAAATAACACGGTCACCAATTAATTTAAAATACACATAGTGATCTTCTTTGCTTCTGGTGAAGCCAAGTCCCCATATAAATGTATCAAATTTCTGATACCACATCCTTGGTGATCGTTTTAACCCATATAGAGACTTCTTTAACTTGCAAACTATTTCTTTCTTACCCTTCACCACAAAACCTTCAGGTTGCTTCATGTAGATCTCCTCTTCCAGATCCCCATGAAGAAATGTTGTCTTCACATCCATATATTCTGCCTCAAAATAAAAAGCAGCAGCAACAGATAAAAGTAAGATAATAGAAGCTACCTTGGCAACAGGAGAAAAATTATCACCAAAATCAATTCCTAGCACCTGGGAATAACCTTTTTCTACCAACAGAGCTTTGTATTTCTCCACCTTTCCTTTTGCATTTGTCTTCTTCTTGAACACCCATTTGCTGCCAATTGGTTTCCTTCTAGCCGGAAACTCCACCAGATCACAAGCCTCATTTTTGTGCAAAGATGCCATTTCATCAACCATGGCCTTTTTCCAGAGTTTTCCATCCTCTGAATCTATTGCTTCCTTCACAGTTCTGGGGTCATCATCAATGACAGATAAAGAAAAATTTGAATAGAAAGCAGATGGACTATACCTTTTCGGCTGCCTTCTTTCTTGAACTGATCTTCTCACAGCCAGAGTTTGTGGCTTTTCATCTTTTGATTGCTCCTCTGTTGTAGAATCTAATTCTTCCTCCTTAAGCTCAAACTCTATCTTCTCAGGTTCTTTTGGTTGGACTTCATGTTTAATAGCATCTTTCACCTCTATGAGCACCACATCTCAGTTGTACACAACCTTCCTTGTTACTGGGTTCCATAGCTTATAACCCTTTAAACCATCCTTATACCTAATAAAGATGAACCTTTCTTATTTACTATCCAACTTGGTTCTTTTCTCCTTTGGAACATGTACATATGCATCACATCCAAATACCCTTAGATGTAAAAGAGAGGGGTTCTTACTAGTCCATACCTCTTGTGGAGTCTTATCCTCCAACATTGATGAAGGTGATCTGTTGACCAAGTAACATGTTGTCTCCACCACCTCTGCTCAGAATTCCTGTCCTAACCCGATACCACTGAGCATGCTTCTTGCCCTTTCCATCAACGTCTTGTTCATTCATTCTGTAACTCCATTTTGCTCAAGTGTGTATGGATTAGTCTTCTACCGTGCTATACCACACTTCTTACAAAATTCTTCAAATTCCTTGCTACAAAACTCTCCACCGTTATCTGTCTTCGACACCTTTATCTTCTTCTCTATCTAGTTTTCCACCAGACCCTTAAATTCCTTAAACCTATCAAAGACTTTAGATTTCATCTTAAGGAATTATATCCATGTATTCCTTGAGAAGTCATATATAAATGATACATAGTACATAGAATTACCCAATGATGGAACCTTCACAGGTCCAAACACATTACTGTGCACAAGTTCTAATATATGTTTCACCCTCTTATCACCAGAGGGGAAACTCACTCAATTCTACTTCCCATATACACAATTTTCACAGAAATCAAAATCCAGAGAGCTATTACTCATACCTTCTACCATACCTTTACCATGAAGTATTCGAAGGCCCTTCTCTCCAATATGTCCAAGCCTTTGATGCCACAACATGGTCTTCTCTCCAAAGACCACTAGATTTTTTGCTCTATTTTCAGGAACCACAGAACTGTTGCACCCATCAATAGTAGTGCTACCTTGGAACTTGTATAGAGTTCCAATCTGAAGTCCCCACATCAATACCAGTGCTCCTCGAACCATTTTGCAGGTATCCTTCTTGAACACTATTTTTACACCTGCATCATCCAGCTTGGTTACGGAAATCGGATTTATGGCCAATGCAGGAATATCTAGAACACCCAAAAGTTTTCTGACCCTTCCACCTTGCAACTTCAACTTCACTTTTCCACGACCAAAGATTCTAGCCTTCCTGTCATCCCCCAAGAAGACATCACCACCAGCATATTACTCATACTCGCAGAACCACTCTCTATGGGGAGTGAAGTGAAAGGATGTACCTGAGTCAATCAACCATGACAAATGATCTACATGTGTACTTGAAGAAGTCAAGTACACATCCCCACCTTCATCTGAGGTGGTTTTTGCCTCTACAGAAGGAGCACCACCAGATCCCTTTCCTTTGTCAGGAGTTTTAGATTTACAATCCCTTTTGTAGTGCCCTTCCTTTCTGCATTTCCAGCACACCACGTTTATAGGCTTTCCTAGAAATTTAGATCTCCCACTCGATGACTTATTTTTTTCTTTTTTTCTAGGGCCATCCTCGTACAGACAACGCATCACCATTCTGGATCTCCATATTTTTGCATCTCATCTCCTCCGTCAGCATGGATGAGACTTTTCATAAAACTGTAAGGTAGTTGTATTGCTACCTATTGCAATAACTAGACTATCCCACGAATCTAGTAGAGAACACAACAAACCGATGCACTTATCTTCATCTAAAATTTTAATATCAACAGATAATAACTGACTAACCACAGTATTAAATGCATTCAAATGCTCTGTCACCGAGTCTCCATCTTTCATCCTCAGGTTATATAGCCTTTTCCATAGGAACAGTTCATTCACCATAGACTTAGATTGGTACAAAGTCCCTAACTTGTCCCACAAATCCTTCGTTGTAGCTTCCCCTGTTACATTTAGCAATACTAAATCTGAGACACACAATCGTATTGTGCTCTTTGCCTTCTGATCCAACTTCTTCCATTCTTCATTAGACACTCCCATTGGATTAGTACCTGGATCTATCGCAATCCACTAATCTTTTTCCACCAACAAATCCTCCATCTTGAGTTTCCACAACTCAAAACTCTGACCATTAAATTTCTGGATCTCTATCTTTCCACTGCTTGCCATCTTCATTCACCACCAGAATTGATCTTGCGGATCTCCCACTGAACAGGTTCTACCACAAGCCCGATTGAAACCCCTCAGCAACAAAGGCATCCCCTTGAAGCCAAAACAACTTTGATACCATATTTAGGTTTTAACCTCGTATAGAAATTACCTGCATACAAATTCTAAAAACACAGAAAATAAACAATGCGAGAGCATAATACATAAAACACATATACACAGAGATTTTCCCCTAGATCCCAAAACCAGAACTACCAGCTTTATTTTTCATAATGTTCCTTTCAATGTTACAATACATATTTATACATGCCAAGGCATCCAATACCATGGACCGAAAACCATCGTGTCCAAAACCATGGAACAAAAACCATCGTGTCCAATAACCATGTGCAAAAATGATGCACAAAACCATAGGTATGTCCACCCAACCTAATAGGGTCCAAAAAACAATAATTTCTAGGGCGTTGCCCTAGACCCTATAAAGGGGGGTTACCTACACCCCTCAAACCCCCTGTGACCCCCCCCCACTACCCAATCGACGCAACGAAGGGGGGCTCTGCCCCCCCTCTAACCCCCTGGTTAACTACGTGGGCTAGTCATGGAAAGAATTTAACACAACCCAACAAGCAAGGATGTGTCACAAGGTCTGTGGCTGTGTAGAGGGAGCTATGCTACCCAAGGAGAAATTGTATAGTCCAGCCAGAAAGTGACCATTAAAGTCACTATTCATTATAGGACGACAGAAGTGAGGACAAATGGAGCGAGCGACTGACATTTAAGACAAAATTTATGGCTCAGATCCTTGAAAATATGCCACCACTCTGGCATTGATGAACCGATTTTGGGGGGAACAATTGGATTTGAATTCAAAATGCCCTATAAATTACAAGTGGTTGTCCCGCAAGAAACACTTGGCATTTTCAGAATTAAGTTGTTGAGCTCTCAGGCACATATGAATCGTAAACAATACGAGCTTCTGATAGCTATTGGGGTATTTGCGACTTTGACAATGGAAACACAAGAATTCTTGTAGAATATCATGCCAACACCCCTTAAAATTATAGATATCGAACAAGTAGTAGAGGAGATGGCACAGGAAATGGAAAGAGAGGGAGAAGTAGCTGTTCCAGAAGTGGCTGAAGTATTAGCGGAGGTCCCTAAATCACCGAGAATGCCGAGACTGAAGACAACCCTAACTAAGGAGACCATGAAGGACAAGAAGGGCAAGCAACTTTCCATGCCAGTGTGTGCATCGCTAAAGAGAAACCCACCAAAGCCCACTGCACAGAAGAAAGGAAAGGCTATAACCTAGACACAGAGGAGGAAGATATCGAAGACATCTCGATGGACGATGGGGATGTGGGAATGGAAGTGGAGGAGGTTGAAGCCTAGGGTGTGGACCCTATTATGTGGTTTCCAGAGTATGTCCCTCCATGCAAGCCTAAGTCCAAGGTCCCAAAGGACATTGATGAGAGTAAGGCTCCCCTACAAACCCCTTTGCTACCAGACGAATTGTTTTCGATAGTTCGCGCTTGGCACGAGTCCTGATACTGAAGCTAGAAGACTGGGAGTTGGCAGACCACGAGAAGTTACCACACTTGGCAATTGAGTAGCTGATGAACTGTATCATAGACACAAATACAGGAATGACTGCATTGGAGCTGTGGAAGTGGCTAAAGGGAGTAGAAAAGGCAGGGTTGCTCAACCTGCTCTGGGTGCCACACTATGACTCCACCCTAGTGACAGTGTTGGTCATCAAGCAGTTGTTGTGCTTGGTGCATGATGGGTGTCTATGGCTAGAGGAGTTGATAGCCATCACATACAAGTTGATTAACTGAATAACATGCTTGCCATATACAGGTGAGAATCCAGTGATGATATTCGGCGAAAAGGGTGGCGAGTAAGCTCTCGTAGAATCATTGAAGGAAAATTTCAAGCTGGCGAAGAAGTCGTGATGGTACACTATCTCCAGAATCTGTGACCCTGCTATGAAGGTAGCCACATAGGTCCTCACTGGGAAGGTAATGAGGAAGTTTCGTGCTGACGAGGTGCCGGCACCTGTCATCGCACTTGCACATCAGTGCATGGAAAGAGTCTAATTTAACTGGTCAGACTACCTTTGCGGAGAGTTCCTAGAGAACTGTCGTGTAGCACAAGAGCTTAGCAAGACATTCGACTACACATGGCTCTTGTTGTCGATTGTGCTGGTAGTGTGGAGCTACCAGACCAGACCTCCCTGAAGCAGCGAAGTATGCTTCGCTGTGGGCGACCAAGGACGCGTAGTGAGTCAGCGACAACTAGATCTTCTGGATCTTGATGGAGATAAATATTAGGATGGCCATCAATCGCAAGCTATGATTGTTTCCCACGTGTATGCCAACTTGCAGGGATACACTGAGTTTAAAGCCAATTTCCATCGAGTCTCCATCAGGGTGCAAAATGACCCTACGCAGAAGTGGTACGACTTGCCGTATCTAGCCACAGATGATGCCATTGATGCAATACTTGATCAATGGTCGGCGGAGTGGTGCACTACCACGAACTTGGTGGTCGATGGGAGAAAATTCATTGTGCAGAAGAAGAAGGAGGAGGCCAAGCTAAATATAGCGCGGCTGGTCAAGAAGAGGAAAAAGGAGGCCACTAAGAAGGCCTAGGTAGAGCAGATAGGGAAGCAGGCAGGAAAATAGCCAGGTGGAACATAGCAGGGCTCTAACAAAGGTGTGAGGTTGCCTTCACCTAAGATAGAAGAGGAAGAAATAGGACAGCATGGCGCAAACCCTTAGGAGAGGTTCGCCGCATTAAGCGCCCAAGAGAGCTAGATAAGGGAGGGTCCAGGAAGAAGTCAAAGGTGACCAAGACCTCGCTAGACCCTATCACATTGATAGAAGGCAACTTACATGATATCGGTGACATAGTCAAGGATGTCACTGTGGAGGCCCTGCAGCAATTTGAGCAATAGCAGCAGATCATCCTAGGGTCTATCCAGACCAAGCTGCAGGAATTGCAGACCCGCACATCATAAGCTGGAATGGTGTCTACTAGCTTGGCTATCGACACTTCAGAGACTGCCGATATGCTGCGCACGAAGGCTTCGAGTGCAATCGTGCTTTGGGATGGAGCACTGACCACAGAAAATGAGGTTGATAGCCCCACTGTTAGCACCCTGAAGGGAGTTGAGCTGAACACGGTAGCGCTTCTATGCGAAGCACTCCACCTCTTGTAAGATGGAATAATTGTAGAACTGAGGGCCCGAGAGCACCGCACCCTCTAGGTAATCAGGGTGTTAACACCCAGGTTGTTCCCTTTGACTCCTGAGGGAATACGGCTGGGGTAACCACTAACCAAGCTTTGGATTACAGGTTCTAGCCTACCTGTAATCAGAGAGGGCTCTCTCTTTTAGTTTTAACTTTGTTTTTTGAAGATTTTAGGCTAGTTATGAGATGGGAGTTTTGTTTGAATTTTGGTTGCAGGCTATTGTTCAAGGAAGGGCATGCAAATATCAAAGAGAGTTCAATCCATTGGGCATATGGAGTCCAGAAATGAAAGTGTTTGATATATGTGATAAAGAGAGGTTCACTGCAGGGCCAGATGGGTATTCATGATACAAACTTTGATTTTTAGACAAGAAACAGTATAAATTACACCAGTAAAAGGCAGTTAAGAGTTCTTTCACAGTGTAACAGGGAATAACAGACAAATCATAATCAGCAGCAAGTGAGAATTGCTGAATAAAGACTTATCATATGATTAGAACAAACAGGAGCATTTAAGAATTCCATAATTGCAGCTAACCCTGGAGAAAACATATTTAGTAGTAAGGATTGAGTTTAGGGTGTCTTTAATGGACAAATCCTGAACTAGTCTTTTACCTTTCTACCAAGATTAATCACCATACATCACAGACAGATTAAGTAAGAAATGAAATAAAAATACGGTTAGAAAACACTTATTGTATCATGCCATAACACAAGAATCCTGCAGCAGTCAATAGTTTCATCACATCATTTCCAGGCCAAAATCATTCCTTTGGAAACCAACAGCTCCTTTGTATTATATCTTTCAGAGGAAATAGAGCCGAGTTCTCTTGAACAAATGAGTAACAACAACCCCCAATAAGCTGTGCGAGGGTGCATATATACAAAATATCATAGAAATATCTCAACAGTGAGTTATTGCACAATAACTGCTCTTACCAACTTTCAAAGATATTTCTTACAAAATTAAAATCTACTTTAATGAATATACAATAGCTGCTTGCTGTTTGTCAGAAGTTCTTGACTTTTGAGGGCAACTGGGTCTGCCGGGTGCTTTGTATTGATTCTGAGTAATACGCCCTTTGTCGCTTTGTCATGCTATAGCTATCTCAGCCCCGTCATCTGCATCTGTCGGCGTTGCTTTAGTGGCCAAATTTGTTTGCTGAGTTGGCTCTGTCCACTCCTCTCCAGTCATAGTGAATATATCAATTTTCTGAACATGATGACTTATAATTGATATACAAAAGTTTGGTGAAAAATCTGTTTCTTCACAGCAATGTCTGTATCATGCTTGTCCACCATTCCTGAGTAGGCAACTGATGTCTCAAAATTATGCCTAAGGTTTCATCTGCCTTAGTATATTTCTATTAATTTGGAGGCACTTCAAATAGATGTCTAATCTCATTCATGATAAAAAACAAATTCTCTACTTTGTCATAGAGACTCTGCCTGGATGCAGGCCCTGTTTCCTCTGGGGCACTTGATGCTACAGTGATCTGATTTGTGGCATATGTATTTACCCTCTTGGCACAGTTTTCATGAGATAGTAACCTACCTACACTGGTTACTAAGCTGGGAAGGCCTCTGTTATGCAATGCTGTAAATTTCTCCATGAATTTGTTCACCTCTGTCTGCATTTCCTGACACCTTCTATCCAATGTTTGCACATGATTTCTCAAAGTGAGCACCCTCTTTACTAGTAAAATGGTATCAGTTCTGTTAGAGATACCCATTGCTGCCAGCTGGGGGCCTGTGCGATTGTTAAGGACATTGATCATCCTATTGGCTATCTCAGGCATATTGCCTAGAGATGCCCTTGCTCTTTGGCTTTCTTTTTGGGCCCTGCCTATGAGATCTATATGCTCATGGATGGTTTCAATATATTGCCATTGATCTGTTATAGACTGACCAATATTGGCCCACAGGACTTTCCTGATTTCAGCTACAACTTTATCAAGAGAGAGCTCTTTCTCCAGTTCTTTTATTTTCTTCTCAAGAGCCCTTACCTCTCTTGTTTTTTCAGCTACACTTTGCTTTGATTTATCATATTTTTCATTAAGTGTAGCCAATTTTTCCTTGGCTTCATTTAGTTCTGCCATCTGGGCCTCCAGAGCTTGAAGTTCTTTCATCATATTTTTCATATCAAGGCTGGGTGTCTGTCCTGATGTTGTTGCTGGTGCTGCTGCTGAAGGGCCTGCATCTGGTGTTTGTCCTGTGGGAGGACTTATAATTTGAGGAGGCTCCTCAAGGTTAATTACTGGCTGAGAGGGCTGAGATATCTGATCTCCTTGTTTTTGTTTCAGGGCTGCCTGTAATGCACCCTCTGTTGATATCAATCGTCCTTCTGTTCCTACCAATTGTTTGTGTAGTGTCAACAACATGGCCACTACATCTTGATCTTTTCTCTGCTAAGCAACATCTTCTGTTTGGGGGTGAAGGGTTGCTGGAAGTTTGACCATCTTCCTCAAAGCTGATATATCTTCATCTTTTTTCTTCATGAGCGCCTGCACAGCTTTAGGATCACTTGGGTCATGCCCAAGCTCTATAATGATATCTTCCAAAGATCTAATCATGTTGTCTTTGGCTTGAGAAGAAGCTTTCTCCAATTCTAGTTGGGCAGTAGTATTATGGAGAGAATTTTGCAGTTTGTGTGCTAGAAATGTTTTATCTGCAAGAGTGGAGTAGACCATCTCACCCATTTGCTTATGTAGCTCTATTTGGTCCATTGGGTGGATGTCTTTTGCAAATACTTCTAGGTTAGTTCTGATGTAATCTGCGGCTAACTGTGGCTGCAGCATGGTAGGCATGAAATGGTTCATAGTCATCTTCCCCTCTGCAATGTCATATGCGGACATGAGCCTCTGTTGATTGGTGGGAGCCATTTTAAGCAAATGATTGTAAAGCCAGATTCTAACTGGCTCATTCCTAGCTTTTATATCCATAAATTGCTTTTTGATTCCGGATTCTGCCCTTCTTTGCTGGCTTGAGGAGCTGACCTCTCCTCCAAGTGGTCTTTCTTGTTCCTGTTGGAAGGAACTGGCTGATGCTTCCATGCTAGGGGGGCCCATACCCATGGATGGTCCAATAGGCATCTCTTCTTCAGAAAAAGGGTTTAATCTTTTCCTTTTCTCCCCTTGTTGATTTGTTGATGTAGTGAGGGGAGTTTCTTGCTGTCTGTCCCTCTTCCTGGTTCTCTCTTCATTCAACGGGGTTTAGAGCACCGAGGTATCCACTGCTGTCTCCTGCCTTGGGGGCACACTTTCTTGAGCCTGTTGCTCTGTAGATACAGGGGCCTCAGCCATTTCTTCTTGCTGTTCGGTATGTTCTTTCTGCTGTTCTGTTGTTGGGAGTGTCTGGCCCTGCTCCATTTCTTTCGACTTGTCTGTACTAGCTGCTTGAGGAGTAGTTTGAGCCACTTGCTGGGGGGCTGTAGAGGATGAGGCAGCTGCTCCAAGTTGAGTATGATAAGAAGAAGAAACCTGTCCACAATTTTCCAAGTCAACTTCCTTGTCAAGTTTCTTTGCTTCTTGTTGTGCTATTTCCTCTTTAGTACTTGCCTCTTCTAGGGTGCCCTCTTTCCATCTTAATAGATTTTCATATTTTTCAATATGAGGCAACCTGACATGAACATAGCTAGCCAACTTATATTTGACCCTTCTAAGACTAATGATGTGATTGGGATCATAGGGTATCCAGAGGAAACTGGTTTGCAACCCGAGGCACTTTAGGATCTTGTCTGCTTCTTGCCATGCCTCTTCTCTTTTGTTATAAATAAATGGGCCTAGCTGGTTTTTGACTTTGAGTTGAGCCTTTTTATTCTTACTGTGGAAATGGATCATGTCTGCATTTCCAAATTGTCTGAAATATTCTAAAGCAAATAGTCTCATAGGGACATATCTTGGTAGCCTGTATGGGGCTAACTCACAACCATATATTCTGATCATTGTATGGTGCTGGTAAAAGTACCAATCCCCAATGTTGTAGGCCTTTGAGAGATGGAGGATTCTTTGCATCTCATCTGTCAATCTTGGAGGAGGAGAACTCAACAGCAAGGACATGGCTGGATGGATGAAAAGGTCTATGAATTCACAGTAGCTATATGGTGAAAAAGATATGTGATGAAAGATTGAAGACCAAAATACCACAGACCTTTGGTTTCCCTGAGCATCAAACTTCTTGACAGTAATAGGGAAGCTATCAGGCTGATAAAATAGGAACAAGTGATATATGTAAGAAGTGTATCTAAATATCCTTTCCCTCTCTAAATTCATCAATTTCTCATGAATTTTATTGGAAATGTATGTAGCATAATCATAGTGAATAGAAGGAGGCTTTCCAGGGGACAAGATAGACATCATTGCTAGAATGGTTTCATCAAAATCCTCAGTTGATCTGTAACCCAGGACATAACTGATCATATCCACAAGCATTTTGCCCAACTCATTGAGATATACATTTCCAATAGGAGGAGTCCTTATAGTCTGAGAGCCTCATTGAATGAATAATTGATTGATCTTTATAATTTGGGCACTGGACAGCTTGCCTCCTTGCTTTATCAAATCCATCATGGATAGAGGAGTCAATGGCTTTGTATTATGAAAGTGCAGCATTTGATTTATAGTCTCAGGGGTGACATGGAACAAAACTGAACCTGAGGGACTGAGGACAGATCTCTGACATGGATCATAGTTGGCACTGCATTGATGGATTAAATCTGGTAGGACATTGACTTGAGGAAGATTGAAGATGGGCAAATTGGAGTCCCAAATCCCTAGAATATCATTTCCACTGAGATGTTTGGCTTTCAGCTCATTGAGTACATGAATATGGTATTTGCTGTAATTTGGGATTCCCTCTGCCATTTGGTAGTCTCTGTCAGCCAGGGGCAACCATTCTAGATCTCTTTGTGGGGCATTTAAAGGTGTAATGTTTAGAGCTACTGGGGCTTCCACGGTCCCCTGATACTTGGAATTGGATTTGAACTTGATTTTCTGAGCACAGCGATACAGAGCAGTGAATTTCCAATGAGGGGGCAATTTTCAGAGATGGCAGGGTAGACAGAGGAGAAACTGAGTTGAATTGCTCCAGGGAGATATTTAAATGAGCAAATGCTGGGTTTGAGGGTGGCTTTCCTGGTGGATTTGTCTAGCAGAGGTTTAGATTTGCGACTGCGCAAACAAACAGTGAATTCATGGTAATTTGGCTCAATGCGAAAACTCTGTATGTGAATTCAGCTTACAGTAGGAAATGAAACGCTGGTCACCGAAGATTTTTTGGTAATTACAGTGTTTTCTCTCGTTTCTTGCTTATTTTGGTGAATTATGCAAAAACCACGGTACACAGAGGGATACCGATAAATACCTGGGTTTACTATGACAATGGTGTTGACATGCAGGTGAATCCATGGAGCCAGCAACAAGGAAATGGTCTTGAAGGTTGGTGAGCAAGCGACGTAATCGCTCATGCAGGAGCACAGTAGATTTTTTGGAAAAAATGTGAAAAAACGGGATTTCGGGCAAAAATATGGAAAATTTGGCCTTTGGCGCCTTTTGTCAGATGACGTCAGCATGACGTCATGGGTGGGGTCAGGTACGGAGTGGTGACATGGTGGCTTGTAAGTGGTCCACGTGGATGGGTGACGTGGCGGACAGCTCGAAGCGATAGTGGATGGAGCGGTGATGCGACGCTGAGGTGGCAGTGACGTACGTGTGACATGGACGTGACGTATGGCGGAGAAACAAAGGCGGTAAGTGGTAATTTCAGACCGCTTATTGTACGGGAGCGGTTTTGGTAGGCAGCCTCCCGATACAATCTGGGAACGACACGCGTCCAAGCCCTGACGTCATGGTCTGACAGATTTCGGGCGCTATCGTCCGAGCATCGGAGGCGGTCCAATATTGCTGTGAGCCGTCGGATGGGAGGGCCCAGATCCGATGGACGACGGACTGTGGAGGTGCGGGATGGATACGGAGGGTCCCGGCGGCATTTAAATAATATTTCCTTTTGTTTTTTGTGGTGAGCGCGCCGAGAGGTAAAACTTAGGATATATGACATTTGCGGGTTTTATGGAACAAGCGGGTAGACGACATGTTTCTTTATAAAAGGCGCTAAGGCTATTAAACCAACCGGTTGTTAGTTTAATTCCCAAAACAAGATATGAACACAAATTTGCACTATTGCCCGACCTTTTTTTTAAAGCTATAAGGCTATATTGCCTAGGGAAGGGGGAATATATACTTTGGGGCTTTTTATATACAATAGTGATATAATGATAGGGAAAAGGGGAATCTAGGGAGTTAAGTAATAATAGAGTTAGTAGTTAGTATTGGATAGGAGATATGGAAGAGAGGAGGTAAACACTAAGTTTTTAGGGAACAAACTTAGTTAGGAGAGTAGATCAAAATGAAAAGATTTTTACACCAGAAATGTGGCTCTTCTATACAACAAGGATCAATAAATGAGTTTCATTTCTCTCATGAACCAAGGTGATAGTGGGATGTTAGCAAGGAGTTTGATGGGAAATGATTGGGAAGTTAGACATGCTTCACTTTGTTGCTACAAAACTGCTGAATAGGAAGATCTGCACTGGCCACCATGTGTTTCCTTTGCTTAGGCCAGTGATATGAAAGAAATCATGCTTCTGCAACCCCATCTACCTACCCATTCTATTGCCTAGCATTTTTTGTTACTTCAAGGAGGGTGCACTTAGACTGGCAAACCCTCAATTGATGTTTTTCTTTTCTTTTTCCATTTTCTTTTGATTTTCTATCTAAGGCTAGCCTTATTACTTCCAAGGCCCTAGATTAAGCAGTTGGGAACCTTCCTTCTCTACCTAACTACTTATCTGCCAATATTGAACAGTTTGGATAGATTTCTTTCTCTAGTCTAACAAAAATTGAAATATGGCATGACCCAGCTTAGACTGTTGGATCACCCATTCAGAAGTAGGACAGCATCAAACAACTGTAGGTAAGTGTTTCCCACAAAATATGAGATCTTTGCATCACCAAAGTAGAGCATATTTGGCAGTTCCCCTGCCAATCATGAAAAATGAAACCTATTGGTATAGGTAGCTAACAGTGGCTCCACTTGGGGATGGTTTTTCTACCTGAAAGACCAAGAACAGCAGGTCAGACTGCTTTGGCTTTTGACTTCTTATCAAAACTTGAAAGATTTCTCTTTGGATTTCAAAATGGAATCTGTCACCATTGTGGAACTTCTGAAATAAAAAGTCTTTTCCTGCTTATTTACAAAACTTCTGAAGCTGAACTATCTATATGCTGAAAGAAAATACTATATACAACTGATAATGTACAGGGCAGAGCCATGCTATATACATGGAAAGTAGTCAAAATAATGCTTTAACATCCGGCCATTCATAGGGCCCTCTTCAGCTTCAGTGTCATCTAAATTCTTCAAGAAATAAGTGTTATTTCCTTGCACTTCTTGAATTACAAAGGGTCCCCTCCAAAGGGAGTCAAATTTTCCATGCTCGTCTTCTCTTCTTGAATCCCATTTAAGCACTTTATCACCAATAAAGAAATCTTCAGCCTTGGTTCTTCTATCAAAGGCTTTCTTCAGCTTCTCTTGTAGGACTTGAACTCTGTTGTACACTTGATCTCTGGTTTGCTGTAAACAAATTATCTGATTGATTCTTCTTTGCATGTCATTTGGTTCAGCCTGACTCTCTTGAAGTAACTTCATGACAGGGGCCCCTAATGAAGAAGGGAATTTGGCTTCCATTCCATAAACCAACTCATATGGGCTGACCCCAATAGATCTTTTAGTTGTTAGCCTATCTGCCCATAAGGCATTTACAAGCTTCTTATGCCAATTTTTCTTATTCTCCTCCAATATCTTCTTAATGATGTTGATAAGACTTTTATTAGATGATTCAGCTAAACCATTGCCTTGAGGGTAGTATGCAGTAGAATGGCCCAAAGTAATATGGAATTTATGGCAAAAGTTCACCATCTTCTTGGATCTGAAAGCAGCAGCATTGTCAATTATAATCTTATCAGGACAACCAAATCTGGAGAGAATATTAGTTTCAAGGAACTGACTGATAGTAGAATCATTTGCTTGTCTGCATGGAACAGCCTCAATCCATTTAGTAAAATAATCTGTGGCTGTCAGGATCCATTTATGTTGGCCCGAAGATGAAGGATGAATTTCCCCAATGAAGTCCAAGCCCCATTGCTGAAAGGGCCTTTCTGTTGCAATAGGCTTTAAGGGAAGTGGTAGTAACTTTCTTTTTCCCTCAAACATTTGACACTGGTGACATGAAGTGGTAAAATTTTTAACATCAGAGAACAGAGTGGGCCAATAGTAACCTGCCCTTAATATCTTATCCACAGTGGACTTCCAATACAAATGTCCACCACAATCACCTGCATGGAATTATTTCATAACATTGTTAGTCTCATCCATATTCAAACAATTCAGCAATATACCTTCATGATTTTTCCATAGTAAATTACCATCTATAACACAAAATCTTGAAGCTTTCATTTTTAGAAATCTAGATTTGGTTCTGGACAATCCTGGGGGAGCACACAGGTTTTGCAATATATAACAGATATCAAAATACCATAGGGATTGTTCAAACGCTGCATTGATCTTTGGAGTCGCCAGCTCCGGTTCATTGTCCAGTTGGTTAATATCCAAGGCTTGGAAGTTTGCTTCAGACATCAATTTAGCCAAGCCTTGCCCTTTTATCAGTTTTGTAGGTCTTATTTCAATGTCAAATTCTAAAATGTTAGCAATCCATTTTCCTCTTCTTCCCTCTAAGCTTTCTTGAGTCAATATGTCTTTTACAATGGGATTTGGTACATAAGCAATAACATGGGAGTATAGGATGTAAATCCTAAAGTCTTTGATGGCCTTGACCAAAGCATAAGCTTGCTTTTCCATGATTTGATATTTCAGAGGTGCATCTCTAAGGGCTCTACTAAAGAAAGCAATAGGTTTTTCATTCCCTTGATCATCTTTCTGCAATAAGACAACAGCAATGGTATGCTGGGAGGCAAAAGAGAAAATGATAAATTCTCTGTCAAATTGAGGATTTGTTAAGACTGGGGTTTGGGTAAGGGCCAATTTAATACCTTCAAAAGCTTGATTTGCTTCTACTGTCCATTTCACCTTAGAATCCTTTTTTAGCATGTTGTTTAGCAATCTGATTAATTATGCTAAGTTTGGGATAAATCTCCTTAAAAAGTTGATCTTTCCCAAGAAGGCTTGTAATTCTTTAATATTTCTTGGATGGGGCATTTGCAAGATGGCCTGTATTCTGTCTGGGTCAATTCTAATGCCATCCTTTGAAATGATATGACCCAATAGCTTACCTTCTTCCAAACCAAATAGAGACTTCTTAGGATTTAAGGAAATTCCATATTTCTTACATGTTATGAATATTTGTCTCAAGTGTTTCAGATGTTCTTGGTCAGACCTTGAAAAAGGTGTGAGGTCATCTAAGTAAATAACAAGGAAGTCACGAATCTCTTTGGCAAAAGCAATATCCATTGCTCTCTGAAATGTAGCTCCTGTGTTTCTCAACCCAAAAGGCATTTTGACATACTTGAAAGTTCCCCATGGGGTTGTGAATGTTGTTTTATCCTGATCATCAGGGTGGACTAGGATCTGATTAAAGCCTGAGAATCCATCAAGTAATGAGATTCTTGAAGCCCCCACCACTCTTTGGAGAATGTGATCCATTTTAGGTAAGGGATAATTGTCTTTGAGGGACACTTGATTCAAATTCCTTAGATCAACACAAAGCCTAATCTCACCAGTTTTCTTTCTTGTGGGGACCAAATTTGAAATCCAGTATGAAAACCTCATTGGTGCTATGATACCAGCTTTAAACATTTTTTGTACCTCTTTCTCAATTGAAGGGAGAAGCATAGGGTTGATTCTTCTTAATTTTTGTTTGAATGGCTTTTGATTAGGCTTGAGAGGGATGGTGTGTTGAATAACAGAGGTGTCATAGGATTTCAAATCCTCATAACTCCATGCAAACACATCTTGGAACTCTTTAAAGAGGTCAATGTATTTGGGCTTCTGGTCAGGAGGTAAAGATGAAGACAATTTTATTATCTTGGGTTTTTCAATAGTTCCAATGTTGCATTCTTCAATGGCAGCATTAAGGGGTTGCATTTTTGGTTTTCTAGGAACATCATTTGAGTCAAAAATGTCCTCCAAAGGAGTCAGGCCTGTTGGTAGAAAATTGTCTTTTAGTTGTATGACTTCAGCCTCTGCACCAGCTATTTCATCAAAATGCAATTGTTTAAGTTCTTGTATGTTTTCCTTGTCAAAGGTTGTTGGACAAAGTATTTGATTTGCTGTCTTGGGTGATATAGTTGTTTGGTCCTGTTCACTTAGTGGTTGTGTGTCTTTCACAGAATCAACATCAATGTTCAAACCTGAAAATTCATGCTGCAAGGTCAAGAAACTATTTATCTGTATGTCATCCTCAAATACTTGCCAATCTTTCACATTGTTTGGGATGGAAGGTCTGTGTTTTATCTCAGCTGTAAAACAATGGTTGGGTTCAAAAGGAAATTTGCATGTACTGGAAAATGTAGCTAAACTATGTGCATGAAGGTTGTGGGTCCTATATATTTTGGTTATTTGAAATTCAGTGAAAGCCTTGAGTATTTCAATAGCAGCAGACCTGTATGATCTTAGTCTTTTGTCATTGGTGACAAAATTGCCTTTCACTTGTTGAATGATGAGGTATGAGTCTCCCAGGATTGAAACTTTTGTGGCCTGCAAGGATCTTACCAATTTGAGGCCTAGCAGAAGAGCCTCATACTCTGCCATATTATTAGTACATTTGAAATTAAGCCTATAGGCTCGACCTTCTGCATGATTGCTTTGTTTGTTATGAATCCACACTCCAGCTCCTGCCCCTAATTTGTTGACTGATCCATCAAACTCAAGAAACCAAAGGATTTCTTGATTTAGGGGATATTTAACAGCCTCTCTATGACTTGGGAATATAAGCTGGAGATCTTGTTTTTCATCTGGTTTGTCTTCTAGAATGGTCTCATCAATTGATTGCCCAGCCTGGATTTCTTGGGAACTTGATTGCTCATTCATATGCAGATCTTGTTCAAGTAGGACAGATTTGTCTCCACATATTGGACTTATATTATCATTGAACAGAATGAAGGAATCCATGTCAGAATGGACTGCATAAATAGGGAAATTTTGAGGTTTTTCTTCACTCCTCACCATGTATTTCATGAGTGATTCTCTGTATAGCCTCTTTGGTTGCCCAAAGATGGAGATGGTGGCATATGACATGTCCAATTATAGGGAACCTTGGAGCTTAGCTCCCCATGATCTTGATAACAACATTCCATATTTAGGTGGGATATCAGCAACCACAACATCCATTAAAATTGTTTTATTAGGGTACTGGACAAGGGAAACACATAGATCTTTTATCAAGCCTAAACACTTAACTTGGCTGGAGTCAAATGAAAATAGGTCCTTATATGGTCTTGTGATATCTAGATTCAATCTTTCCATTACTGACTTAGGCATCAGGTTATGAGAGGCGTCTGAATCAAACATTGCATTGTGTAATATCTTATCATGAATATGCAAGCTGACATAAAAAGGTAAGATTCCAGTACCTCCTGTCTTTCCATCAACTTCTAGACCGAAAAGTAATTCTGGGGTATCATCCAACACATTGAAATCATCCTTATTATGCGTCAATTGAAGGGATTTCTTGATTTTTTGTTTGTAGATGTTATGTTTAGCTAGCTCTGAAAGAGGAATGGCTATCTTTAATTTACCAATTTCAGCTTCTAAGTCAAAAGGTTTTTCAGACTGGATCTTGGTGTTTTGATTAACAACTCTTTCTTTGTCAATTGGCTTTTTAGAGGTTTCTTCTTGACTTTCAATCTGATCTTGAGGTTTGTCGTTTTTGCTCATCTTTTGGAAAGCGTTGCTTGGATTGTGCTGTAAAGGCGGTGTAGCCAATGGTTGTTGATTTGAGGGAAATGCTTCGGTTACCTCTTCAATTGTTACTTCATTTGTAATTGAATCAGTTTTGTCAATAGGCTCTGTTATAATAGCCTTCTTAGGTTTCTGGCTATCCTTTGTTTTTTCAAGTTGTGTTACATTTATAGTTCTGCTTCTCAATTTATATTGTTTATGAACTTCAAAAAAAGCTGTGTCATAGCTTTTTTTGAAATCAAATGATTCACCTGATTTAGTTTGGAACTGATTGATGTTATCATCCTTATGATCTTCTTGACTCAAAAAAACTTGTTGATCATCGTTCAGGCCCATCAAATTGATGTGGGTATCATCTATCTGCTCATTAGAAGTGGATGCTTCAGCATAGTTTTCTTGGAACGGAGGTCTAATCTCTGGTTTAGGGCTGGCCTTGCCAACATTAGGATTTTGATTTCTTCTAAAATTGGGATTCCTGATAGGATTATTCTGTGGTGCCTCCCATGATGATTTCCTCTCAACAGATTCTACTTTGTCACCTAATCTGTGCATACCAGAGATTATTGCATCTAATTTTTGATCCCAACTTGAAGGTTATTCTTTGAAGGTAGTCTTTCTTTCAGTTCTGGTCCTATTTCTCTTAGCTATCAGGTTGGCTTCCACACTAACTGCTATATCTTGCATCTCAGCTAAAGTTCGGGGAGCTCTTTCTCTCAATTGGTATGCCATATCTGAATCAAACCCATCAGGAAAGGTATATAGAGCCAGATCAGGTGGGGGTCTAAGATTTTGGGGAATATCATTGTAGACATTGTTGAATCGAGCACAACAGTCCAAGACGGCTTCTTGGGGACCTCTTTTGATAGCATTGTATTAAGATAAAATATGGAGTGGATCCTTTTTCTTCTCCCATCTGTTGATAAAGGTTTGATACAGGGCTTCGGAGTCAGCTATGGAGTTTGCTGGGAGTGACCTAAACCATGATCTTACATCTCCTGTTAGGCTTTGCACAAAAATTTTCATTCTAACCCCATCATCATCTATCTCATAATTTTCAAAATAATCCTGCATTTTCTTAGTATGTTGAAGGGCTGAATAAGAGGCAGTACCATCAAAATATGATATCTTGGTTTGATAATCTTGAGGCATAGGCCCTGGATTGGCAGGTAACTGCAGTGGAGCATATATATTAGCCATGTTTGGTGGGACAATAGGGATAACAGGAATGAATGGGACAAGTGGAGGAAAGGGGATGAGAAGGGTATGTGCAGTTGATGGAGGGGTTGAAAGGACACCTTGTGAAGTGGATGAAGAATCAGGAGATTGTGGAACGGTGGTATGAGGATGTAGAGAAACCTTAGCAGGGGTTGGAATATTACTTTGAAATCATGCTTCAGAACTTCAATCTGATAAAGTCCCCTCTGATTTGTATTTCTTAAGGATTCTTGGAATCAAGTTTGGATTTTGGAACTCAGGTGATGGATCTGGATCCGGGTTAGATCTTGTATGACGAGTTTTCTTCTTAGGAGCCAGTTTCTATGATTTTCTTTAGGAGAATTTTCTAAGAAGTATTGATGTTTGACAAGGAATGATCAGGTATATCACAACTATATGGAACTTAAGACTGAATAAATATTGACTGAGGCAACTTTTATATACTCCTACAAATGCAAAGCAGAGGCAGTTTCTAAGGCTGTCTGGCTGTCACTCAGGCTTTATCTACAGTATTAAGAATCAGACAGGGGTTTATGAATTTCATTCAGGTCCCCAGCGGAGTCGCCATTTATGTTAACACCGAGGTTGTTCCCTTTGACTCTTGAGGGAATACGGCCGGGGTAACCACTAACCAAGCTTTGGATTACAGGTTCTAGCCTACCTGTAATCAGAAAGGGCTCTCTCTTTTAGTTTTAACTTTGTTTTTTGAAGATTTTAGGCTAGTTATGAGATGGGAGTTTTGTTTGAATTTTGGTTGCAGGTTATTGTTCAAGGAAGGGCATGCAAATATCAAAGAGAGTTCAATCCATTGGGCATATGGAGTCCAGAAATGAAAGTTTTTGATATGTGTGATAAAGAGAGGTTCACTGCAGGGGCAAATGGGTATTCATGATACAAACTTTGATTTTTAGACAAGAAACAGTATAAATTACACCAGTAAAAGGTAGTTAAGAGTTCTTTCACAGTGTAACAGGGAATAATAGACAAATCATAATCAGCAGCAAGTGAGAATTGCTGAATAAAGACTTATCATATGATTAGAACAAACAGGAGCATTTAAGAATTCCATAATTGCAGCTAACCCTGGAGAAAACATATTTAGTAGTAAGGATTGAGTTTAGGGTGTCTTTAATGGACAAATCCTGAACTAGTCTTTTACCTTTCTACCAAGATTAATCACCATACATCACAGACAGATTAAGTAAGAAATGAAATACAAATACGGTTAGAAAACACTTATTGTATCACGCCATAACACGAGAATCCTGTAGCAGTCAATAATTTCATCACATCATTTCCAGGCCAAAATCATTCCTTTGGAAACCAACAGCTCCTTTGTATTATATCTTTCAGAGGAAATACAGCCGAGTTCTCTTGAACAAATGAGTAACAACAACCCCCAATAAGCTGTGCGGGGGTGCATATATACAAAATATCATAGAAATATCTCAACAGTGAGTTATTGCACAATAACTGCTCTTACCAACTTGCAAAGATATTTCTTACAAAATTAAAAGATACTTTAATGAATATACAACAATTGCTTACTGTTTGTCAGAAGTTCTTGACTTTTGAGGGCAACTGGGTCTACCGGGTGCTTTGTATTGATTCTGAGTAATACGCCCTTTATCGCTTTGTCGTGCTGCAGCTATCTCAGCCCCGTCATCTGCATCTGTCGGTGTTGCTTTAGTGGCCAAATTTGTTTGCTGAGTTGGCTCTGTCCACTCCTCTCCAGTCATAGTGAATATATCAATTTTCTGAACATGATGACTTATAATTGATGTACAAAAGTTTGGTGAAAAATCTGTTTCTTCACAGCAATGTCTGTATCATGCTTGTCCACCATTCCTGAGTAGGCAACTGATGTCTCAAAATTATGCCTAAGGTTTCATCTGCCTCAGTATATTTGTAGTAATTTGGAGGCACTTCAAATAGATGTCTAATCTCATTCATGATAAAAAACAAATTCTCTATTTTGTCATAGAGACTCTGCCCAGATGCAGGCCCTGTTTCCTCTGGGGTACTTGATGCTGCAGTGATCTGATTTGTGGCATATGTATTCACCCTCTTGGCATAGTTTTCATGAGATAGTAACCTACCTGCACCGGTTACTAAGCTCGGAAGGCCTCTGTTATGCAATGTTGTAAGTTTCTCCATGAATTTGTTCACCTCTGTCTGCATTTCCTGGCACCTTCTATCCAATGTTTGCACATGATTTCTCAAAGTGAGCACCCTCTTTACTAGTAAAATGGTATCAGTTCTGTTAGAGATACCCATTGCTGCCAGCTGGGGGCCTGTGCGATTGTTAAGGACATTGATCATCCTATTGGCTATCTCAGGCATATTGCCTAGAGATGCCCTTTCTCTTTGGCTTTCTTTTTGGGCCTTGCCTATGAGATCTATATGCTCATGGATGGTTTCAATATATTGCCATTGATCTGTTATAGACTGACCAATATTGGCCCATAGGACTTTCCTGATTTCAGCTACAACTTTATCAAGAGAGAGCTCTTTCTCCAGTTCTTTTATTTTCTTCTCAAGAGCCCTTACCTCTCTTGTTTTTTTAGCTACACTTTGCTTTGATTTATCATATTTTTCATTAAGTGTAGCCAATTTTTCCTTTGCCTCATTTAGTTCTGCCATCTGGGCCTCCAGAGCTTGAAGTTCTTTCATCATATTTTGCATATCAAGGCTCGGTGTCTGTCCTGATGTTGTTGCTGGTGCTGCTGCTGAAGGGCCTGCCTCTGGTATTTGTCCTGTGGGAGGACTTATAATTTGAGGAGGCTCCTCAAGGTTAATTACTGGCTGAGAGGGCTGAGATATCTGCTCTCCTTGTTTTTGTATCAGGGCTGCCTGTAATGCACCCTCTGTTGCTATCAATCGTCCTTCTGTTTCTACCAATTGTTTGTGTAGTGTCAACAGCATGGCCACTACATCTTGATCTTTTCTCTGCTGAGCAACATCTTCTGTTTGGGGGTGAAGGGTTGCTGGAAGTTTGACCATCTTCCTCAAAGCTGATATATTTTCATCTTTTTTCTTCATGAGTGCCTGCACAGCTTTAGGATAACTTGGGTCATGCCCAAGCTCTATAATGATATCTTCCAAAGATCTAATCCTGTTGGCTTTGGCTTGAGAAGAAGCTTTCTCCAATTCTAGTTGGGCAGTAGTATTATGGAGAGAATTTTGCAGTTTGTGTGCTAGAAATGTTTTATCTGCAAGAGTGGAGTAGACCATCTCACCCGTTTGCTTATGTAGCTCTATTTGGTCCATTGGGTGGATATCTTTTGCAAATACTTCTAGGTTAGTTCTGATGTAATCTACAGCTGACTGTGGCTACAGCATGGTAGGCATGAAATGGCTCATAGTCATCTTCCCCTCTGCAATGTCATATGCGGACATGAGCCTCTGTTGATTGGTATGAGCCATTTTAAGCAAATGATTGTAAAGCCAGATTCTGACTAGCTCATTCCTAGCTTTTATATCCATAAATTGCTTTTTGATTCCGGATTCTGCCCTTCTTTGCTGGCTTGAGGAGCTGACCTCTCCTCCAAGTGGTCTTTCTTGTTCCTGTTGGAAGGAACTGGCTGATGCTTCCATGCTAGGGGGGCCCATACCCATGGATGGTCCAATAGGCATCTCTTCTTCAGAAAAAGGGTTTAATCTTTGCCTTTTCTCCCCTTGTTGACTTGCTGATGTAGTGAGGGGAGTTTCTTGCTGTCTGTCCCTCTTCCTGGTTCTCTCTTCATTCAACGGGGTTTGGAGCACCGAGGTATCCACTGCTGTTTCCTGCCTTGGGGGCACACTTTCTTGAGCCTGTTGCTCTGTAGATACAGGGGCCTCAGCCATTTCTTCTTGTTGTTCAGTCTGTTCTTTCTGCTGTTCTGCTGTTGGGAGTGTCTGGCCCTGCTCCATTTCTTTCCCCTTGTCTGTACTAGCTGCTTGAGGAGTAGTTTGAGCTGCTTGCTGGGGGGCTGTAGAGGATGAGGCAGCTGCTCCAAGTTGAGTATGATAAGAAGAAGAAACTTGTCCACAATTCTCCAAGTCAGCTTCCTTCTCAAGTTTCTTTGCTTCTTTTTGTGCTATTTCATCTTTAGTACTTGCCTCTTCTAGGGTGCCCTCTTTCCATCTTAATAGATTTGCATATTTTTCAATATGAGGCAACCTGACATGATCATAGCTAGCCAACTTATATTTGACCCTTCTAAGACTAATGAAATGATTGGGATCATAGGGTATCCAGAGGAAACTGGTTTGCAACCCGAGGCACTTTAGGATCTTGTCTACTTCTTGCCATGCCTCTTCTCTTTTGTTATAAATAAATGGGCCTAGCTGGTTTTTGACTTTGAGTTGAGCCTTTTTATTCTTACTGTGGAAATGGATCATGTCTGCATTTCCAAATTTTTTGAAATATTCTAAAGCAAATAGTCTCATAGGGACATATCTTGGTAGCCTATATGGGGATAACTCACAACCATATATTCTGATCACTGTATGGTGTTGGTAAAAGTACCAATCCCCAATGTTGTAGGCCTTTGAGAGCTGGAGGATTCTTTGCATCTCATCTGTCAATCTTGGAGGAGGAGAACTCAACAGCAAGGACATGGCTAGATGGATGAAAAGGTCTGTGAATTCACAGTAGCTATATGGTGAAAAAGATATGTGATGAAAGATTGAAGACCAAAATACCACAGACCTTTGGTTTCCCTGAGCATCAAACTTCTTGACAGTAATAGGGAAGCTATCAGGCTGATAAAATAGGAACAAGTGATAGATGTAAGAAGTGTATCTAAATATCCTTTCCCTCTCTAAATTCATCAATTGCTCATGAATTTTATTGGCAATGTATTTAGCATAATCATAGTGAATAGAAGGAGGCTTTCCAGGGGAGAAGATAGACATCATTGCCAGAATGGTTTCATCAACATCCTCAGTTGATCTGTAACCCAGGACATAACTGATCATATCCACAAGCATTTTTCCCAACTCATTGAGATATACATTTCCAATAGGAGGAGTCCTTACAGTCTGAGAGCCTGATTGAATGAATAATTGATTGATCTTTATAATTTGGGCACTGGACAGCTTGCCTCCTTGCTTTATCAAATCCATCATGGATAGAGGAGTCAATGGCTTTGTATTATGAAAGTGCAGCATTTGATTTATAGCCTCAGGGGTGACATGGAACAAAACTGAGCCTGAGGGACTGAGGACAGCTCTCTGACATGGATCATAGTTGGCACTGCATCGATGGATTAAATCTAGTAGGATATTGACTTGAGGAAGATTGAAGATGGGCAAATTGGAGTCCCAAGTCCCTAGAATATCATTTCCACTGAGATGTTTGGCTTTCAGCTCATTGAGTACATGAATATGGTATTTGTTGTAATCTGGGATTCCCTATGCCATCTAGTAGTCTCTGTCAGCCAGGGGCAGCCATTCTAGCTCTCTTTGTGGGGCATTTAAAGGTGGAATGTTTAGAGCTACTGGGGCTTCCATGGTCCGCTGATAGTTGGAATTGGATTTGAACTTGATTTTCTGAGCACAGCGATACAGAGCAGTGAATTTCCAATGAGGGGGCAATTTTCAGAGAGGGCAGGGTAGACAGAGGAGAAAATGAGTTGAAATGCTCTAGGGAGATATTTAAATGAGCAAATGCTGGGTTTGAGGGTGGCCTTCCTGGTGGATTTGTCTAGCAGAGGTTTAGATTTGTGACTGCGCAAACAAACAGTGAATTCATGGTAATTTGGCTCAATGCGGAAATTCTGTAGGTGAATTCAGCTTACAGTGGGAAATGAAACGCTGGTCACCGAAGATTTTCTGGCAATTACAGTGTTTTCTCTCGTTTCTTTCTTATTTTGGTGAATTATGCAAAAACCACGGTACACAGAGGGATACCGATAAATACCTGGGTTTACTATGACAATGGTGTTGACATGCAGCTGAATCCACGATGCCAACAACAAGGAAATGGTCTTGAAGGTTGGTGAGCAAGCGACGTAATCGCTCATGCAGGAGCACAATGGCTTTTTTGGAAAAAATGTGAAAAAATGCGATTTCGGGCAAAAATATTGAAAATTTGGCCTTTGGCGCCTTTTGTCGGATGACGTCAGCATGACGTCATGGGTGGGGTCAGGTACGGAGTGGTGACGTGGCAGCTTGTAAGTGGTCCACGTGGATGGGTGACGTGGCAGACAGCTCGGAGCGATAGTGGATGGAGCGGTGATGCGACGCTGAGGTGGCAGTGACGTACACGTGACATGGACGTGACGTATGGTGGAGAAACAAAGGCGGTAAGTGGTAATTTCGGACCGCTTATTGTACGGGAGTGGTTTTGGCAGGCGGCCTCCCGATACAATCTGGGAACGACACGCGTCCGAGCCCTTACGTCATGGTCTGACAGATTTCGGGCGCTATCATCTGGGCATCGGAGGCAGTCCGATATTGCTGTGAGCCGTCGAATGGGAGGGCCTAGATCCGACGGACGATGGACTGTGGAGGTGCGGGATGGATACGGAGGGTCCCGATGGCATTTAAATAATATTTCCTTTTATTTTTTGTGTTGAGCGTGCCGAGAGGTAAAACTTAGGATATATGACATTTGTGGGTTTTATGGAACAAGCGGGTAGACGACATGTTTCTTTATAAAAGGCGCTAAGGCTATTAAACCAACCGATTGTTAGTTTAATTCCCAAAACAAGATATGAACACAAATTTGCACTATTGCCCGACCTTTTTTTTTAAGCTATAGGGCTATATTGCCTAGGGAAGGGGGAATATATACTTTGGGGCTTTTTATATACAATAGTGATATAATGATAGGGAAAAGGGGAATATAGGGAGTTAAGTAATAATAGAGTTAGTAGTTAGTATTGGATAGGAGATATGGAAGAGAGGAGGCAAACACTAAGTTTTTAGGGAACAAACTTAGTTAGGAGAGTAGATCAAAATGAAAAGATTTTTACACCAGAAATGTGGCTCTTCTATACAACAAGGATCAATAAATGAGTTTCATTTCTCTCATTAACCAAGGTGATAGTGGGATGTTAGCAAGGAGTTTGATGGGGAATGATTGGGAAGTTAGACATGCTTCACTTTGTTGCTACAAAACTGCTGAATAGGAAGATCTGCACTGGCCACCATGTGTTTCCTTTGCTTAGGCCAGTGATATGAAAGAAATCATGCTTCTGCAACCCCATCTACCTACCCATTCTATTGCCTAGCATTTTTTGTTACTTCAAGGAGGGTGAACTTAGACTGGAAAACCCTCAATTGCTCTTTTTCTTTTCTTTTTCCATTTTCTTTTGATTTTGTATCTAAGGCTAGCCTTATTACTTCCAAGGCCCCAGATTAAGCAGTTGGGAACCTTCATTCTCTACCTAACTACTTATCTGCCAAGATTGAACAGTTTGGACAGATTTCTTTCTCTAGTCTACAACAAAAATTGAAATATGGCATGACCCAGCTTAGACTATTGGATCACCCATTTAGAAGTAGGACAACATCAAACAACTGTAGGTAAGTGTTTCCCACAAAATATGAGATCTTTGTATCACCAAAGTAGAGCATATTTGGCACTTCCCCTGCCAATCATGAAAAATGAAACCTATTGGTATAGGTAGCTAACATAGGGAATAATGGATTAACAATGAACAAATGGCCCTACAGAGAAATGCTGCCATCGCCATTGAGACTGAGGCTACCAATTAGTGTAAGAAGAAACTATAGGTCATTGAGGAGGCATGCAGAATTGTCCTAGAGTTGGCAATTCTAGAGGAAGAGCCAGTCGAGGTACGCATCCAGAAGTTGGCCACAACAGTGCGTGACACTCGGACTGAGATGGCACGGGTTCAGTTGGAGTTAAACCTGCAAATTACAGAGCATCAGTTGAGGGCTCAGTCTTCAACACCACTAGAAGCAAAGGAACAGCAGGCGACTACTGTCACAGAAGTAGTCGTGGCGGTGGAGAGTGCAGTGGCAGATTGCACGCAGTTTTTCGAGCAATCATTTGAGGTCCTGATAAGCTTACAGGAGGACCTAAATATACATAGGCTGGAGACAGAAGCGTGCGACCAACAATAGCACTACAATGAATTCAAGGGCATAGTGTGAACTGTCATGCTGACCTAGAGACTAGCTTAGCTATAGGAGGCTAAGCAGTTGAAGGAACAGGTGGACGCAGCACTCCACAAGGAAGTAGTGTTGAAGGCATGACTAAAGCCCTATCTGGAGGAAGCTTACACAGTCATAGGCAACATTGAAGGAAAGCTTGTAAATTTGCAGGTGACGCAACAAAATCTTCATGCTGACAGTGCGAGAGCAGTGACTGAGAAGATAGTTGAAGATGTGAAGTAGGTGGCAACTCAGTACACGATCAAGGTTGTGGTCATATGGGTCGAGATGGATGGGCTTCATGAAAATATCTCCACACCTACCGAGTGATTCGAGGGTGAGTCACGATGTTTGTGTTGGGGACCTGTTGGGAGCAGGATCCCCCAAGGGAAGTTTTGGGGTTAAAAGCCCATGTTTGAGTCAAATTTTGTAATAAAATTGTAAAGACTCTGCATTTTGTGGTTGCGGAGCGCGAAGGTGTCATGTGTCATAAAGTACCTCCACCCTTAGTTTTGTAATGTAAAGTCGGCTATAAGAGATCTACCCATGGTCTACAGACCATGGGATAGTATAAAAAGAGCTAAGCTCTAAGTAGTTTTAAGGACATACAGTGATGAATTATGTAAGAGTTTCATAGCTAGAAGTAAGAAGTCTAAGTCTTGGGTCGTAGCATAAGTAGAGGCTTTGTAGCTGAGTGCGTAGAGGCCTAGGGTAGAAGTCCACAGCTAAGTGCGCGGACCCCTGTAGCTGTGTGCGCGGACCCCTGTAGCTGTGTGCACAGGGCAGATAGAGTTTGTAAACACTTGGAAGATATTAATAAAGAGAGATATTCTGCAATTTCTGTGTCTTTGTTTTGTTGATGCATCTTGATATGTTATGTATGAATTTCCTTTAGTATGCTTATGTGATGCACGAATGATGGCCATTACATTGAATTGCTAAACGCATTTACAAATATTGGTTTACACAGTGTTAACTATAATTGTTTGATAAGATAATCAAGTCACTTAGATTAATTGGGGAATCTACACAACACGCTTCCATAGCAGCGCAAAAGTACCTGAGTGGTAGGCTAGGGCTATGCGAAGGTCGATCGTATCCTTTCGCAGAGGTACTGAAGGATGGAATAGAGGGCTCGTCTTGCAAGCTCTAGAGTGAAGCAACCTATGCGAAGGCAAGGATAGAGGGAATCAAATGACATCACAACCATCTCAGGGTGAGGAAACTTGGTTTTAGCATCCCCCAATACTGCTTCAGGTGAGACTCCGGTCCGTGCTCCGTGAGCTGATGCCAAAAGGGCCAGTAGTGTAGGGATCTGTTTGGCTAATTAACGTTGAACCTAGGTCAGGCCCCCTCAAGCCAACAACTTGTCACTCCCCACATGCCCTCAATGTGATGCGAGTCACTCGTCCTACCCCACAGTGTAAACCGACATCCTATGGTATACCACCATGTATCTTCATGCTCCTCTGCAGACCACTGCTCCTGCCTACATAGCCTTGCACACCACTAGGTGCTATGGCCTAGAATTGAGTCTATATGCATCAGGCCACATCCCTTTATATAGCACTGAACACAACGACTTGACTATCTGTAGTCTTGTGTACCACTGCCTACTATCATACCACCTTGTAACATATGGTATCTTGCATGTGCCAAAGTCTCCGTCACTCTGATAGTAACCCCACCATGACATGCATCATGTCCACTCGTCCATCCTGGTATACCTGAGCACCCTAACTCTCCTGCTAGGGGGGATATCGCTGTTGTGTCTATTTTCTATGACCCCTAAGTCCTAAACCTCAATGGGAGAACATCATCTCCATACAATATTCGATCTAGTGGCCTATGCATGCCACCTTGTTTACGGGAAAACTAGTGTCTATTCAGAGCTACTAGTCCCACTAAGACAGGTAGCTATCTTAGAAACAAACAATTCAAAGTTACTTGTGTTTTCCTTTATGAGAGATAGATGAGAGAGAAGCATAGAGTAACAACCTCATTCTTTCGCTTGGCTCTGTTATAGCTCCAAATATCACTCTTATGGTTTGTGATGCTGCACTCATGGCCTAGGGCAACCCCTCCTTCCAGACCTGGTCCTAAAATTTAAAAAATAGTGTATTATCCCTTATACGAAACATTGCCCTGAGTTAAACGCGTGTATATGTGGGTCTGTGTATACCCAAACCGCGTATATGTATTAAAACACTTAAAAAAAATATAACACTCCTTATTTTCGGGCGGAGATCGCGAGTTTTACCTGCTGATCACCTGTTAGTGGCCGTGGCCCAACTGTTCCCAACCAACTACCAACTGAAAAACTACTTTGGGAGAGGTATAAAAAGACCTCAAAGGGAAGGCCTAAGGGAGGAGAGAAGAGAGAGAAAGGTTATTGTGCTGATATTTTTCCCCTGACTAGGTCTGAAGTCCCTTGTGCCTTCTGCACTTCCCCCATTTGTATAGGAAACCTTTGTTTCCTTGTGTGTTGATGTTCATCCACCATTTATGACATCATGGAGTGAGTCATGGAAGGAGTTTGTTAGAGGCTTGAGGCTGGAATGGATCCGGAAGGAAGCTTTGCTTGGAGCCTGCTGAAGGTGACTCAGGTGAAATTATTCCTTTTTATGTACTTTATTTGTCTATAATAAAAGAAACACATGTCTTGGTTCCCGATATAAATCTTCTTTATGTTCATGATATTCATGTTTAGAATTCATATGTAAATGGTTGTTTGGATTTCATAACTAACTACCTTTATTTATAACATGAAGATGGTTTCTTTATAAAGTATTGTCCATATACTACAGTGTTCTTTGGAATTGGTTGTTTTGCAGGACAAAAGAGAAGAAGGGAACTCCAAGAAGGGTTTGGACCCTAAGGGCCTTCTCAAATGTAGGACCTAAGGTATGTACCCTTTACAATAGAATTTGCTTATAATAGCATAATGGCTATGTGAATGGGTGTTTCTTTGAATAGATAACTTTCAGTTTGCTAGGGTTTCAACACAAAAAGCCCTAGGGGAGAATTTCCCTCCAACAGGCTCCTTGCTTGTTTCCTCCCTCCCTTGATCGAGCTTTCGCCACTCCTTTCTCACTTATCCCGCTTCAAATAACACCTGTAGAGTCAAAGCAACAAAATACCATCAAAGCATAGAGATCTATAACCATAAACAATATAGGATCAGATGTACATTAACCATACAAATGCATACACAAATACAAAATTCAGAGATATACAAGTATATGGAGGAAAACTCAAATAGCTTTATTGATAGAAGTAGTAGAATAGAGGATTAAAACCTAGTTGTCTGATCTAGCGCCATCCTCCTAGTATGAAAGCCCTCTTCACCTCATGAAAAGACTAGATCACCCAACAATATAATGTTTCACAAAGAAACCAACAACACTTCCTTACAAAATACAAAATTCCAGCCTCTGGATCTCTAGGATGAGGGATCCATATATAGATATTTGCAGGGGGATGAGTCAGCTTCTGGGATTTTGATTAGTGTCATTTCTCTGATAGTTCTTGGTTCCACTTGGAGATTTCATGATCTCTTACTCATCCCTGGGTGAATTCAGAGAGGCAAGTGTCAAATGAGCAGTTTCTAGAAGATTCTCTAGGTTTCCACCTAGCAAACTGCCTCTGCCATTTGTCTTCTCTCGCTCATCATACCCTACAGAAGGGATTTTTAGTATGCATCGCACCCTCTGTGTGTAACAGGTGAGATCCATCACACCTTCAGCATGGAGCAGTCTGTATGGTCCAGTTTTGACTAGTTCTGAGCAGTTTTTTAGGGAGAACTTCTGGGAAATGATGTAATCAGTTGACCTTGTTCCTTTAGGGTATGAAATGACACTTTTAGGGGTTTAGAAGCCCTTGGTTTATGGACATATGTGATTGGGATTGCAGTGCCCAAACATGTCTATAACAGTTGCTCCCTAAAGCATGAGGTCATAAATCTTCTGATGTCGAGTGAAATGCTTTATCATAAGGATCTGAGGTTTTTCGAACTGGAAGGTGACCTATAATAAGATAAACTACAATACATTATCTTCATTATATTTTCATGATCTAGTTGAGGCAGGCATTCCCATGCTCAGATTTATAAATTCATTTTCATGTACATAGGACAGACAATCATCTGTGTGGCAGACTGATGATTCTGGTAGAGCCATCATCCTTTAGCTTGGATGATTATCTGTGCAACTATAGAGTGTATTTGATGTCTTTATTTTCTTGAATATATCACATCCCGGATGGATGAAACTAGATCCGAGGTCTTCAAACTCATTCAATCTTCGCTCGAGGTACAAGTCGATCCAAGTGAAAAGATGTTCTGATGTTGAACATGGAAAGACATTGCCTGATTACCAGCCAATGATGTAAGATGTTAACAGGTGCGAGAGGAATCACTGATAATGGTAATGACCCTCAAGGTACTGTAGTAAAATTCACATGGTGTGAATACATGAGTTGATGTCAAACACCACGCAAAATATTTCGGTCGAAGGCCATTGATGTAACCCTGTCATCGGAAGTGAGAAACTTGCCATTGAGGCATGCAAGCTTCAAATTACTGAAAGGGTTGTTCCTAAGTCAAATTATTGGATAATGAGCTGATGTCTACAAGAAGTGACCTGTCGTAGGAGGGCCTTAATGAATCCCACATCTACAACATGGAATGGGGCAAATGATTTTGTGGAGGTGAAAACGATCTGATGATACAAGGTTCAGGGTGGTAGTCATGAAATAATGGAGCGTGAAGGTATTGCAGCGGATGAGGCGTTAGCTGGGTTGGTGAATTCTCTTAGTGACCTCTCTTGAACATATTAGTGACAATGAAATGGATTGGTAGTGTTAAACCCAAAAATAGATGGTACGGAGGACCAATGGTGATATGACCAGTGAACGGAATAACCCAACCCGACTCAATCATTGTGATGGAGTGAAAGTGTCATGTTCAAGAGCAACCTACTACCAATGAAGTTCTTCAAGTTTTCTTCCCTTCTTCCCTAGTCATTGCTGACCAGTACCTCTTTATTTTTTTCAAGCTTGAGGAGGATAACATATTCTTGTTCTATAATTTTCCCTTCGGTCAAACCTGTCGCTATGTTTTAGTGAGCCTAGGGACAGTGAAACTCGTTCTTGTCTGTATTGGACAAGTTTGTCACTATTGTTTTAATGACTTTAACGACAAAGATAACTTGGTCCTTTTCATTCTTAGAGAGTCTGAAAAGATACGGAAAGGAAACTTCAGTAGTCCCTTTTCGTAGTATAATCCCTTAATTCCGAAAAAATATAAAATAATACGAAAGGGATGACTTTTCTGATCACTTTAGCGAGCAGAAAAAGACAAGAACTTGATATTTTTGTGTAATGATCCCTTAGGTCCAAAAGGATTAAAATATAGGGGAGGGATGGCACTTCCAATCACTTTAACGAACTGGAGAGGCCAATTTCTCGGCAATATTTTATATTTTACAAGTCTAAAAGAGCTTAAAAGAGACTCATTTTTTAGGAACGAGTGATATTTTCAGGTAGGAGCTGGTTCCAGGTGAGGTTTGGAACTTTTCAATCATGGCAGTGTAAAGAAGGTGGCTAACAGAATCACTCGTTGTAGTTTTTCCTCAAAAGGGTAAATAATCAAGTGGAGGCATATGATTGGCTAAAAAGTGGAGGTGATGGTAAGAACATGACCAAGTCTCAAAAGTAGATAGCAGTGCGATCACAAAGGATATTTACCGAAAGATGGGTTCATTTTTTAATGAGCTTAAACTCTGGGGGAACATATGCTCATTGCTGGGTTTATTTTTTAATGAGCTTAAACTTCGCGTAAACCTGCTGGTAATAATATTCAGAGATGTTCAATTTGCCATTAGCACTATGTTCTCTTAACGGTCATACTACCTGTTCAATTGCTCCATAAAATTGATTAGAAATGTAAATACATGCTTGAAAAATGAGATAAATACCAATATCTTACTTGAATTACGTGAATAGTAACATAAAAGTAGTTTTTACCTTTCATTTTTACCATTTCATTCAAATTTGGGATTGTTAGAGCTCTAGAAGTGTTTTCCCCCTCGATTTTCATCAGCTGATTCTGGGAGATTCTATGGACTATTTTTGGTGCCGTCTGGACCAGGTAGGAGCTAACCCTGAGCTCTTCAAATGCATTCTTTCCTTTTCTGATTCTGAGCCTGTTTTCCTATTTTTCTGGGCCCCAGGGGTTTAAACATTTCGTTCTCTCCCCATCGCACCTAGTATACATCGAAAGGTGTAATGCATACTAAGCTGGCTATTAGCTAGTTAGTATGCATCCCACCCTGTACAAAGCTAGGGTGTGATGGGCGCAAGGAGGAAAGTTTATGTACTATTTTTTCATGGAAATTTTCCCTGTTTTTGCCCAAATCAGGATCCTAATTCTTCCCTTGTTTGTTTTTCAAAGATTCATCTAATCGAGATGGTTGTTACATGGCATGAAGAAGAGGATATGATTTCCTTACATGATTTGGGTACGGTTACTGCATTGTGAAACTGTGGCTTGCTCAAGTTCTTCCACATATCCAACATGAGGCAACAAATCAATTTGTTGGAATATCTTCTCAATGCATGGGATCCTACGAACCAAGTGTTCAAGATTAGAGGTAAATCCATCCCTTTGACTGTTGAGGATATCTACTTCTTGACTGGTTTATCAAGGTGTGGTGCGCCTCTCTCACTATCAGGATCCGCCCGTGGGGGTGAATCAGTGAGGGATTACATTCATCGATACTGTAGAGATGGATCTCAGCCGAGCAGGGACGGCAAGATCAATATATGATATGTCACTGACCGGTCCTTGAGGACTATCTTATTCACCTTTTCTAGATTGGCTAGTAGTGCGACTCTTCACTTGGCCAACATGTCCTATATGTAGTATGCCTTAGAGTGCCTTGAACCAAAGGTATTCAACTGGTGTGATGTAGTACTTCCGATGATAAAAGGATAACTTACCAAGGTGAAGAACGAAAGGTCTAAGAACTTTGGTTATGGTTCTATTCTGACCACTTTCGCCTTGGAGAGGATCCCACTGATGCAGCCACAGTACATTTCACTCGGAGTGCCAGCACCGACGGAACCACAGATGCAGAGATGGGTTGATCTTATGGCCAGACATGCTGGTCAGTCATAGATTTCATTCTCTGATGCCTTCTTTGAGTGGTTCAACCATCAGCAGATGGTTTATGCCGAGTATCCATATGTTGGGATGGATTTCTAGGGTGACCCAGATTTGGTGTTGTTGGCTGGCAAGCAGTGGGGTGTTATAGGTAAAAAGATCTGACTATATCTCTGTTTATTGTTTTTATAATGTTCTTATGTTTTTTACATGTTATCAAGACTAATAAAACTCATATATTCGTGCAGATATTGGACCAGTGCGACCAGCAGTGCGCCCAAGGGTAGCAGCTACCGTTCCAGCAGGAGAGGCTATAGGGAGGGTTGTCCTTCGTGATCTAGACGTAGCTGAGATCCTTGCAATATTGCAGGGTTAGATCGACGGCCTCACCCCTGGTATTCCAGATGTGAGGACCGATGAGTTACCTCTGAGATTACAGCGCCACACCACCCACGTGCCGAGTCGATGGGCTAGGCTCTTACGTATGATCACACAGTCGGTGACTTGTTATCACTAGCACAATCAATCTAGGGTACTTTCCTGCATTTTTGAGTTTTTGGGTTGTATGACTGATTTTTTCCTGGACACAGAACATTTTGTAAAAAACTATAAACAGTTATACATATTTTTGATTTTCGGAGCTTTATTTCGGTCAAGTTATATGAGACTGATGCAAATGTTGATTAAAATGCTTTTCTTTTATAAATGCTGCAAATGTCTGTCTAACACATAATTTGCTAATGAATCAGTTAATGTGTTTAAGTTTCTGGAAATGCGTTGATATTGAATAGAATCAAATTGTCTTTCCAAAATCTTGACCCTTAGGAACATACGATAGATAGCTGGATTCCGAACAAAATAGATGCCAGTAAGTTGTAGGATGACGAGTTGTGAGTCTAGCCTGACAACAAGTCGGTGTATGCCATGTGCGATGGCATCGGAGAGAAGTTCTATCAATGCGCTATATTCAGCGATGTTTTTCATTGATCGACCAATACATACCCCTCTGAAACTCAATAGTTCGCCACTTGGATCAAAAGTGGCGGAGCCTAAAGAAGATAGGTTCCACGTACTACGACTAGCTCTGTCGGCATATCCAACAAATGATTCCAATAGGTTTGACATCTGCAACAAATGGAAAAGTGGATTACCTAACCAAAACGATCACTCTTGATGAAAACAAAAATGTAACAAAAGCATATGAAGAGATTACTACACTTGGTCAAGCATAGTAAAACTTAAGATACAACCCATTTTGGGGTTGTGACAGTGGAATCCCATCATAATCTACTAGCTCATAGGCTCCTTTTGCTAATACATGTTTAACAATGTAGGGACCCATCCACAATGATTGGAACTTACCTGCTCCCAAGTTATCGGATTCCATGATCGTAGAGTAAGACCAAGTCACCTTCTGAGAAGACACGGTGTTTGACATTCTTGTCAAATTGCACCTTGACTCATTTCTTATGAGCTTCGTTAGCCAAGGCAGCGTCACAATGCATTTCATCTAGTTGGATTAGTTCCAAGAAATGAGTCTCTTCCTCTGAAGTTTCGGGGAGAAGGTCGACTACAATCTTGAGAGATGAAATTTCACACTGAATCGGTAAGACCACTTCTAGCCCATGCACCAGCTAAAAGGGTGTAAATCTGGTTGCATTTCTCACCGATGTCTAGTATGCCCACAAGGCCAAGTACAAGATTAGCTGCCAACTCTATTTGTGGATTCTAATCATCCTTTGCAGCATGCACTTCAGGACTTTGTTGATGGCTTCAACTTGTCTGTTAGCTTGTGGATAATACAGAGTAGAAATGTCGTGGGACAGTCCTAACTTGGTAGCCAATTCAACCATCATGTGATTGTGGAAATGTGATCCATGATCTATGACTATAGCTTGTGGAACATCGAATCTAGAGACTACATGATTGAAAAAGAAAAGAGAAACTGTTTCACCGCTGTTGTTTAATGTAGGCATCGCCTCAGCCCATTTTGTAAAATAGTCAACTGCAACTATGATATACCCATGCCCCTTGGCCGAGGTGGGGTTACATGTCATGAAATCTATGCCCCATTTGGCAAATGGTCCAACAGTGACTACTGGATGCAGAGGTGTAGGCGGTATTCTGGTTTTGCGGTCGAAGATTTGACAAGCATGGCAACTTCTGACTGTGATTATGCAATCTTTGAACATTGCTATCTAGAAGTAACCTGTTCATAAGATCTTTTGTGCCATAGCATAACCAGATTGATGCCCCCCACATGCGCCTGAATGGCAATCATTTAGGACTTTTTCGGCCTCCTCATGGGTGAGGTACCTTCGCAGAACTATATCGGTACTGTGATGGTAAAGTGTATCACCGACGATCATGTAGTCTTTTGCTTGGTATCGAGTATGTCATTGTTCTGAGTGAGAGGTATTAGGTCTATATGTTTGGGTTTGGAGATAGATGATTATATCTCCATACCATGGATCGCTTGATGATATCAGAAACAAAGATTCATCCACGATTGATGCTTTGGATGTTGAATCGTTGGACGACGATGGGAAGTCACATAGTAACTCCGCGAAAACTAGAGATTTCTTTGATTTGGATTTTACGAATTCTAGATAAAACTCTTGAAAAATGGCTATCCATTTCGAATATTTGTCCCCAAGTAACTAATGCGACAGAATTTAAGTCATAGGGTTGCAATCTGACAAAATGGTAGTTTTGCGAAAGAGGATATAGTGTCGAAATCTCTGTATTGCTTGAATAGTTGCAAGAGCCATCTTTTCAACATAGGAGTACTTGCTTTCTATATCATTTAAGTTTCGACTTAAATAATAGATAGGATGTTCGATTCCATTGTCTTCTTGAACTAAAACCATTGCGATGGTCGTATCTGCTGCAGCTAGATATAGGTTAAAGTCCTTTTTATAGCTAGGAGCGTACATTAATGATGCTTTTATTAGGGATTCCTTTAGAGCATCAAAGGATGCTTGTGCAACCTAATCCCAGTTAAATGGCACTTCCTTTTTCAAAAGACGCGTATAACCTTTAGCAAGTTTGTCATAATTTGGAATGAACCTCCTCAGAAAGTTTTCTTTCCCTTCGAGTTTCTGAATCTGAAGCAAATTTGAAGGTGGACGCATATTGATGATTTCCTGAACCTCACATGGGTCGAGTTGAATTCCATCCTTAGAGACTACGAAACCATGTCAATGATCAGAACCTACACAAAACACACATTCGTGTGGATTGAGTCGTATCTTGTAGTGTTGGCAATGAAAAAATATAGCTCTCAAATGCTACAGATGATCAGTTCGCCTTCGCAAATGAGCTGGTAGATCATCGAGATATGGTTGAACGATGTGTTTGATGTTGTGGAAGGAATAATTCATTTCCCTCTGAAAATTTTCCCCTGCCTTCTTTAAACCGAAAAGTAGTTTACGATACGCAAATGTGCCCCACGAACATATAAATGCAGTCTTTGATTGGTCCTGTGGGCAAATATTTATTTGATTATACCTGAAAAATCCATCCATGAATGAAAATATTTCGCATCCGGTGCATTCATCAATTATCTGGTTGATGAATGGTGTAGGATAGTTATCCTTTGGACAAGTTTGATTTACATCCCTGTAATCAACACACACTCTAATCGTTCCTTGCTTTTTCATCACAGGAACAATATTCGATACCCAATCAGTCAGAGGAACTAGGTAAATGAAGCCAGCATGTAAAAGTTTTTCAACTTCTGCCTTGATGGCAGCGGCTTTCTTCGGGTGCACCTGCCGAAGCCATTGTCGTACCGGTTTGACATCTGGATACATTTTGATTTCATGTTCAACTATGCTCGAATCTATGCCTGGAATTTCTTCGTATGACCATGCAAAGACATCTCTGAATTCACGAAAGAGAGTGCAATATATTTCTAGTTCTGAAGAAGAACAAGATTTGTCGACATGAATATTCTCTACAACATTAGGTTTGGTCGAGATATTTATGGCGATAGTTTCTTCAATATTGGACAGATTTCACTCAAAATCCACCGTATTTACAGTATTTTATAGAAAATCAAAAACTGAAGGATGATTAAGGTCGCTAGAATAATCTTCATGGTAATCCAGAAGATGGGAACGATTGTGGTAATCTTCCCATGGTGCCTCTCCTATCATCATTGACTGAATTATTCCTTCGTCTGTAGAATATATATGTGACCAAGGATCTGAAGAGGTGCCATATTCCTTAGACCTATCTATCCAAACACTCGATGAGTGTTGATTTAGGTTTGCCCCTGATGCCAAGAAAATTGATTGCTACATTATTTTTAATGGGCTTGGAGGCAATACCTAGCTATGATCCATGTTAACGAAATTTTCGGGAATCTTCTGAATCTTTGCAGATATGGAAGATATCATATTGCGAGCTTCCATCGTGGCCAGTTCCACCAGATTACTCGAAGGTGGTAGGGCAAAAGTACCCATTAAGGTAGGGTCTTTTAGGAGGCCTACTTTGATATTTTGAAGTGATTGAGAGCTTCCATGGATCATTGGAATGCTTCTTGTAACTTGTGAACTGTTTGGGAGGAAGGTTTGTTGGTTAACAATTGTAATTCCTCCTTGGAAGGGAAATGCAACATTTCTAAAATAAGTTGACACAACAGCAGCCATAGCATAAATCTAGGGCCTTCCCAGTAGGATGTTGTAATCGAGATTTCCATCGATAACTTCAACATTAATTTCTACTATCTTGCCCCCCAGTTCAACTTGCAAGTTACTTAAAATCCCGTACGGGGTGTATGTTCGTCCATCGAATGCTTTTAATGTCATTGATGATCTTGACAAGGGTGGTGAGCCTAAAGTTTTCCAGCAACTCATTGACATAATGCATGTAGATGCCCCCTCATCAATAATTGTTCGATGAACAGTTTTGTTGAGGGCTTTCACTTGGATGAGGAAAGCGAGTTGAGCTGGTAACTGAGTTTTGTATCCTTTATGATTAAAGGCCACAAGATTGGAATCCGCTAGGTCAATCTCACCTATTGCTGATAATAGAGCCTGCTTTTGGGAGGGGCAATTTTGTAGTACTTCAAGAATTGACATAGAGGATGGCGATTGGGCCAGATCCTCTACTATATTATAATTTTGTGTTACTCAAGCACGAGGATTAAATGTCAATTTGTGTACACAACTTCAGTTGAAGTTGTTGTCAAACTACTAGGTTGATTTGCAGCCTTGTTTTTCAATAGCTGTGGATTCCCGTAATCTTTATTCCTTGTCGATATCAAAACATCATTTCGCTGTTTGAAAATGGACAACATAAGAACTTGGGATGGGGAAGCATTGTTGCTAGCAACCAGATTGGTTTCTAGGTTTGGAAACGGATCAGTCAATACCGCTGAGGTTTTTGAACTCTTAAAGAACTTTTTAATCTCAGCTTTATGCGGACAATCTCTCATGCAATGGTCCTCATCGCATATGAGACATGGCTGGCTAGGTTTATTTTGCCCAGAAGGGTTTTCAGAAGATTTTTCAGGAGACGAATCATCCTGTTTCTTCTTTTTTCTTTTCCCTTTCTTCTTGCCCCCTGGTTGGTTGGGTTCTTTGACTTTTTCAATCGACACGGCATTGACCTCCGAGGTAGGAAGTTTGTGATTTGCTTTTTTAATAGAAACTATAAGGGCTTTACCTGATGTAGCCTTTGTGGTTTGCGTACTTGAGGTGCCAATCACACTGTCACCAGCATGAGAGTCCCTGTTCGATTTAGGAAGAGGAGGAACAGAAAAATCTGGTCTAGGAGCATCAGGAATTTTGTCGTAGGGCATGCCATACTGAGTATAGATCAAGTCTAGATATTGCGCATGAGCAATGACTTTCTGTTCAGTGACAACTCCTCCCTTGGCCACATCTTCTGTAATAGAAGGTAACAATGACTTGATAAACCATTCAGCTAGAAGCTAATCAGGAACATATGTCTTTCACATTCGATGATGATGCTGCCACTCATGAACATGATTAGATATGTGAGTGGTTGTTGTCTACTTAAAATTGCTAAGGAGCTCCATTTTTGTTTCGTACCTTATGGGTAACTAAAAATTGGTTAAAAAGGTGGTGGTGAGGGTGCTGAAGTTATCGAATGAAGCTCTAGGCGATTCGATGTACCATTTTGCTGCCAGACCAGTTAACATTCTCTAAAAAATGAGAAGCCTAATTGAATCATCATTGAGGGTGTTGGACGAAAACCATAGATGAAAGGTCATCACATGATTCGATGGATCCTCACCCGGATTTCCATTGAATTTAGGAATATCTAACGGAAGTTTATGAGGACTCACTGGCCACCAAGCGGTGTAAGCAATTGGATCATTTGTTAGCCGATTCAGATCTGGTAATTCTAAAGTTGCTACGAAGGGAAACTGTTGATTCAGGTTTGGCGAAGCATACCTAGGATAAGATGGGATCGCCTGAGTAGTGGGTCTTTGCATACTAGCATAATGTATTTGATGTTGATAACTTTGATAAGGTTGATGAGCATAACCATTATAATATGATTGTTGATAACCATTTTGAATGTATGGCTGCCCATTACCTGCAAAGCTTTATTGCTCAGGTCCTTGGTAAGCTTGCTGGAATTGCGGTTGTTGATATTGCACCAGCCATGACTGTGAGACCATTTGTTGTTGTCCAATATTGGATGTTTGACCAAGATGAGGGGTGATAGTACCTGTTTGTGCCTGAGTCACTTTAGTTAAGGAGCCACTAATAGGTGGTTGTGATTGAGCCACAGAGACAAGAGGTTGTTGTATTACGACCTGAGATACTTGAGGTTGACATACAACAGGTAGTGTTTGTACTTGTGACACCGTCACAATAGCCAGTGTAGTGGTAATGTTCGACATAGGTTGATTTTGTTGCATTGAATATACAACTCTTGGCTATTGAGGCAGTATTGGCACCCAACCACTGGATGCAATTCCAGCTTGACCTGGATTTTGTTGTGAACTCTCATATGGTTTCTCTCCCGGAGGGAACAATGAAAAGGCATACTTTCCCCCATATGGTGGAAATCCAGTGTTCAAAGGGTAAAATGGACTTTGGAGACTAGACTACCAAAATTGATGCTATTGTGAAGGATCAATTTGCTGAGACTCAACATAAGATATTCCAGATAAGATTCCAGACGAACAAATAGGAACAGACAATGCTGTCGAAACTGTCATTGGGTGGACTTCATCTAGTGGTTGAGGCTAGTTGGGACAGATGGTATACCGATGAACATTGTCGGAGTAGTAGCAGGAAGTTCTGCTACTGCTGTATTAGATGACACAGTCCAAGATGTTGATGGTTGTTCAGACATATTGAGTCTATCCAAAAGATTTCCTATCGATTCTACAAGAACTTGCGATGAAGGGTGATCAAAAGAACTAACTTCGGTGGTAGAAGGATATAGGTGGACCCCAGTTCCAAAATACAATGGGGTACTGGATGGAAGATCCTCCACAATCTCTTCTATGGCAATCAATCATGGTGGAAGAGGTAGACCGTCAGGTCTGTAAAATATTTCTGGTGCTGAAGAAGGTATAGACTCTGCAGCGACATATGTTGAAGGGGTGACACCTTCTGAATCAGCCCTAGATGGAGCTGGTTCAGGAATAGAAGTGTTTACCATTACACTAGGATCAGTTCTAATATCCTCTTGTAAGTGCGGAACTTCTTCTGTAGAGGCAGGGGTTCTAGAAATATTTGGAGTAACTGGAGTCTCTTATGATATTGAAACACAAGTTTCAAATAAAGCAGGAGACTTTGACCCAGTTAAACGAGATCGCTTGGCCCAGAATGGTCTCATTTACGGAGTCAAAGACGGTTGACTCATTGGTCTCCACGAATGACAGGGTTTTGATTGACTTTCTTCCATGATTGCAGATTACTCAATCAACTCAAAATTAAAAGGGGAAAATGTTATTCCGATTTATATGAATTTTATGACAGTTTGACACAACTTGCTTTTTTAATTTTTAAGAGTCGAAAAAAGTAAAGATGACTCTAGTTGCCTTCGATTTTTAATGAGCCTAAAGTGACAAGTGCTCAGATGGACCTTTTCTTTTAAGGAGTCTGAAAAGGAACAAAAGTGACTACTCTGGAAGTCTAGACAGAGGGATTACCAAACCAATCGCAAAACTGCAAGATACTTTTATGTACGACAGTCAATCTTCTCGAATGTTGTGTTCAGTGCATTGTGATCGATAGGGCGGCAGATACAGCTTCCTAAGGATAAAGGATATAGCCTATTGTGGTCTCCAAATATATACTTAATGGTACGTGGGAGCACAAGTTTGTATTGGCGCTTTTCGTATCAAAGAGAAGGAATCACCCAACCTACGATGAAAACGATAGTTACCAGGCTTTACGACGCCGGAATACATCTCTAGCCTAGACTTCTAGATGTTACGTGTTAGGTTCCAAAGTGTTTTTATGTTCATTGAGGTTTATTTTACAGTTGATCTTTCTTAAGAATTTTTCCTTTCAAGGTTCACCACGTGATGTAGATATACAATTCCTAAATATGCAATCTAAGATGATAAACAACCATTTATTTTATTTTAGCAATAAAAATCCTAGCTACTAAGGAAAGAAGAGTAAAATTATTTCAACATAGAACAGAGAGCACACACTAAATGCACTTTTCCTAAATCAATTTCCGCATGCAGTCTAAATGCAAATCCACATGCATATATTTTTTTTTCAGTTTCCTTAATGTGAGAATGACAAAAAAAACTAAGTATAGACCTGATCTACTTTTCTTCAAAGCGACACTATAGCAATTTCTTTTCAAAACGAAATGAAGACTAAGACGACACTTTCAATTTCGAAAGGAAAACTGTTTTCGACAATTCAAAGAATTGATAACTCAAATCAAATACAATGGCCAAAGCGTAATCGACTATCTAAAAGAGGAAGATTTTACGACACTCTTTTTCTTGACTGAAAATGATAATTGCGACACTTTCAAATCAAAAGACGACAGTTCGATTAAGCTAATATTTGCAAAGGAGGACTGTAGATGATGAAAAATACATTAAAAAAAAAAACATTTGCAATTTCTTATCAATGCAAGCTAAATAATGAAAAGGAAGAAGGTTTCAACAATGATATACTAATCATAGACAACAAAACCACTGAATATTGCTGAAAATAATGAAGAAAAAACCAAAATCTGGAGGCAGAAACAGTCTTACTCAATCATCGCACCTGTCCTTAAGGGAAACAGGGATGCATCTCACCTACAGCACATGGGAGGTGTGATGCATCCAGACTGCCAATGAGAGACAGTGCGATGGTCCAGGGATGATACTGAGCTTGGTTTTCACTCACAGTTTGCAGCTAAGTTCAGGGATTTAGGCTGAGCTTATGATAGGAAGTAAATACAAAGTATAGGGACTAATCTAATGAGGTTATTTGAGCTACCATCAGGGCACTTAGGATGTTTGCAAGTCAGATGTTTAGTCCATAAACCAACCTGGATATTGACTGAAGCAGCGTTGATCTACTTTGTAGTTTCATAGCAAAAGCAGTTTGAAGGCTAGCTGGCTTAACTTCAGGCTCTGTCCGTAGTTTATAAAGCAAACAACAAGGACAAACAAACAAACTATTCGTTCCCCAGCGGAGTCGCCATTTTTTTACGGGAAAACTAGTGTCTATTCAGAGCTGCTAGTCCCACTAAGACAGGTAGCTATCTTAGAAACAACAATTCAAAGTTACTTGTGTTTTCCTTTATGAGAGATAGATGAGAGAGAAGCAAATAGTACCAACCTCAGTCTTTCGCTTGGATCCTTGCTTGTTTCCTCCCTCCCTTGATACAACTTTCGCCACTCCTTTCTCACTTGTCCCGCTTCAAAGAACACCTGTAGAGTCAAAGCAACAAAATACCATCAAAGCATAAAGATCTATAACTATAAAAAATATAGGATCAGATGTACATTAACCATACAAATGCATACACAAATACAAGATTTAGAGATATACAAGTATATGGAGGAAAACTCAAATAGCTTTATTGATAGAAGTAGTAGAAGAGAGGATTACAACCCAGCTTTTTGATCCAGCGCCATCCTCCCAACATGAAAGCCCTCTTCACCTCACGAAAAGTGTAGATCACCCAACAATACAATGTTTCACAAAGAAACCAATAGCACTTCCTTACAAAATACAAAATTCCAGCCTCTGGATCTCTAGGATGAGGGATCCATATATAGATGTTTGCAGGGGGGTGAGTCAGCATCTGGGATTTTGATTAGTGTCATTTCTCTGATAGTTCTTGGTTCCACTTGGAGATTTCATGATCTCTTACTCATCCTTGGGTGAATTCAGAGAGGAAAGTGTCAAATGAGCAGTTTCTAGAAGATTCTCTAGGTTTCCACCTAGCAAACTGCCTCTGCCATTTGTTTGCTCTCACTCATCGCACCCTACAGAAGGGCTTTTTAGTATGCATCACACCCTCTATGTGTAACAAGTGAGATGCATCGCACCCTTAGCATGGAGATGTCTGTATGGTCCAGTTTTGACCAATTCTAAGTAGTTTTTCAGCGAGAACTTCTGGGAAATGATGTAATCAGTTGACCTTGTTCCTTTAGGGTATGAAACAACACTTTAGGGGTTTAGAAGCCCTTGGTTTATGGGCATATTTGATTGGAGTTGTAGTGCCCAAATATGTCTATAACACACCTCCTTGAACTAGCTCCTGCCAGAGAATGTTAATCATCCTGTGCCCCCATGTGCGACGAACATGTCAAAACAACCAATGGATTCTGCTCACAAACCACCTGACCACTAGTGTAAACTATAGATCCCCTAAGGAATGCATGCACTCAGGAATGGGGTTGACTACCTCATCAATGCCATAGCCATCCCACATGTCTGATATTAGATAGGAAGCCCCACAGGGATCCCAATGCCAAGTTGGGCCTCCAACAACCTCAATATTTGAGAGCTCCCACTGAGATTTACTCTAAACTACGACCATATCCATGAGTCTAGCCCACTCCACCAGGTACCAACTTATAATCTCTCACCATCCAACCTTAAGAGAGGGATTGAATGCACAAAATCTAGCACATAGAACAAGACTAACATGCGGATGATGCATCTTGTGCAACTCTGACCATCTCATCCCACTACCCAAGTCAACACATGAGATCTGACTAGGTAGCTCTATCTTTGTCTCTCCAATGGTCAAAAGTGACCCAACAATGCTACCAACATGGTCATCCCCTTTGGTATGTCTAGACAACTCCACCTCTCTCCATCCAATGTGTAAGGATGGGCTGATAGTGTTGTAGATCCTGTTAGTTTTCCTCTGAAGCGAATTGTGCTAAAATCCCAATGTGTGGTCTTTATGATGCCCCTCATCAATGGCTAGCCCAAGGGATGGCTACACATCCTCCTCCATCATGGGCTTGACATAAGCCTTCAACTGCTCCTCCATAGACAACCCAATATGAATGATATTCTCACTAGTTAGCTATAGGTGATTGTCGTATGGCAACTTCTTCATAGATCTAGAGGCCTCTGTACCTATCAGCTCCTCAACAATAGTGGAGCTGTCTTACAACATCTCACTGACCTGTGGTGCATTGTTATTGCTTGATAACTTAGTGACAACCCCAAATATCTCATCAATGGATGATGCCACATCAATGGGTGTATGTTCAACTATCTCCTTGCCAACTCTTAGTGTCAGTATCTTCATCCCTCCATCAATGATCAAATTCTCTTTTTGCATGCATTTTAGGCGTTCCATCCAATCAGTTGCATTCCATTAGGTCATGGATCAACTGATGGAAGTGGTTCATTATCAAAATTTCCCTCATGGTCTTTACCTGTTGGCCAATTTTAATAGGTTCACGTCATTTATAGTCATTTTTTATCATTACACTTGCAGAAGTCATTTTAGGGTTTTCAAGTCTCATTAGGTCTAGGGTTTGCCACCATGGTCTTCAAACGCTCAATAAGAGGTCAGCAAGCACATGAGGATGTCTAATAAGTTTATAAAATCACAAATTTTACAGATTATTTGCTCCATAAAGGGTTTTTACCTCAAAACTCTGTTTTGAGGTGAAAACAAAGTTTTTCTATTTCATGTAAAACATTTATGTAATTTTATTGTTTTCATATGTAATAAAGCATCATTTGCAGACCTTGGTCACCTTGCCTAACTCCAACACCCCAGCTCCTGCAAAAGAAACAAAAACATCCAAGCATTAGTCCATCAAATGACAAAAAAGATCCAAACTACAAAAACAGGGTTTTTAAAAGCAAAGTGAAAGGGAACTTTAGAAAGTGGGTTTTTTCTAAATGAAAAATTAGAGTCCACATGTATATAAAGGGATCCTTTGTGTTAGAAGACATCATTTTGTGCTAAAGTGAGAGAGAACAAGAAGAAAAATCTCGCTTTGAGGACAGAGAGGGAAAGTTGCAACAAATTTCAAGATTTTTCCCAGTGCAATGCACCTGCCAGGAGCTACGCATCGGGCGCAGGTTTTCCAAAGGGTTTTCAATGGGTGCTACGCACTTGGGCGTCAGCGCGGCACACATGTCAACCGAGCTAAAAAATTCATGCCATCGATTTTCTAAGCCTCTAAATTTGCAAATATCATCTCTTCAAGTAAGTACACCCTCCCATTTTCCATAGCAAGAGAATTTGTCATCCGTCATAATGATTTGAATGGTAAAAATCAAACCCTAGTTGCTTCAAAGTTTCCTTCACAAAATTGTCTAGGGTTTTGTAGTTTTTGTCATTCTTGCTGCTTTTACTCCCTTGTATGATTTTACCACATCCCATCCCCTTGCACAAAATTTCCCTAATTCCCCTTTTCCTAAACCCTATCATTCCCTAAAAACCCTATAGCCATCATCAAAAACCTCCTTTGCATTTTTATTATTAGTTAATCCATCAAATCCCAAGAAAGAAAACAACAGTCACCTATACTTAGGAAAATCTCTTCATACTCATCATTCTACATTCTACGTTTGAAAATATGGAAACAAATTCAGCTTATGAAAGGGATGAAGAAACTGTGAGTGATTCCTCCCAAGAGATTCATGCACCACGAAAACCACATAAGGGAGGAAAACACATCCGGGAGGAGCCCACCACACTCACGGAGTTACTATCTTGCCCTCTTGCAGTAACATGTTTTAAACATCAGTCTTGCTACGAGTTTTGTGAGATGGTGGAGAGGGTGAATTACCACCATGAACTTGTTAGGCTATTTGTCCTTCATAATCACAATGGTCGGGTGAACTTAGCAGGTGTTTCCTTCACTTTGACACCTGAAACCATAGCTGCAGCAACAAGTATTCCAAATGTGGGTGAACAGTGGAACAAAGGATAGCTTGTGGGCAAAGAGCATTATGAGCCTTATGTCAAGGCTAGTTATAAAAAGCAAATTAGTAGGGTCTTTCCTTTTAGATATCTACAGGACACTTATGCTCCACTCATGAAGCTCATTATCAAATATTTCACCTGTGACAGAGGTTTTCTCGATTATACACTTACCATGTTAGATTATTGATGCATTTCACTAGAGTGAGGATGATGAACCTCCCCTATTTCATATGTAGAAATATTGAGAAGATGGCTACATTGGTGCAAAGGAAACCTCTTCCTCAATAGTTCAGTAGCCTTTATCATTTTTCATTGATCAAGATTGTTGTTTTGCATCAGCTGAGCTTGTTGAGTATTTCATGGGATACTTTCATTTCACATGAGGTTTTCAAAAGCCCTCAGGTGACTCCATCGGTGCTTCATGAGGAAGGAGGGCCTTCAAACCAACCAGATGTTCATGAGACTGAACCAATAGGTGTGCCAGTGTTTGTCACTTATGAGAAAGGCACAAGGAGACTATTTGCAGCTGCCAAACAAGTATTATCTCCACCAGGAGTGGAAGGGGTCTCGTTCTCTTCACCAAACAACAGGAAAATGCTATCTTCACCTAGGGTGAAAGGGGCTTTGCCTTCTTCTTCAACAGAGTAGGTATAGGACAAAGGAAAACAACCATTGCATGATGAAGGGCCTTCTGAAGGCCAAGACAGAGATTTCATTTTGGTTGAGGAAGAGGACACTGATTTGGCCTCCCAAAGCTCAAAGCTCAAGGATGAGATCATCAAGGAGAAAGAAGCTGAGATCCGAAGCCTATCACTTGACCTTGAGAGGGCCAAATGGGTCATTAATTACCTTGAGCAACAGAACAAGCAATTGGAGGACAAACAAACAATCATGGAGCTACAAAACATAAGGGAAAACCAACAATTGGCAAAGAAGAGGAAAATCAAGCTAACTTCACTAGAGCAAGAAATAGAGGTCAACCAAGAATCATGGTTAGAAAGAGTCAATATCCACCTTGAGAAGTTTTTGGAAAATTCCAATAAGGAGAAGAAGATGTTGCAACACATGGCTTACCACTATTTGGCCCAGAACAAAATTTGTAGGACAAGGATAAGAAGCCTAAAAGCCAAGTTAAGGAGAACTTTGAAGAGTAATAAAGAGCAAGATAAGCTCAAGATCTTGGCTAAAGCTTCATTGGCTCACCATAGCACTTAACATAGATCACTCATGCCAAATTTCAAGAAATTTGATGAACTTTTTGGCATTCTTGAATTTTTCATGGAAAAAACAGGTTTTTTCGACAAGTGCGTAGCGCCACCAGCGCTCGCTTTTGATAGGGACCTCCATTTGAAGCAAAATTGGCATTTTTGGATTCCTTATGAAAAGTTATGCACGCTCAAAAATTATTAGGAAATTTTGACAAGTTTTAGACCTCCAAAAGGGCCAAAAACAACCAAAAAATGCCCTCTCTGACACTTTTTGGCCACACAGGAAGCCGTCTTGGGAGATTGAAATTTTGGAGGGGCAAATGGACTCCAAATCAAAAAATTCATGTTGTTCCAAAAAGTAGACTCATAGGGCTTTCCAATGAGCTATCCTACACCTGATTTGGACCTTAGGAAGCTCTCCAAAAGTAGCTTGGAAAAATAGCTATGCACAGAAAAAATGGCGATACACACAAAATGAAAAAGTGCCAATTTTGCTCAAAAACTCTCGTTTTCGCCTAGTTTTCTTCTAGTTTGACCTTTTCTCTCTTATGGTCAAATTCATGATGTGAAATGATGTAAATTGATGTAATATGATGTAAAAATGATAAAAATTGACTTGATAAGGTAGATACATCAGTTGTAGGTGGTTTAGAGTTGAATGAATCAGTTTCTTAGGTTTTAGAGGCAAGTTGTTCCACTGCCTATTTTTGTGTTCCTAGTTTAGATATGGTTGAAACTGGTGGGCTCCAGTATTGTAGCAATAATGCTACAACTCCTGGAGCTCCCTATCTCTAATTTTATCAACCCGGTAGTTCGTACAAACTTGGAAGCGACGGTGCTGTATGCACAAGTACTAGCTCTTGTCGCAGCTGTCACTTGGTCAGCTGGCACAAGTCCGCTAGGGCTCAAGCCAACTTCTATATGCTCTCAGAAGAAGCTTTATGAGTGATGGACGAAAGCTATCTTGAAGGAAGCTAACCTACTTTGCAAAAAGGAAATTGAAAGTCAACAAAGCATGGAAACCCTAATAAACCCTAATTTAACTAGCTTGACCCTTACAATGCAAAAGTGTGAATGAAACTTCTACCAATGATGCCATTACTTGCAGTGAGTTGAAATACATGAATCTAAGCTATTTGCATCTGAAAAGACATGTTTTTGTATTTTGTCATTAAGTGGTTGGATTTATTGTGATGGTGCTTTTGATTAGGGTTTGACTGTGCAGGAGCGGTTCAAATGGAAGGAAAGCATGGGCAAGGTCAGGATGGCTAGGGGAGGTCCCAGAGGGTCTCTAGCATCAGTCCATAGAAGTCTACCACATTCGGATGCTCAGCAACCGATTTTGCAGGCTTCTACAGGAAGTCTGCAGGGGATCCTACAGGAAACTCAGGGGTTCTACAGGAAGTCTGTGAAATTCTACAGGATGGTCGACCGTGGGAGTTTTGGGAGATGGTGAAGTGATGGAGTGGTGTGGGAGGATAGGTGAGATGGAGATGGAACTGGTGATGGCTCAGGAGCATAGAAATCAGATGGGGAAAGAGTGCATGCTGTGGGTTGATGGCTGGAAGGATGGGTCAATGAAAGGTCAAGTAAATGGAGTTACGTGAGTAATGGAAGAGCTGGAAGGTAAACGAGCTGAACAGAGGTCGGTTGAATGGCTTCAGGGGTGGTTGACCAGAAGAGGAAGGTAATGGAATGGTGTGGAGCAGTGTAGATGAAACAAATTGTCTATGAATGTCACCAAAACGAGAACTCTTTAACCTATGTTAACTGTGCTATTTTGAACCAATGAACAGCAGTGAAATTTGTGAAAGAAACTCGTGCATGGAAGTGAAATGAAGAAGTAACGATCAAGACCAAAGTGCAGGGATGGATCTACGACTAAAGTAACTGTTGCAGCTTGCATGGACGTGAAAAGAACTGCATTTTCTTTTTGGTGGTTGATATAGACTGCACCCCAATCCCTAAGCAGAGATGGCAGTGATCTCTAACAACCTTTTTCTGGAGCTCCAATGAATTATAACTATCCTCTTCTAACCTAAGCAACTGGAAGCAAATCCACCATAAACTAATCCTATTCAATCTCATAAAAACTAAATCAGCAAATTGTAAATTCGAATTGCATGTCAAAGTAAAGAACGAAGTGCTGGAACGAAAGGCAAATAACATTACAACACAGAGGAGGTCTATTGCTCTCAGGTTGGGCCCTAACCTGAGAGCTATAGCTCCCTTAGAAACTCAGAATGAGATCAAAATCTGCCTGCCTTTATTCATAACCAAAAATCTAATGTCATGCCAAAACTGGCTTACAAAAAGAACCAACACCGAGCTGTAGCTCATACTTCGAAATTACAAGAGTAATACAAAAGTTCAAAAAGCTCTTATCAAAGGCTACGGCCTCAGTATTTATGCAAAATGATAATCCAACAGGTTTCCTTGATTTGTGGAGCTCGGCTGTCCAACTGAAGGTTAAACTGTTGATCCTGTAGAACAGTTGTAACTGCTGTTCCTGTAGAACGGTTGGCTGCCTCTAAGCTCGGTGGGGAGATTGGTTGGAGCTTGGAGCTATGGTGGGAATCACGAGGAAGGTCCCCAAGACTGTGGACATCCTCTCCTAAAAACCAGCAGTGCCACCTTACTGTCTCCTTGTCTCCTTTCTCGTGGTCTTTGCTCCCTTTTAATGCCAAAAACCTGAAAGCATCATGTATTAGTCACGTAGATATAATGCTTACCATTCTTCCTACAAACAACACGAATAAACCAAGAAATGAATGCATAAGCAATAAAAGATGAATGGTTTGAGCAAAGCAAGTAGGCCAAATGAGCCCAAATTGTACCAAAAATTGGGGCTCATCATCACCCCCCAGCTAAATTATTTGCTCATCCTTGAGCAACTTAGTCCAAATCCTCATCCTTCATTACTTTCACTGCTTCCCTTGCATCCCAAGGCTCTGTGGTAGTGTCCTCTCTATGGATATGAAACCCTGCTTTCCTGTTCACCTCTTCCCATTGTTGACTGTCATCCTCCTTTGTATTGCCTTCAGTCAATCCTAGCAGTAGTGGTGGGCTGAGTTTAAGGCCAATCCAGCTGGCCTAGAGGATTTGCATGGATTTCTTGTAAAGGTCAACCCTTGCCAAAGCTTCCCTCATCCGAATGGGGGTATGGTACTCTCGGATTTTCAAGCTGTGGGCTAGGGTATTCCATCTGCGTGCACATGCTTGGGCAGCACTTTCTCCCAACAACCTTTCCATGTCTTCAAAGTGAGCTATGGCTTGGGCCTATTGGTCCATAAATCTCAAGGAAGCTGTGGGATCCGTAGCCAACTGTTGGTGGGCTGAGATGAGTGCCACCGGATCCTCTAGTTTTGGCCTAATGAACAGTGGCTCGCTCACTTCTCGGTTCATGACCGATTTTGCTTCAGCTGCTCTTTGATTCTCATGGTTTAACCATGAGGCGAACGCCATCAATTGCATATCACCCAAGGCAATAATGGGATCCCAGGAGACTTCGTTAGGCAAAGCCAAATTGTGGAGGTAAAACTCTGCTATTTTGGCTTTGTCTTCTGACGAACTAGTACTGCACAATTCAGAAAATTGTTGTGGGTTTTGGATATGTGAAATACCCCTTTGTGCCAAGGTGTTTATTTGGAACTGCAGCCATTGATCTTTTAAGAACAATCCATAGGATTTTGCAGGCGGTCTGCACTGAATTGCCTCAATGGCCCAACTGGCCATGCAGGCCAATTGTGCTTCCTTTTGTTGCAGTTGTTCTTTGAGGGCTTGCACTTCAATTTTTGTTTGCTGTTCTGCTTCCTGTAGAACTGTCATTGGCTCTTCAAGACTGGTGGTCAGTTCCTTTTTTCTTGGTTTTTCTTTTGTGATGTCCTTGGAGGATGTTCCTGCTCCTGCCCTTAGTTCTTGTAGCTGCAACCTCAGCTTCTGATTTTCTTCCTGTAGAAGCACACGTTGGCAATTAGCCACATGTTTGGCCATGGTGAATCCACTCCTGACCTCCTTGAGTTGCTCTTGTAAAGGGCCTATGTCCACCACACCCTTTGATTTGGCGATCTGCATCCATGTGTGGGAACGGACTCTTTCTTCCTCTAGTGCAAAAAATAGAGGCACGGTAAATTTCTGCGGTATGATTTTGCCCGCCTCTAAAAAGGTGTAGTATGAACTCAGATTAGGTGAAGGGCTAGGTTCTGGTATATGTTCTCTTGCTATCTCTTCAGGCGGTTCTACCTCACCCTCCCTTGGTGGTGATGAGGGTCCTTCTCCTTCCCTCTTTTCCGTTTCCTGTAGCCGGGCCAGAGTATCCTGTAGAACATTTTCAGCTTCCTGTAGCTGAGTTTTTTCTAACCTTTCTTGCCACGTATTTTTCTTTGGACTCCCCTTCTCGTAGGTGACTGTGATCCTGGAGGGTGACTTTTCCTTGGGAGAAGCAGGTGTATCTTCGATGACAATCGGGCTGCTAGATTGAGGCTGTGGCTTGCCCGTCTTTATCCTAACACTTCTTCGAGCTTTAAAGTATAGAGGGGTCTCCCTCTTCCTCTTTTCTTTTGGCTTAGGTGGCATGCTGAGGCCAGCTAATACAGCTGCTGCCTCCCGTGCCAGAATATCCACCTTCTTCTCTTTGGGTTGCACCTTTTCGGGGCTTCCTGTAGAAGCCTGTTTCTGCAATTTCGGGATTCCTGTAGACACAGGTGTCTCCATCTTTGCTTGCGTACTTGCCTGAGTTTTGCTTTTTGCTTTGGTTGCAGGTACTGTTGAGGTACTTGGGCTGACGTGGACCACCTCAGCTTTGTCCATTCTACTCTTCAGCCTCTTTTCTCTTGCTGACAAGATAGGTGTGCCACCTTTTCCTTTGTCCTCCTTTTCCTCATGCTTCTTCTTGTGTTCTTTCTTCTGCACCGTGGTCAGGGTCTTCTGGCCTTTTTCTCTCTGTCCCTTGGCCACTGCTGGAGGAACCTGTTTCTTCGATCAACATCTTAATGTCTCCATCTTTTGTCAAATTACGGAAGGATTCCCATGAGAGGGGAACCTTATATGAATGCAGCGCATCCTCCACAAGAAGCTTGATCAACCCATGGTGGGCTATCTGATCTGGTATGCCCTCTCTTAGCTTTGTGGCACACTCCATTAGAGACTGCAATAGGAAATAGGGGATGCTCAGTTTTTGTTCTACAGGAAAATCAATCCGGTGCCTCAATTCAGTGAGCAACCGAAAGTGATATGCATACACGATGCTAAAACGGCCTTCACAAGTGATATATTTCATGATTTGCAAACTGACTTCATTCCATGGTGGCAACAGACTCGTTCTTCGCACCCCATTTTTGTCCTCCGAGAATTCCTCCTCAGGTGGAAAGAATTCTTTCTTTGCCTGCTGGCTCAGCTTTCTTTCGTCCTTATCCCATGGCAAACCCATAGGAAGTTCTGTGATCCGACTGATATGTTGCGGGGTGAGCTTGAGGCTTAGGCCTCTGAAGTTCACTGTGGCCAGTGTCTGGGATTTCGGCCTCAGAGCCTGCAAGAATTCTTCGGCCACTTCATCATCGTAACCCTGCAGCTTATCACAAAAAGACATCCACTGTGCTCGTGTAAAGAGCTCTACCACTTCCTGGTTTTCCCTTAATTTGGTTGAATCAGTGGGTTCCCGTCTTATAAACCCACCCGGCATGATGAACACGGTTGTTTTAACTAAAGGTGGCAAATGCGAAAGAGATTTGGTCTATTGAGACAGAGCATGCACTTAATCCACAAAATTCAACACAGTCTAATTATACTGACATCCTGTAGAACGACAGTATAGGCACAGCAAACAACAATTTCATCGATATCTTTATGACCAGACTATGGACGATGATCTTGCCATTCTTACTAACCAGTTGCATGAAGAGTTCAGGGTTACCTCTTTAATTGGCCACCTTTTTCGTGAGGCACCCGCTTCCCTGTAGAAGACTGCGTTCCTGTAGAGACTGCGTTCCTATAGAAACTGCGTTCCTGTAGAACTGTGTTCCTGTAGGAGCAGTGTGCAAATTTCGGGGAGGACTGTAATTGGCCTGCACTCGAGGTGTGTTCACCGGCGTTCTGGTAGCCAAAATCTCGACGTATCAAAGTGCAGAGGAGATCAGAATAGCCACTCGAGTTTGAAGTGGTGGTTGATAAATGCATGCGCATAATCTAGCCGATTAGATTTTGAATCAGCCAATCCGTGGCGCAGGGGGTGAGCTGTCCCCGCCGGACCGTTGGGTGATGTCATCCATCATTCGCCTGCGTATTCACTTGCTGCCGCATCCATTCCCACCGATCAGCCGCCGCCTCTTTCTGTTAAACTCATTGCTTCCGACGGGAGTGTTCTCACGTGCGTGCTGCTCATTCTCTTCGTCGTAGCCGCCACCCAAACATCCAACTATACCATAACTAGCCGACGTGGCCAGTCGACTGGCCATACGGTCGCTCAACCATTCACTTTTACGCTGTGCAAACACTTCAAAGTAAAATTCATGCGATTTGATGGAAGGAAGGGTCGAGACACTTATCTGCGTGGCTGCACACGATTTTTCCAGTTTTTGGACGATGGTGAGTGGATCTACCTGCTGCATGCGAACTTACACAGACCCAGAGGCTCATGGTTACAGGCTGCCGATGATGGAGTTGATGCTTTGGTTGCCTGCGCCCGTGTTTCATTGTAGATGGCGGTGCCGTGAATGGTATCCACTCTAGCAGGTTTAACTATTACAGGATTCCCGTGGGGTGTCTCATAACAGTTCTTCCTCCTTGGGTGCATGCTGCACGACGGAGGATCTGGCCTTTCGATCACGCTCCCAGAGCTTCTGATGCCTGTGGTATGAGATCTCAGTGCTTGTTTATCTTTGAAAATGGCTTTTCTCGCGAGAACTCATCGATCTGCTTTGTTGGTGCAGGGGACTTGGTTGCATGTCGACAAGGATGGTGGAGCAAGGTAACAGCGTTGTGCACAGGTGCCAACAGAGGCTTGCATGCATCCAAACCAATCCGTAGTCGCTAGATCTCCTTTTAAAATGAATTTTGGGCCGTCCCAAACTTCTACAGGAAGTTTCCTGTAGAAAATAGAGCTTCCTGTAGAAAGTCTGCACTTTCCTGTAGAAAATCCGCGTCTTCCTGTAGAAAGACAGCATCTTCCTGTAGAAGATTCAAACAATGATAAAATTGCACATACCTTGAAAAAACATGGGTATCCTTGGAGGAGGTGCTGGTGAGGTCCCTTGACAGCATGATACGGACCCTTGGCTTTGAGTTGAAGGGCTTCCTCTCCTCCATAGAACATCTTCAACCTGCATGCAATTTTACCATATTTTGCTTATTGTTTTTTTTCTTTTTTCTTTTCTCTTTGAAAGATAACAGGGGCGCCTCAAATAGGTTTTCTCCCGTGCCATCTGCCCTGAGCGCCTCAGAGAGGTTTTCACTCAAGGATCTTTTTCAAACCTTTTCCCTTTTTTTTTTGTTTTTTTTTTTTTGAAAGATAATAGGGGCGCCTCAATGAGGTTTTCACCCCTACTACCTGCCTTGGGCGCCTCAGAGAGGTTTTCACCCAAGGATCTTTACTATTTTTTCTTTTTTTTTTTCTTTTTTTTTCAGGGTATGCCAAAAGCAGAGGCAGAACCCTTCTCTATGACCAATACAGATTTCTCCATAGTTTTGATGAACTCTTGTCTTGAGAGAGGTCTCCTGTAGATCTTCAATCGATGCCCATTGACAAGCATGGGAATGGCTTCCTCATCAATGGTTCAAATAAGGACAGATCCATTGTCATGGCATCTTTCCACTGCATATGGTCCTAGCCATCTGGTTCTCAGCTTCCCCTTGAAATCTTTGTATCTGGAGTCATACAACAAAGCCCAATCTTCCGGCTAAAATTGCTTGTCATGGAGATGTTGGTCATGCCACACCTTTCTTTGAAGTTGCACCACTTCTGAGTGAAGGAGGGCCTGCAGTCAGTGCTCATCCAGGCCATTCAGCTGCAATAGCCTTTCTTGTTGTGCATGGCTAAGATCTAGGTCCAGCTGAGCTGCCATCCTCAAAGTGTTGTATTCAAACTCAATGGACAACAAAGCTTTCTTCCCATAGACCAGCTCATATGGTGTGAAGCCGGTGGTGGTCTTCCAAGTGGTGTTGTAAGCCCATGTGGCTTCAACCAGGCGATCTGCCCAGTCCTTTCTGCTGCTGCTCACCACCTTAGTCAAGATCCCTTCTAATGCTCTATTGGTGACTTCCACCTGCCCATTTGCTTGAGGGTGATAAGGGGTGGAAGTCCTATGCTTGATCTTGTGATGAGCTAGTAGATCTTCAACCAGGTTGGAGGTGAACTGGCTCCCTCGAACGGTGACCAGCTCTCTTGGATAGCCAAACTTATAGAAGATGTTTTCTCTTAGGAACTCGGCCACCTTTTCTTCTGTTGCTGCTTTGATTGCTTTAGTCTCTGCCCACTTTGTCAAATAGTCAGTACACACAATGATGTAAGACCTTTGCTTCGAAGAGGGGTTGATTGGTCCCACAAAGTTCATGCCCCACTTCTCAAATGGCTCAAGAGTCACTTGAGGTTGGAGAGGCATCTCATCCCTTTGGGTCGGTTTCCCCATTCTTTGGCATTGGTCACACTGACTGACATATCTTCTGACATCTTGATGAAGTGTGGGCCAGTAGTAGCCTGCCTGCAGGATTTTGAAGGCAGTTCTCTTTGCTGCAAAATGTCCTCCACAAGGCCTATCATGACAAGTGAGGAGGATATCAAAGAATTTCTCCTCCCTTACACAACGCCTTAAGATCTGATCGGGGCCAAGCTTGAACAGATTGCCCCTGATCCAAGTAAATGAGGCACTTTTTCTGATGATTCTGCTCTTCTCTCTGGAAGATAGGTGCGGAGGGAACTGTGCTGAAACAAGATAGTTTGCTATATCAGCAAACCATGGAGAGAGTACTGAAATAGCAAACAGATGTTCATTGGGCATCTGGTCATCCACTGTTCCATCCTCATCTGCAGACAAATCCAATCTCGATAAAAAGTCAGCAACAACATTTTCTCTACCTGGCTTGTCAACAATGGTCAAATCAAACTGCTGCAATAAAAGTAACCATCTAATAATGCGAGCATTCACATCTAGTTTATTCATTAAATATCTAATTGCAGCATGGTCAGTATGTACAAAGGTCTGGTAACCAGTAATATAATGTCGGAACTTGTTCAGTGCATGGACCACAGCCAAGAATTCTTTCTCGGTTACAGTGTAATTCAGCTCAGCTTTGGACAAGTTTTTTCTAACAAAGTAAATGGCATATGGAAGTTTTTGCTCAACTTGTCCTAAAGCTACACCTATGGCTTTGTTCGAGGCATCAGTGTGGATGTGGAAAGGCAGGGCCCAGTTTGGACCTCTCAGGATTGGGGTTGACACCAACTTGTCCTTCAATTCATTTAAAGCCCTCTGACAATCGTCAGTCCATTTAAACTCCACAGCTTTTGCCAACAGACCAAACAATGGTGAGGCTAGCTTGCTGAAATCTTTAATGAATCTCTGGTAGTATCCTGCTAATCCCAAGAAACTCCGGACATCCCTTACCTTTTGAGGAGGTGGAACCCTCTTGATGAGAGCAATTTTGTTAGGATCCACCTGCAACCCTTGGCAAGAAATGGTATGGCCTAGCACGGTCCCTTCAGTCATTAGGAATTCACATTTTTCAGGACTAAGGGACAAGTTCATCTCGGTGCATTTGGTTAGGACTTTTCCCAGGTTGGACAATGCTTCCTGGAAGTTGGCCCCATAAGGAGTAAAGTCATCCATATAGATTTCTACTGCATCATGGACCAGCTCCGAGAAGATGCTCAAGACAGCTCTCTGGAAGGTAGCAGGAGCATTGCATAGCCCAAAGGGAAGGACTCGGTAGGCAAAGGTACCCCAAGGACAAGTGAAGGTGGTCTTATCTTGGTCTTCCGGGCTGATCTGGATTTGGTTGTACCCGCTAAACCCATCCAGGAAAGAGAAGAACTTCTTCCCTGCCAGTCCATCCAACACTTGATCTATGAAAGGTAGAGGGAAATGGTCTTTCTTGGTAGCTTTGTTCAGTTCTCGGTAGTCCACACAGATTCTCCATTTCCCATTTTTCTTGGGAACCAACACTAGAGGGGACACCCATTCACTATCTGAGATGGGGTAGATGAACCCGGCATCCAACAGTTTTTGCAATTCTTCCTTGACAATGTCCTTAAGGGCTGGATTCATTCTCCTCTGAGGTTGCCTTACCAGTTTACAATCCTCTTTGATGTATATATGATGGGTACAGACTGAAGGATGGACTCCTTTCATTTCCTTATAGCTCCAAGCAAAAGCATCTAGGTGGTTGGCCAACAGACTACACAGCTCCTTTTCCTGGGAAGGAGATAGGGAGGAGCTGATCTTCAATGCTTTCTCAGGGCCGTACTCCACATTCTTGATTCTGGGAGTAACAGGGTTGGTTGTACAAAGATCCACTAAGGTGCTAGCTTGGGCGTCCTCCACCAATTTTTCTAAGGGTAGTGCACTGGAAGGTGGATTCTGGATCAAGGTCTCGATCAAGTCATCCTCGGTTGGGGGGTCTCTTCTAGTGGTATCTAAGGTGCACAGAGGTGCTGAGTACACCTTGTCTTCCTCCCCTTCTTCCAACCAGAGTGGTAAGTCATGCTCTAAGGAGGGTTGGGCAGGAGGGTATAGGACTAGTTGCTTGGACATGGGACCATTTTTGATGGTCATGTTTCCTGCACGACAACTGATGTAAGCATCTGCAGTAGCTAACCAAGGCCTTCCAAAAATGAGAGGATATCCAGTAAGCTTTGCCTTTGGTTGTAGAACCAGGAAGTCTGTAGGGTATTCCCAAGAGTCAATAGAGACCAAGACATCCTCCACAATCCCTTCGGGAGTCACGGTGGAGCGATCTGCTAATTGCAGTACTGTCGAGGTCTTCCTCAAGGAACCCTGAAGATTGAGTTTAAGCATGGTATCCCTGGTCATCACATTAATGGCAGCCCCCAGATCAATCAAGGTGTGAGGTATAATGGTGCCATTGATGTGGACATCTACTACAGGACTTCCAGGATCTAGGTACTTTGGGCAGATGACTTGTCCTAACATCAGGTCAGACAGTTGTCCTATGACATTGATAGTTGAAGCATCTTTCTTCCGTCTGCCTGGGTGTTTGAAACACTTCTCCTTAACCAGTTTGTTGTATATTGGTACATCCTTGATGGCTTGGAGAAGTGGTATTTTTACACACAACTGCTTGAGCTCACCCAGAAGCTCATCTTCCTCTGGGTTGGGTTGTGTGGTGGCTGTTAGTCTCTCAGGAAAGGGTGGAATAACCTTTGGTTCACTTTCCTGTTTATCTTCCTCATCCTCTGGGGGAGGAGGTTGGCGATCTGGTAGAGTCTTTCCAGATCGAAGATTGATCTCCTGGATCTCCACAGCATAGGTAGGGCATGAGGTTTACCCAGTGTATACCTGTTGGGCTTGTCTATTGTTGGGGTTCGGGTTCGGTTGAGCAGGCATTTGAGGTTGCCTTGGAGGAGCAGGAGGTAATGGCTGAGGTTGAACTGGTGGTGGAGGCAAGATGGCAGGAGGAGTGTTGTATTGGGGCCTCCACCCCAACTGAGGTGCATTCCATTGAGGTTGTGGCTGGGCATGTGAGTGATATGAATGAGAAGTAGGTTGAGTGGGGTACTGAGGTGGGTAAGACCATGGAGGAGGCATGGACCATGAAGGATGAGCAGGGGGACCCCAGGAAGGCATAGGAGTCGACTGGTTGGGGCTGTAATAAGCTTGAGATGCCCCTTGCATCCCCTGCTGATAAGGTCTAGATCCTTGTGGCCTCCTTTGGTTGAGGTAATAGAGAGGTTCAGTGGGAGCTTCTGTCCCTTGGTACATGGCTTTAAACCCAGGTAAGGTTGGACACTGATTTGTGGGATGGTCCTCCTCACAAACGAAACACACTTCAACCGAATGCAATGGACATTCGTTCTTAGGGTGTCTCCTTGTGCACCTAGGGCAGAAGACAGCCAAGGCTCTCTCAGCTTCTTCTTTCTTTTGCTGAATCCTGAATGTGTCAAGCTGCATGGCAATGGTCTGTATCACCTCACTCTTAAGATCTTCTAATTGATTTGCAAGCTCATGTTTGGAGAAAGGGACACTAGTTGAGAGGAGGTTTCCTCTACCTCATTTCCGAGCTGCCCTGGAGTGGTTTCTAAACACAGTCTTGATGTCCTCGTAAGGCATTTGGTAAATGTCCCCCCCGGCTAACATGTGAAGGGTATCTAAGAGGTCTTCAGGGACTCCTCGGAGCAGGACCAACGTGAGGGATTCAGGGTCAAGTGTGCACCTGGCCCGCTTATAGCTTAGTTGGAACCTCTCCTCATAATCCTCTAAGGACTCATCATTTCCCATGGTCATCCGAAAGATTTCCCCCTTTGTTTCCTTGGACCTATAGTAATCCCGGTACTTGGTATTGAAAGCTTGCTGCATCTGAGCCCAAGTGGTGATACTATTCCCAGGTAAGCCCATGAACCAGCGTAATGCTGCATCCTTAAGAGTGGAAGGGAAAAGTTTCAGCTTTTGCTCATCTTCAGTATAGTCATAGGTTCTACAAAGGACAACAAACTCAAACAGGAAGGTATCCGGATCTTCAGTAGTCAGCCCATGGAAGTGAGGTAAGGCGGAGGGGCTAATGTTCTTCATTTTCATTTCTCCATTGGTCTCTCGGATGGGGAAGGCACCTTCTATTCTCTCATCTTCTCTTCTATTGCCAGCCATAGCTTCAGATGGAGTGGTCTCTAACTCTTCTTCTACTATAGGATCTTTGGATATCTCAGGATGTTCACCTATAGGTTCTTCTAGGTCACTGTCACCAAAGAAGAGAGAAGGGTGACTCAGTGATGTGGTAGGGGTGTTTGGTAGGAATTTGCCTGATCTATCTCGGTTCCTACGAGGCATGAAATGGAAAAGACTTTCTTTTTCTTTTGATTGTTTTTGCTTTTTTCCTTGGTACCTGCAAAACTGAAACAGACTGATCTACAACTAACTATGAAAGATGCAGAATTAAACTGAAAGTAGGAAAGAACTAATCTACTTTGCTCAAATGAAATTGCAAGAATGGAAATGTTAGTCTATGCTTGCAGAAAGGAAATGCTAATCTATGAAAGCACGAAATGCTAATCTATGAAAGCAGGAAATGCTAATCTATGAAAGCAGGAAATGTCTATGCTACTTTTGCAGAAAGGAAATGAAATAAACTACTTAGTAGAAGGCAAGAGTAAGAAAGTAGAAGAAAAGCAACAATTACTAATACTCTGACGCTTCCCCGGCAACGACGCCAAAAAGATGGTGGGCTCTAGTATTGCAGCAATAATGCTACAACTCCTGGAGCTCCCTATCTCTAATTTTATCAACCCGGTAGTTCGTACAAACTTGGAAGCGACGGTGTTGTATGCACAAGTACTAGCTCTTGTCGCAGCTGTCACTTGGTCAGCTGGCACAAGTCCGCTAGGGCTCAAGCCAACTTCTATATGCTCTCAGAAGAAGCTTTATGAGTGATGGATGAAAGCTATCTTGAAGGAAGCTAACCTACTTTGCAAAAAGGAAATTGAAAACCAACAAAGCATGGAAACCCTAATAAACCCTAATTTAACTAGCTTGACCCTTACAATGCAAAAGTGTGAATGAAACTTCTACCAATGATGCCATTACTTGCAGTGAGTTGAAATACACGAATCTAAGCTATTTGCATCTGAAAAGACATGTTTTTTTATTTTGTCATTAAGTGGTTGGATTTATTGTGATGGTGCTTTTGATTAGGGTTTGACTGTGCAGGAGCGGTTCAAATGGAAGGAAAGCATGGGCAAGGTCAGGATGGCTAGGGGAGGTCCCAGAGGGTCTCTAGTGTTAGATACCTATACCAATAGGTTTCATATTTCATGATTGGCAAAGAAAGGTCCAAATATGCTCTGCTTTGATGAGGCAAAGATCCCATATTTCCAAGAGAAGACAAGGTGCGTATATAGCTTGATATGGACTCAATTTTGATGGATGGTCCAACAGCCTAATCTGGATCATGCCATGTTTTAAATTTTCAGTTGTAGAATAGAGAAAGAAGTCTATCCAAACTGTTTAATCTTGGCAGACAAATAGCTTAGGTAGAGAAGTAAGGCTCCCAACTGCTTAATCTCGGACCTTGGAAGCAATAAGGGTAGCATTAGATAGAAAATCAAAAGGAAAAAGCCAGAGAAAAGAAAAAGGCAAATAAGGGTCTGCAAGTCTAAGTGCACCCTCCAAGAAGAAACAAAAAATGCTAGGCAAATAAATGGGTAGGCAGATGGGGTTGCAAAAGTGTCCTTCCTTAAAATTGAAGGTGTGCTAACCTATTTCACAAAGCAAAATCAATGGATTGAGAAGGTCTTCTGCTCTATCAGGTTGCAGCAAAGCAAAGAAGCATGTCTAACTTCCCAGTTTTCCACTTTTCCATTCATTACTAACATCCCCTCATCAGTTGAGATTCATGGAAGAATTGGTGGTTTTATGGTGGTTCTTAGTCCTTTAGAAGCCACATTTCTTGTCTAAAATTCTTTTCATTTTGATCTACTCCCTAAGCTAAGTGATTTTCAAATAAACTTAGTGTTATCACTCCCCATCCACCCTTTTCATCTATGTTAACCCCTAACATCTATTATATAATTCCCCTATGTTGCCCTTTCCCTACTATTATAACACCATGGTGTATAAACCCCCAAGCATTGTATAAATATCCCTCCCCTTGGCATTATAGCCATAAGTCCTCTGTCAGGGATCAAATGGACATCTGGTCAGTATGATAAACCTAAACCTTACCCCCCTTCCCCCCTTCTGAATCCATTTGACCCATTAAACCTTCATTTGCTAAGAAAAACTTATGAAAAAACCCTTTTTGCCTATAACCCGCTTCATTTGCAAAAAGCGCACAAAAACCCACTTTTCCATTTTATCCAAAGTATCGGCACGGTAATATTTTTATTTCTATTTTACATTGAAAAACCATATAAACCCGCCGAAACCCAAAGTCCCGCTGGGCACGATGTTCAAAAGAAAATAATATTTTATTGCCTCCCCGCTGCCGTATCGTCCGCACTGTTTAACGACCCGTCAACCGTTAGATCGGGTGCTTTTGATCGGACGGCCATTATGCATATCGGGTTGGGCTCGACGTCCGAAGATTAGCGCCCGAGAAACTGTCAGAGGGTGAAGTCAGGCCTTTGCCACGCGTCGCCCTCACAATTTCTTGGGTCGCCCTCTGACAAAACCCCGACCGTATCTAAGGCGGTCCAAGAAAAAACCATTACCACTTATCATTTACCGCCGATTCTGTTATGCCTGCGTCATCACCACGTCGGACCCACGTCAGTGCCACCCCGCCGTCGCGTCAGCACTCTTGTCCGCCCCTGCGCTGATATGTCTGCCACCTCATTATCCCCGTGGACCAATCACAGCTTGCCACATCACCCGGTGACGTCATGCTGACGTCATCCGACCTTGACCCCACCTAATGACGTCATGCTGACGTCATCCCAAAAACGCGCCAATATGCCAAAAATCCATATTTTAGCCAAAAATGCGTGTTTTTTCCCACTTTTGCCAAAGCAACTATTGATTTTCCTGCATGCATTTTACGACCAAAGCAGCGCCAACCTGCACAACTCAACTCTGAAACCGTGGGCGCCTCCGTCGTACCTGCATTTGCAACTGTTATCGACAATTCGCAAGGTATTTCTCAAAATTGTTCCCTGCACCTAGTTTTATCCATATTTCTGCAAGCAAACTGTTTAAGAGAGTGTAAAACACTGAAATCACCATTAAGCATCCAGTGACCTGCACTCATTTCCAACTAGCAAGGCAATAAGCCTTCTACCAAGCCTGCATTTGACAAAATTGACCTGAATTCACAGGTAGTTCGCGCAGTCGTGAACTAGAAACCTCCATTACATAAATTCACCATAGAAACACTCTAGTCACTCCTACTACTGTTTTCATCAGTCCTATAAATGGTATTTCAATTGCTGTTTGCTCAATTCGCCCTCTGTTCCCTACAATTCACAGTTACATTATAAAGAAACTCCTCTGCGTTCTTCTACTCACTCAAAACAGTTTACATACAATTCATAAGCCTTACTAGCCATGGAAACACCAATAGCCTTGAATATCCAGCCTCTGAATGCCCCTCAAAGGGAGTTAGAATGGAAAGCCCTGGGAGATGTAGATTATCAGATGATAGACTGGTTCCCAATGGGTTCTAAGTTCAATATCCACATGCTAAATGAATTGAAAGCCCAACACCTTGGTGGAGCTGATATTTTAGGGATTTAGGACTCAAATTTGCCCATTTACAACCTCCCTCAAGTCAATGCCCTTCCAGACTTGATCCACAAGTGCCAAGAATGCTATGATCCATGCCAAAGAGCTGTTCTCAGTCCTACAGGCTTAATCTTATTCCATATCACCCCAGAAACCATAAATGAGATGCTGCATTTCCACTCTGCAAGGCCATTGACCCCTCTCTCCATGCTGGACTTAGTAAAGAAGGGGAGTAATTTGTCAAGTGCCCAGATCATCAAAATTAACCAATTATTCATACAGCCAAGCTCTGAAACTATGAGGACTCCTCCTATTGGATATCACTACCTGAATGACTTGGGCAGAATGCTGGTGGATTTGATCAGCTACGTTCTGGGGTACAGGGGAATTGAGGATGTTGATGACACTATAATGGCAATGCTGTCCATATTTTCTCCTGGAAAGCCTCCAGCTGTACACTATGACTATGCCACCTATATTGTAGAAAAGATCCATGAACAGCTAATGAATCTACAAAGAGAAAGGGTGTTCAGATACACCTCATACATCTACCACCTGTTCTTGTTTTATCAACCAGACAGTTTCTCCATTCCCCTCAAGAAACTTAATGCCCAGGGGAATCCAAGGTCAGTTGTGTTTTGGACTTCAGTTTTCCATAATATTTCTCAATCACCATACACATACTGTGAATTTATAGACCTGTTCATTCACCTAGCTATGACATTGCTATATGGTGTCCCTCCTCCAAGGTTGACCGACGACATGCAGAGAGTTCTCCATCTCTCCAAATCCTACAGCATTGGTGATTGGTATTTTTACCAACACCACACAGTAATCAGAATATATGGCTGTGAATTGGACCCTTACAGGCTGCCAAGGTATGTCCCTATGAGACTTTTTTCCCTAGAATACTTCAGGCAGTTTGGAAATGCAGACTGCTTCCATTTCCAAAGTAGGAATAAGAAGGTGCAGCTGAAGGTAAGGAACCAGCTAGGCCCTTTTCTATACAATAAAAGAGAAGAGGGATGGAAGGAGGCAGACATGATCTTAGAGGGCTTCAAATTGCAAACCAGTTTCAAATGGATACCTTATGACCCTAATCATTTTATCTCCCTCAGAAGGATAAAATACAAATTGGGTAACTATTCACATGTTAGGCTGCCTCATGTTGAAAAGCATGCAAGTTCTTTGAGCTGGAAAGAGGGCACTCTAGAAGAGCCAGCTACTAGAGAGCAGATGCTAGAGAGAGAGGCTAGGAATTTGCAAAAAGAGGCTGACTTGGAAACTTGTGGACAGGTTTCCTTATCATATCAAAGGCAACTTGGAGCATCTGCCTCTTCTTCAACAACACATCAGCAAGCTGCCATGGACACTCAACAGACATCCAGCAAAGGCAAAGAAAAGCAGGTGGAACAAGAGCAACCACCTCCCATGACTGAAGAGCAAACAGAAAAAGAGGTGGAACAACAGGAAGTACATCAACAGCAGCAACAGCAACAACAAGAAGAACAAAGACAGGAGCAGCCTGTACAGCAAGAGCAGACAGTGGAAGCCCCAAAATCCACTGAGCAACAGCCACAACAAACTGTGCCTCCAAGGCAAGAAACATCAGCTGAAGCATCAATCCTCCAAACTCCACAAAAGGAGGATACTAGCAGGAAAAGAGACAGAGAGACTCCCTTGACCACCTCAATAAGTCATGGTGAGAAAAGACAGAGAATAAATCCTTTCTCAGAGGAGGAAATGCCAATGGGGCAGTCTTTTGGCATGGGTCCACCTAGCAGGGAAGCTTCCACAAGTTCCTTCCAAGAGGAACAGAACAGAACAGTGGGAGGAGAAGTCAGCTCCTCAAGCCAGCAGAGAGAAGGTGAACTGAGCATCAAACAGCAGTTCATAGACATAAAGAGGAGGAATGAGCCAATAAAGATACAACTATACAATCATTTGTTGAAAATGGCTCCCACTAACCAGCAAAGACTGATGTCTGCATATGATGTTAGTGAAGGCAAAATGATCATGAGTCATTTTTTGCCAGCTGTAGCACAACCCCAGTCCCCTGCAGATTATATAAGGACCAATCTTGAGGTCCTTGCCAAGGACATCCACCCTATGGACAAAATTGAATTACACAAACAAACGGGTGAGATGGTGTATGCCTCCTTGGCAGACAAAACATTGGATAATTATAGGCTAGAGAATAGCCTTCATAATACAGCTGCCCAACTTGAGTTCGAGAGGGCATCCTCTCAAGCAAAGGACAACAGAATTAGGTCCTTAGAAGATATAATCATTGAGATTGGGCATGATCCCAAAGATATCAAGGGCATACAGGAAATATTGAAGTTGAGGGATGCAGACATGGCAGCTTTGAGGAGAAAGATCAAAATTCCAGCCACAATTCACCCTCAAACAGATGAAGTTGCCCAGCAGAGGCATGATCAAGATGCCACAGCCTTGCTGGTGTCCCTATATAAGCAACTAATCCAAACTCGAAAAGCTGGGGGAATCAGAGGCTGCACAGGCAGCATTACAGGCAGCCTTGAAGCAAAAAGAAGAAGGTCAGACCTCCCAGCCTCCTCCTAAAATAATTAACCTTGAGGAAGCTGCTCCAACTACTGTTCCTCTTCCTCCTCAACAAACAGGACAGGCAGCACCACCCACCTCAGCACCACCACCACCAACAACAAAACAGGCCCCAAGCCTGGACATGCAAAAGTTGAGAAATGAGATCTAGGCCTTGGAAGCACAAATGACATAATTAAATGAGGCCAGGGAGAAACTAGCCAAGGTAAATGAAAGATATGACAAATCCAAGCAGACCGTGGCAGAAAAGGGCAGGGAAATAAAGGCCCTCAAAGACAGGATAAAGGAGCTAGAAAAGGAGCTCCAACTGGATAAGGTAGTGGCTGAGATCAAGATAGTGCTATGGGCCAATATTGGCCAATCTATTACTGACCAGTGGCAGTATATTGACACGATCCATGAGCAGTTGGAGCTCATTGGAAAAGCACAGAAGGAAATTCAAAGATCAAGGGCAGCTCTAGGCAATATGCCTGAAATTGCCACCGGGATGATCAATGTGCTCAACAATAGAACAAGTTCTCAGTTAGCAACTATGGGAATTCCTAACAGGACTGAGACTATTCTGTTGATAAAAAGGGTCCTTACACTGAGAAACTTAGTGCAGACATTGGAGAGAAGGACCCAAGACATGCAGACCGAGGTGAACAGATTTATGGACAAATTTGTGGTATTACAGAATAGAGGTCTCCCTGGCTTGCTGAACAGTGCAGGAAAACTGCTTACCCATGAGCAGTATGCCAAGAGGGTCAATACATTCGCCACAAGTCAGATCACTGAAAGGCCCAACACCTCAGAGGAAACAGGGCCAGCCACAGGACAAAGTCTCTACAACAGAGTAGAGAATTTATTCTTTATAATGAATGAAATTAATCACCTGTTTGAAGTGCCTCCTAACTTCTATAAATACACAGAGGCAGATGAGACTATGGATGCAATTCTTAGGCATCAACTGCCCACACAGGAATGGTGGACAAAGGAAATACAGATGATCCTATAGACCAGGAAGCCATTCACTAAGTTTTTTCAGCAAAAATACAAGGTGGCATGCACAGGAAAAGTTAATAAAACCAGCATGCATAAAAGGTGAAAGCTGAGCCAACTCAGCAGAACTTTCGGCCAGCAGGTCAAGATGGACAGCTACAGGTGACAGGGCCGAAAATTTACAGCAGAGCATCCACAAAAGCGCATTTTCCAGTATTTAAAGCAAATCATTCCGACCGACTCGGTGGCCTCCAAAGGCCAAAATATCTTCTGACTGATATAAATGAGCATTTATGTTGTATTAAAAGCAGCAATAACTTCTTATCTGCTATTTTGTACAAAGTTGATGAAACATTTATTTCTCAGATGACTCAACACCTTAGATATTTTGTATTACCGTTTGTATATATTTGCCCCTCGCATAAGCTTGCAGGGGTTGTTGTTGATTTCTCTTGAAGAAGTTCCTATGTTGTAATCTTTGCAGAGTTTAATAACAGAAGTAATGGAATTTCTGAAGTTCTGAGTTGTTTGAATGCGTTCATGGTGTTTGTTGAAATTGGCAGGATCCCTGTGCATCTCATATACAATAAGTTTTCTGTAACTCTCTTCGTTTTGTGTTTCAGTCTTTTGCAATCCATAAATGTTTCTAAGTTTCTAAATATTTAGCAGCAAAGAAAAAGAATAGCTTTCAGGATTTATTCATGGAATACCCTGAGCTCAATCTATGTTGTTAATGAATGTTTTCCTCAGTTATAATCTTGATAAGTGTAATTCTTAATTGCTACACTTTCAGAATATATCTTTCACAGTGACCCTTGTTTCAGGAATTCAAGTTTGCTCCTGAGCAATATATTTCACTTTCACAGAATTAGCTTAATGGAGAATTCTTAATTGCTTTCCATTGGCTAGACATGCATCATCATACATCATCACTCAAGCTTTAAATTTTATTTGTTGAGATACCCAATAGGCCCTGCAGTCTGAACATTCCCACTAAAGCATTTCAAGCATCTCAAAGCTCTAGACTCCATTGCCCAATGAAATACAACTGTCCAAATATTACATCTTAGGTATTGAAAGACATCCTTCAACCAAAACATAAACAAAAACCTGAACATAATAGCTAGCCTAAAATACTATCATAACAGAGACAAATCATAAAGAGAGAGCCCTCTCTGATTACAGTTTGGCTAGAAACTGTAATCCAAAGATTGGTTAGGGGTTACCTCGGCCGTATTCCCTTGGGAGTCATAGGGAACAACCTGGGTGTTAACATAAATGGCGACTCCACTGGGGACCTGAGCATATTGTTTTTCAACTATTGTCTGCCAAGACAGTGGTTTTAAAAGCTTGAGCAGTCCCTTGAACAATCCTAAAATATCTTAGAAAATACCAAAAACAAATTCAGAAGCTGGCTCCTAAAAGGGAAGCCAGGCACACTAGGTCAAACCCTGACCCAAATCCACCAGCAGTTTTTGAAAATCCAAATACAATTCCCAAAATAATCAAGAAACAGCAAAGGCAGGAAAATCCAAGTGATTCGAGTCCTGAGATAGCTCACCCGAAACTAGTTCCAACTCCCATCAAGGTACTATTTCGGTCCACTCCTGTTTCCCCTAGTTCACCATCTACATCTCAAAGCCCTCCTTTCACATCTTCACCCACTGCACATATCCCCTTGACTAACACTCTAGGTGCTGCTACACCGGTTACCCCTATGATACACACCGTTCCATTTATCCCACTTGCTCCTGTAAATCCCCCAAACCTTGTGAATATGGCTAACAGATATGCACCCTTGCAGATACCAGCTAATGCTGCAGCTCTACCCCAAGACTACCAAACCAAAATCTCATATTTTGACTCCACTGGTCCTTTGACAGCTATTCAGCATGCCAAAAGGATGCAAGACCATTTTGAAACTTATGAAATAGATGATGACAGTGTGAGAATGAGGATGTTTGTTCAAAGTCTGACTGGGGATGTAAGAACTTGGTTTAGATCCCTGAATGCAAATTCCATCACAACTCCTGATGAGCTTTATTAAGCCTTTACTAGCAGATGGGAGAAGAAGAAGGATCCTCTGCACATACTTGGTGAATATGACACTATCAAAAGAGGTCCCCAAGAGACTGTTTTGGAGTATTGTGCAAGATTTAACAATGTATATAACGCAATCCCGCAAAATTTAAGACCTCCCCCTGATTTGGCCTTGTACAAATTTCCTGATGGTTTTGACCCTGATATGGCCTATCAGTTGAAGGAGAGAGGCCCTCAAACCCTTGCAGATGCTCAAAAAGTTGCTGTCACAGTGGAAGCGAACCTGATTTCCAAAAGTAATAGAGCAAGGTTGGAAAAGAGAACCACCTTCAAAGAAGAACCCTCAGCTTTTGATCAAAAATTGGATGCAATACTCACTGGTATGAAGAGATTGGGTGACAAAGTGGAATCTGTGGAGAGACAATCATCATGGGAAGCACTGCAAAACAACCCTCCTAGGAATCCAAATTTTAGGAGAACTCAAAACCCAAACGTTGGCAAGCCCAGTGCTGACGAAGACATAAGACCCCCTTTCCAAGAAAACTATGCTGAAACTTCCACATCAAGTGAACCCAGTGAAGATTCTCAGATTAATTTAATGGGTCTAGATGGTGAAAGTCAAGTCTTTTTGACACAAGAAGACCATGAGGATGAGGTGATCAAGCTGTTCCCAATCAAATCAGGTGAGTCATTTGACTTCAAACAAGGCTATGACACAGCTGTTTATGAAGTCCATAAGCAATACAAGCTAAGGAGCAGAACTGTAAATGTAACACAGCCTGAAAAGATAAAAGATGATCAGCAGCCCAAAAGAGCCATAGTTACAGAGCCAAAGGACCCAACAGATTCGCTTACAAAAGAAGTAACCATTGAAGAAGTCACTGAACCAGCTTCTTCAAAACAGCAGCCCATGGATGCATCATCCTTGCACCCTAACCCAAGTGTCACCCCTCAAGAGATGAGCAAGAAGGGCAAGCCTCAAAATCAGGATAAGAATCAAGAAGAAGAGTTAGTGAACAAGGAAAGAAATGTCATCCACAGCCAAAAGACCCAATCCGAAAAACCCTTTGACCTAGAAACTGAAATTAGTAAATTGAAGATAGCAATTCCTCTCTCAGAATTGGCCAAACACAGCATATACAAACAACAAATCAAGAAATCTCTCCAACTTACCAGCAACAAAGATGATGTTAATGTGTTGGATGATACCCCAGAGCTGCTTATTGGCCCAGAGGTGGATGGAAAGACAGCAGGTGTAGGCATTTTACCTTTCTATGTCAGCCTGCATGTTCATGACAAGATATTACACAATGCAATGTTTGACTCGGGTGCCTCTCACAACCTAATGCCCAAATCAGTCATGGAAAGACTAAACCTGGATATCAAAAGACCATACAAGGACCTATTCTCCTTTGATTCCAGCCAAGTCAAATGCTTAGGCTTAATAAAAGATCTATGTGTGTCTCTTGTTCAATACCCAAAAAAAACAATTCTAATGGATGTTGTAGTTGCTGACATCCCACCCAAATATGGGATGCTGTTATCAAGGTCATGGGGGGCTAAACTTCAAGGTTCCCTGCAGCTGGATATGTCATATGCCACCATCACTGTTTTTGGGCAACCAAAGAGATTATACAGAGAAACATTAATGAAATACATGGTCAGCAGTGAAGAAAAGCCTCAAAACTTTCCCATATATGCTGTCCATTCAGACATAGACTCATACATTCTCTTTAATGATAATACAACTCTCTCAGATAATGAGGTTGAACCCAAGACACTCATACAAGAGGAAGACACCAATGAGCAAACTGCTACCCAAGAAACAATGATTAAGCCAACATTAAACACAGCTGCTGCTCAAGAAAGCGAACAGGTCCCATCAAGTGAGGAGACTGCCCTAGAAAACAAACAAGATGGCAAACCAGAGCTTCGACTTACAATTCCAACACATAAGGAGGTCATTAAGTTCTCCCTGGAACCAGAGATCCTATGGTTCCTTGAATTTGATGGGTCAGTCAACAAATTAGGGGTAGGAGCTGGAGTTTGGATACATAATAAACAAGACAGTCATGCAGAAGGCCGAGCCTATAGACTGAATTTTAAGTGTACTAATAATATGGCAGAATATGAAGCCCTTTTACTAGGCCTCAAGCTGGTAAAGTTCTTACAAGCCACAAAGGTCTCAATTATGGGGGATTCAGATTTAGTCATCCAACAAGTGAAGGGTATTTTGTCACCAATGACAGATTGAGGTCTTATAGGTCTGCTGTGGCTGAAATAATAAGCCTCTTCTCTGAATACCAAATCACCAAAGTTTCTAGGACCCATAATCTTCATGCTCATAGTTTAGCCACATTTGCAAGTACCTGCAAGCTGCCTTTTGAGCCCCACCACTGTTTTACAACTGAGGTAAAACACAGACCTTCTGTCCCAAACAATGTCAAGGACTGGCAAGTATTTGAAGATGATGCACAAATAAACAACTTCTTGACCTTGCAACAAGAATTTGCAGGACTAAATATTGACACTGAAAGAGCAAGTCAATCACAAATACTTGAAAGAGCAAGTCAATCACAAATACTGTTTGAACAGACTAACCACCCAATATCACCCAAAACAGCAAAACAAATGCTAAATCCAACTATTTTCAACAAGGAGAACATACATCAAATTCAACAAACCAATCATGAGGAAATAGTTGTGGTAGAGGCTGAAATCATAGAGCTAAAAGACAATTTTCTCCCAACAGGACTAACTCCATTAGAAGACATCTTTGACTCAAATGACATCCCTAGAAAACCAAAAATGCAACCCCTAAATGCAGCCATTGAAGAATGCAACATTGGCACTATTGATAAGCCCAAGATAATAAATCTATCTGCATCTCTGCCTCCTGATCAAAAACCCAAATACATTGACCTTTTCAAAGAGTTTCAGGATGTCTTTGCATGGGGTTATGAGGATTTAAAATCCTATGACACCTCTGTTATCCAGCATACTATCCCTCTCAAGCCCAATCAAAAGCCATTCAAACAAAAATTGAGAAGGATTAATCCCATGCTCCTCCCTTCAATCGAAAAGGAATTGCAAAAAATGTTTAAAGCAGGCATCATAGCACCAATCAGATTTTCTGATTGGATTTCAAATCTGGTCCCTACAAGAAAGAAAACTGGTGAAATAAGGCTTTGTGTGGATCTTAGGAACTTGAATCAAGTATCCCTCAAGGACAATTATCCCTTACCCAAGATGGATCACATTCTCCAAAGAGTGGTAGGGGCCTCAAGAATTTCATTACTTGATGGATTCTCAGGCTTTAATCAGATCCTAGTCCATCCTGATGATCAGGACAAAACAACATTTACAACCCCATGGGGAACTTTCAAATATGTAAAAATGCCTTTTGGATTGAAAAATGCAGGAGCAACATTTCAAAGAGCAATGGATATTGCTTTTGCCAAGGAGATTCATGATTTTCTTGTCATTTACTTAGATGACCTTACACCTTTCTCAAAATCAGACCAGGAACATTTGAAACACTTGAGGCAGATCTTCTTAACATGCAGGAAATATGGAATTTCCTTAAATCCCAAGAAATCCTTATTTGGTTTGGAAGAAGGCAAGCTGTTAGGACATATCATTTCAAAAGCGGCATTAGAATTGACCCAGATAGGATACAAGCTATCTTGCAAATGCCCCACCCAAGAAATATCAAAGAATTGCAAGCATTCTTGGGAAAGATCAACTTCTTGAGAAGGTTTATCCCAAACCTAGCAGAACTGATCAGATTACTGAATAATATGCTAAAGAAGGATTCAAAAGTGAAATGGACAGTTGAAGCAAATCAAGCCTTTGAAGGTATAAAATTGGCCCTTACCAAAACCCCAGTCCTAGCAAATCCTCAATTTGACAGGGAATTTATCATATTTTCCTTTGCTTCCCAACACACAATTGTTGTTGTCTTGTTACAGAAAGATGACCAAGGAAATGAGAAACCCATTGCTTTCTTTAGTAGAGCTCTTAGAGATGCTCCCCTAAAATACCAAATCATGGAGAAACAAGCTTATGCTTTGGTCAAGGCCATCAAAGACTTTAGGATTTACATCCTCTACTCACATGTTATAACTTATGTACCAAGTCCCATTGTCAAAGACATCCTCACCCAAGAAAATTTAGAGGGCAGAAGAGGAAAGTGGATTGCCAACATTTTGGAATTTGATATTGAGATAAAACCTACAAAAATAATAAAAGGGCAAGGTTTGGCCAAACTAATGACAGAAGCAAACTTCCAAGCCTTAGATATCAACCAGCTGGACAGTGAACTGGAGCTGGCGACTCCAAAGATCAATGTAGCCTTTGAACAATCCCCTTGGTACTCTGATATATGTTATGTATTGCAAAACCTGTGTGCTCCCCTAGGATTGTCCAGAACTAAGTGTAGGTTCCTAAAAATGAAAGCTTCAAGATTTTGTGTCATGGAAGGAAATTTACTTTGGAAAAACCATGAAGGGATATTGCTAAACTGCTTAATTGAGGCTGAGACTAACAATGTCATGAAAGAATTTCATGCAGGTGACTGTGGTGGACACTTGTATTGGAAGTCCATTGTGGATAAAATACTGAGGGCTGGCTACTATTGGCCTACCCTGTTCTCTGACGTTAAAAAGTTTACTACATCATGCCATAAATGTCAAGTGTTTGAGGGAAAAAGAAAGTTACTACCACTTCCCTTAAGGCCTATTGCAACAGAGAGACCTTTTCAACAATGGGGCTTGGATTTCATTGGGGAAATTCATCCCTCGTCCTCAGGTCAGCACAGATGGATTCTAACAGCTACAGACTATTTCACTAAGTGGATTGAAGCTGCTCCATACAGACAAGAAAATGATTCAATAATCATTCCGTTTTTGGAGAATAATATATTGGCTAGATTTGGCTGCCCTGACAAAATAATAACAGACAATGCTACTGCTTTCAGATCTAAGAAGATGGTGAATTTCTGCCACAAATTTCACATTACCTTGGGCCATTCTACTGCATACTATCCCCAAGGAAATGGCCTTGCAGAATCATCAAATAAAAGCCTGGTAAACATTATAAAGAAGGTGTTAGAAGAAAATAAAAAGAATTGGCATAAGAAGCTTGTCAATGCCTTATGGGCAGATAGGCTTACAACCAAGAGATCAATTGGGGTCAGCCCATATGAGTTGGTTTATGGATTAGAAGCCAAATTCCCTTCATCACTAGGAGTTCCTGTTATGAAACTTCTTCAAGAAAGTCAAGCTGAACCAAATGATATGCAAAGAAGGATCAATCAAATAATATGCTTGCAGCAAACTAGAGATCAAGTCTACAGCAGGGTTCAAGTTTTACAAGAGAAATTAAAGAAGGCCTTTGATAGAAGGACCAAGGCAGAATATTTCAATATTGGTGACAAGGTCCTCAAATGGGATTCAAGAAGGGAAGATAAAGGAGAACATGGAAAATTTGATTCCCTTTGGAGAGGACCATTTGCTGTCCAAGCAGTACAAGGAAATAATACTTATTTCCTTAAAAGTCTTAATGAAACTGATTTGGATGAAGGTCCTGTGAATGGCAGGATGCTGAAGCACTATTTTGACTACCACCCATAAGTGCAGTCTAAGTCTCCATTGTACATATTCAAGTGTATATATTACTCTCTGTAGGATGTAAAAATACAGTTTCTCAAGTTTCATTAACTATCAGCAAAAGGCAAACAGGATCAGAGATCTACCAAGATGGGAAGAGCACAATTTTGGCATTTTAAGGCAGCATACTGCAAGTATTGGTGAAAGCAGTCAAAGGCCAAGGCATTCTGACCTGCTGTTCTTGGTCTTTCCAATGAAAAACCATCCCCATGTGGAGCCACTGTTAGATACCTATACCAATAGGTTTCATATTTCATGATTGGTCCAAATATGCTCTGCTTTGATGAGGCAAAGATCCCACATTTCCAAGAGAAGACAAGGTGCGTATATAGCTTGATATGGACTCAATTTTGATGGATGGTCCAACAGCCTAATCTGGATCATGCCATGTTTTAAATTTTCAGTTGTAGAATAGAGAAAGAAGTCTGTCCAAACTGTTTAATCTTGGCAGACAAGTAGCTTAGGTAGAGAAGTAAGGCTCCCAACTGCTTAATCTCGGACCTTGGAAGCAATAAGGGTAGCATTAGATAGAAAATCAAAAGGAAAAAGCCAGAGAAAAGAAAAAGGCAAATAAGGGTCTGCAAGTCTAAGTGCACCCTCCAAGAAGAAACAAAAAATGCTAGGCAAATAGATGGGTAGGCAGATGGGGTTGCAGAAGTGTCCTTCCTTAAAATTGAAGGTGTGCTAACCTATTTCACAAAGCAAAATCAATGGATTGAGAAGGTCTTCTTCTCTATCAGGTTGCAGCAAAGCAAAGAAGCATGTCTAACTTCCCAGTTTTCCCCTTTTCCATTCATTACTAACATCCCCTCATCAGTTGAGATTCATGGAAGAATTGGTGGTTTTATGGTGGTTCTTAGTCCTTTAGAAGCCACATTTCTTGTCTAAAATTCTTTTCATTTTGATCTACTCCCTAAGCTAAGTGATTTTCAAATAAACTTAGTGTTATCACTCCCCATCCACCCTTTTCATCTATGTTAACCCCTAACATCTATTATATAATTCCCCTATGTTGCCCTTTCCCTACTATTATAACACCATGGTGTATAAACCCCCAAGCATTGTATAAATATCCCTCCCCTTGGCATTATAGCCATAAGTCCTTTGTCAGGGATCAAATGGACATCTGGTCAGTTTGATAAACCTAAGCCTTACCCCCCTTCCCTCCTTCTGAATCCATTTGACCCATTAAACCTTCATTTGCTAAGAAAAACTTATGAAAAAACCCTTTTTGCCTATAACCCACTTCATTTGCAAAAAGCGCACAAAAACCCACTTTTCCATTTTATCCAAAGTATCGGCGCGGTAATATTTTTATTTCTATTTTACATTGAAAAACCATATAAACCCGCTGAAACCCAAAGTCCCGCTGGGCACGCCGTTCAAAAGGAAATAATATTTTATTGCCTCCCCGCTACCATATCGTCCGCATTGTTCAACGACCCGTCAACCGTCCGATCGGGTGCTTTTGATCGGACGGCCATTATGCATATCGGGTTGGGCCCGACGTCCAAAGATTAGCGCCCAAGAAACTGTCAGAGGGTAACGTCAGGCCTTTGCCACGCGTCACCCTCACAATTTCTCGGGTCGCCCTCTGACAAAACCCCGACCGTATCTAAGGTGGTCCGAGAAAAAACCATTACCACTTATCATTTACTGCCGGTTCTGTTATGCCTGCGTCATCACCACGTCGGACCCACGTCAGTGCCACCCCGCCGTCACGTCAGCACTCTTGTCCGCCCCTACGCTGATACATCTGCCACCTCATTATCCCCGTGGACCAATCACAGCTTTCCACATCACCTGGTGACGTCATGCTGACGTCATCCGACCTTGACCCCACCTAATGACGTCATGCTGACGTCTTCCCAAAAATGCGCCAATATGCCAAAAATCCATATTTTAGCCAAAAATGCGTGTTTTTTCCCACTTTTGCCAAAGCAACTATTGATTCTCCTGCATGCATTTTAGGACCAAAGCAGCGCCAACCTGCACAACTCAACTCTGAAACCGTGGGCGCCTCCGTCGTACCTGCATTTGCAACTGTTATCGACAATTCGCAAGGTATTTCTCAAAATTGTTCCCTGCACCTAGTTTTATCCATATTTCTGCAAGCAAACTGTATAAGAGAGTGTAAAACACCGAAATCACCATTAAGCATCCAGTGACCTGCACTCATTTCCAACTAGCAAGGCAACAAACCTTCTGCCAAGCCTGCATTTGACCAAATTGACCTGAATTCACAGGTAGTTCGCGCAGTCGTGAACTAGAAACCTCCATTACATAAATTCACCACAGAAACACTCTAGTCACTCCTACTACTATTTTTATCAGTCCTATAAACGGTATTTCAATTGTTGTTTGCTCAATTCGCCCTCTGTTCCCTACAATTCACAGTTACATTATAAAGAAACTCCTCTGCATTCTTCTGCTCACTCAAAACAGTTTACATACAATTCAGAAGCCTTACTAGCCATGGAAACACCAATAGCCTTGAATATCCAGCCTCTGAATTCCCCTCAAAGGGAGTTAGAATGGAAAGCCCTGGGAGATGTAGATTATCAGATGATAGACTGGTTCCCAATGGGTTCTAAGTTCAATATCCACATGCTAAATGAATTGAAAGCCCAACACCTTGGTGGAGCTGATATTTTAGGGATTTGGGGCTCAAATTTGCCCATTTACAACCTCCCTCAAGTCAATGCCCTTCCAGACTTGATCCACAAGTGCCAGGAATGCTATGATCCATGCCAAAGAGCTGTTCTCAGTCCTACAGGCTCAATCTTATTCCATATCACCCCAGAAACCATAAATGAGATGCTGCATTTCCACTCTGCAAGGCCATTGACCCCTCTCTCCATGCTGGACTTAGTAAAGAAGGGGAGTAATTTGTCAAGTGCCCAGATCATCAAAATTAACCAATTATTCATACAGCCAAGCTCTGAAACTATGAGGACTCCTCCTATTGGATATCACTACCTGAATGACTTGGGCAGAATGCTGGTGGATTTGATCAGCTACGTTCTGGGGTACAGGGGAATTGAGGATGTTGATGACACTATAATGGCAATGTTGTCCATATTTTCTCCTGGAAAGCATCCAGCTATACACTATGACTATGCCACCTATATTGCAGAAAAGATCCATGAACAACTAATGAATATACAAAGAGAAAGGGTGTCCAGATACACCTCATACATCTACCACCTGTTCTTGTTTTATCAACCAGACAGTTTCTCCATTCCCCTCAAGAAACTTAATGCCCAGGGGAATCCAAGGTCAGTTGTGTTTTGGACTTCAGTTTTCCATAATATTTCTCAATCACCATACACATACTGTGAATTTATAGACCTGTTCATTCACCCAGCTATGACATTGTTGTATGGTGTCCCTCCTCCAAGGTTGACCGACGACATGCAGAGAGTTCTCCATCTCTCCAAATCCTACAGCATTGGTGTTTGGTATTTTTACCAACACCACACAGTAATCAGAATATATGGCTGTGAATTGGACCCTTACAGGCTGCCAAGGTATGTCCCTATGAGACTTTTTGCCCTAGAATACTTCAGGCAGTTTGGAAATGCAGACTGCTTCCATTTCCAAAGTAGGAATAAGAAGGTGCAGCTGAAGGTAAGGAACCAGCTAGGCCCTTTTCTATACAATAAAAGAGAAGAGGGATGGAAGGAGGCAGACATGATCTTAGAGGGCTTCAAATTGCAAACCAGTTTCAAATGGATACCTTATGACCCTAATCATTTTATCTGCCTCAGAAGGATAAAATACAAATTGGGTAACTATTCACATGTTAGGCTGCCTCATGTTGAAAAGTATGCAAATTCTTTGAGCTAGAAAGAGGGCACTCTAGAAGAGCCAACTACTAGAGAGCAGATGCTAGAGAGAGAGGCTAGGAATTTGCAAAAAGAGGCTGACTTGGAAACTTGTGGACAGGTTTCCTTATCATATCAAAGGCAACTTGGAGCATCTACCTCTTCTTCAACAACACATCAGCAAGCTGCCATGGACACTCAACAGACATCCAACAAAGGCAAAGAAAGGCAGGTGGAACAAGAGCAACCACCTCCCATGAAGAGCAAACAGAAAAAGAGGTGGAACAGCAGGAAGTACATCAACAGCAGTAGCAACAACAACAAGAAGAACAAAGACAGGAGTAGCCTGTACAGCAAGAGCAGACAGTGGAAGCCCCAAAATCCACTGAGCAACAACCACAACAAACTTGCCTCCAAGGCAAGAAACATCAGCTGAAGCATCAATCCTCCAAAATCCACAAAAGGAGGATACTAGCAGGAAAAGAGACAGAGAGACTCCCTTGACCACCTCAATAAGTCATGGTGAGAAAAGACAGAGAATAAATCCTTTCTCAGAGGAGGAAATGCCAATGGGGCAGTCTTTTGGCATGGGTCCACCTAGCAGGGAAGCTTCCGCAAGTTCCTTCCAAGAGGAACAGAACAGAACAGTGGGAGGAGAAGTCAGCTCCTCAAGCCAGCAGAGAGAAGGTGAACTGAGCATTAAACAATAGTTCATAGACATAAAGAGGAGGAATGAGCCAATAAAGATACAACTATACAATCATTTGTTGAAAATGGCTCCCACTAACCAGTAAAGACTGATGTCTGCATATGATGTTAGTGAAGGCAAAATGATCATGAGTCATTTTTTGCCAGTTGTAGCACAACCCCAGTCCCCTGCAGATTATATAAGGACCAATCTTGAGGTCCTTGCCAAGGACATCCACCCTATGGACAAAATTGAATTACACAAACAAACGGGTGAGATGGTGTATGCCTCCTTGGCAGACAAAACATTGGATAATTATAGGCTAGAGAATAGCCTTCATAATACAGCTGCCCAACTTGAGTTGGAGAGGGCATCCTCTCAAGCAAAGGACAACAGAATTAGGTCCTTAGAAGATATAATCATTGAGATTGGGCATGATCCCAAGGATATTAAGGGCATACAGGAAATATTGAAGTTGAGGGATGCAGACATGGCAGCTTTGAGGAGAAAGATCAAAATTCCAGCCACAATTCACCCTCAAACAGATGAAGTTGCCCAGTAGAGGCATGATCAAGATGCCACAGCCTTGCTGGTGTCCCTATATAAGCAGCTAATCCAGACTCAAGAAAAGCTGGGGGAATCAGAGGCTGCACAGGCAGCATTACAGGCAGCCTTGAAGCAAAAAGAAGAAGGTCAGACCTCCCAGCCTCCTCTTGAAATAATTAACCTTGAGGAAGCTGCTCCAACTACTGTTCCTCTTCCTCCTCAACAAACAAGACAGGCAGCACCATATACCTCAGCACCACCACCACCAACAACAGAACAGGCCCCAAGCCTGGACATGCAAAAGCTGAGAAATGAGATCCAGGCCTTGGAAGCACAAATGACAGAATTAAACGAGGCCAGGGAGAAACTAGCCAAGGTAAATGAAAGATATGACAAATCCAAGCAGACCGTGGCAGAAAAGGGCAGGGAAATAAAGGCCCTCAAAGACAGGATAAAGGAGCTAGAAAAGGAGCTCCAACTGGATAAGGTAGTGGCTGAGATCAAGACAGTGCTATGGGCCAATATTGGCCAATCTATTACTGACCAGTGGCAGTGTATTGACATGATCCATGAGCAGTTAGAGCTCATTGGAAAAGCACAGAAGGAAATTCAGAGATCAAGGGCAGCTCTAGGCAATATGCCTGAAATTGCCACCAGGATGATCAATGTGCTCAACAATAGAACAAGTTCTCAATTAGCAACTATGGGAATTCCTAACAGGACTAAGACTATTATGTTGATTAAAAGGGTCCTTACACTGAGAAACTTAGTGCAAACATTGGAGAGAAGGACCCAAGACATGCAGACCGAGGTGAACAGATTTATGGACAAATTTGTGGTATTACAGAATAGAGGTCTCCCTGGCTTGCTGAACAGTGCAGGAAAACTGCTTACCCATGAGCAGTATGCCAAGAGGGTCAATACATTCGCCACAAGTCAGATCACTGAAAGGCCCAGCACCTCAGAGGAAACAGGGCCAGCCACAGGACAAAGTCTCTACAACGGAGTAGAGAATTTATTCTTTATAATGAATGAAATTAATCACCTGTTTGAAGTGCCTCCTAACTTCTATAAATACACAGAGGCAGATGAGACTATGGATGCAATTATTAGGCATCAACTGCCCACACAGGAATGGTGGACAAAGGCAATACAGATGATCCTATAGACCAGGAAGCCATTCACTAAGTTTTTTCAGCAAAAATACAAGGTGGCATGCACAGGAAAAGTTAATAAAACCAGCATGCATAAAAGGTGAAAGCTGAGCCAACTCAGCAGAACTTTCGGCCAGCAGGTCAAGATGGACAGCTACAGGTGACAGGGCCGAAAAGTTACAGCAGAGCATCCACAAAAGCGCATTTTCCAGTATTTAAATCAGATCATTCCGACCGACTCGGTGGCCTCCAAAGGCCAAAATATCTTCTGACTGATATAAATGAGCATTTATGTTGTATTAAAAGCAGCAATAACTTCTTATCTGCTATTTTGTACAAAGTTGATGAAACATTTATTTCTCAGATGACTCAACACCTTAGATATTTGGTATTACCGTTTGTATATATTTTCCCCTCGCATAAGCTTGCAGGGGTTGTTGTTGATTTCTCTTGAAGAAGTTCCTATGTTGTAATCTTTGCAGAGTTTAATAACAGAAGTAATGGAATTTCTAAAGTTCTGAGTTGTTTGAAAGCGTTCATGGTGTTTGTTGAAATTGGCAGGATCCCTGTGCATCTCATATACAATAAGTTTTCTGTAACTCTCTTCGTTTTGTGTTTCAGTCTTTTGCAATCCATAAATGTTTCTAAGTTTCTAAATATTTAGCAGCAAAGAAAAATAATAGATTTCAGGATTTATTCATGGAATACCCTGAGCTCAATCTATGTTGTTAATGAATTTTTTCCTCAGTTATAATCTTGATAAGTGTAATTCTTAATTGCTACACTTTCAGAATATATCTTTCACAGTGACCCTTGTTTCAGGAATTCAAGTGTGCTCCTGAGCAATATATTTCACTTTCACAGCATTAGCTTAATGGAGAATTCTTAATTGCTTTCCATTGGCTAGACATGCATCATCATACATCATCACTCAAGCTTTAAATTTTGTTTGTTGAGATACCCAATAGGCCCTGCAGTCTGAACATTCCCACTAAAGCATTTCAAGCATCTCAAAGCTCTAGACTCCATTGCCCAATGAAATACAACTGTCCAAATATTACATCTTAGGTATTGAAAGACATCCTTCAACCAAAACATAAATAAAAACCTGAACATAATAGCTAGCCTAAAATACTATCATAACAGAGACAAATCATAAAGAGAGAGCCCTCTCTGATTACAGTTTGGCTAGAAACTGTAATCCAAAGATTGGTTAGTGGTTACCCCGGCCGTATTCCCTTGGGAGTCATAGGGAACAACCTGGGTGTTAACATCTAGCATCAGTCCACAGAAGTCTACCACGTTCGGATGCTCAGCAACCGAGTTTGCAGGCTTCTACAGGAAGTCTGCAGGGGATCCTACAGGAAACTCATGGGTTCTACAGGAAGTCTGTGAAATTCTACAGGATGGTCGACTGTGGGAGTTTTGGGAGATGGTGAAGTGATGGAGTGGTGTGGGAGGATAGGTGAGATGGAGATGGAACTGGTGATGGCTCAGGAGCAGAGAAGTCAGATGGGGAAAGAGTGCATGTTGTGGGTTGATGGCTGGAAGGATGGGATCAATGAAAGGTCAAGTAAATGGAGTTACGTGAGTAATGGAAGAGCTGGAAGGTAAACGAGCTGAACAGAGGTCGGTTGAGTGGCTTCAGGGGTGGTTGACCAGAAGAGGAAGGTAATGGAACGGTGTGGAGCAGTGTAGATGAAACAAATTGTCTATGAATGTCACCAAAACGAGAACTCTTTAACCTATGTTAATTGTGCTATTTTGAACCAATGAACATCAGTGAAATTTGTGAAAGAAACTCGTGCATGGAAGTGGAATGAAGAAGTAATGATCAAGACCAAAGTGCAGGGATGGATCTACGACTAAAGTAACTGTTGCAGCTTGCATGGACGTGAAAAGAACTGCATTTTCTTTTTGGTGGTTGATATAGACTGCACCCCAATCCCTAAGCAGAGATGGCAGTGATCTCTAACAACCTTTTTCTAGAGCTTCAATGAATTATAACTATCCTCTTCTAACCTAAGCAACTGGAAGCAAATCCACCATAAACTAATCCTATTCAATCTCATAAAAACTAAATCAGCAAATTGTAAATTCGAATTGCATGTCAAAGTAAAGAACGAAGTGCTGGAACAAAAGGCAAATAACATTACAACACAGAGGAGGTCTATTGCTCTCAGGTTGGGCCCTAACCTGAGAGCTATAGCTCCCTTAGAAACTCAGAATGAGATCAAAATCTTCCTTCCTTTATTCATAACCAAAAATTTGATGTCATGCCAAAACTGGCTTACAAAAAGAACCAACACCGAGCTGTAGCTCGTACTTCGAAATTACAAGAGTAATACAAAAGTTCAAAAAGCTCTTATCAAAGGCTACGGCCTCAGTATTTATGCAAAATGATAATCCAACAGGTTTCCTTGATTTGTGGAGCTCGGCTGTTCAACTGAAGGTTAAACTGCTGATCCTGTAGAACAGTTGTAATTGTTGTTCCTGTAGAACGGTTGGCTGCCTCTAAGCTCGGTGGGGAGATTGGTTGGAGCTCAGAGCTATGGTGGGAATCACGAGGAAGGTCCCCAAGACTGTAGACATCCTCTCCTAAAACAAGCAGTGCCACCTTACTGTCTCCTTGTCTCCTTTCTCGTGGTCTTTGCTCCCTTTTAATGCCAAAAACCTGAAAGCATCATGTATTAGTCACGTAGATAGAATGCCTACCCTTCTTCCTACAAACAACATGAATAAACCAAGAAATGAATTCATAAGCAATAAAAGATGAATGGTTTGAGCAAAGCAAGTAGGCCAAATGAGCCCAAATTGTACCAAAAATTGGGGCTCATCAAAAACCACCTCTTTTCTCATGGATTCAACCCCTGATGGATAGCACAGGTGGTTTGGAGGTCTATATCATGTGTTTTTCAGTCATTTGTAAGGGTTGGACTCTTGTGGATGCTTTGAGCACTATTGTACATCACTTCTGCAGTTTGGCAAGGAAATAAACCAGGGTTTTGTAGCATTTTGTGGGATTCTTTTGGTAATGTGAATTAGCATAGTTTCCTTCTCAGTTATTCAGTGATATTATGTTTATGTGTGCCATCATCTCTTTTATTCTTCATAGCTAAATGAATCAAGTGTAAAAGGTAGAATTCTTTGATGTTTCAGTGCTCTGCCTTGGGGTTTATTTAGTTTTACATGTTTTCTACTGCTTGAAGAGGATTCATGAATTTTGCATGCCCTCTCCATCTCCTCACCATTACACTCATTTCGGAGTGCTAAGACACTTTCCTAGCTCGCCCCACAGAAACCTCTCCAAATATGTGTTCATTTCCCAGACCCAAAGCTGCCTTCCCCATCTGATCTAGCAACCAACCATTAAATTCAAACAAATTCTTCTGAGCATATACCTATCCTAAAATTAGTATTTATATCAGTCATCTAAAGCATTACTTGTCATATTTTCATTGAGATTGACAAGGAGAGAGCCCTATCCCGACCTGGTAGGTCTAGCTACCAGGTTAAGCGTGGTTTGATGTTACCCTAGACCTACCTTTCTTAGCCTGAGGTAGATTTAGGCCCTAACACCAACCATGGCACCAGTGTGCTTGACATACGGAACATTTTCATCCCAGGAGGAAGAGGCAAAGAATGATAGCTGGTCAACAATGACGATCTTCCCTTTATGGGGAAAACGAATCACACAAAATATGGAGGAGGCTACAACATGCATGGCATGGGTCCAGCTTCGTCCGAGTAGAAGATTATAATTGAGATTAGTGTCAACAATCTCTACCTCGACTTGTACTATTTTTACCTCCAAAGTAATGGCAAGGTTAGGGAAGACATCGAAGGGTCGCGAATCGCGCCAGCCAAAAGCTTCCAAAGTGTTAGGGGATAGGTTCAAAGTAGGAGAACCAATTGCCTTCCAGCAGGTGACTGACATGATGCAAGTGGAAGCACCTTCAGCGAGGATAGTCCTATGAATGGTTTTCTCATTGATGATTAATTGAATGAGAAAGGAAATTTGATGAGGCAGGCATGGAACGTGGTTCTTTGGATCAAAACATATCAAATTGGAATTGGTAGGATCAATACCCCCAATAGCTGATAGCAAGGATTTCCACTTAGATAGACAACTTTGGAGTACCTCGAGAGCTGACATAGTTGATGGTGCCTAAGCCAAATCCTCAACAACAGTGTTGAGCAGTTCGAGCATTGGGATTATACAAGGATTTCCTTAGCACACCTCAAGAAGGTGGCCAAATGATGGAATCAAGGCGAGGGTGCTCGATATGAAGAGGGCCAGAACTCAGGGTAAAAGAAGAAGGGGTGGCCTCTTTCCCTTTCCTAGCTATCGGAGTAGGAGTTTGATAATATTTTGATCTAGTAGCCACATTAATATGCATACTCATCATGAACACTTGATATCCTAAGGAAGCGAACGATTGAGGTTGGTCTACCATTTGAGTCTGCTGAGATGGAAACAACTCTTTCAGGACAGCTGGGGTCCCTTTGAGCAAATGACTAACTTCAGACTGTCCGGGGAAATCCTTAGTATAGTGATCCTCTTCACAAATGAGGCATGGATACTTAGGTTTCCGTTGTGAAGAGTCACCGGAAAACGACTTAGGAGGACCCTGTTTCGTGGCATCGGCTTTACCCTTGCCTTTACCTTTCTTCTTACCTTTCGAGGATTTTAGGAGGAACTATTGGAAGCAGTGTTCGAGACCGACTTCTATTTGGAAGAAGATTTGGTAGGGGTCTGGGACACTGAATCAATTGCTCCATCAACAGTAGGTGTATCCAGTGACTTCGATGTTGTGGGATCAGATGATGGCCATGAAGCATTGGGTAATAACTCATTCAAAGTGCCAGACTGAGAATACACAAGATCTAAGTATTGGGCATGAGCAATGGCTTATTCTTCGGTAAGGAGCCCACCCATAGTTATATCGCGAGAAATTGGAGCGATGAATGACTTGGTAAACCATTTGGTGAGCAACTGATTAGCAATATTGAATTTGATCAGGCGATGTCTATGTCTATCATGGATGTGATCAAAGATGTGTGTCGCGGTATCTTGCTTAAGCGATGTGAGTAAATAGGTGCTAGTTTCATAACGAATTGACAAGTGGAAATGTATGAGAAAGGCCATGGCTAAAGAGTTGAAGTCATGGTAAGTACTTCGAGGAAGCTCGATGTACCACTTGGCTGCAGCACCTATTAGGGTTTATTGGAAAATACAGAGATGAATAGAATCATCAACATAAGAATTTGAAGAGCATCAAAGGTAATAGGTCATCACATGGGCTTAAGGATCTTCTTTTGATTTCCCATCAAACTTAGGAAAATCACTCAAGATCTTGGACAGAACCAAAGGCCAGTATGGCAAATGAAGAATTGGATCATTCATGAGTCGAGACACATCTGGCAACTCGAGCATGGACAAAAATGACAATTAAGTATTAAAAGGCATTGGAGGTCGATAAGCGGGTCCAATTGGAGGAGCCCATCCTTGCTGGTAAGGATTTTGGCCCTATAGTGGGGGGTTTTGGCCATATGGCATTTGATTTTTCCCCCACTATAGGTTACCTTAGCCGTAGGGAGGATTTTGACCTTGAACACCTTGAAATTGTTCAGTCATAGGTTGTTGATAAGAAACATATGGGTTAAGAGGCTGTTGAGCCTGTTGACCTTGGACATAAGGATTATACACTTGCTGCCCTTGGACATAGGGATTCTGGACCTACTGCCCTTGGACAAAAAGAGTCTGGGCATGTTGCCCCAAGGCATTAGGATTTTTGACCTGCTACTGTAGGACTTGACCCTGGCCTTGTTCTTGCAAGGGTTGACCCTATTGATATGTATATAAGGGTTGCTGCTGCCTGAGTTGGCTCTACTGCTGCAAAGGGTTGACCTTACGACTGCAAAAGTTTTCCCTGTCGATGCAGAGGTTGTGCTTGCAAAGACATAGGGTAGGAGGTGTGTGAAGCATACTGTATCTGTTGTTGCATGGTTTGTTGCAACTATTGCGAGGGTTGCCCCTGCGGTTGTTGCAGTTTTCCTTACTGCGGTATCCTTTGTCCTTGCTATTGTGTGGACGACCCTTGCTACAACAAAGGTTTCCCTTATTACTGCAAAGGATGTCCTTGTTGTTCCAAGGGTACTTGAATAGTTCCTAGAAAATTTATGAACTGAATCTGGCCTTAGCCACCCTGAAAAGTGGATGGGCGAGGCTAAACGTGCTTACTAGACTGAAGGACGTAAGGTGGATTGAAATTCCTTCATAATTATATGGAACGTAAGGAGTTTGGTATTGAACTTGAGCCTCATAAGGCTGCTAACACTGGAAATTTCTTGACCCAAATGACCAACGAGATTTTGAACCTGTTACTACTGGACATTGCTTGATCTAGTAGGACCAACAGGGTTTTGGATAACACCAGAAGAAGGTTGGTTCATGCCAACCATGCGAGCCTATGAGCTAATCACATTGGTGGTGCCTGACACCATAGAAACACTTAGATTCCTCCCCCTAGGCAGTGGCACAACTTTTCCACCTACTGGATGGATCAGAGAACTAACAGTAACATTCTTTGAGACCATCGGTTGAACTGGATGGGTAACTGGGACGGACGAGACAAGAGGGTTTGGAATGGTGGGTTGCACTAGGACTAAGGTAATGGCCTATTGGTAGGTCGGGTTTGTAATGAACAAGCCTGTAGTCGATATGGTGCCATACACCCAAATAGGGTTATGATAAAGTGATGAGGAACTAGGTGTACCTGAGACCAATTGTGTCAAAGTCACATAACTAGGTGGTAAATCCCAACACACACTGATGGGAATGCTCCCTGTATAGGGAAAACCTTCAGGAGGAAATTAATGTTCTTCCTCTTCGAAAATGTGTGGAGTCGAAACTAATGATTCATCTGGAGAGGTAATTGGGGCATCGCCTTCGAGTTCCATAGTTAGGAACAAAAAACGATGAACAACCGAAGATGTACAAGGGGATAATTCCAAAGGAACACCCAGATGATCGTACAGACTGTATGGATGCTGCAGTGATATCACAACAGGGTGGAACAAAGGATTCAGAGGATATATAACTAGTCCAAGCTGACCATCAATAGTCAAAGAACTGGATTGTCCAGAGATTCTAGGCCAATATCAGTAGGTGACCCAGTATCTGAAGTAGGCGGAGGATGATATGAAAAAGGTTGAATTCTCAGAACAATTCCGAGTTCAACACCTTGGTCCTTGAGTGACTCTGGTAATTCAGGAAAAGGCTCCTCAGACAATATTTCAAGCGGAGGAGAGGAAGAGGAACTAGGTGAACTAGATGGTTCAACCAAAATGACCTTGTCTTACTTAACAGGAAAAGAGAGATAAACTTCAAGGCTTTAAAATGTTCTTTAGGGAAAACTCATGATTTGGTCTAGAAAATACTAACAGGATGTTATAAGATCGTGGTCAATCAATTTTTTAAGACGCAAAAATAAACTGGTGTTGTTTTGTGTTTTAAGAGTCGAGAAAGAAACAAAGAGGACTCTATCACTTTCAATTGGAAACGAGCTTGAGAGGAAAAGTGCTCGAATGATATTTTAAGCTTAATGAGTCAAAAATATCAAACGACTACTCTAGATGATCTAGGTAGACAGGATTACCAGGAAACCATGAACTACAAAATATCTCCCAGTGAACCAAGAAGTACAGGCATGCAATCTCCCTAAATGATGTGTTTGGTGTATCACGTTTGCAAGGCAGCAGACTTAGCTTCCTATGGATAAAGGATTGCAGCCTAGAGGGGTCTCTCGTTATATACTCGATGGTATGGGGAGCACAAATCCATACTAGTGTTGTCTAGTGTCGAAGCTAATGACAACTGTTAGGTTTAAAGATGTCAGAACACATCTCTAGCCTAGACCATCTAGATGTGATCGTTAGGTTTCAAATGTGCTTTAGGTTAATTGAGTTCATTTTAAAGTTTATCTTGAATTATGTCTCAGTTTTCATGCCTTAAAAATGTGACTCGAAAAGCCCTAAACGCACCTAAATGAGACAAGACCCTTTCAATTTGATGAATTTTCTACACTAGAGAGGGTAGAAAACACAATCAAATGCAAACAACCAAGCAACCGAAAGAAAAATTATTTTTCTCTACTTCATTTTTCGAGAAAATAAACTAATGAAAAATACATTCCAATTCCTCATTTCCTAACAAGTACACTCAAAAAGTCCTTTCAAAAGAAAAGAGAATTCTTTTCCTTTTCAAATGCTAATGTAAACCTAGTCTCCAATGATGCTAACTATTGTAACATATTAATGCAGCAAACTAGAATTTTGTACTTTTCATGAAATGACAAAATGAATTTCTCATAAAACACTTAAATGAAAAAGTTTTCGAGATAATCAATTTTCAAGCAAATGAAAAACACAAAAAGAGAATCTTTTTCAAACTAATGACAAAATGGCTTTATGAAAAATAATACATGCAATGTAATCTATGCCAGAAAAGAGACGTTTAGACAAGAAAACAAAAATTTTCAAACTTGTGTAATCGAGGTCAAAGTCATAGAAGGACCATAAACAAAATGCAAGGAGTAAATGCACCAACAACTTGACTCACTGAGCTCACTAACCATCCAATGATGGAAGAAATCAAGCAAAAAGATGGCAAATCAATAAGCAACCAAACCAAATGAAAAGCAACTTTCTAATCAGGGAGAAGACGATCTGAACAACTTACAAGGTAGAAATAATGAGAGAAAAACACACTGGCCAAGATATGGTGTGAACCCTAATCTTCACTTACAGGCATCGGTATGACTGCCTAACTGAAAAAAAGTGCCAGAAGGAGGTCGGCATGATTGTTTCTCAGCATTTCTCATTGATCGGCACAACTGTCAGCGAATTAAGCACACTAAGCGAGGATGCAAAGAAAAAAATAAATTTTTTCAAAAGTTGGGACTAGACTTGCTACTATGAATTTCAAACCCAGAGCAGTAAGAAAAAGAAAACAAATAGAACTAAAGGGAAATGGAGAAACTAGAAAATTTCACACAAAACCATGAAATTCCAAGCAAACAAATAGAAGGATTGGGTCCCCAGTGAAATCGCCAATTTGTGGTGACGTAAAATTATAAGTGCTGACACAAACAATTCCTCTATCCCAATAGCGGGTCTAGCCACTAACAAGACATTCTATGGAAGATTTCCTTAGGTTAGAACCAACTAAGAGGGCCTACCTCTTAGTACACTTATCCCGTTTGGTTATGACCTTTCTTGCTTGCTTCAACTATCTCCCATTTCCTTCTTCGAACACCTGAAACAAGTAAACAACAGTAAAAAACAACCGTGATAATAGACAAATTTTAATTCAACCTACTTAACAAGTCAAGAAGCATTAAGCCATAAACATGTGAGATGACACATTATGTAGGAAATTAATCGATAGTTGCATATATATTAAATCAAGAAGAGATTGCAACCATTGTCTTGACGTTGCTATTCTCCTCTGACAAAACCAGGTTCCCACACACTCCCATTAGCATTCCATGATGGCCTCAACAATGATAGTTTTAAGGCTCTTCCCTTTAGGCTTTAAACCAAATTCACACTTATTCCTCACACACAACTAGAGAGCTACAACTATGAATAGCTTGTTGTTTACTCCAAACTTAATTAGCACTAGCAAACCAACATTAACACTAGCTTGTCCTTGGAGAAAATGGAGGTTTATATAGCATGAATGGATGGGAGATTGATCCTCTTCTCAAGGAAGAAATTCTTATCTCTTGAGTTAGGTCCATATTTATAGGGGAAAGGAGCCCTAACTAACATCCTCGACTCCATCTGGATCAACCATTTACCAGACTTTCGTTACAAAGCTTCTAGAGCTGGAAGCTTCGACTCCTTATTTAAAAAGCTTTCCAAAAGACGATTGGCATGACTGGAACAAATCTCAGCCACTTCGATCGGTGCTAGGGACAGTGTTAATCCCTGCATATCGGCACGAGGAGGACAAGGGTCATTAGCGTCAGTCTTGTAAATTGGGAAAAACAAAAGATTTGTGGGAAATGGTGCAAAAGGGAATTGTTCTATGCATGAAGAGGGACACAATGGGAGTTTCTTCATGAAGGGAAAACATGTAGGTTTTACTGTAGAATTCCTCTAGGATCATGGAACGGGAAGTAGAGGGACAGTGATGAAATTCTGTGTAACACAAGGAGAAGGTAGAACAGGAGCAACGCGAGTCCCAGAAAGGTGAAAATTAACCTTCGCCAGAAATAGAGAAAAAAAGAGCTTACAAGACAAGGTGGTAGAGGCGAGGAAGGGCAGCACACCCCCTTTATTTTCAAAAGGTATGAACTAGAACAACAAGATGGATTTCGGAAGAAGTAGAAGGCCTAGAAAACACAGGTTGATCCCATGGTGCTCACAGAAAGCATTCTTGATGAGATTGGTGATAAAGTTAGGGACACCGCAACAGAAGTACTGTAGCAGTTTGAATAACAATACAGGAAAAATTTGGGAGGAGTATAGAAGCATCTCCAAGAGTTGCAACTCCAAGCAGCCAAGATCCAAGAAGACATCAAGAAGGTGAGCAGTGCACAAGGAATTTTGGCGCGGGGTAAAATTACAATCGCAGAGATGGTTCCATTGCCGTAGGATGTGCGAGTCTTCCCCTTGCCTGAAAGTTTAGTCCACGCCAACACTGAGGAACAATGCACCCTCCTTGACAAGGTCACAAATATGGGCCTGAACCTTTCTGCAATATAGCTTGAGTCATTGCATGCATTACTATAGGGAGTCGTGGAAGAGCTTTGCATCAGGGAACAATGAGCACTCAATGTTGTCGATGAAATCAAAGTCAATAATCTGTAGTTGTTCACTAAAAAGACCCGAGTTATAAAGGATAAGGAGACACTCCAGGCACACAGTTCATGACTGGAGTTAGCAGTCATAGAGCATGCAGGATAGTGCTTGAGCTCCATATCCCCGAGGACGCACAACTAGAAATGAAGATCAGAAAACTAGCTGCTGGTGTGCGCAAAGCCAAAGTTAAGGTTAAGAGAGTTCAGTTTGAACTCAAAATGAAGATCAATAAGCTGTAATTAAAGTTTTAGCCCACGACTCCCCTGGAGGTCCCAGAGTAGTGGAGAGTCGCGATCAAGGAAGAAATGGCCACTCTAGATGCCACAGTTGCATACTACATAACAGTATTCGAGCAAGCCATGGAGTTGCTAACGAATCTGCAGGAGGGTCTAAACCTGCAGACATTGAATATGGAGATATAGGAGCTGCAGTGACAGTACGATGAGGGTAGGGCAACCACGCGCTCCATTGCATCGGCGCATCACCTAGCCAAATTATAGGAAGGAAAGTAGCTCCTCGTGTAGGTAGAGGAAGCACAGAAGAAGGAGGCCTTGCTAAAGGCGAGGTTGCAGCCACAATTGGAAGGGGCTTATCAAGTCACGACCACCATCCAAGACAAACTTAAAGGCTTGTAGCAGGCACATCAGAAAAAGGAGGCTAGCCCTAGAAGGACCAGCTACAAAGAAGTTAGTCAATGAAGTCAAGCAGGCAGCAACTTAGAGCGTTGTCAAGGTCACAATAATCTAGGTGGAGCTGGGGGATAATTTCAGCAAGATTGCAACACTAGCTGAGTGACTCGAGGGCGAGTCACGATATTTTTGTTGGGGGCCTATTGGGAAGGGGTCCCATGGGTCAGTTTTGGGGTTAAAATAACCCAGGTTTTGATGTATTTTTTGTAAGTAATTTTTATCGAGAAATCTAGTGTCTATGCAGAGCTGCTAGTCCCACTAAGGCTGGTAGCTACCTTAGAAACAAACAAACTAAAACCACTTTCATTTTCCTTTATGAAAAGTAAATAAGAGGGGAATAAAGGAGACCAACCTCTGTCTCGCGCTTGGTTCCTTGCTTGATTCCTCTCCCTTCTGATAGATCTTTGCCACTTGCTTCCTCGTCTACCCAGCTTCAAAGAGCACATGTGGAATCAAAGCAACATAATACTATCCAAGAACATATATCTACTATCATAAACAATATAGGACCAGATATATATTGACCACACAAATGCATATATCATCAATCATACAAGAATGTGGAGGAAAACTTGAATAGCTTTATTAATAATCAAGAATAGCAAAGAGGATTACAACCAATTGTTCTGACCCAGCATCATCCTCTCAGCAAGAAAGCCCTTCTTCACCTCATGAAAATCTTAGATCACCCAACACTATGATGTTACACCAAGAAACCAGCAGCACTTCCTTACAAGATACAAAATTCTAGCCTCTGGATCTCTGGGATGAGGGATCCATATATAGATGTTTGCAAGGGGGGTGAGTCAGCTTTTGAGATTTGATTAGTGTCCTCTCTCTGATAGTTCTTGATTCCACTTGGAGATTGATGATCTCTTACTCATCCCTGGGCAAATGCAGAGAGGCAAGTGTCACAGGAGAAGTTTTTGGAAGATTCCATGATCCTCCACCTTGCAAAGACCCTACCATTTGTCCACTCTCGCCCATCGCACCCCATAGAAGGGCTTTTCAGTATGCATCGCACCTCCTGTGTGAATTTAGGTGGGATGCAGTGCACTTTGACCATGGAGCAGGTGAGATGGTCCAATTTTGACCAGTTCTGAGTAGTTTTTCATGGAGAACTTCTGGGAGATGATGTAAGCAGCTGACCTTGTTCTTTTAGGGGTTGGAACAACACTTTTAGGGACTTAAGAGCCCTCGGTTTATGGACATTTATGATTGGGGTTGCAGTGCCCAAAAATGTCTATAACAGTTGCCCCATAAATCATGAGGTCGTTAATCTTTTTGATGTCGGGTGAAATTCTTTATCATGAGGATCCGAAGTTTTTTCGAGCTAGAAGGCGACCTGTAATAAGATACAATACAATACATTATCTTCATAATATTTTCATGATCTAGCTGAGGCGAGCATTCCCATGCTCAGCTTTATAAATTCATTTTCATGTACATAAGACAGAAAATCGTCTGCGTGCAGACTGATGATTCTGGTAGAGCCATCATCCCTTAGGTTGGATGATTATCTGTGTAGTAATGATGTACATTTGATGTCTCTATTTTCCTGAATATATATCGCAGCCCGGATGGATGAAACTAGATCCGGGGTCTTCAATCTTGTTCGATCTTCACTCAAAGTACAAGTCGATCCGTGTGATAGATGTTCAGGAGTCGAACATGGAAAGACATCGCCTGATTACCAGCCAGTGATGTAAGCTGTTAACAGGTGCGAGAGGAATCACTGATAATGATGATGACCCTCAAGGTATTACAGTACAATTCACGTGGTGTGAATAAGGGACTTGGTGTCGAACACCACGCAAAATCTTTCGACCGAAGGCCATTGATGTAAACCTATCACCGGAAGTGAGAAACTTGCCATTGAGGCATGCAAGCTTCAAAGTACTGAAAGGGTTGTTCCTAGATCGACTTCCTGGATATTGAGCTGATGTCGACAAGAAGCGATTTGTCATAGGAGGGCCTTAGTGAATCCCACATCAATGACATAGAACAGAGAAAATGATTTTAATGGAGGTGAAAACGATCTGATGATATAAGGTTCAGGGTGGTGGTCATGAAAGAATGGAGTGTAAATGTAATGCAGTGGATGAGACACAGGTGAATTCTCTGAGCGAATTCTCTTGAACATATCAGCGACACTAACATGATGGATTGGTAGCGTTAACCCCAAATGTGGATTGTGTGACAAACCCATGGTGATATGACCAGTGAACGGAACAACCCAACCCGACTCGGATGCGGAGTGAAAGTGTCATGTTCAAGAGCGACTTGCTACCAATAAAGTTTTTTCAAGTTTTCTTCCCAATTTTTCCCCAGTCACTGCTGACCAGTACCTCTTTATTTTTTTCAAGCTTGAGGAGGATAACATATGCTTGTTCTATAATTTACCCTTCGGGAAAACCCATCGCTATGTTTTAATGAGCCTAGCGATAGTGAAACTCGTTCTTGTCTGTATGGACAAGTTTGTGGCTATTTGGTTTTAACGAGTTTAACGACAAAGATAACTTGGTCCTTTTCAATTTTAGAGAGTCTGAAAAGGGATGTAAAGAAAAATCCAATGATCCTTTTTCGTCATATAATCCCTTGAGTCTGAAAAAGTATAAAACAATATAAAAGGGACGAATTTTTGGTACTTTAACGAGCCGAACAAAACAAGCGCTCAATATTTTTGTGTAATAATCCCTCAAGTCCAAAAAGATCAAAATCTAAAGGAGGGATAGCACTTCCAGTCACTTTAACGAGCTGGAGAGGCCAATTACTCGGCAATCTTTTCATATTTTATGAATCAGTTGAAAAGAGCTTAAAGGAGACTCATTTTTTGAGGAATGAGTGATAAATTTGGGTAGCAGCTAATTCCAGGTAAGGTTTGGAATTTTCCAATCACGGAAGTGTCACAAGGATGGCTAACAGGACCACTATTCGCAGTTGTTCCTCAAAAAGCGTAAACAATCAAATGGAGGTGAATAATCGGCCAAAATAGAGTGGAGGTGATGATGAGAACATGACCAAGGCTTGAAAGGCTGACGATAATACATTCACGATGGTTATTTACTGGAAATTGGTTCATTTTTTAATGAGCTTAAACTCTTGGGGAACATTTGCTCATTGCTTATGTTTATTTTTTAACGAGCTTGAATTCCGCGTTAACACTGCTTGATATAGTGGTCATTGATTATCTTGATTTACCATTGACAACTTTTGTTCCTTCAAAGGTTGTACTACCTTCTCAATTGCTTCATCAAACTAGTTAGAAACGAACAATAAATGTTTGAAAAAATGAGTCAAAACACTAATATTTTACTTGAATTATGTGAAAAGTAATTTAAAAGTGGTTTTTTACCTCTCATTTTACCATTTCATTTGAACTTTGGTTTGTTGGAGCTTTGGAGGTGCTTTCCCCCTTGATTTTCACTAGTTGATTCCGGGAGATTCTGTGGACGATTCTTGGTGCCATCTGGACCAGGTAGGAGCTAAACCTGAGCTCTTTAGTTTCATTTTTTCCCTTTTGAATTCTGAGCATGTTTTCTGGTTTTTTTGAGCCTCTGGCGTTTGAAAAACTCGCCCTGGCTCCATTGCACCTCTTCTATATCGAAAGGTGCGATGCATGCTGGCTTGGCCATTGGCCAGTCATCATGCATCCCACCCATAACACTGCTGGGGGTGCGATGGGCGCAAGGAGGGAAATTTGTGCACAGTTTTTCATGGAAATTTTTTCCTATTTTTTGCCAAATCGGGATCCTGACTCTTCTCTTGTTTGTTTTCAGAGATTCATTGGAACAAAATGCCTGTTACATGGCGAGAACGTGAGCATGAAGAAGAGGACATGCTTGCTTTACATGATCCGGTTACGATAAATGCACTGCGGAACTGTGGCCTGTTCAAGTTTTTCCACATCTCTAGCATGAGGCAACAAATCAAATTGTTGCAATATTTTCTCGATGCCTGGGATCCTACCACCCAGGTGTTCCAGATTAGGGGCAAGTCCATCCCTTTGACTGTCATGGACATCTATTTTTTGATCGGCTTATCGAGGCGTGGTGCCCCTATCTCATTATCAGGTTCGGCCCGTGGGGGTGAATCTGTGAGAGATTACATTCGCAGGTATTGCAGAGAGGGATCTCAGCCGAGTAAGGACGGCAAGATCAATATTCGAGATGTCACTGACAGGTCCCTGAGGACCATTCTGTTCACTTTTGCTAGACTGGCTGGTAGTGCGACTCTTCATGTGGCCAATAGGTCTTATATGCAGTATGCCCTGGAATGCCTTGAACCAAAGGTGTTCAACTGGTGTGATGCAGTAATCTCTGTGATGAAAGAACAACTAACCAAGGTGAAAAATGGAAGATTGAAGAACTTTGGATATGGTTCTATTTTGACTGCTTTTGCCTTGGAAAAGATCCCGCTGATGCAGCCGCATTATGTTTCACTTGGTTTACCTCCACCGACTGAGCCACGGATGCAGAGATGGGTCGACCTTATGGCTAGACATGCTGGTCAGTCTCAGGTTTCCTTTTCTAATAACTTTTTTGAGTGGTTCAACAGTCAGGAGATGGCTTTTTCCGAGCATCCATATGCTAGTATGGATTTCCGGGGTGATCCGGATTTGGTACTGCCGACTGGCGAGCAGTGGGGTGTCATCGGTAAGTTCTTTGACCATATCTCTATTTATCATTTCTTTTATAATGTTCTTGTGCTTTCTTCTATCAAGACTAATAAAAACTCATGTGCTCATGAAGATGTTGGACCAGTTCGGCCAGTAGTATGCCTGAGAGTGCCCGTTGCCGCTCCAGCAGGAGAGGCTATGGGAAGGGCTATCCTTCCCGACCTTGATGTGGCTGAGACTCTCTCAGCATTGCAGGATCATGTCAAAGGCCTCACTCTTGGTATTCTAGACGTGAGGACTGATGAGCTGCCCCTGAGGTTGCAGCGACATACTACTGACGTCCCGAGTCAATGGACTAGGCTTTTATGCATGATTGCACAGGTGGTGACTTGTTATCACCAGCGTCATTAGACTAGGGTGCCCCCTAGCGTTTTGAGTTTTGGGTCATTTGACCAATTTTTTCTTGGTTATAGAACATTATGTGTAAACCATAAATAGTTATATATATATATATATATATATATATATATATATATATATTTGATGTTCGGAGCTTTATTTTGGCTAAGTTACATGATCCTGATGCAAATACTGATGAAATGCTTCTTTTTATAGATGTTGCAAATGTCTATCTAACACACAATTTGCCAATAAATCTGTTAATGTGTTTAAGTTTCTGGAAATATGCTGATATTGAATAAAATCAAATTTCCTCTCCAAAATCTTGACCCTTAGGAACATGCGATAGATAGCTGGATTTCGGACGGAGTAGATACCAGTGAGTTGTAGTATGACGAGTTGTGAGTCAAGCCTAATGACAAGTCAGCATTTGCCATGTGTGATGGCATTAGAGAGGAGTTCTGTCAAAGCGCTATATTCAACGATGTTATTTGTTGACTGACCAATACATACCCCTCTGAAACTTACTAACTCGCCGCTTGGATCAAAAATGGCCCAGGCTGCAGAAGATAAGTTTCGCGAACTACGACTCGCTTCATCGGCATATCCAAAAAATGATTCCAATAATTTTGACATCTGCAACAATTGTAAAAAGTGGATTACTTGACCAAAACAATTACCCTTAGCGAAAACAAAAATGTAACAAAAGCATAGGGGTTACTACACTGAATCATGCGTAGTAACAATTAAGGTACAACCCGTTACAAGGTTGCGCCAGTGGAATCCCATCATAATCTACTAACTCGTAGGCTCCTTTTGCTAATACATGTTTAACAATATAGGGGCCCATCCATAAGGCTTTGAATTTACCTGCTCCCAATTTATCGGATTCCTGGTCATAAAGTAAGACCAAGTCACCTTCTGAGAAGACATGTGGTTTGACATTCTTGTCGAACTGCGCCTTGACTCATTTCTTATGGGCTTCGTTAGCCAAATCTGCATCACGACGAGTTTCATCTAATTGGATTAGTTCCAAGAAACGAGCCTCCTCTTCTGAAGTTCCGGGGAGAAGGTCGACTGTGAGTTTGAGGGACGAGATTTCACACTGAACTGGTAAGATTGCTTCTAGGCTATACACCAGTTGAAAAGGTATAAACCCGATTGCATTCCTTACCGATGTTCGGCATGCCCACAAGGCTGAGTACAGGATCAGGTTCCAACTCCTTTTGTGGACTCCAATCATCCTTTGCAGCATCTGCTTCAGGACTTTGTTGATTGCTTCAACTTGTCCATTGCCCTGTGGGTAATATGGACTAGAGTTGTTGTGGGACAACCCCAATTTGGCAGCCAATTCGACCATCATGTGATTGCGAAAATGTGATCCATGATCTGTGACTATAGCCTGTGGAACGCCGAATCTGGTGACTACATGATTGAAAAAGAAAAGGGCAGCTATTTCACCGGTGTTATTTAATGTGGGCATCGCCTCAGCCCACTTGGTAAAATAGTCTATTGCGACTATGATATACCCATGCCCCCCAGTCAAGGTGGGGTTACATGTCATGAAATCAATGCCCCATTTGACGAATGACCCAACAGCAACTATCGGTTGCAGGGGTGCGGGTGGTTTTCTGGTTTTGCTATCGAAAATTTGACATGCATGGCAACTTCTGACTGCGGTTATGCAATCTTTGAAAATTATTGGCCAGAAGTATCCTGCTCGTAAAAAAATTTGCACCGTAGTGTAACCAGATTGATGCCCCCCACACGTGCCTGAATGGCAATCATTCAGGACTTTTTCGGCCTCCTCATGGGTGAGGCACCTCCTCAGAACTGTATCGACACCACGATGGTAAATTGTATCACCGACGATCATGTAGTCTTTTGATTGGTATCGAATACGAGTTGTTCTGAGCGAGAGGTATTAGACCTATATTTATGGGTTTGGAGCTAGATGATTATATCTCCATACCATGGATTTCTTGAAGATATCAGAAACAAAGATTCATCCACGATGGTTTCTTCGTATGTTTCATCGTTGGACGACGATGGGAGATCGCATAGTAATTCCGTGAAAACATGGGATTTCTTTGATTTGGAATTTACAAATTCTAGATCAAACTCTTGAAGAATTGTTATCCATTTTGAATATTTGCCCCCCAGCAACTGTCGCGACAATATATAAGTCATGGGGTTGCAATCTGGCAACGGTAGTTTTTCGAAAGAGGACATAGTGTCGAAATCTCTGTATCGCTTGAATGGCTGCGAGAGCTAGCTTTTCAACATATGAATACTTGCTTTCTGTATCATTTAAGTTTCTACTCAAATAATATATGGGATGTTCAATTCCATTGTCTTCTTGAACTAAAACCATTGCGATGGTTGTATCCGCTGCAACGAGATACAAGTTAAAGTATTTTTGATAATCAGGAGCATACATCAATGATGCTTTCATTAGGGATTCTTTTAAAGCATCAAAGGAAGCTTGCGCGACGTGATCCCAGATGAAGGGTACTTCTTTTTTCAATAGACGTGTATAACCTTTAGCAAGTTCGGTATAATTTGGAATGAACCTCCTCAGAAAGTTTGCTTTCCCTTGGAGTTTCTGAATCTGAAGCAAATTTGAAGGTGGAGGCAAATTTATGATTGCCTAAACCTTACATGGGTCAAGACGGATCCCATCCTTCAAGACTACAAAGCCAAGAAAACGACCAAAACTGACACAGAACACACATTTGTGTGGATTGAATCGTATCTTGTAGTGTCGGCAATGTAGAAATATCGCTGTCAAATGCTGCAGATGATCGGTCCACTTTCGCGAATGAGCCGGAAGATCGTCGAGATATGGTTGAACAATGTTTTTGATGTCATGGAAGGCATAATTCATTGCCCTATCAAATGTTTCCCCTGCGTTCTTTAAACCAAAGGGTAATTTGCGATATGCAAATGTGTCCCACGGACAAATAAATGTAGTCTTTGACTGGTCCTATGGGTGGATATTTATTTGATTATACCCAGAGAATCCATCCATAAATGAAAAGATTTCACATCCGACGCATTCATCAAATATCTGGTCAATAAAGGGTGTAGGGTAGTTGTCTTTTGGACAAGCTTGATTTACATCCCTATAATCGACGCACACTCTAATCGTTCCTTGTTTTTTCATTACAGGAACAATGTTCGATACCCAATCGGTTAGAGGAACCGGGTAAATAAAACCAGCATGGAGAAGTTTCTCAACTTCTGCCTTCATGGCAGCGGCTTTCTTCAGGTGCACCTGCCATAGCCGTTGTCGTACCGGTTTGACATCTGGATACATCTTGATTTCGTGTTCAACTATATTCGAGTCAATTCATGGCATTTCATCATATGACCAAGCAAAGACATCTCTGAATTCGTGAAAAAGAGCGTTATATATTTCCAGTTCTGAAGGAGAACAACATTTGCCAACATAAATATTCTCTACAACATCTGTTTTGGTCGAGATATTTATGGCGATAGTCTCTTCGATATTGGACAAGTTTCACTCGGAATCCATCGTGTTTACAGTATTTGATGGGAAATAAAAAACTGAGGGATGATGAAGGTCATCAAGAGTATCTTCTTGAAAATCTAGAAGATGGGAATGATGGTGGTAATTTTCCCATGGCGCCATGTCAATTGTCATTGACTGAACAATTCCTTCATTGGTGTAATGCACTTGCGACCAAGGATCTGAAGGGGTGCCATATTCCATAGACCTATCTATCCAAACGCTTGATGAATGTTGATTCAGGTCTGCCTCCCATGCCAAAAACATTGATAGCTACAATATTTCTATTGGGATTGGAGGCAATACCTGCAGATGATCCATGTTAATATCATTTTCTGAGATCTTTTGAATAGAAGATATCATATTGCAGGTTCCTACCGTCGCCACTTCCGCCAGATTGATTGGAGGCGGGGGGGGAAAAGTCCCCATTAATATAGGGCCTTTTAGTAGGCCTACTCTGATATTTTGAAGCGAATGGGGGCTTCCATGGATCATCGGAAATGCTTTACGTAACTTGGGAACTATTGGGGAGAAATGTTTGTTGGTCGACAATTGTAATTCCTCCTTGAAAAGGAAATGCAATCTTCCTAAAGTAGGTCGACACAACTGCAGCCATAGCATATATCCAGGGCCTTCCCAGTAGGATGTTGTAATCGAGGTTTCTGTCGATTACTTCAACATCTACTTCTACTCTTTTCCCCCCCAGTTCAACTTGCAAGCTACTTAGAATCCCATATGGGGCATATGTTCGTCCATCAAATGCTTTTAATGTCATCGAAGATCGCGACAAGGTTGGAGATCCTAAAGTTTTCCAGCAACTCATCGACATAATACATGTAGATGCCCCCTCATAAATAATTGTTCGATGAACAGTTTTGTTGAGGGCTTTCACTTGAATGAGGAAAGCTAGTTGAGCTAGTAACTAAGGATCATATCCTTTGTGATTAAAGGACACAATATTAGAATCCTTTGGGTCAATCCCACCTATTGTTGATAATAAAGCCTACTTTTGGGAGGGGCAATTTTGCAGTACCTCAAGTGTCGACATAGCGGATGGCGATTGGGCCAGATCTTCAACTATATTATAATGTTGTGCTGCTCTGGCACTAGGATTAAATGTCGACTTGTGTACTACTCCTTTTGGCAGTTTTATTGTTAGCTCGGGAATGATGGGTGGTGCAACTTCTGTCGAAGTTGTTGTCGAACTATTAGGTTGATATTTATCCTTGTTGTTTGACAGCTCTGGATTCCCGTAATCTTTATTCCTTGTCGTTATCAAAGCATCATTTTGCTATTTCGAAACTGAAAGCATCAGCACTTGGGACGGGGAAGCATTATCACTGGCAACAACATTTGTTCTTGGATTTGGAAACGGATCAGCTAATACCGCCGAGGTTTTCGAATTCTTGAAGAATTTTCTAAACTCAGCTTTATATGGACAATCTCTTGTCCAATGATCCTCATCACATATAAGACATGGACGATTTGGTTTCTTATTTCCAAAAGGGTTTGCAAAAGATTTTTCAGGTGATGATTCCTCCTGTTTCTTCTTCTTCCCTTTGTTTTTCTTCTTACCCCCTGGTTTCTTGGTTTCTTTGCCTTTGTCAATTGAGATGGCATTTACTTCCGAGGCGAGAAGTTCTTCTTTTGCATTTTGACTATAAATCTTACGGGCCTTTCTAGATGTAGCCTTTGTTGATTTCGTGTCTGTCGTACCAATCATGCCATCATCGGCATGAGAGTCATTATTCGATTTAGGAGGAGGAGGAACGGAAAATTCCGGCCTGGGAGCATCAAGGATTTTATCGTAGAGCGTGCCAGACTGAGTATAAATCAAGTCTAAATATTGCGCACGAGCAATAACTTGCTCTTCAGTGACAACTCCTCCCTTTGCCACATCTTATGTAATGGAAGGTAATAATGACTTAATAAACCATTCAGCTAAAAGCTGATCAGGAACATATGTTTTTACCATTCTACGACGATGTCACCACTCATGAATATGATCAGATATGTGAGTGGCCGCCGTTTCCTTGAAATTGGTAAGAAGTTCTGTTCCCATTTCGTACCTTATGGGTAACTGAAAATGGGTTAAAAAGGTTGTGGCTAGGGCACTGAAGTTATCAAACGAAGCTCTAGGTTATTCGATATACCATTTTGCTGCCAGACCAGTTAATGTTCTCTAAAAAAGGCGAAGCCTAATCGAATCATCGTTTAGGGTGTTTGATGAACACCACGGATGAAATGTCATCACATGATTCGACGGGTCTTCACCCGGATTCCCATTAAATTTAGGAATATCTGACGGAATTTTATGCGCAATCGCTGGCCACCAAGGGGCGTAAGCAATTGGATCGTTTGTTAGCCGATTTAGATCCGATAACTCTAAAGTCGCCATGAAGGCTAACTGTTGATTTAGGTTTGGTGAAGCATACCCAGGATAAGGTGGAATTGCCTGAGCAGTTGGTCTTTGCATACCAGCATAATGCATTTGATGCTGATAACTTTGGTAAGGTTGATGGACATAACCATCATAGAATGGTTGATTTTGACCATTTTGAATATACGGCTACCCATTATTTGCAAATATTTGTTGCTCAGATCCTTGGTATACTTGTTGGAATTGTGGTTGTTGATATTGCACCAGCCATGGTTGTGAAGCCATGTGTTGTTGTCCAATACTGGTCGTTTGACTAAGATGAGGGGTAATTGTACCCGTTTGGGCCTGTGTCATTCCACTAGTTGGTGATTGTGGTTGAGTCACAGGGAGAAGAGGTTGTTGCATTACAACCTGAGAAACCTGAGGTTGGCATACAACAGGCAATGCTTGTACCCGCGACATCGTCACAATAGCCGGTGTAGTTGGTATATTTGACATAGGTAAAAATTGTTGCATCGAATATACAACTCTTGGTTGTTGATGCAGTATTGGAACCCAACCGCTAGATGTAATTCTAGCATAACCCGAATTTTGTTGTGAACTCTCGTATGGTTGTCTTCTCGGAGGAGACAATGAAAGGGTATATTGCCCCCCATACGGCGGTAATCCGGTACTTAAAGGAATGGTTTGCCCTTGAGGACCGGACTGCCCAAATTGACACTGTGAAGGATCAATTGGCTGAGACTCGACATAAGAGTTCCCGGATATTATTCCAGATGAACAAACAGGAATGGACCATACTGTTGAAATAGCCCCTAAGTGGGCCCCATCTAGCGATTGAGAGCTAGTTGGGACAGATGGTATGTCGACGAACATTGTTGGAGTGACAGCCGGAAGTTCTACTATCGCTGTGTCAAATGACACAGTCCTAGATGTCGATGGTTGTTCAGACATTTCTAGTCTATCCAAAAGATTTCCTAGCGATTCTACAGGAGCTTCCAATAACGGTAAACTAATTTCTGATGAAGAAGGATATAGGGTGATCCTGACTCCAAATTGCGATGGAGTACTAGATGGAGGATCCTCCACAATCTCTTCTATAGCAATCAGATCAGGTGGAAGAGGAAGACTGTCAAGTCCGTAAAATATTTATGGTGCCGAAGAAGGTATAGAATCTGCAGCGACAGATGTTTGGGGAATAACACCTTCCGAATCATTTGTAGATGGAGTTGGTTCAGTAATACAAGTGTTTACCTTCACACTAGGATCAGTTCTACTGTCCTTTGGTGGCTGCAGAACTTCTTTTGTAAAGGCAAGGATACCAGAAATGGTTGGAGTAACTGGAGTCTCCGATGGTGTTGGAACACTTGTTCTAACTTTACCAGGGGATTTGGAACCGGTTAAACGAGTTCGCTTCATCCATAACAGTTTTGATTCTAGAGACAGAGACGGTTGACTCGTAAGCCTCTGCAAACGACGGGGTTTCAATTGACTTTCTTCCACAATTGTGGATTACTCGATCAACTAAAAATCAAAGGGAAATATGTTTCCAAATTAAATGAATTTTAGACGCTTTGACACAACTTGTTTTTTCAATTTTCAAGAGTCGAGAAAAAAAAAAAGATGACTCTAGTCGCCTTCGATTTTTAATGAGCCTGAAGTGACAAGTGCTCAGATGGACCTTTTCCTTTAAGGAGTCTGAAAAGGAACGAAAGAGACTACTCTAGAAATCTAGACAGAGGGATTACCAAACCAATCACAAAACTGCAGAATACTTTTTACGGTATGGCAGTCAATCTTCCCGAATGCTGTGTTTAGTGCATTGCGATCGATAGGGTTGCAGACACGGCTTCCTGTGGATAAAGGATAAAGCCTATTGTGGTCTCCTAATATATACTCGACGGTACATGGGAGCACAAGTCTGTACTGGCACTTGTCGTCTCAAAGTGTAGGAATCACCCAACCAGCAATGAAAACAACAGTTACCAAGCTGTATGACACCAGAATACGTCTCTAGCCTAGACTTCTAAATGTTGTGTGTTAGGTTCCAAAGCGTTTTTAGATTCATTAAATTTATTTTACAGTTGATCTTGCTTAAGAAATTTGCCTTTCAGGTTCACTGCGTGATGTAGATATACAATTCGTAAAATGCAATCTAAGATGATAAACAATCATTTAATCTTCTTTTTTGCAATGAAAATCCTAGCTACTAAGGAAAGAGAGACGATATTCTTTCAACATAGAGCAGAGAGCACACACTATATGCACTGTCCTAAATCAAGCCAACAAACAGTCTAAATGCAAATGCACATGCATGTATTTGTTTTCAGCCTTCTTAATGTTTGAATGATAAAAAGAAAGCTACGTGCAAATTTGAATTATTTTTCAAAGCGACATTACTAACAAGTTTCTTTTCAAGACAAAATGAAGACAATGACGACACTTTGTTATTTGGAATTGAAAACTTGCTTTCGACACTTGGAAAACTACTAATTCAAATCAAATACAAGTGTAACAGTGTAATCAACTATCAAGAACAATCAGATTCTCTTCTATGACTGAAAACGACACTTGCGACACTTCCAAATCAAGAAACAACAGTTCAATTACGCTACTTCTTTGTAAACGAGAACTGAAAATGGCTCACAATACATAAAAACATTTACAGTTCTTTTCACAATGGAGGTGGAATAATGGCAAGGAAGGGGGTTTCCAACTGAGGTATACTGATTATAGACAGCAAAACTCCTGAATAGAGCTGAAAAGAGTGAAAAAACCAAAGTCTGAAGGTAAAATTAGCCCTTTCTGATCAGCGCACTTGTTACACAGGGATTCCAGTATGCATCCCACCTACAGCACACGGGAATTGCAATGCATAATGAGATCCTTGAAGAGAGTGTGCGAGGGTACAGTGCGAGACTTTTGATCCAGTTCTTGATCACAGTTTGCAGCACATTTCAAGGATTTTGGCCGAGCAAGTGGTAATCAGTAAATACATCATAGGGGTAGATATAAGGAGGTTACTAGAGCCACCACAAGGGCAATTAGAGAGTTTGTAAATCGATTGTTCAGTTCATAAACAAAACCTGGAGATAGACTGAAGCAGCATTGATCTACTTTGCACTTGTATAGCAAATGCAGTTCAAAGGCTAGTTGGCTTGACTTCAGGCTCCGTCTGTAAGTTTATAAATTAAACAAATATAGACAAACAAACAATCTATTCACTCCCCAGTGGAGTTGCCATTTTGTTATCGGGAAATCTAGTGTCTATGCAAAGCTGCTAGTCCCACTAAGGCTGGTAGCTACCTTAGAAACAAACAAACTAAAACCACTTTCATTTTCCTTTATGAGAAGTAGATAAGAGGGGAATAAATGAGACCAACCTCTGTCTTGCGCTTGGTTCCTTGTTTGATTCCTCTCCCTTTTGATAGATCTTTGCCACTCACTTCCTCGTCTACCCAGCTTCAAAGAGCACCTGTGGAATCAAAGCAGCATAATACTATCCAAGAACAGAGATCTACTATCATAAACAATATAGGACTAGATATATATTGACCACACAAATGAATATATCATCAATCATACAAGAATGTGGAGGAAAACTTGAATAGCTTTATTAATAATCAAGAATAGCAAAGAGGATTACAACCAATTGTTCTGACCCAGCGTCATCCTCTCAGCAAGAAAGCCCTTCTTCACCTCATGAAAAGATTAGATCACCCAACACTATGATGTTACACCAAGAAACCAGCATCACTTCCTTACAAGATACAAAATTCCAGCCTCTGGATCTCTGAGATGAGGGATCCATATATAGATGTTTGCAAGGGGGGTGAGTCAGCTTTTGAGATTTGATTAGTGTCCTCTCTCTAATAGTTCTTGATTCCACTTGGAGATTGATTATCTCTTACTCATCCCTGGGCAAATGCAGAGAGGCAAGTGTCACAGGAGAAGTTTCTGGAAGATTCCATGATCCTCCACCTTGCAGATTGACCCTGCCATTTGTCCACTCTCTCCCATCGCACCCCATAGAAGGGCTTTTCAGTATGCATCGCACCTCCCGTGTGCATTTAGGTGGGATGTAGCGCACTTTGACCATGGAGCAGGTGAGATGGTCCAATTTTGACTAGTTCTGAGTAGTTTTTCATGGAGAACTTCTAGGAGATGATGTAATCAGCTAACCTTTTTCTTTTAGGGGTTGGAACAACACTTTTAGGGACTTAAGGGCCCTTGGTTTATGGACATTTATGATTGGGGTTGAAGTGCCCAAAAATGTCTATAACAGTAATGTAAATTCTCTGCGATTTGTGGATGCAAAGCGCATAGATAATTAGGAATCAAAGGGGTTTTAACCCCTTGTTTATGTAAATTTTGAGTCAGTTTTGAGATCCACCCATGGTCTGTAGACCATGGTATTGTATGAGAAAGGCTATAAATAAGTGTGTCTTAGGGAGTCTAAGGCAAGTCGAGGTGGATGATGGATGGAGTCTTAGAAGTGATAGTGCAGAAAAGAGGGTCAGATAGGAGAGAAAGGCCCTACATTTGAGTGCACAGAGGCCTAGGTAGAGTCCGCAATTAAGTGCACGGACCCTTATAGCTAAGTGCATAGGGTAGTTTAAGTCTGTAAACCTAAATTGAAGATAAATAAAAAAAGTCACCAAAGAAATCTTGTGTATATATGTTTATCATTGTTTACTTTTGTTTACAATATATGTTGTGGAAGAATAATGTGTTTATGAAATATTGATCCAATGATGCACGATTCTCTTGAATAAGTCTTAATAAATTTACACAATGCATGTTAAGTACTTTCGCGAAGACTGTGATGAATTCTGTTATCTTTACTAAATAACTTAAGTATAGCTACGTGAACACTAATTTAGGATTGATCTCTAATGCGCATAAGTGGATAAATCAACTGTTAAGGATCCGCAAAGGTTGATCGTAGACCTTCATGAAGGTCTGAAGACCATTTTAGTATAGTTGTAGTACCAAGTCCTAAGGGCGTATCAATCTACGGAAAGTCAGATCGGAGGTGCTAAAAGACATGACACTCATCTCTGGATGTAGAAAATTGGTTCTTGCATCTCCCCATACTGCTTCGGGTGAGAGTGCAGCCTGCGCTACGCAGGTTGTTGCCGAAAGGGTCAGTAGTGTAAGGATTTTTTGGTTGGTGCAACTAATTCTGAACTTGGGTCAGGAGCCCCTAAGCTAACACTATACTATATATGGAGCTTTATAAACTAGCTCGATACAGTGTTTACAATATACACACATATATACATATGCACATTTTCTCAACCAACAAAAAAGGTATATGATACCTATATCTGCAACAAGGGAATTTAAAGGCTCACACCTCCACCCTCAAAGTAATACTAGGATTCACCTCCTTCCCAAGAAGTGTAGAATCCATTTCCATAGTCAAATTGCATCCAATGTCCAACACTATAATCTTGCACCACTTGTCCTCTCAGTGAACAATTACGAGCTCATTGTTCCAGGGCGCACTCCTAATGTGCATTTGATTCCATCTGGAAATGATCATGAAAAAAAAATCTATCAATGACCTTCCCTTCTCTGCTACATGGTCCCTCAGGAAATCCAGTCACCCATTCCATGCAGTCACTCAACTTCAAAGTCCTGTTGGCACCCCCATCTCGGGTAGTCCATCCATTGGAAAGGTTTCGTCACATTGGAAGATACAAAAACGAAGCCATATCCCTACCTCAAAACCATCATACTGGTCATATCATGCTCATGGAAATCAATGGACACGTTTGGATACTAGTGTCCCATAATGGACCTGTTCCTGAAATGCTTTACCAGCATGCTGCAGCATATTCCAATTCTTTTCACTTTTTCTGTTGATTCTTGCAATTGATTTTAACCACCCAACTAGGCATATTCCTGCTTCCTATACCAAGCACATAACTTCCATTAGATTCAAAATAAATTGAAATAAATTCAAATCATACCTCATTGGTAGCTTGTCAATAAAGTACACTTGCAATCTTGTTTACTTCTTGTCATGACAAGTCAAACTCGCATATTTGACCAATCAACATTTATAAAAATATCACATCATGTTTGCCCAAAAACTAACCATCATAGATCAAAATCATAAATCACATGTAATCATCATATACTAGAATGATAAATCTAATGCATAATAAAACTGAAATAATATATTGATACTTATCCTTTAATCAATCTTACTTCTACCTTTGTTCTTATTTTGTACGCACACTAGATCAGTCACCACACTCGACAAACACCCAGTGCCTCATCGTAAACCATGTGCACATACCCATAGTGTGCAAAACACCCATACAACCACACACGACATACAACACCATATGATACATGCACCTACACGTGATATACAGCATGTACACCTACACCCAATGTATATAATACAATATTATACGTACTCCCACGTCCTGTGTACAACACAACACATCACGCATACATACACAATGTATATCACAAGACATGCATTTGCACACAACGTGTGACACCACAAATGCATACACATACACCCGATATACAACACAACTCATACATCTATACCTGATGTACAACGCCACATAATACATGTACTTACACTTGGCATACAACACAACAAAATACATGTACTACACAAAGTACAGCACAAGGAATACACATGTCATGATACCACGACTATATAATGCACATACATAGTACCACATGCCTGCAACACCTCATGTACAAATGCATGTAATACCACACATACACTAGTACCATATGTACAACATGTACACAATACCACTTGTACAAAGCACCCCCTGTACCATGTGTGCATAACATCACATGTACATGAAACCACCTACACAACCTGTACACAATGGCACATGTACATTGCACCACCTATACACTGCACCACCTGTACAATGTGTACACAATACCACATGTACACAGTACCACATGCACACATGTACACGACACTACATGTACACAATGCCACATGCACGACATGTACACAACACTACCTACACACAATGCCACTTATACAACATGTACACAACACTACATGCACACAACACCACTTGTACAATCATGCACACCACACCATATGTACATAACACCACATGTACAACAGGCACACAACACCATATGTACATAGCACTGCATATCCAACATGTACATAACATCATCTATACACAACACCACATATCCAACATGCACAGAGCACCATATGCACACAACAATGCATATCCATCATGCACACAGTACAATATGTACACAACACCATATATCCAACATGTACATAGCACGATCTATGCCCAACACTAGATATGCAACATTCACGCCACACTATCTATACTAACACCAAGTACATAATATTTCATAAACAACATGTACACACACTACATATGCACAATACTACATGTGCACAATCATCACAGATGCAACATGCACAACATATACAACATATGCACAACACTAATACCATGCATCCAAAAGCACACTGTCCTTACCAAGAAACCTTGCTTCTAATGTCTTATGCATGCTTATCCTAGCATGTCGCAGACCACACTACTTTCATTTTGTTGATGTAACCCTCGGTATAGCTTGTCCATAACATAAACATCATATAATCACATAATATCAACTCATAACCACATGATAATAACCTCGTAGATGTGTCAGGCTACTCTTCCCACTTGACTCCTCATGAACCAGGAATCTCTTAATGCCATTCACCTGCAGAAGAAAGCATTCCTCCACATGAATGATCCTTGACAACCCTATGAGACAGTGACATAGATACATACATATATAATCATTAGCATAAAACAATCATCATCCTTTTAGACAATGACATAGATACAGACATGTATACATATAAATTCTAGCATTAATTATCATGATCCATGACGACCCTATCAAACATGACATACATACACACCTACATGTATAAACATCAACATAATCATGATCATAACATAAATACTAGATATCAAGGTCAAGGTTAAGAGAACTTCCTTTATTCATACACAAAATTGAGAAAAATCATTCCCATCATAGCCGAGGCAACTGACACCTTAGATCCATTTACTTCACCTTTTCTGGTTACCTTTCTCATGATTGTACTGCCACCGTCCATTTACCGCAATGGACCCAACTAGTCCAACTGACTGTCATAGTCTTACATTCTGTTGTGCTTACTCATGCACCGAGCTTCATCCAAATCTTATATTACCTGTTGAGTACCACACATATCTCCCCGAGCTCCATTAACTTTCCTCTTTCCCAATCAATTCCCAAAACACTCAAAACATAAAAGGAAAGACAAGAATCAACCAAGAATAAAACCATGAAATTCAATAATGACACCACAACCCAAGTGGCATATCCATGCACAAGATGCAAACAAAACCGCAATCAAGCACAAAAAAGCACCAAATGACCAAAAGCATAGGACTAGCAACAAACACCATGACTCAATCCCCATCATTCCCAAGGAAAGATCTACTTGAGCCTTCTTCAAGATTTCATGGCAATCTCTTCGCCATGCAATCACCTACATCATACTGCCATATACACATAACTTTCATTGCATAAATAAATATAACAATACACTACTTACCTTACCTTATCATGCCAAGCACATTGCTTGTAACTAAACACATCCACACCATCTCTCAAGGGACTCCAATTCCCTTAACAGATCCACCTGCAACTAGAAACTAGCTAATATACCTGTAAAGTACATGTTCATGACTATAACACATATCCACGTAATGTAATACAAAATCAAGGCTAAGACGATTTCCTGTATGCGAGGCACTCATTCGTTTGGAATTAGGGATTGTGAACATAGCCAAAGGAATTCTTGTCCAATTCATTTCTTTTACCCCTTTTTACCTTGTTGCAATCGAGGCTTACTATGTACCCTCACATCACCTAACTGTTAGTTATATAAACACATAGACTATTACCTTTTCATGCTAATACCAAGCATGTTTCTTACAACTGCACACCCCCATCAACCACATGTTCCAAATGTCAAGACAATCATATCTATCAATTTGAAATCAATATTTAGCAAGACTAACAATCATGTCACAATCCATAGTCAACTCATAGTCATTAAATGTAATGTTCCAACTTTCAACTATATTCATGTATATATCTGCTGTCTCAACACAGATGTGTTAGTACAAACATCTTAAAACAAGATCATTTGAACACATACTCATATTATCCAATTCATCAAACATTCATTGACTTGCAAACATACCATGTTAATTAAATGAACTAAACACATAATAGACACCAAACACTCAACACCAAATAGACGACATAATGAAGAATGAAGAACCAAGTATACAACATAAGAAAAATCATACCTTAGTGTACCTCAAGGGAGGCTATCTTGTCTGCAAAATCAATCTAGTTAGAAAGATATAACTTTACAACATGTCAACTCAAACATAAATAAGATCACGATATCCATAGTTCACTAGATAATTAACAGGTTCACATCTGAAACTCATGAGCGTTTATCGTTCATGCATAATAACCACATGTGCAAAATCATCACAAATATGTCGGTTGATACTTGAATATCATAAGCATAACCATTTGCACAGTCCAATCCAATTTAGCATGATACATACGACATCAAGATATCAATGTTATAACCCTAATAGTCAAGTTAACTAACATATAACAACAATTAGTTAACATATAACATGCTCATCAACAAAATATGACCTAATGATCAAGCTAACTATCATATAACAACAACAAGTTAACCTATAGCATACTCATCAACAACATATAACATGATAATGAAGCTATCTAACATAAACAAAAATAGCAATGCATACAACCATAGGTTACTACCATTCTTGACTATCCGACATGTGCATATAACTACACTAATCAGCTAACATTTGTCATGAATGGAACCATAACATAAAAAACATGTACATAAACGTAATGTATGTAACCCTAATGCATATAACAATCCATAACCTACATACCAACATACTATACCTGTATGACAATCTTCTCTTACCCCAAAGTCTAATGCTGCAACCTCATTATGATGATCTTCATATCCTACTCTATCTCGGCCAACACATTAGCATCATAACAACCAATAGCATCATGATGACCTAAATTTCATACAATGACTTCACAAGGCATATTTGACCTACTATTCATACATAACTATAATCAAGACCATACATGCATAGAAACTCCATATATACATATAAAATATGATTACAAAACCATATACACATCATTCTAGCTAGAGTCCAGTCATCAATGCATGACCATACCAACAGCACACCCCATGATATCATGCATGAAAAAAACAACTGCCTCACCTAAACTGGATAATATGTGATCACTGACATGCATAAAAATCCATAATCAACCATACACACATGAAGACATACTCCATGACAACACCTTCAACCTTCACAGGGAAACATCACTACAACCATGATCAACACCATGCAAATGAAACAAGCACATGGACTATGTGCATAAGGAATGCATATGAAACCAACATGAAAGCATGATCCACACACAACCCAAGGAGACTGCAACCATGCTCTAATACCACTCTGTAACACCCTCCTCCCACATCTACCCAAGCAACTAGCCAACCGGGGTAAACCTGCGACAAGAGTCCACTATGATATCATTCAACCTCCTTAGCAACCTTAACGAAATGGAATCAATAGAATGTCACACACAGTCATCCAACATCATCAACATAACCCTTAGAAGACAAGTCAGCCACTCAGATAGCCTGTCCCTAGATCCTACTGTTGTTCTGGACCTCTTAGGCCATAGTCACTATCATGCTATGGGCAAGGGAGTGTTACAAATCCATTTGGGCACATCAATCCCATCATCCAGATCGGTGTTTTAGGGCTCATCAAACCCTAATATCAATTGCTACATACCCTAAACAAGTCACCCCTTTGAATTCCTCCTTCCCAGACAGTTTCATGACTTGAACACATCCAGAAATGGCCTCTAAAGGGACCAGCGCAGGTTGGCTCATGTAAGGGTGTGCTGCATAGTGGTTAAGTCCATGCCAGGGTGCTCTGTAGAGCACTTAGGCTTCCTTTCACCTGTGCTGGGTGAGTTTTAATGAAATTCACATAGGGTTTGGGGAATATTCTTATCTTTTGGAGTCATCTAGAAGGTTCCCTCACTTATCAACTCCTATGACCTTGAACAAGGATGAGGAATGAGTTAAGATGCATCCTATCCTCTCATGCCTTCCTCCATGGAACCAATTCTAAGTATGGAAGGCCATTCGATGCCACCATTAATCACAAAACCTCCTTCATTTGCCTATAAATTGACAAATCATCTAAGTGATCAAGGTCAGGATTATGTTGAATTGTAAGGAGATAATGTTGCTATGAGATTTGGCTTTGAAGCAAGTATTGTAATGCTACAAGTTTGTCATGCTTTCGATGTGATGTGGATGGGATCCAAGCTAGAGGAATGGCTTTGAATCGGACACCAATGGTTGTAATTCCTTCTTCTATTCAATAAAGTGTTTTAACCTTTCTCCCACATGTTTGTATTGTTTTATAATGCTTATATGTGTGAATTGTATCTGATTCCATTCACTTATATTCAATGGATCTTTTTCTTTGATCGATTCTTTGTTTTTTGTTGTGTTTACAGGTACTTCTCAAGCATATTAAGTACGGGAAGGAGGGAGAAAAGTGATGCAAGGGAGACCAGAGGAAAGCAGAACTACAAGTAGGTCTTCTCATCTTCGCATCTTAGCTATTGCTTATAGGAAAAGACTAAGACACTTTAAACTGTTGTTCTAGATATGAGTACTTATCTAGGGAAATAGTATTTATCCGTAGATACCAAATTCTCCAAAACAAATTGGTGACTCCACTGGGGAACTATCACCTTTCCTAGTAGCTTATCCACCTCCTAAGACATTCTTGTAGACCCTAATTTTGTTCATTTATTGTATTTCAGCCTTGTTGAAGTGTTATTTGGCAAAAGATTGAGGTTAGATGACTCTTGGGTGGCCTCTCAGGAATCAGCACAGGCTTGCTCAGGAGACAATGCTCTGCATAGCACCCATGAGTGAGAGACTATGCTCTGTAGCGTAGTTAAGCTCTCTTTGACCTGTGCTAATCCACCTTAGGTCAAATCCCCACCTTTGGATTGAGTTTTTACCAAATTTCCTTTGTTTGATTGCTTGTTGATTGATCAATGAACTTTATGTCTCAGAGAACAAGTTTCTATCTCCTTGTCTAGCCCTACTTTAACTTGATTGAATAATGTTTCTTAAATGTTTTCTTTATCATTATCAGTCTATAGTCAAAGTTAGAATATAGTTGATTAATCTTTGTCTGAAAGAAAGTGTCGTAAAGTCTAGTTTTCCTTTGAAACAGAATTGTCGTAAAAGTCTTTGTTCTTGTTAAAGATTGATTGATTATATGTGCATACTTCCTTTTGTTCATATTCACATTAAGGAAATAAAAAAGAAAAAATTTCATCATTCATATTGTATTTTGTGAATGCTTGAAAGGAATAGCTAGGGAAATTGCATTAGATGTGCTCTTTGCTTTTTCTCAAAGATCTGATTGCTCTATACCTACTGGCTAAGGTTTTCATTTTTCAAATGAATGAAAATAATGCTTATCATATTAGTTGCATTTTATAAATTGCAAACATACATCATGTGGTGAACCTTGAAAGGAAAATTCTAAAGAAGATCAACTTAAAATTTATCTAAATTTACCTAATGGAGCATTGTCACTTAATGAAAAACATTTAGAGGTTTTAGGCTAGAGACGTGTTTCGATGTCGTAAAACAAAGCAGCTTTTGCTAACTTGTCTGCAATACATCCTGAGTGTGATACTTCATTCCATGTACATGATTATATCATAGCTGGTCCACGTACCTTCAAGTATATAGGGCAGTGTTACAGTACGTAAAGTATATGGGAATGCTCTCACTGTGCAGTTTTGCATTAGACAACGCTTATATGGATTGGGCCTCCACGTACTTTTGGGTATAGATGGGAGGAAAAAAATAGGATTCTATCCATCCTTAGGTAACCGATTCGGCCACCTTGTACACTGTGATACACCAAACACAACATTTGGGGAGATTGCCTGCCCATACTTCTTGGTTCGCCAGGAGGTATTCTGCAGTTCACAGTTGCTTGGTAAACTTTTTTCCTAGATTATACCTCTTTTGTTTTGTTATGATACTTGATTAAAATATAATTAATTGACCATGGATAACATCCTCCACGCTCACTCCTTAGTTGATCTTAGGTTGAAACATATGGTGACAAATCCGGAGTCCACCGATCAAGGAATTCCTTTTGATGGGACTCTTAGTCCCTTTCCTCATTTCAGAATATTGGTACTCCTTATATGGCTACATTGTCCCTTTCGGGATTTACCATTGGATTTCCAGTATGGTTGTTTTCAACCTCCTTGGTTCAAAATGTCGTGATTTCTCCGCAATCGAGTACTCCTCCAACTAGACAAAATCAACCTCCAGTTGATCCTAAAGTTGACCCTTTTCCTTCTTCCTTGGTTGTTTCTTCCTCCCCTTATTCCTCTTCGCCAGATGAAAGTATTGGTACTAGTAACTAGGTGGCTAAGAAGAAGAAGAAAGGGAAGAAGAAGAAAATTCAGCAGAGGGGCAACCAAGAAACCATTGCTTTGAATGCAACATTTGATGAGAAACCATACATCAAGCCTCACAAAGCTCAATATCCATGAAAACTTTGTGCGAGAGATCATCTTCTTTGAAATTGTCCTAATATTCCTCAGATATTAGAAGAATGGTCTTATCATTCACAACATCTCATGTCATCAATTTCTCGAGATCATGCTAGTGACACACCATCAACTAGTGGTAGTAAATTTCATGGAAATAAGGGTAAAGTCAAGTTTCCCTGTAGGTTATGTGAAGGGAATCACCCCATTCACCTTTGTCCCTATCTGGACAAAGCCAAGAAAGTGTTAGATAACCGTCTTGCGTCTCCGCAGCGACTTCCATCTGGTTACAGGAGACTGTCCCTTAATCCTTTACTAGTTGATGAATTGACTGACTCAAATCAACCGTCCGTAAAACCCACTCCCTCTGAAAGTGAACCATATGAGTCTATACCTGACCCAAATCAACATGTCGAGGAAATAGTTGGCCCAATTTCACCTTTGGTTAATCGTACCTTTCCCAAAGAGAGTGAATATGATACCACTTAGGGTCTTTTTGTTTCTTCAGATTCAAATGCGCTTGGAGGCAACCCTCCTGTTCCATCAAGACAGGAGGAAAATCCTCCATTCTAGTAACTCAAGGGGTTAATTATCCTGTTCTTACAGTACCCCCTCCAAGTAGTCTGGTCACTTCCTTTGATTGGAATCAACTGGCAGGATTTCATCTTCCTTCTTATGTGCCTTTCTAGATCATAGTACAGGCTTGTAATATGATTGTAGCTAGAACTATTATAAATTAAGGTGAATATATGAGTATCCTTTCCTCAACTTCTTGGCAAGCACTCGGTTCATCGCCACTTGTGCCTGTTACCCAAAATATGTTAGCTTTTAACAGAGGAACCAGTCAACCATTAGGGATCCTTCCTCAGTTGCCTACTACTTTGGGAGGAAAAATCGTTTATTTTAATGTGATGGTAGTCCCAGGCCCTTTAGATTACAATTTACTTCTAGGGCACGACTATGTTTATGAAATGGGAGCTATTTCTTCCACACTCATTTGAGTGATGTGTTTCCTGCATGAAGGCAAAATTGTCACCGGTGACTATCTTTCATTTCCTGGTCCAAATATGGCTTCCAGTCAACTATCTTACCTAAGTGGTCCTTTTGTACCAATGGTATCATCCCTGCCATGGGTTAATTATGTGGCAACCCGTTCTATGCCTACATCAACGAATGATCAATTTTGTGATGTTGTACATTATGTACTGGGGGCATTGGAACCAGATCTCGGATTCCTTGCTACTGATCCCTTCCAAAGAATTATTCTCTGATTTGATGAGAACCTCTTCGAATTCATGACCTCTTATGGGTCATGATCGAGGAGTATGAGGATAGTTATTTTACTGTGTCAAACTCATTAAAAAATGAAACAGGTTCATGAGGATAGTTCTTTTATTATGTCAACCTCATTAAAAAATGAAACAGGTTCATGAGAATAGTTCTTTTACTATTTCAACCTCATTAAAAAATGAAGCAACTCCTATGAGGACAGTTCCTTGTCTTGTGTTTACCTCCTTAAAAAATGAAACCAAGGATATGAGCATAGTTCCTTGTCTTATGTCAAGGTCATTAAAAAATGAAACAAGGAGTATGAGAATAGTTCCTTATCTTTGTGTCAACCTCATTAAAAAATGAAACAAGGTCCCCTAGAGAAGAGTTCCAATTCGATTCTTTGATTTGATCTTGTAAAATCCCAGTCGAGTCTTTCACTTGATATCATAAAAGAACCTTCATTCCATCCACCTGATAGCCACAAGTAGTCTACTTAGGTGAATGTAATGAAGCTTGGGGGGCATGCACCTAGTGGTAAAGTTAAGTTTCCCTGTAGGTTATGTGAACTGGATCACCCCATTCAACTTTGTCCCTATCTGGACGAAGCAAAAAAGGTGTTGGATACCCATCCTGCTTCACCGTAGTGACTTCCATCTGGTTACTGGAGCAGATTGGGACGCAGCTATGAATGAAGAATATCGTTCATTATTGGAAAATAATACATGGGATATTATTCCCCTTCCAAAGGGACGAAAACTTGTTAGATGAAAATGGGTTTACAGAACCAAGTATGGACTAGATGGAAAAGTTGATAAACATAAAGCTCATCTTGTTGCTAAGTGTTTTTCACAAGTTGAGGGCATTGACTACACTGAAACCTTCTCCCGTGTTGCCAAAATGAGCTCTATCCACCTTTTTCTTTCCCCTGCTACCTCTTTCAAATGGGAAGTCCATCAGATGGATGTTAAATTTTCCTTCTTGCATGGGGACTTGCATGAAGAAATCTATATGGAACAACCTACTGGCTTTATACAAACAGACTCCAGCCTTGTATGTTAGCTTAAAAAATCCCTTTATGGTCTCTATTAGCTCTGATATGCAGCACTGACTTTCTAAGGTCAGAAAGAAACATGGTTTGTTTGGTTGTGTCCAAAGGAGGTTCACATTGGTCACTTTTCCCTTTCTTCCTTCACCCCGCTCACCTCTAAACCTTTCCCATTCCATAAATAAACCTTCTAAAATCCTACAAAATCCCTTTTGGCCACATCTCTAAGTGCAAAAGCCAAACCAACCATGAAACCTTACCCATACGCCCTCACGCTCTCATAAACCCCTCATCGCTTTCTTGCCATAGATTATTCCCCAACAATATAATGGCCCACATCGCACCCGATAAAGGTGAGCCACTCGACCAATTTCCACCGTCAAATCATCTCCACCAGATCTGACGGTCTTCACATACATCGCACAGGAAACTTGATCGAGTGATAGCATGCGATGAGAGTGGTTTTTCTCTCTCATCCACTGCTAAGTGTCGATCATTGAGTGGAATCGCTTGGCCACGAGCATTTACCACTTAGCGCCTAGAAGCAGTGTGATGAAAACCATTACCAGCCAATCAAACCGCCCTCGCCCGTTAAATGCCCATGCAACTCCATCGCCCGATGATCGTCCAATCTGTCCACTGAAGATCCAACGACCCTAACACACACCTGCTCCCACCTCGGCCAACAGCCTCTTTCGAGCCATCTCCGCTGTTCGTTTCCCCGATCTGACGGTCATTCTTCTCGCTCACCCAAGCATCCACCTACCCATGCATTCCACATCCTATGACCATTCTGTTGCCTGAAGAAGGAGATGACCAGCGTTGCCAGTGTCAGTTACAATAATATCCCCAACAACCATATTTAACATAAAGCATGGCCAAAGGAGAAAAGGACATAGCACGACTTTGTAACTAAATTTATCAGTCATGGACTCCACTGGTATGAGCACTCCAACCACCTAAAGGACAGCACAACACTTGAACAGATCGAATTCACCCACTGAAACAAGAAACCTCGTTCAGAGACTCCATCAAGCGGTTAAATGCAGTTGGTGGTCAATTATGAACCCTCCATACCTAAATGGCCAAGTGTCATTGTAACGAAAACTTATAAATATCCAGGAGTAAGATGTAATCAAGGTTGGCATTTGATGTAAGGTTCAACTTCTGGACACTGTAGACACTTTGTCACTTGCAGCGTCTCATCTTCATTTCAGTAAATACAAGATTCTTTTGCTGTTAACTACTCACTGTTCGTTTTCCTCTATTCTAAGCTTGTGCCTGATATGTTGTGTTCTTGATCTCTTGATGTTTAGCACTAGATAACTGTCATCTTATCTCTGTGTTAGAATCTCAAATGCATCACTGAATAGGTTGCTCAAGTTTATTTCTATCTAATGCAGGAGAGTTGTCATCTTTTCTTTGAATTAATAGATTAGATTTGTAGGTTTCTGTACTAGTTGCAGCCAGCCATCACATGGTCTTGTGCATCTGCTGGTGTGGTTAGTATTCTCCATATTCACTTAATATCTAAACTGTGAGCATTGGTGGTCTAAAGCCTTGTATTCTGAGGGTGTTCATGCATGTCTGGAGTGAAACAGAGTAGAAGTGGTTATCTGGCTTGAACCAAACCATCATTCCTTCCATTAAACCTTGCAACCATAGTTGAATTTATATGTTACGAGGCATCTTCGAGCTACAACTTAGGAGAGTTTCTTGGAATCCTAACATAATTGGTGATGTTGCCAGGGAGAGGAGATTGAAGCTCAACTTCCCTAGGAGAATGACATAGATCCATATTTGATGATAGACAAACTTTGGACACATTTTTTGTTGTAATCATCTATCTGGCGACTCTACTAGAGGTCGAACCTCGTGGCAACTCCACATCACATTTCTGGCTTAGTTTGTGAGGCATACTCAGAGAAATCCTCATAAATCACCAACTGACCCAGTACTTGACCATGAGAATATTGTCAAGCAGAGAAAGACATCACAAAAGGGAGCATCGGGATTAGGTAAGCCTAAACAATATTATGTATCTCTTCCAAAAAGGCTTGTAATAGAGCATCTACATGTCGAAAATATAGAGCCTATCACTATCAGTGAAGAAATACTCTCAGAGATTCATAAAGCTCCTTATTCAATAAGTCCCCCTTTGGATATTAGCCCAAAGAAAACCTCCCCTATAGTCCATCAATTTCCTTCAGCCCTATCATTCATTTCTCAGCTTTCTATCATCCAAACTGCCAGTACCCTTCCATCTACCCCAGTCATGGCAGGTCCACAAGCGCCCACCAAAATGGAGAGAATCATAGCTGCTAGGTATGGACCCCTAGTCCTGCCTATTCCTTTGAATGCCATGCCTGCAGGAGAATATCAGAAATGCATGCCTAAGTTCATTGGTACAGAGGGAGTAACAGTTGAAGAACACCTTGAGTCTTTTTATAACTATGCTGATAACCTAGATAGAAGTGAAGATGATGTGTGGATGAGAGTATTTGTCCAAAGCCTTGATGGAGAGGCTAGAAAGTGGTTCAGAGAGCTGACCCCTAAGTCTATAGTAGACATTGAAGCATTAGATGATGTGTTTTTAGAACATTGGGTAGATAAGAAAGACCTGCTATACTACCATACTGAGTTTCGCAACCTGAAAAAGGAAAATGGGGAGTCATTTTCTGATTTTAATAAAAGATTAAATCATATGTATAGCAAGATACCAACTGAAGTGAAGCCTACCTTCACCTCTGCAAAACTCACCTATGCCAATGCCTTTGATTCTGATTTCTGCCTGCTATTAAGAGAGAGAAGATGTGCTTCTCTAGATGAAATGCAAGATGCAGCCTTGGAGGTGGAATCCAATATCATGGCTGTAGAGAAACTCAAAGGACATGCTGATAGAAGGAGGTAGAGAGGTGAGTCTTCCTCTTCTTCTTCATCTTCAAAACCCAAAATAGACAAAATGACTAAAATGATAGAGTCATTGGCTGCTGAAATATCCAAACTGAAGGTTGAGCAGAGTTCTGGGAAAGCAAGGCTTCCTAATACATTTTCTCCTAAAAATCCAAATCCATTCAGAAGAGCAAATGAACAATTGCAGATCATTCAGAGGGGCAAAGAGGCTAGTGAAGAACAAAGGGTTAAGACTCCTTTCCAGAATGTAGTCATGGAGGAGGAGCAATTTGATGAAGAGGATGAGATTCATTGCATGGAAGACAAGGGTAGTGCTACTTTTTTTATGTTAGTTGCCTACGAGGAGTCATTACTCAGGGGCCAGACCAGTCAAGAGTGGGACAGAGAAGTTGTTCTACAGACTGAATACCAGCAAAGATATAACTTGAGGTAAAGAATGAGTAATGTCAAAGACAATCCTACCCAAAGAGCTGATGTTCCCACAGAGCAGTAGATCAGTAAGAAGAAGTGACCGACAGCTAATCCCATCATCCTCAAAACATCGGATCAAGAGGTAAGAGGCCCTAACAAGCCCCATTCTCCTTTCAGTTTTAAATTAGAAGTTCAGAAGTTAAAAATATTTGTACCTCTGATAGAACTTGTAAAGAGTGAGGCTTTTAAGAAGCCCATCCTTGATGCCCTTGAGCTGAAAGCCTTACAAGCTGTTAGGTTCCTATACCAATAGGTGTCATTTTTCATGATTGACTGGGAAGTGCCAAATATGTTCATCTTTTCATGCTGCAAAGGTTCCATATTTTGTAAAAAGGCATTAGTGGAAAGTTAAAAAATGTGAAGAGGGTATGCCCTAAAAGAATTATCAAAGGGAAAAAAGAGTAAATTGGTCAGAAAAAATGATAAAAATGAACCCCAAAGAAAGACCAGGAAAGTGGCTAGTCCAAATGCCACTGCTAGCTTGATGGATGGCCCAACAGTTCAATCTGGACCATGCCATGTTTTAAATTGTTGTTGTAGAATAGAGAAAAAGTGCCTGTCCAAACAGCTTAAGCTTGGCAAGTGAGTAGCTAGGTAGAGAAATGAAGGAGCCCAACTGCTTAATCTGGGTCCTTGGAAGAGATAAGGGTACATCTAGATAGGAGGGTAGTCAAAAGAAAAGAAGATAATCAGGGTCTGCAAGTCTAAGTGCACCCATTAAGAAGGATAAAAAAATGTTAGGTGTATTAGGCTGGGTAGGTAGTTAAGGTTGCAGAAGCAAGGTTTTGATCACCTCATGTATTGTCAATCAGAGCTCCTCTCATCAATGACAGAACTGGAAAAGTAGTTGTTTTGATGGCAGAACTTCGAAAGAATGGCTAATTCCCCTTCTATTCCCCCATAAATCACTCACTAACATCCCCTTGAGGACCTTGGGATCTGCCCAACCAGTCCTGTTATCACTTCATTTTTGTAAAATACTAAGTCAAACTTTGACTTTCTTCAGTGAAAAGAAGCCACATTTCTTGTGTAAAAATCATTTCTCCACATTCCATTCACTTCCTATGTCTAAGTTTCAGTCCATAAACTTAACCTCTTCCCTACTCTTTCACCTTGCAAATTCATATTAACTTCTAATTCTACTTATATAGCTCCCTAACCTATGTTCCTATCCCTATTGCTACAAAAAACTATATAAAATTCCAAAAATAATACATATTCCCATCCCCTGGCACTATAGCCCTATAACTTCAGCTTGGGGAAATGCTAAGATCATTTGGGGCTTGGCAGTAGCCTTTCCGCGTTCAAACTTGGGATTGATTTAGCATTTGGTTAAATTAATAACCACCGGCGCCCACTTACAAACCCATAAAACCCATATTACCCAAAGTCTAAATTCCCGCAGCGTTGTATAAATATTCGAATATTCGGGCAGGTTCCGTATGTTAGCAGCCCACCAGCTCACAGTTCCGTCCACCGTCAGATCAGGCCCTCCCCATCCGACGGCTCTCACCGATTTCGGAGCCGCCCCGACATCTGACAGTTAGCTTCTGATAGCCTAGCAGTTTCTTCGCCGTACAAAAGACGCATGTCTCCACGTGATTGCATCGGAGCCCCTCTGACACTTACCGCCCTCGTACAGAAGGCGGTCCGATAAAACTACAAACCGCCTTCTGTCCTGTGCCACGTCATCTCACGGGCGTCATTGCCACATCACCCTACCATAATGCCATGTCATCTGCCACCTGTCCTCTGCTGACGTCACTACCACATCACCCTGTCGTACCCGGGACCTGCTGATGACGTCATGCTGACGTCATCACAGAAAAGGCGCAAAGGGCGAGAATTGCGTCAAAGAATGCCTGAAACGAGAAACAGAGGCAGTTTTCGATCGCTAAGAAAAATTACTCAAAAAGGGGAGCTTCCTATTGCTCGGCTACCTGCAAAACCCAAAAATTTGCAAGAGGCAATGCTGGAAACAGAGAACTAAAGAAAAGACAATAGGCAGAGGGAGTCAAGATATGACTACGACAATTTTATAAAAAGGCCAAGTATGCATACCGAAAGCAGGATAACAAAGCCATAACTCAGCGAAGCACCAGGGCAGCAGGCCCAAAAAATGCAAATTAAACGCACAGCCTTAGCCGAGTCAGTTGATCCCAAAATTCTAAATTCTCTGACAGAATGGATAGCTAATACCCTAAATATCTACTGCATAATTTACAATTTCATCTACTATTCCTCAAGAGTTGGTAAAGAAGTTATGAGTTATTAACTCATCAGCTAGATATTTTGTAATTCATTTTTGTATATATACCTCCCCACAAAACATATTTGGGGTTGGTCGTTGGTGATTTTCTCTATAAGACACTGCACTATAGATTTTCAGACTTTATAATAAATGGTCGGTGAAGTTCATGCTCTCTGCACTGTTTGGATGTGAAAGTAATCAACTGTGTTATGCTACATAATTCCTGTGTCGTTTAACTGAACAATAAGTTTTCCTAAACCATGTTTTGTCTTTTCTTTGTTTACAAAATTCACGTATATGTTTCATAATCTTAGAAACAGAGAAGAAGAATAGCTCAGGACTTGTTTAAATACACCCTCTGCTCAATCCCGGTCTCTAATTATGTTTTCTTCGAAATTGGTCATAAGTATGAATTCTCAATTGCTCAGGTTTGCTCTAATTCTCTCATTATGAATGCTGTTTAGGAATTCTTAATTGCTCCTAGATAATATTCTCACACTTTCCCTCTATCAGCATAGTGAAAGATCCTTGATTGCCTTTCATTCCCTGATTTCATGCCATCATATCTCAAATTTCAAGGATTGTTCCATAGATGTGTCAGGCGGAAAGAGTCGATTGTGCGGACACAACCAACCTCCCTAGGAGCCTAAGACTCTCTAGTGACAAACAAGACAAACAAGAGCAATCCTTCTCTAAACATGCATTTACTATATGGGAAATCAAGTGTTTAGATCCTACCTGTAGTCCAACGCTGTTGTAGCAGTCCAGCGCCGCTGATCCAGATGAGCTCCTCCTTCACTTTGAAACCTGCATCCACTAACAATCAAACAATTAAATAGCACTTGATAATCTCATAGAATAAAACATATTTAACACATAGACCAAGGAGTACATGAAACAACTCATAAATAACAAGTTATTGAGAAGAATGGACTCATTTGCATTAATAGGTAACAAAAGGAACAAATACAACCTGAGCCTTGGTGTTGTGCAAGTCCCTCCCAGGGCCCATCAAGAGTTCTCCTTTACTTTGACAAAGCTCACCCACTTCCAAATAGAACAAGCAAAGATGGCAATCTCTCCTCACAAGCTTCTAAATGGGAGTCCTAATTCCAACAGCATTTACCCTTAGAAATGTATAGCTTCCAACCTCCCCTCCTTCTGGCCCAATGCCTGTATTTATAGTGCTCAAGAGGAAGTTAATCAGGTCCACCATCAATGGGATAATCCCCTCTTTGGATGGGATAGCTCTCTTATTGATGGGATAAGTTCCTCTTTGGTAGGGGTACATGAACCATCTGGAGGCACTCAATACACGTCGAACAACCTTCTAGAATGCTCTAGAAATGACCACAAGTAACTTTTTAAAGATGAAACTTGCGCATTTTGACCTTTACAGGGGGACGCACCTGCCCCTTTACATACAGAGCGTCCAAAGACGCAGCTTTTGTGAACATTGGATGCGTACCCGCAGGTAAGGTTGAGAGAACCTGCGTACCCAGAGATAAATACATTTATAAAGACTTTCTCTCTTTTTGGAGTTTGACACGGAGAACAAAGGCATAAGACTTGCCTAAGAGGATAGCATCACTGTTGATAGAGCCATACTAACTGTAAATAGTCATGGTGACATTTTTTGGTGTAACAGATTGCCCCCTAAAGTGCGAAGCCTGTAATAGATTAGGGTTTTGTATTATCTAGGAAGGGTGAAGCGCTTTATCATTTCAAGGATTATCTCGTGGAGAGCCTGGTCAGAACCTGCAATTTTCAACACAAAATACATGTATAAGATTATATCATCACTGAGGTAGGCATTCCCATACTCAGATCAGAACTTTAACTAACAGACTAACTACTCTGATACAGGAATGATCTTGCAGTACATCATAATCATAGACTTTTGTAGACACAGTATGGGCGCAGCCATCTGTTTATGATTAGTCTACTTAGATAATGAATACAAAACTCCTCGCAGCCTGGATGGTGGAAACTAGATCCAGGGTCTTCATTTCTACTTCCCGAATTGGTACGATTCTAGCCATGTGAATAAATGAGTTGATGTCGAACATGGTAGAAACCACTCGATTACCAGTCGATGATGTAAACTGTTAACAAGTGTGAGAGAGACCACCAGTAATGTCAATGGTTCTCAAAGTACCCAGTACAATCCATGAGATGTGAATGAATGAGTTGATGTCGAACATTTCACGGAATCCTTTGATCGAAAGTCAATGATGTAAACTGACGTCAAAGGCGAGAAACCTGCCATTGATGCATGCAGACTTCAAGGTACTGACGATTTCTAAGTCATCTCTCTAGATAATGTGCTGATGTCGATAGAAAGCGACCCGTTGCAGGCAAGCCCACAACACAAAATCATTGTTCAAGTTGAAGAAATGTTGCTGTAAGGACTGACTCAGGGATGGTCAAATGGATGACAAGTATTTTGCAGATGAAAGTTTTGTTTGCAGACCTCTTGAACACATAACGACACGACAGATGGTTTGGTGATGAATAACTCAAAGTTAATCCCCGGAACCCGGCTGAAGACTTTCAAAGTGGTTTGATCAACTGTGACGTAAAAGATTTCCCTACCCAAGTGAATAAAAAAGTGTCGTGTTCAAGAGTAGTAATAAAGTTTCTTCTGAGACAAAGGATAACAAATAGGCTCATTCTTCTCTTTTTTCCCCCACCATTTCTGGCAAGTACCTCTTTATTTTTAACAAGCTTGAGGAGGATAACATATGCTTGATTATAAGCTCATCCTTCGGATGAGTCCAACCTAGTTTTGATTCGAACCCTAGGAAGGAGTGGTTCGTTCCTGTTTGTAATTGAACAGGTCCTTTACTGTGAAATGTTTAACGAGCCCAGTATAGGAGAAACTCGGCGTTTTTCAATTTTAGAGAGTCTGAAAAACTTAAGAAGACTCCAAGTTGAACTTTTTCGTAGATTTGTGTCCCTCAAGCCCGAAAAAGTATAAAATAATACCTGGGGGAACCACTTGATCTTGGGACCAAGGAGTACTTTCATAATTAGTGTCACTGACCTGAAAAGTAAAAAGCGATCAAGGACACGTCGTTTTATTTCTGTATCGAGTTTGAAACGACAAAAACCCGGCAATCTTTTCCTGATTTTACAGTCAGAAAAGAGCTATAAGGGGACCGTCTTTTAATTCCGTTTTAACTAGTGTAAAAGAAACGCTCGGCAATCTTTTCATATTTTAGGAGTCAGAAAAGGGCTTAAAAGATGACTCTGATATTTTGGTTCGTGAAAATGACAATTTTCCCTCTAAATCCCTTTGTCCTGCACAAAAAGGACACATTACCCATACCTGTTTAAGATAGGCAAAAATACATTGAAAAATATCCTTCCATGCTGAAAAATGAACAAACCTAGCATTCATTCATCCAAAAAACCTATAAAAATACTTTTTACCATGTCATTTTTACCATTTTACTGTTGAGGTTGAAAAAAGGGCTTTTGGCAAGAAACTTCCCGTGGTCGCTGCGGAGAATCCGACCGTCAGAATCGAACGCCGTCTCTTCCAGGTATTTCACAACATCCTCCTCTTCAATTTCATCCAATTAAAAGTTTGTTTTAGGTTTTAGTTTTGATTTTTGGGGGGTTTTGGGTTTCAAAAATCGCTCTGCGGGGTACGCAGGTGCCCTTAGGGTGACCTGCGTCCCCCGACTTTTTCCCACACAGGAAAAAGGTCGGGGAACGTAGCCCACCTTCAGGCCAGCTGCGTCCCGATGCTCTGTGTCCTAAACGCGGGGTGCGTCCCCCGCGAAAGGCGGAATTTGAAACCCCAAACTCCACAAACAACCATTTGAATTTTCCCAAATCAATTCTAATCTTCATTTCTTGGTGTGTAGGGCACTCACCATGTTGGATTGGAGAGAAAGAGAGCACGAGGACGTTGATTTAGCCGCAATTAATCATCAACCTTCCATTGATGCCCTAAAAGCATGCGGACTATATAAATACTGGGCCATACCTGGCATGAGGGCTCAGGTGAGATTCTTGGAGTGGCTGGTTGAGAGATGGAACATTCATGAGCAATGCTTTTACATCGGAGGACACCAGCTCGAGATAGAGCCCTCTGACATATACTTTCTCACTAGCTTGCCAAATAGAGGCGAGCAACTCAATCTAGCCGGGACTAGGCCGGGTGGCCAATCCCTTGCTAGTCTCCGGGCAGATTGGTGCACACCCAATGCACACCATGCGAAAGGCGTAGAAATCAAACACATCTCTCTGCGCGAACTCAAGGTTATAGATTTCACGGTTACCAGAATTTGCGGTGCAGCCGCTTTACATATTGCCACCGGGTCCCAAATGCGGATGGCGATTGACTGTTTCCAAGGCACCATTTTCAAGTGGTGTGATGCTGTGTCGGCCAATATGAAGGGCCAACTAACTAGGGCAAAGAACGGACGACTGAAGACCTTTGGATATGGGCCTCTAGTTGTGAGCTTTGCCTTAGAGAGAGTTCTGATGCTGATCCCTCAGCAACTCACTATTGAAATCTTGGGTCCTCGGGAGCCAAAGCTGATACGATGGGTTACGGTGATGGCCCGGCATCCTGACGAGGGCACGATGGTTGTTTGATTCCCTGATAGTTATTTTCACTGGTTAGAGGACCAGGTTTTTTCGATCCAGGACTTTCCGTATGCCGGAGTAGATTTTCGAGGTGATCCGGACATGGTTCTTCCACAGGGAGAACAATGGGACGATAGAGGTACTTTATTTTTCACATGTTTTCAAATTATATATATTTTTTTGTTTTTTATATATATCGTCTCAAAACCGACAGTAAAAATTTTCAAAATGCAGATGTTGGTCCACAGCGCCCAGCCAACCTCCGGCCTTTTGAGAGGAGACATCCAGTTGCACCGGTACCGGCCCCACAGGATGCGGCTGCAGAGTCACTAGCTGAGTTGGAGCAGGATCTAGAGCGTCTGACGGCGGATATACCTGAGACTACCATAGATGATATTCCTATCAGACTTCAGCGCTATGTAGTCGCAGTCCCTGGGCCGTTTAGGAGATTTTTGTGCAAGGTAGCCTGTGCAGTGGTGTTGTATAGGGAGCACCACCAGTGATTGGCTAGCCACTTTTGTAGACACATATGACATTTCTGGCTTTTTGTACTTGCCATTTTTGCCGATCATAAGGTGTTTTTCAACCTATGATCGAAGACGATGTATATTTTTTGACACACTCCTATCTATATATATATCACTATTACCGGCTTATCTTATTTAACATATGTGATGAAATGTTTTTAAATTTACTTGCATGATTATCGTAAATGTCTGTCCAACATTCGAGAAGCAATTTCATCTGCTAATGTATTTAAAGACCTCGGAATATGCTGATATTCAATGTAATCAAATTCACGTTCCAAAAGACGCACTCTCAAAAACAACCTTAATAACATAGGATTTCTAATGGCATATACTCTATTAAGCTGTAATACAACAAGTTCAGAATCTAACCTAACTATCAAACGCCGAATTCCAAATGAAATAGATTCGGATAATAATTCAACCACTGCACTGTATTCTGCAATGTTGTTCGTTGTTTGACCGAGGCTTACCCCATGCATAGAAACTAACTCGTCAGAGGGCGAATAGATAACCCAAGCTGCGGAAGAGATATTCCATGTACTACGACAAGCACCATCAGCAAATCCGATGTATGTTTGGAGAGGCGTCGACATCTGCAATATCAAGAGTAAAACCAAGATAAGCCAGAATAACGACGAAAAACACACTCTCTAAGCTAAGCACACTAACTAAACTAACAAACATACTAGCTAGAAAGAAAACCTAACCTAACTAAAAATTCTCCATACCCACCATTTAAGCATAATACCTCTTTAGGTAAAGTCCATTTCTGGGTTTACCCAAAGAGTCCCCATCAAAATCTACCAACTCATAAGCCCCTTTTGCTAGCTTTCGCTTTACAATGTAGGGTCCATGCCACATAGGAACGAATTTTCCAGCACCTAGCTTATCGTTAGATTGATCATATAATAGCACTAGGTCTCCCTCCGAAAAACTTCGAGGGGTCACATTTCTATCATACTGAGCTTTCATTCGCTTCACGTGAGTCTTGATTGCCAATGCAGCGTCACGTCGAGTCTCATCTAATTTAGCTAAGTATAATAAACGTTTCTCCTCTTCGGAAGTAGCTGGAAGTAATTCGACAGCCATTTGAAGTGATGGGATTTCGCATTCAATGGGTAACACAACTTCCAAGCCATAAACTAGTTGGAAAGGAGTGAACCCTGTTGAAGTTTTCACTGAGGTTCGGTATGCCCATAGCGCTGAAAATAACATGTTGTGCCAATTCGACTGATGAATACCAATGGTTCGTCGGATCATGATAACCAAAACTTTGTTGATAGACTCAACCAAACCGTTGGCTTGCGGATAATAAGGAGTAGAGCTATCGTGGCGCAAACCAAGATGGCTTGTAAGCTCAGTCATCATGATGTTTCAAAAATGGCTCCCATGGTCAGTAATGATTGCTTGTGGGACACCAAACCTAGTTATAATATGATTGAATATGAAAACTGCAGTTGTTTTGCCGCTTGCGTCGAATGTAGGCATCGCCTCGGCCCATTTAGTAAAATAATCAACCGCGAGGATGATATACGCATGCCCCCCGGCCGAGTGAGGGTTACAAGTAATAAAATCGATACCCCATTTGGCGAATGGACCAACGGCAATTATAGGGTGGAGAGGAGCAGGTGGTGCGCGCATCTTGTGATCAAACACTTGACAGTTGTGGCATTTCCGGACTGCAATGATACAATCTTTAAACATAGATGGCCAGAAATAGCCAGCACGCAACACCTTCTGAGCTGTGGCATACCCAGACATATGACCGCCACATGCTCCAGAGTGACAATCATTCAAAACCCTCTCAGCCTCTTCGTGAGTTAAACAACGCCGAAAAACTAAGTCTGCCCCCCGGCGATAAAGTGTATCTCCAATAATTTTGTATTGCTGGGATTGAAACCGAATTTTTTGACGTTCCGACTTTGAAGCTTCAGGCCGAAAGGTTTGGGTTTGGAGATAAATGATTATATCCCTGTACCACGGATCTAAAGTACTGATAAGAAACAAAGATTCGTCCGCAATGGACTCCTCTGCCACAGTCTCTGTATCAGCACGCGGGAAATCACACATCAATTCCGCAAAAACTAAGGATTTCTTAGACTTGGACTTCTCGAACTCCAAGTCGAACTCTTGTAGGATAACGATCCATTTAGAGTACTTGCCCCCTAGCAGTTGTTTTGTCAAAATATAAATCATAGGGTTGCAATCCGAAATAACTGTAGTTTTACGGAGAAGAATGTAGTGACGAAAACGCTGGACAGCTTGAACGGCTGCCAGGGCCAATTTCTCCACATGCGAATATTTTAGCTCAGTGGGATTTAAGGTCCTACTAAGATAATATATCACATGTTCTGCTCTGAATTCATCTTCTTGAACTAACACCATTCCAATGGTGGAATGCGAAGCTGCGAGGTATAAGAAGTAGTCCTGGTTGTAGTTGGGAGGATGCAACAACGGTGCATGGGTCAACACGTGTTTAAGTGCATCAAAAGATTGTTGGGCAATCTCGTCCCAAAAGAATTGAGCGTTCTGTTTCAACAACCGTGTAAAACCTTTAGTGACCTCGGCGTAGTTTGGAATGAATCGGCGTAAAAAGTTCGCTTTCCCTTGCAAACTTTGGAGTTGGCGCAAACTCGAAGGAGGAGGCAATTTGATGATAGCTTCGACCTTCGAGGGATCGACGCGAATGCCGGCTTTTGAAACAACAAATCCCAGCAATCGACCTGTCTCTATACAAAACACACACTTGTGGGGATTCAACCGAATTCGATAATGCCTACACCTCATAAAGATTGCTTGTAAGTGGACAAGGTGATCAGCTCGATGTAAAGAATGAGCAGGCAAATCATCGAGGTACGGTTGCACAATGTGCTTGATGTCATGAAATGCATAAGACATCGCCCGTTGAAAAGTGGCCCTGGCATTCTTAAGCCCAAAAGGTAATTTGCAATAAGCAAATGTCCCCCATGGACAAATGAATGTCGTTTTTGGTTGGTCGGCAGGTAGAATATTGATTTGATTATAGCCCGAAAAACCATCCATAAAGGAAAACATTTCACTTCAAGCACAATCATCAATAATTTGATCGATATAAGGCGTAGGATAGTTGTCTTTTGGACAAGCTCGATTGATATCCCTATAGTCGATACAGATCCTTATTGTTCCTTGTTTCTTGTTGACCGGAACAATATTCGACACCCAATCCGTTAACTGGATTGGATAAATGAAACCTGCTTTCAACAGCTTTTCGACTTGTGCTTTAATCGCAGCCGCTTTCCGAGTATGAATCTGACGCAACCATTGCCGGACGGGTTTAGCATCCGGGTAGGTCTTTATTTCATGAACAACAATGGCAGGATCGATTCCCGGCATTTCCTCGTAAGACCAGGCAAACACATCGCGGAATTCTTGGAATAGGGCCTTGTAAGTTTGGATTTCATCTTCTGTACCTGAGGCACCTATATGAATGTTCTCCTCAATTCCGGGCTTCACTGAAATATCAATGGGAATAGTATGAGAAATATTCCCTAAATTCAACTCTGAATCAGAATGTTTCGTTGGATTCTGAGCGTCTTTGACATATTTAGCGGTAAAGATAGATGAAAAATCATTTTCAAAAGCATCATCCTTAGGTAAAAACGAAGATCTGTGATGGAGATCTTCCCATGGTAGATCGTCTACACTTAGGATTTCACGAAGTTGCTCGTCAGATGACACGACTTCGGGAAACGCTATCCATTCTAAGGTTGATGTGAAAAGTGATTCTTCACTGACCACATTCATTTGGTCGAGCTCGGTTGAACGCGAGTCGGTAAAAGACATGACAACTTCATAAGCAATTTCATATGGACTCAAAGGCATAGCATCACCGAATGAGTCTATCTCAGATTCAGATGGGACGATCCAAGGATCATCATAAATAATGTTTTCTGATGTAATCATATGAATTGATGCAAATGAAGGGTCTGCGTTGATTGGAGGGAAAGGAAAAGTTCCCAGTAAACCGGAATCTTTAACTAAACCTACGCCAACGTCCCTATAGGGGATTGTCGTCTTACCGACATGCTGGATACTCTCTGAAGAGGCTGGGTCGGATGAAAAGTATGTCAGCTGATCAATGGTCACGATCTTACCGTTATATGGAAACTTTATTACTCTGAAGACCGATGAAACGACTGCTGTCATAGCATATGACCAACTTCGACCCAAAAGAAGGTTGTAGTCTAGAGGGGCATCAACCACCTCCACATCTAGACTAATGGTTTTGCCTTCTACCCCTATAGGTAATTCCTGTAGAATACCAAATGGACGGAACCCACGGCCATCAAAGGCCTTAAGGATGGTCGGGGATTGGTTCAACGAAGGAGAACCAAGCGATCTCCAACATTGAATCGACATAATACACGTAGAAGCTCCCTCATCAATCACAGTCCGATGAATAGGCCTGTTTTTTACTATCACTGGAATTTGGAAAGCCATTTGATGGGGGAGACGCGGTGTACTATTTTCTAGATCGAAGATTATCAGGTTCGAGTCCTGAACATCAACAGCTCCGATAGCCGACAAAAGTAATTTTCGTTGTGCTGGGCATGATTGCAGCACTTCTAAAGCCGACATTTCTGAGGGTGAAACAGCTAAGTCCTCAACGATGTTGTAATTTTGGGCTGCTCTCGCATGTGGATTGAAAGCAGACCTTCGAAGTACACCCTTGGCGTGCAGTTTGATTACTAGATCCGGGTTAGGTTTCTCGATCTGTAGTGGATCGAAACCAGGAGCTGAGGTTGATGGAATAGAATGAGAATATTCTGCTTCCTTACCATCAACAGGATTCTTACTACCATAATCTTGCGATCGAGTCACAATCCTCACATGAGACATCATCAAAATGGGTTCTTCACTGGCAGTCGAGGAAGAACCTATCATCTTACTTTCCTGCTTTGGAAATGGATCTTTTAACACAGCAGGAGTGGGAGAACCTTTGACTATTTTCACAACCTCGGCCCGATGAGGGCAATCTCTCGTAAAATGATCCTCTTCACAAATAAGACAAGGACATCGAGGTTTGCGCTTTTCTTCATTGGTTTCCGACTTTTCCATTTTCTCCTTCGGAGCCTTGTCTGCTTTAGCCTTCTTCTTTCCTTTCTTCTTTCCACCGTTTTTTTATTTGGCCGTAGATGACTCTACAGCATGAATATCGGCGGAAAGTTCGGGAGAAGACTCTCCTGTCGGGGAATCAGGCAAAGTGATTATAGGAGTAGTTGAAGCCTTGGAAGACTTCTTCTTGCTCTTTTTATTCATGATACCAATCATACCATCAGCGGCATGAGATCCCAAAGGAGCAGCAGCGATTTGATTCGACTTTGGAAGATTTGGAATCTTCTCGTGTAACGTACCCGACTGAGTATAAACTAAGTCAAGGTATTGCGCCTGAGCAATGACTTGCTCCTCAGTAACTACTCCGGCCTTAGCTACATCTTCAGTAATCTTCGGTAATAATGATTTAACAAACCATTCAGCTAAGATTTGGTCCGGGATAAAAACTTTCACTAGCCTTCTTCGACGTCTCCACTCATGAATGTGATCAGAAATATACGTGGACGTCGATTGTTTTAGTGAAGTTAATAACTCCGTGCCGTTATCGTATCTGACCGGCAACTGAAAATGAGTTAAGAACGAGGTAGCTAACTGGCTAAAATTGTAAAAATAGGCACGTGGTAACTCAATGTACCACTTGGCCACGAGACCAATGAGTGTACGCTGGAAAAGACGTAAGCGGATCGAATCATCTGAGATAGAAATTGAAGCACACCAGAGGTGGTAAGTCATCACATGATTGGACGGGTCCTCTCCTGACTTACCTTCGAACTTGGGTATGTCACTGGGCAACTTATTTGGCATTGGCGGCCAGAACGGAAGATATTGAATTGGATCGTTCGTTAGGCGCGTCAAGTCTGGTAAATCCAAAGTTGCGATAAATAGTAACTGCCGGTTAGGATCCCTAAAACTCTGGGTCACAAGACCAGTCCCAGGAGGAGGATACCCAGGATAACTAGGAACAGGAGTCGCATTAGGGATATTGTATCCTCCTGGAAAACCAGGATTAACCGGACCGTACTGGGGTTGTTGAAGTTGTTGATAAGTGTACCCAGGATACGGTTGATACTGGTAAACTGGCTATTGGACAGCTTGCCCAGGTTGGTACTGTCCCTGGTACGATTGATGAACAAATTGAGGTTGAGTAGTGACAACCGTACTTATACCAGGTTGACCTGTAGGCATCTGGACCGTGGTTTGAATCGTAGATCCAAACAACGGTAAAGATGGCTGAGGAGTGGTTGCAGAGACAGTAGAAACCGGAGCTGTCGATACTCCAGAAGTAAGTGCGGCAGATGTAACGGTAGTTGCAGTAGCCGTTTGAGATGGAGTACTAGGTGCAATTGGTGGCTGAGTAACTACCGAAGTTACAGAAGTTTGAACATTTGACTGGACAAGTTGCGGTTGCTGGGGTGGACCAGAAACTACGGGTTGTCCAGCTTGAGGTACCAACTGTAAACTTGGCTGCAACACCTGTTGACCTTGTGATGGATCCCACACTAACATTCCGGGGTATTGACCTGTAACAGGTTGAGGATACTGAGATCCATAACCGGATTGAGGATAGGATTGATAATTGAAAGGTGCAGTTCCCATACCTGGAACATATGACTGACCTTGAGGTGGTTGATAACCTTGACTTGAGTATTGACCTTGAGGTTGATAACCTTGAGGTAAATACGGATACTGGGGTTGACCTTGACCTTGAGGTTGATAGCCTTGAGGTTGATACCCTTGGGGTTGATACCCTTGAGGTTGCCATCCTTGAGGTTGCCATCCTTGAGGTTGATATTGATACTGAGGTTGACCCTGGGGTACATATTGAGGCTGGGGTTGACCTTGAGGCATGTATTGCACCATAGGTACATACTGACCTTGAGGTTGCCCCCCAGACACGATTTGTGTACCTTGAGGTTGCCCCCCAGGCGGTAATTGGCCACCTTGAGGTTGGGAAACAGGAACTGAACCTGACATCATATAAATGTCTCCTACACCCAATGGTATATTACCATTGTTTCCAGCTAATAACCCATGATCAATGGGTTGAGGAGATGCCCCCGCAAAGGTACCAGAAAGTGATTGATACCCGGTGGGAACAGAAGGACCGCCGTGTAAGAAAGATTCAGGACTTTGAGTAAACACGGACGACTGACCAGACATATTTACAGGAGTATAAATACCTCCAAGTGGAAAAGGAGTACGAGGTGTAGAAAAACCTACCCCTGAGTTGTCTAAATAATTGGTTAACGAAAGGTACCAAGTAGTACTTCTAGGAGGACTGTAAAAGATAGATTCACGCTCCCTTAGATCAATAGTAAGTTGATCTTCAAGGTTAGAGACGCCTATTTCTTCCTCTGGAGCAAGTTCTTCAATAGCAATCAGACCAGTAGGAAGATTTTCGGTGATAACTCGTTCTACTCTCGGTGAATCTGGAACACTAGAAGTCGGAGTAAAAGGTTCAGATATTTCAGGTTCTTCACCTGTATCACTAGCAAACGAAAAACTACCAACAAGCTCAGAAACTGTAACAGCTTCGGGATTATAACCTGTCTCTAAGCCTTGGTAATCTGAATGGACTACCAAGGAAGATTCTCCTTCTTTAGGTGAACCTACTCTACTGCCACTAGGAGGAGTTACAAGGACCTTTAAACCTTCTAGATTACTGGGGTCGTCTCGAGGAGGTGATCCCCTAAGTCTACGGGATCTTCTCAACAATTCGGCCACAGAAACAACTTCAGGAGACTGGCCCCGAAGTCTACGGGACTGTCTCGGTAATTCCGCCACAGCTAAAAACTTTTAACTACTACACACGAAAACAAAGTAAAATCTCAAATCAAACCACCTAAAGTCTCTAAAGAACCAAACAAATTTGAATCACACGCCTAAAGAATCTAGGGCGTCAAACCAAGCATAAACAGTAGCCTTCCAAACCGAAAACACTAGTTGGTGATGAATCCCAACATCGCCAGATTTAGTACAGAAGTGGCAGGTGGAACAGTTACCCCGGCAACCTGCTTAATGAATAGACCGGCACAAGTTCCTCCACTTTAACCGTCTCGAGTGAAGTGAACCCCCCGGAAAATCCAAGTGAGTCTAGCTGACGTCTGCTCCAGGTACAGTGGGATCTTCCCTCCACCGTCACCTCGGTAGAATCCTAAAGATAATGGTCACTAAGGTTACCAACCGCAACAAATGCACCTGGGGGAACAGTCTACACTCCGACAGCACGCAAGGGCAGAGTATCAAGCTCAATCCCCTTGCCGGTTCCTTGACAATAATCCAAGGTTTACCGACAAGTGACCCCTGGCTCCTCGACAATGGTTAATCCGAGGTTTACCGTTTGTAATATGTGCGTGTCTGGCGTCGTTCCCAACGAGGGGGGATTGATCCCCTCACTGGTTCGGACACAATCTCGTGCTTCTCCTTTAAGAGGAGCTTTCCCAGAGTACAAATGAGACAATTGGATTTATTCTATCACAAGATAAGCTACTTGTTTGGTTTTGTTGTCATGGAGAGTTAATTACTCACCTACTCCAAGACGCTAGCCTGATCTAAATTGGTGTTTTAGAGCCCTAGTAAATAAAAGTTACTACGTCGATTTTACTTTAAGCGTTAATTTTATGGTTTTTCTTAAAGACAAAAGGTAGCGGAAGTGAAACCAATGGTGTGTAGACTCGACTCAAACCACTACAAAGATGCACCTAAGATGATTTACGCTACTTTCCTCTTTCAATGAAATTCCTAACTAAGAGATTTGAGAGATGCAAATTTTATAGAAAACAACTTTCTTAGTAAAGACAATCAAAGAAACAATTCTCTTTATCTTTTCAAGCATACAAACATGACCACTCCTTACGTGCATGAAAAAACTCTTTTTCTTTCAAAATGCCTCGAAGCTACTTGAAACAAAACTTTTCAAAGAAGATGTTTTTGTATTTTCTCTTTTTTAATAAAGCATATAAATCTATCTTAACGAAAATCAATCTTAAAAGCTATAAAATCTATGAAAACTTGACTCACAAGAAAATCAAAAAGAAATTTATTCTAAGCAAACCTAACGAGGCAAAAGCCTACAAGGATGATTCTAGGTTGTTTTACTTGACCAAAATCAAGTCAAGGACCAGCTAATGCAGAATCAAAAGACTAGTCAAAACAAAACTCAAATCTTTTTGTTCTTTTTGTAAAATGGAATTCAATACTCAATCAACAAGCACTTCGAAATTTGCCAAAGAGACAAATCAATGGTAAGTTGCTCTCACAGGTAGACTTTATGACAGGTCTGACTTCTAAGAATGCTGACAAAACCAGAGAGATCTAAGGCTTGACAACTTCTACCGCCAAAGTCACTACAAGACCTACTCAAAAATCAAACCCTAAGGCTTAAACTTCTATGAAATCCACTAAAACACTCAATGCTATCGAAACAAGTTCAGGTGAAGATCTTTGACAAGAGACTAATGGATCTGGGCAGTAAAAACTAAGAAAAAGCAAAATCTAAGAGAAAAAAATGCAAAAAATGGAATTTTCTTAAATTTTAGCAGGGGACGCAAGGAACCTGTTAAGACAGGTGCGGGCCCGCTCTGTGCACACAGCGACAGTGCGTCCAGGGACGCACTGTGTAATACTCAGAGGGTGCGTCCTACTGGAAAATTCACGAAAAACTAAATTGAATCTAACCCTAAGCTAACCCACCCAGAAACAAAGTCACAGAGCCAAAAACCAGAAAATAAATGACTTTTCTCAGAGCAAAGTTGCATACAAAGGAAAAGACTTTCACATCAATGGAGTCCCCAGTGGAGTTGCCAATTTGTCAGGCGGAAAGAGTTGATTGTGCGGACACAACCAATCTCCCTAGGAGCCTAAGACTCTCTAGTGACAAACAAGACAAACAAGAGCAATCCTTCTCTAAACATGCATTTACTATATGGGAAATCAAGTGTTTAGATCCTACCTGTAGTCCAATGCTATTGTAGCAGTCCAGCTCCGCTGATCCGGATGAGCTCCTCCTTCACTTTGAAACCTGCATCCACTAACAATCAAACGATTAAATAGCACTTGATAATCTCATAGAATAAAACATATTTAACACATAGACCAAGGAGTACATGAAACAACTCATAAATAACAAGTTATTGAGAAGAATGGACTCATTTGCATTAATAGGTAACAAAAGGAACAAATACAACCTGAGCCTTGGTGTTGTGCAAGTCCCTCCCAGGGTCCATTAAGAGTTCTCCTTTACTTTGACAAAGCTCACCCACTTCCAAATAGAACAAGCAAAGATGGCAATCTCTCCTCACAAGCTTCTAAATGGGAGTCCTAATTCCAGCAGCATTTACCCTTAGAAATGTATAGCTTCCAACCTCCCCTCCTTCTGGCCCAATGCCTGTATTTATAGTGCTCAAGAGGAAGTTAATCAGGTCCACCATCAATGGGATAATCCCCTCTTTGGATGGGATAGCTCCCTTATTGATGGGATAAGTTCCTCTTTGGTAGGGGTACATGAACCATCTGGAGGCGCTCAATACACGTCGAACAACCTTCTAGAATGCTCTAGAAATGACCACAAGTAACTTTTTAAAGATGAAACTTGCGCATTTTGACCTTTACAGGGGGACGCACCTGCCCCTTTACATAAAGAGCGTCCAAAGACGCAGCTTTTGTTTACATTGGATGCGTACCCGCAGGTAAGGTTGAGAGAACCTGCGTACCTAGAGATAAATACATTTATAAAGACTTTCTCTCTTTTTGGAGTTTGACACGGAGAACAGAGGCATAAGACTTGCCTAAGAGGATAGCATGACTGTTGATAGAGCCATACTAACTGTAAATAGTCATGGTGACATTTTTTGGTGTAACAAGATGCCTGTCTGGCTCTGTAGCATCACATTTTCCCATGAAACACCTACAGCAGTACACCACCATTGACTCCATTGCCCAATAGTTTAGACTGTTCTGAGACTGCATCCCAGATCTGCCTGAAATCATCATCCAACCAAATTTAGAACAAAACCCTGCACTTCATATCTAGCCTAACATAACAAAAAACAAAGTTAAATCATAAATAGAGAGCTCTCTCTGGTTGTAGGTAGGCTAGAACCTGTAGCTAAAAGATTAGTGGTTACCTCGGTCGTATTCCCTTTGAGGAGCTTAGGGAACAACCTGAGTGATAACATCATTGGCGACTCCGCTGGGTACCTTTGAATAAATGTTTGTTACTACTATCTATTTTCTAAAACTACAGATGGAGCCTGAAGTTAGCCAGACAGCCTTTGAAACTGTTTTACCTTTGCATTTACAAGAGTAAATAAAAGTTGCTTCAGTCAATCTCCAGCCTAGTTTTAGTCTTTAAATAGTTGTCCCAAAGGCTTAATCAGATTCCCCGTTTCAAACTCATCTGAAGGAAATTCAAGCTCCTATTTTTTATTAAACTTCCTCTTTCTTCAAAATGTTTTATAAGTTTAGATCTAATCTCTGATGGTGGACAGGGATCAGACATACCAAGGTTAAAATCATCCACTTGGTGACTCCACATCATTTTCACAATCAAGACTCCACTGGAGAAATGGACCTAAAAGAACTCTAAAGAAAGATCAGTCTTTTGGTTTGGATCATTATCCAAGACATTGTGTTCTTTCTCATTGACAAAATTTTTCAATGTATATTATATTATAAAAAATGATTTTAGATTAAATTTTTATTATCTTCCTTCCAAAAATATAGATAAAAACTCTCCTTATGCATTCGAACAACAGTCTTATAATCCTCAAGATCATTTTTTAAATAAGGAGAACCCAAAAATTCAGATAAATCATACAATCCCTGAACATATTCTACTGCCTCATAAAGATCCTGATAGATACAAACCCCTCATTTTTCCTCCTGCACTCAATAATCTACCTAGCAATCATCCCAAGTATCTCCCTAGATTTGATGGAGAGAATGGTGTCACTGCCCAAAAGCATGTCCAAGTTTTTGAAGATTATCTTAACTTATTTGAAGTGGATGTTGAGGATGTTAGTATTAGGCTTTTCGCTCTTTCTTTGCAAGGCAAAGTCAGGAGTTGGTTCAAAACTCTGCCTCACGCAAGCATCTCAAATCTTGAGCAATTTCTCAAACTCTTCCTTGATAGATGGATAATCAAAGTCAATCTCCTCATGATCATAGAAGAATATAATCAATTAAAAAGACATCCAGATGAGACAGTACAACAATTTTCAAACAGATTCAATCAAATCTATCATTCAATACCATTGAATATAAAACCTCCCCCTGATTTGGCTCTACTGCATTATCCAAGAGCATTTGATTCAGAGATAGAATTTCATCTGAGAGAGAGAAACCCCTCCACTATGCAACAGATGCAGAACATGGCAGTAGATGTAGAGGTTAATCTGAAGGTTAGGGAGAGGAAGCTGAAAGCAGAAAAAGAGGAAGAACTTGATATCTTGATAAAGAAAGCAGAAGGTCACAATGAAAGTTGAATGTTTGGATAACCATGACACTTTTGCTCCACAAGAAGAAAGGGTTGACATTTCTGAACAGATTTTTACCAATTCAACCAACCATAGATCAGAAAACAGATTCACAGAACAATCTGTGGAGGAGAAATCCCCTAATTTACTATGGGCATTCGATAAAATGGCTTCTTTTAATAATGTGCCCAAATATGATCAATATGATGATGATTATGTTTTTCAGATCCAAATTAACCTTGCAGATGAATCAGAAGATAATTTGGGCAAAAACAAAGAGATTCAGGTTCAACAGCTTCAAAGTACTAATAAGCTTGTTCACTTCAGCAATAAGAATGAGGAGGAAAGTGCAGAAAATTTTGAAATAAGTGAAGGAACTTTGCCATTTTGTTTTGAGTCTTTTCAGTTTATCAGAGATAACTATCATGCTACTAAAAATCAAATATCAGCAAGTCTTGGTATTGACCATCTGGAAAGTAATCAAATCTTTGTTCAAAATTTTTCATATCTAAATTTGCAGTCCCAGAATCCCATTGAACATTAGATTGCAGAAAAAGGCTTGGAAGCAGCAACATATGATCAAAAAATCCAAGTTGGTTCCTTGCCCTTTTGTTTTGAATCATCTGAATTATTAAAAGAAAAAGAAGAACAACTGGTAGGAATCTGTCAAGTTCCATTTGAACCTGTATGTAATAAATTATAGCAGTCCTCCAAACTCTCTATGATCCAACAGCTGACAAGTTGAATGAGGAAAGAAATCAGAGTTCTTCTCTGTTAACAGACCATGAAGGTCCAAATCAAGATGATAATGGTTACAGTAGACAAGCCCTACAGTCAGTTAAAATATAATTGCAAACAACAGTTGAAAGCATGAAGGGTGGTGAAGACAAGGTTGATATTTCAGTTTCATGGCATGAAAGCTATCCAGAACATTTGCACAGTTGTTTGATGCTGCTCAGGAGTAGTGTATATATTTTGCAAGATCCTTTTGTACAGTTTCTAGATTCAGCGAAGGAGATCAGGAGTTTCCTTATCTTCTCAAAGTTTAACAAAGCCAGATTTGATTATAAGATCTCAATTTTAAACACCATCAAATACAGGCAACAAAGGTCACTGATGTATATAATGCTTAAGTGGTTTCACTGGCTGTTTCATTTTACCTAACTAGCAGTCAGAAAGCTGATTAGGATAAGTAGGTAGGATTTCAGTTTAGTTTGGATAGTAACTTGCTGCAATTGAAGCCCAAAGAGAAGGCCCTAAGCTCCACAAGTGTGCTGTCATATATGCAAATAAAGCAACCCGCAACAAGAAAGTTTTAGAGAAGAGCGAAAGTTATGCAGAAGGCCATCTAACCTGCTGTTCTTGACTTTCCACAAGGGAAAGCCATCCCCAAGTGGAGCCACTGTTAGGTTCCTATACCAATAGGTGTCATTTTTCATGATTGACTGGGAAGTGCCAAATATGTTCATCTTTTCATGCTGCAAAGGTTCCATATCTTATAAAAAGGCATTAGTGGAAAGTTAAAAAATGTGAAGAGGGTATGCCCTAAAAGAATTATCAAAGGGCAAAAAGAGTAAATTGGTCAGAAAAAATGATACAAATGAACCCCAAAGAAAGATCAGGAAAGTGGCTAGTCCAAATTCCACTGCTAGCTTGATGGATGGCCCAACAGTTCAATCTGGACCATGCCATGTTTTAAATTGCTGTTGTAGAATAGAGAAAAAGTGCCTGTCCAAACAGCTTAATCTTGGCAGGTGAGTAGCTAGGTAGAGAAATGAAGGAGCCCAACTGCTTAATCTGGGCCCTTGGAAGAGATAAGGGTACATCTAGATAGGAGGGAAGTTAAAAGAAAAGAAGATAATCAGGGTCTGCAAGTCTAAGTGCACCCATTCAGAAGGATAAAAAAATGTTAGGTGTATTAGGCTGGGTAGGTAGTTAAGGTTGCAGAAGCAAGGTTTTGATCACCTCATGTATTGTCAATCAGAGCTCCTCTCATCAATGACAGAAGTGGCAAAGCAGTTGTTTTGATGGCAGAACTTTGGAAGAATGGCTAATTCCCCTTCTATTCCCCCATAAATCACTCACTAACATCCCCTTGAGGACCTTGGGATCTGCCCAACCAGTCCTGTTATCACTTCATTTTTGTAAAATACTAAGTCAAACTTTGACTTTCTTCAGTGAAAAGAAGCCACATTTCTTGAGTAAAAATCATTTCTCCACATTCCATTCATTTCTTATGTCTAAGTTTTAGTCCATAAACTTAACCTCTGCCCTACTCTTTCACCTCGCAAACTCATATTAACTTCTAATTCTATTTATATAGCTCCCTAACCTATGTTCCTATCCCTATTGCTACAAAAAACTATATAAAATTCCAAAAATAATACATATTCCCATCCCCTGGCACTATAGCCCTATAACATCAGTTTGGGGAAATGCTAAGTTCATTTGGGGCTTGGCATTAGCCTTTCCGTGTTCAAACCTGGGATTGATTTAGCATTTGGTTAAATTAATAACCACCGGCGCCCACTTACAAACCCATAAAACCCATATTACCCAAAGTCTAAACCCCCGCAGCATTGTATAAATATTCGAATATTCGGGCAGGTTCCGTATGTTAACAGCCCACCAGCTCAGAGTTCCATCCACCGTCGGATCGGGCCCTCCCCATCCGACGGCTCTCACCGATTTCGGAGCCGCCCCGACGTCCGACGGTTAGCATCGGATAGCCTAGTGGTTTCTTTGCCATACAAAAGACTCGTGTCTCCACGCGATTGCATCGGAGCCCCTCTGACACTTACCGCCCTCGTACAGAAGACGGTCTGATAAAACTACAAACTGCCTTTTGTCCTGTGCCACGTCGTCTCACGGGAATCATTGCCACATCACCCTGCCGTAATGGCATGTCATCCGCCACCTGTCCTCCGCTGACGTCACTGCCACGTCACCCTGCCGTACCCAGGACCCGCCGCTGATGTCATCACAGAAAAGGCGCAAAGGGCGAGAATCGCATCAAAGAATGCCTGAAACAAAAAAAAGAGGCAATTGTCGATCGCTAAGAAAAATTACTCAAAAAAGAGAGCTTCATATTGCTCGGCTACCTGCAAAACCCAAAAATTCGCAAGAGGCAATGCTAGAAACAGAGAACTAAAGAAAAGACAATAGGCAGAGGGAGTCAAGATATGACTACGACAATTTTATAAAAAGGCCAAGTATGCATACCGAAAGCAGGATAACAAAGCCTTGACTCAGCGAAGCACCAGGGCAGCAGGCCCAAAAAACGCAAATTAAATGCACAGCCTCAGCCGACTCAGTTGATCCTAAAAGTCTAAATTCTCTGACAGAATGGATAGCTAATACCCTAAATATCCATTGCAACATTTACTCTTTCATCTACTATTCCTCAAGAGTTGGTAAAGAAGTTATGAGTTATTAACTTATCAGCTACGTATTTTGTAATTCATTTTTGTATATATACCTCCCATAGAACATATTTGGGGTTGGTCGTTGGTGATTTTCTCTATAAGACACTGCACTATAGATTTTCAGACTTTATACTAAATGGTCAGCGAAGTTCATGCTCTCTACACTGTCTAGATGTGAAAGTAATCAACTGTGTTATGCTACAGAATTCCTGCGTCGTTTAACTGAACAATAAGTTTTCCTAAACCGTGTTTTGTCTTTTCTTTGTTTACAAAATTCATGTATATGTTTCATAATATTAGAAATAGAGAAGAAGAATAGCTCAGGACTTGTTTAAATACACCCTCTACTCAATCCCTGTCTCTAATTATGTTTTCTTTGAAATTGGTCATAAGTATGAATTCTCAATTATTCATGTTTGCACTAATTCTCTCATTATGAATGCTGTTTAGGAATTCTTAATTGCTCCTAGATAATATTCTCACACTTTCCCTCTATCAGCATAGTGAAAGATCCTTGACTGCCTTTCATTCCCTGATTTCATGCCATCATATCTCAAATTTCAAGGATTGTTCCATAGATGCCTGTCTGGCTCTGTAGCATCACATTTTCCCATGAAACACCTACAGCAGTACACCACCATTGACTCCATTGCCCAATAGTTTAGACTGTTCTGAGACTGCATCCCAGATCTACCTGAAATCATCATCCAACCAAATTTAGAACAAAACCCTGCACTTCATATCTAGCCTAACATAACAAAAAACAAAGTTAAATCATAAAGAGAGAGCCCTCTTTGGTTGCAGGTAGGCTAGGACCTGCAGCTAAAAGATTGGTTAGTGGTTACCTCGGCCGTATTCCCTTTGAGGAGCTTAGGGAACAACCTGAGTGATAACACAAGCATCCAATGACCATGTGAATTTACAAGATGATAAACCTGCAGTTGTGCTTAGCCCAATGACTGAACCTACTGATGACACTTCCCCATCATTTTATGTCTCCTTGACCATTCATAACAAAATCCTCCATAACTACCTACTGGACACAGGTGCCAGCCATAACTTGATGCCCAAAGTTGTCATGGAAGAGTTTGGCCTTGATATTACCAGACCTTATCATGACTTGTTCTGCTTTGATTTGAGGAAGGTGAAATGTCTTGGGTTAATCAAAGACTTAGCTATCACCCTAATGCAGCTGCCCATGAAGAGCATGATGATGGATATTGTGGTAACAGATGTCCCCCCTAAATTTGGTATGCTACTTTCGAGATGGTGGATTAAGAGGTTGGGTGGGACCTTGCAAAATGACTTTTCCTACGCCACTGTCCCAGTTTTTGGAGGAGAAAATAGAAGACTATACAGGGAATCCCAGCTGGCCTATATCATCAGTGATGAGAGGAATCCCACTAATCATCCCATTTACGCTATGGACACTGATTTTGGAGCATGTATTCTCCAAATTGAAGAATCCCATAAGGCCTCGGTGCAGCTCAAGAGACCAGTATGCTAGGCCATGGAAGAGGAAGGGACATAGGCTTGGGATATGTTCTTTGATGGAGCCTGTTCAAAGGAAACTGCAGGAGCAGAAGTGGTGATGGTGTCTCCAAAACAAGAAAGCACACATCTATGTTTTAAGTTGACTTTTCAGGTCAGCAACAATATAGCAGAGTATGAGGCTATGATATTTGGCTTAAACGCTACCAAGGATATAGGAATCAGAGACATAAAGGTGTTTGGAGATGCTAATCTCATCATTCAACAAGTGAACAAAACGTTCCAAGAAAGGCACCCAAGGCTGAAAGCATACAAAGATGAGGTATGAAGACTCAAAGATGCTTTTGATAGCTTTTGTGTCGCATATATTCCTAGAGTAAAAAATCATCTTTTCGATTCCCTTGTTGTGTCTGCTAGCATGTTCATCCCTCCCATGCCCCCTAGATTAGCTTATCAAGTCCAGGTAAAATATAGACCATCCTTGCCTGATAATGTCTAGCACTGGAAATTTTTTGAGGATGATGATGAAGTAAAGAGGTTTCTGCAAGTCATTGATGAATTCTCTGAAATGCAAATTGATCAAGAGAATGAAATCTTGGAGGAATGTCCCTAGCCCTAGCTAAGGAATAGAATTGGCCAAGACAGCATTGTTCAGTTGCCTAGCAATCATATACCTAAAGGGCTAGTGCCTCTAGAGAAGCTGTTTGACCATAATGATGTGCCTCATAAGATTGCCCAAAAAGAAAATCAGTCTACAGTCCATAGGCATAACATAGGGAGTCCAAATCATCCAAAGTATATAAATCTGTCCACCCATTTGTCTGCTGCCCAAAGTTCTGAGTACTGCACCTTAATGAAGCAATTTGCTGATGTCTTTGCCTGGGAATACAGTGATCTTAAAACTTATGACAAAAATATCATCCAGCATAAGATCCCATTGGAGAAAGACACCATTCCTTTCAAACAGAAGCTGAGACCCATTAATCCTTTGCTTCTCCCTCTGATTGAAAAAGAAATCAAGAAGTTGTTGGCTGCCAAAATCATAGTTCCTCTGAGGTATTCAAAGTGGGTAGCCAACTTGCTAGTGGTGAGGAAGAAAAGCAGAGAAATCAAGTTGTGTGTTGATTTCAGGAACCTAAACAAATGTTCCATAAAGGACAACTATCCCCTGCCGAAGATGGAGCATTTGTTACAGAAAGTCTCAGGAGCCAAAGTTATGTCTTTCCTGGATGGATTTTCAGGGTATAACCAAGTTGTTGTACATCTAGATGACCAAGAAAAGACTGCTTTCACCACTCCTTGGGGCACTTTTATGTACTCCAAGATGCCCTTTGGGCTGATGAATGCTGGGGCTACCTTTCAGAGAGCCATGGATATAGCGTTTGTAGGAGAGAAGGATAAGTTTGTCCTTGTCTACCTGGATGATATAATAGTATACTCCAGCAGCCATCAAGATCATTTGTAGCATTTGAAGAAAGTGTTTCTGAAGTGCAGAAGGTTTGGGATATCAGTGAATCCTAAGAAGTCACAATTTGCTTTAGAAGAGGGCAAGCTTCTAGGACACATTGTTTCTGCTGCAGGTGTCAAGATTGACCCAGAGAGAGTGAAAGCGATACAGACCTTGTCTGTCCCAAGATAAAAAAAGGACATCCAATCCTTTTTGGGAAAAATAAATTTTGTAAGGAGGTTTATTCCTAATTTTGCAGAATTGGTAAAACACATCACCTCTATGCTGAAAAAGGGATCAGAGATCAAATGGACTGATGCAGCAAGAAGATCTTTTGAAGCTATCAAAAGAGCTATTATGGAAGCCCCCACTTTGATTAGCCCAGATTATAGCAAGGAGTTCCATATCTTCTCCTTCGCTTCCGATGACACCCTTGCAACAGTCTTACTGCAGAAAGATGATGGGGATTCAGAGCATCCAGTGGCATTTTTCAGCAAAACCTTAAGGGATGCAGAACTAAGGTATGATATTATTGAAAAACAGGCATATTCTCTTATCAAATCTTTAAAATATTTCCGAATATACATTCTTCGCTCCAAGGTAATTGCATATGTGCCCTCTGCTTCAGTAAAGGATGTCCTAACGTAGCTAGATGTTGATGGAAGAAGGGCTAAATGGATTGCAAATCTTATTGAATTCAACATAGAATTGAAGCCCACCAAGCTTGTCAAGGGCCAGGGCCTTGCTCAGCTGATGGCTAAAGAAAATTACAAAATGCTTGACATAAACTGCATGGGTACGAATTCAGAGGATGTGCAGATAGAAGAAGCAACAATAGGACAAGGACATGACTGGTTGTTGGCTGAAAATCTAGCTTCTTGTGAATGGTATTCTAGAATAGCTCAATTTTTGCTGAAGCTAGAAGTTCCTCCAGGCCTTAGTTCAAGCCAAGCTAGGACTATTAAGCTCAGAACAACCAAGTTTTGTATTCATGAAAACTTGTTGTATTGTAGGGATCCATATGGAATCCTTTTAAGATTTCTAGACAAAGAACAATCTATGGAGGTCATGCATCAGTTTCGTTCCAGCATCTATGGAGAACATCACTATTGGAAAACCACAGCCCACAAGATCCTCAGAGTTGGGTATTATTGGCCCACTCTATTTTCTGATGTCTTTTCATTTGTAAGATCCTGTGACAAATGCCAGAGGTTTGAAGGAAAATAGCAATTGAATTCCTTACCCTTGAAGCCAATACATGCCAGTGGCCCTTTCCAGCAGCGGGGCTTGGATTTCATAAGGGAAATTAATCCACATTCTAATGGCCAACATAGAAGGATCTTAGTAGACACTGATTACTTCACTAAATGGATTGAGTCCATCCCTACTAAGAAAGCTGATCACCATGTTGTCATGAAGTTCTTGACAGAAAATATTTTCACCAGGTTTGGCTGTCCACACAAATTGGTTACAGACAATGTAGCAGCCTTCAGGGCAAAAGAGTTGGTGGACATGTGCAACTCAATGGGCATTAAGCTAGTGCATTCCACCTCATATTACCCTCAAAATAATGGTCTAGCAAAATCATCCAATAAGAACCTGATAAGGATAATCAAAAAGCTACTAGAAGACAACAAAAGGAAGTGGGATTCCAAACTAAAGTTTGCATTATGGGCTGACAGGGTAACCACCAAGAAATCCACAGGGAATTCTCTTTTCAAGCTGGTATATGGCACTGACGTTGTATTCCCAATCCAGTTGACCTTACCTATGGCAAAGTTCTTACAAGAAGAACAGAACAAGGAAAATGACATGGCAAAGAGGATTAGTGACTTGGCTGAAGTGCATCAAATTAGAGATCAATTGATTGAAAAGTCTACAGCACATCAAAAGAGAATTAAGGAATGTTTTGACAGAAAGGCAAAGATTGACAATTTTCAAATTAGAGACTTGGTTCTTAAATGGGATGCACTGAAGGAAAAGAAAGGAAATCATGGGAAGTTCGATGCTCTGTGGACTGGACCTTTTGTCATTGCTCAGGTCCAGGGGAACAACACTTTCATGATGCAAAGTATGGAAGGAGAAACAGTTTTTGATGGCCTAGTCAATGGGTGGTTTTTGAAACTTTATGTTAATTAAGGCCTTTAGGCCTTAACATTGTAAATATGTTCTTTTACAAAGTTTTAGTGTAGGCTTAATTAGACTCCATGACCAATGGAACACTAGGAAATTTTGTTGATCTTGCTTTTGTATGAAAGGCAATGGTCTACGGTTCTTGAAACCTCATAGGGAGGCTTTCATCCCCAGAAGGAGCCAATGTTAGCTCTGCTATGTAGCACTGACTTTCTAAGGCCAGAAAGAAGGATGGTCTGTTTGGTTGTGTCCAAAGGAGGCTCACATTGGTCACTTTTCCCTTTCTTCCTTCACCCTGCTCACCTCTAAACCTTTCCCATTCCCTAAATAAACCTTCTAAAATCCGAAAAAGTCCCTTTCGGCCCCAGCTCTAAGTGCAAAAGCCAAACCAACCATTAAACCTTACCCATATTCCCTCATGCGCTCATAAACCCCTCATCGGTTTCCCACCGTTGACCATTCCCTGACAATCTAATGGCCCACATCGCACACGATAAAGGTGACCCGCTCAACCAATTTCCACCATCAGATCGTCTCCGCCAGATCTAAGGGTCTTCACATACATCACGTAGGCAAATTCATTGAGCGATAGCGTGCGATGAGAGTGGTTTTTCTCTCTCATCTGCTACTATGTGTCAATCATTGAGTGGAATCACTCGGCCCTAGGCATTTACCACTTAACACCCGAAAGCAGTGCGATGAAAACCGTTACTGCCCGACCAAACCACCCTCACTTGTTAAACGCCCGTGCAAATCCATCACCCGATGACCGTCCGATCTATCTGCTGAAGATCCAACAGCCCTAACACACCTCGCTCCCACCTCAGCCAATAGCCTCCACCGAGCCATCTCCACCGTTCATTTCCCTGATCCGACGGTCATTCTTCTCTCTCACCCAAATCGTCCACCGACCCATGCATTCCACATCCTATGACCATTCTGTTTCCTGAAGAAGAATATGACCAGCTCTGCTAGCATCAGTTACAGTAATATCCCCAACAACCATATTTAACATAAAGCATGGCGAAAGGAGAAAAGGACATAGCACGACTCTGTAATTGAATTTATCAGTCATGGACTCCATCAGTACAAGCATTCCAACAGCCTAAAGGATAGCACAACACCTGAACAGATCGAATTCACCCACTGAAACAAACAAACTCATTCAGAGACTCCATCAGGCGGTTAAAAGCAGTTGGTGGTCAATTATGACCCATCCATACCTAAACGGCCAAGTGCCATTGTAACGAAAACTTATAAATATCCAGGAGTAAGATGTAATCAAGGTTGGCATTTGATGTAAGGTTCAACTTCTAGAGATTGTAGACATTTTGTCATTTGCAACATCTCATCTTCATTTTCAGCAAATACAAGCTTCTTTTGCTGTTAACTGCTCACTGTCCATTTTCCTCTGTTCTAAGCTTGTGCTTGATATGTTGTGTTCTTGATCTCTTGATGTTTAGCACTAGATAACTTTCATCTTATCTCTATGTTAGAATCTTGAATGCATCAATGAATAGGTTGCTCAGGTTTCTTTCTATCTAATGCAGGAGAGCTGTCATCTTGTCTTTGCATTAATAGATTAGATTTACAGGTTTCTGTACTAGTTGCAGCCGGCCATCACATGGTCTTGTGTATCTGCTGGTGTGGTTAGTATTCTCCATATTCACTCAATATCTAAACTGTGAGCATTGGTGGTCTATATCCTTGTAGTCTGAGGGTGTTCATTCATGTCTGGAGTGAAACCGAGTAGAAGTGGTTATCTGGCTTGAATCAAACCATCATTCCTTCCATTAAACCTTGCAACAATAGTTGAATTTATATGTTACCAGGCATCTCCGAGTTACAACCTAGGAGAGTTTCTTGGAATCCTAACAGTCTCAAGATAGCCCCTCGGTATTGGTATGCCAAAATGGATAGATTTCTTTTAGAAACTGTATTTTCTAGGTGTCATTCTGACAATACTGTCTACACCAAGAAAGTGGGAAAGTCTCTTATCATTCTTGTTCTTTATGTTGATGATCTTATCCTTAGTGGTAGTGATCCCAACCTTATAAACCATGTAAGTCCAGCCTTAAAAAGAAGTTTGAAATGACAGACTTAGGACACTTGCATTATTTTCTTGATCTTCAAGTCTTGCAATCCAAGGAAGGTACTTCCCTTTCCCAGTCCAAGTATGCATGTGATCTTCTATGCCATTTTCACATGGAAGACTATAAGCCAACCCCTTCTCCCTTTCAGTCTGAAGCCAAACATTTAGTCACTTGTACTTCCCCTGAATTTTATGCTACCTTATACCATCAACTTGTAGGAAAACTTTTGTATCTGATCCATACTCGTCCTAACCTTTCCTTTGTTTTTGGCCTTATTGCTCGATTTATGAAAAACCCACATGAAAGTAATTGGAAATCAACTACAAGAATACTCCGTTATGTTCAAGGTACAGTTCACTTTGGGATTCATTAAAATGCAGAAGCATCTCCTCTATTGGTTGGCTTCACTGATTCTGATTGGGCTGGTGACCCTGATGATTGGAAGTCTGCTGTAGGTTATGTGTTCACTCTTGGTTCAAGACCTATTACATGGCCTTGCAAGAAACAAAGTGCCATTTCTCTTTCTTCAACAAAAGCAGAGTATCGTGGTGTCGTAGAAGCTAGTAAGGAAGACCTATGGCTTCGTCAGATCTTGTCAGAGTTTGGCTTTTAGTAGCAGCATCCATCTACACTTTGGTGTGATAATCAAAGAGCCATTAAACTATACAAATATCCAGTCCAACATCAGTGCAACAAACACATTGAACTGCACATGCACTTCATCAGAAAGCTCATTCATGACCATGTTCTTGAAGTGCAATATTGTTCAATAGATGATCAAGTTGAGGAAATCTTTACAAAGGCTCTCACAGAGGTGAATTTTACTAAACTTCGATTTATGTTTGGAGTTTAGGAAGTTGTCACTAAGAGGGGATAAGCTCTAATGCCTCCTTCCTTCCCCTATTGTGTCATATGTGTACATCCTTCAATCCTATCCCAAGTTGTTCTTAAGGGGGGAAGGGGCTGAAGGAGGATCCTGAGAAGGTGGGGGAGGATTGTCATCCATGCTCACTACCCCAATAGGCTCTAATGCCTCCTTCCTTCTCCTATTGTGTCATATTTGTACATCCTTCAATCCTATCCCAAGTTGTTCTTAAGGGGGGATGTTAGGATATTCTGACACATAGGAAATAGTTAAGTATAACTTAGTCTAATCTAGAGTTAGGTAAAGTGTGTTTCTTTACTATGTACTTTTGTAATTTGCAATTCGACGGTCACGATATGTAGTGATCCAACGATACATTCTCTCCTTGGTATTACCGACACTTGATCTGTGGCTTAACACCTGATTGGTCCATGATCTCTATTTAAAGAGCATGGAGGGTCATTTGTAGTGTAACCATTCATGAGAGAAGCTTATGTAAATTTTCATTATTTTATTAATAAACTACCAGAAGTGGCTACGTTGGCTCAGGTTGTGGACTGTTTCCCTCTTTGAGGGTTTTAACCATGTCAAAAATACTAGTGTATTGATCTATGATCTGTTTGTGAGTGGTGTCCTTTGGTGTTCTGTCTGAGGAACTTACCTTGTAAATTCCTACACATGCTGGGGGCACGCAAACCAATCTCAAGCATAGTTCTTCATTTCAAGCTTGTGTAAAAATGAAACTGAATTCAAGCATTGTTCTTCATTTCAAGCTTGTGTAAAAATGAAACTGAATTCAAGCATAGTTCTTCATTTCAAGCTTGTCTAAAAATGAAACTGAATCCAAGCATAGTTTTTTGTTTCAAGCGTGTGTAAACATGAAAATGAATCTAACCATAGTTCCCTATGGTTCGAGCTTGTCTAAAAATGAACCCATTTCCATTTTAACCCTCATGATTTCCATTCTATCAGCCTCTTCCGTCATATGAGAGTTGGTTGTTTTCATCCCATCATCACCATCCCTTTGGCCGATCATATGCTTTCAATTGGTTGTTTTACCCTTTTTGAGGAATAGTTGCAATGAGTGGTCTTAGTAGCCAGCCACTTCATATAAATCAACTTGTTTTGAGAAGTTCCAACATCATCGGAACCAGTTGCTATCCTAGACACCACTCGTTCCTAAAAATGGAGTCCTCTTTAAGCTCTTTTCAGACTCTCTAAACATGAAAAGATTGTCAAGCGCTTGTCCTTCCCAGCTTGTTAACGGATTGGAAACAACATCTCTCTTGTATTATTTTACGCTTTTTTAGGCTTGAGAGATTAATTTAAGAAAAATAACTTGTGGATTTTTCTTTTTATCCCTTTTCAAACTCTCTAAACATGAAAAGGAAGTTATCTTTTTCGTTAAGCTCGTTAAAACATCAAATAGTGACAAAATTGTCCATCTAGACAAGATCGAGTTTCACCTTCGCTAGACTCGTTAAAACATCAAATGGCGATGGATTCACCCGAAGGGAAAACCACATTATGGTAGTAGGTCACTCTTGAGCATGACACTTTCACTTCATCTCTGTGACTATTTGGGTTGGGTTATCTGCTTGACGGTTATCATACCTATGGTCTATCACACCATCCATCACTTCTGGTTTTGGTCAATGCTGCCAATTCATTCAGACTATTTGGGTTGGGTTATCTGCTTGATGGTTATCATACCTATGGTCTATCATACCATCCATTCCTTTGGTTTTGGGTCAATGCTGCCAATTCATTCAGTGTCACCGATATGTTCAAGAGAAGCCATTCAGTTAAAATTCATCTTTTGCAATACCATAAACATTCATTTTCATGACCACCATTCCTAAACCTTGTGTTGTCGGTCAAATTCTGTCTCAGAAATCATTACACTCATTTCATGTCATTGATGTGAGATACATCAAGGTCCTCCTGCGACAACTCGCTTCTTGTCGACATCAGCACATTATCCAAGAAGTTGACTTAGAAACACCCTTCCAGTACCTTGATGCTTGCATACATCAATGGTAGGTTTCTCCCTTCCGGCGATAGGTTGACATCAATGGCCTTCGACCGAAAGACCTTGTATGGTGTTCATCATCAAATCATCTATTCACACCATGCAGAATGTACTGCAATACCTTGAGGAGCATTATCATTATCAGTGATTTCTCTCGCGTCTATTAACAACTTACATCATTGGCTAGTAATTAGATGGTGTCTTCCCATGTTTGACTTCAGATCACATATTCACATGGTTAGACTCATACTTAAGCGAACGATTGAACGAGATAGAAGACCCCAGATCTAGTTTCATCCATCCGGGTTGTGATTTTAGGAGTACTAAATCATATGTACAATGGCTTTACATTGATGGTCATTCTGATCATGGGTCTATATCTGTAGACGATTGTTTATGTACATGTAATGAAAGTTTATAAGCTGAGCATGGGTATGCCTTCCCTCAGTGATTCATGTAAAAATAAAAAATCATGATATATGTATTGTAATTGATGCAGGTCACCTTCCACTTCAATACCTCCTCATCACATCGTAAAGCATTTCATTCGACATTGGCATTTTTCCAACTTCATGCTTTAGGGGGCATCTGTTACAGATCCATTTGGGCACATCAATCCCATCATCTAGATTAGTGTTTCATGGCTCATAAAACCCTAATATCAGTTGCAACATGCCCTAAACCAGTCACCCCTTTGAATGCCTCCTTCCCAGATAGTTCCATGACTTGAATACATCCAGAAATGGCCTCTAAAGGGACCAGTGCAGGTAGGCCCATGTAAGGGTGCACTGCAGAGCAGTTAAGTCCATGCCAGGGTGCTCTGTAGAGCACTTAGGCTTCCTTTCACCTGCGATGGGCGAGTTGGAACGAAATTCACATAGGGTTTGGGGAATATTATTAAATATTTTGGAGTCATCTAGAAGGTTCCCTCACTTATTAACTCCTATGAGCTTGAAAATGGATGATGAATGAGTTAAAATGCATCCTATCCTCTCATCCCTTCCTCCATGGAACTAATTCTAAGTATGAAAGGCCATTCAATGCCACCATTTATGACAAAACCTCCTTCATCTCACTATAAATTGACCACTCATCTAAGTGATCAGGGGCTGGATTATGTTGAATTGTAATGAGATAATGTTGCTATGAGATTTGGATTTGAAGCAAGTATTGTAATGCTACAAGTTTGTCATGCTTTTGATGTGATGTGGATGGGATCCAAGCTGGAGGAATGGCTTTGACTCAGACACTAATGGTTGTAATTCCTTCTTCTATTCAATACAGTGTTTGAACCTTTCTCCCATATGTTTGTATTGTTTTATAACGCTTATATGTGTGAATTGTATCCCATTCCATTCACTTATATTCAATAGATCTTTTGCTTTGATCGATTCTTTGTTTTTTGTTGTGTTTATAGGTACTTCTCAAGCATATTAAGTATGGCAAGGAGCGATAGGATCGATACAAGGGAGACGAGAGGAAAGCGGAACTACAAGTAGGTCTTCTCATCTTCTCATCTTATCTATTGCTTATAAGAAAATATTAAAACACTTTAAACTATTGCTTTCGACATGGCTACTTATATAGGGAATTAGTATTTATCCATAGATACCAAATTCTCCAAAACAGGGAGTGACCAAAAACCTAAAGTCGCGCCTACCTGCCAATGATTGTGGACCAAAATTGCCACTTCTATGCCTGTGACCCTGAGATTTAAGCCACGTTTTTAGGCCCAAAGCCCATGGCACTTCCCAAAATGGAATAAATTCTTAGAATTACAAAAATTGCGGGGAAACAATGATGCGAAAACAATGAGATGATCGATACCATAGCCAAATCCCTACTAGCCATGAGAGGCATTTCATCAAATATATCGTGAACATGTAACCTACAAGTGTAAACAATAGAATTAAGTGTAGGGATCTCATACTTATCTTAGAATCATTATGAACAATTGATTCCTCATGTCATTCGCTACATATTCATCTATTAGGACATAGACACATTATCCATTCACATACAAGTAAAAACATGCTGAAAGCCATATACATATAACCAACGTAATAGGGACAAAAATATCAATAAATCACAGCCATATACACTACATATAATCCACCATAATACTCTTAAAAATACCAGGAGATATTTGTTAGTTTTTTGTAGCATTGGAAGTGCTCTAGCCTTGAAAATTGGTGGAGAGGCTATGCCACATGAGTTCTTAAGAACCCATAAACCGTTTGGTAAAATTCCACCTAGATCGTATTTGATTAAAATAATTAATATTTTTAATGGGGTTCCTAAGTCTAAACTTAGGAAAATTAAAATATTAATGGGTATTAATCACAATATTGGTGAGAATGATCTAGAAGGTTGATCAAGTCATGTTTTAATCTTAGCCGTTGATTAGAGACTTAATCTCAGCCATTGAAGACTCAATAAGAAAAGTATAAAATGGAGGCTTGGGGTTCATTTGGAAACACACATAAAGAGATTGAGGAAATCGATTTTCTGAGGTGAGAAGTTCTGAGGAGGAAAATTGATTAGGGAGATCTTGCAGCTGAGGTGCATAGAGAATCCAGGAGAAGGACTTTATGGAAAATAAATAATAGAGAAGCGGAGAGAGCTTGCAGATAGGCAACATAGTAGCTAGGAGAGCTAACGCAGCAACACTGCTTGTCACGCAAAATCCAGAACTATCGGAACAACTAAAATTGTCGGGAACTACCAGAACTGTTGTAACAGTCAGGAGACTTGATGCAAAGGTAGCGCAGTAGCCAGGAGAGATGACGTAGAAAATATTCTTGTCACGTAGAAGCCAAAACTTCCGGAACAACCGAAATTGTCGGGAACTGCCAAAATAGTCGGGAGATCTGACGCAGAGACAACACAATAGTCGGGAGAGCTGATGCAGAAACGCTGCCTGTCACACAGAATCTAGAACTGTCGGAACAACCAAAACTACTGGAATAGCCGGGAGAGTTGTCGAAGAGGGAAGAGAAGGTGATGCAGGGCTGACACAAAGCCTGAAAGGCTGACGCAGGGCTTACACAGGGCCAGCGCAAAAATAGCCGGGGTTAGTGAGTCTTGTGCTGGATCAGCCAGAATTCTGCCTCGTGAAGTGAGGTAAAACTCACTTAGATTTTCCGGCAGTATTTTTTATCCGTAAAGGATTGCTGGATGAGCATCCTAGATTTGTATTCAGATATTTCTCCTACATAATGATAAACCCTCAGAACCACTGCGCCAGTTTTCCTGCATTGGATTTTTCCGGGGACTATTGTGTCTAAAATTAAGTGTGTCCTATGTATCTTGTTCTTTGCTCCGTTTTATGTGTCACAAGATCAAATATTTAATTAGTGTAGGCTGTGTAAGTAATTTTTTTAACTATTCAGAAGAATACCTTTGCTAATGTATATTAAAAATCAAGTAGGTGAAGTAGATTCAGATTTTCTCCAGTAGGGGTTCCTTCGAGTCTGGGAATTTTCACAATATCACGTTTCATTAATGATGCAAAATCCAAACTCGGGATGGGACTTCCATGTTCCACCCGACCATAGAATGGGTGAGCCAAATCTCTTTTCAGCCATTCACTCACGTGCCATATTCTAAACATGAATGTGGGATCTCATAGAACACATCAATCAAAACTCATACAAGGCTTCTGGAGGCCATCCACCTCAACCCATCAAACAATGATTCCACCTCACGATCGGACATCACAAAACCAACATCAGATCGGTCTCTATCCCACCTTCTAGGGCTCCAGAGTGTTTGTTCCAACCCAACTCCTAGGTCTAGTAACTCAACCCACGGTTGTCACCGGGTTCCAGAGCGTTTGTCCAACCAAGGCTTCCAGGACTGGTAATTCAACCCATAATTGTTGTCGGGCTTCCAGAGCATTTGTCAAACCAAGTATTCCATGACTAATAACTCAAGCCACCAAGGCATTCCAGAGTGTTTCTCCAGCCAAGGCTTCTAGGACTAATAACTCAACCCAAGCTGTTATAGGGCCTCTAGAGCGTTTGTCCAACCAAGGCTACGTGATTAGTAACTCAACCCAAGCCGTTACATGGCTTCCAAAGCGTTTGTCCAACGAAGGCTTCCAAAAACTAATACCTCAACCCAAGCTAAGGAAACATGAGAACCAACCAGAAATCAAAGCAAATAAACCCACAACACCATGGCTATCTAGGAAATGGTAAGGCTAGGAAAATCCACTCTTAACCCAGGAAATCCTCCATGCGAGTGACAGGTCATAACCAATAAACCACATGCATGTCAAAGCTAGTTCGAAAAACATACATGAAACTCGATACCTACAAGCACAATTGTTGTAGTGCTAGTCACGTTGCCCTCTTGTGCTTTCCAGCTCTTCCTTTTCCTTCTTGATCCAAGAATCCAAGTATGCCACACCCTCCAAGAGTGCTCCAAGAAAACTCTAAGTGTCCAAGAGTATTAGAGAAAGAGAATAATGAGAGAGAGAGATCCAACACTAAACTGACCAAGTCTTAGCGAAGACCCTCCAACTGATCCTCAAGAACCTTTTTATTAACGAAGCCTCTATTTTCTTCATTTTCCATTATTTTCCTTCAATTTCCTCCTTACATGCAACTTGTGACCTTTCACCTTCTTTTTCTCCTAACTTCCATTATTTTCATAAATAAATGTGCCAAAATACATTTTTTCCTCTTTAATGCCTTAGCCATTTCTTTTCCCAATTTCCTTAGCCATGATAGACTGAATCAACACCCATTAGGATGTTGCCCCCACCATTGAGCTTGGAATACATGTCCTATCACCGTGGCCTTATATATATTTTTACATGGAATTTTCACCAGAGTTGTTACACATGTGTAAATATAGTGATGTATATGTAGATTTCATGGCTAATATGCTTATGATATTTCTAACCCCATTATGCTAGTTATATGTATATTTTATGGCAGCAACTATGTATGCCTCTCAGCATGCTTTTACTTGTGAATGAATGGATAATGTATCTATGGCCTAATAGATGATAATACAATAAATGACATGAGGGAACAATGGTCCATAGCGATTCTGAGATAAGTATGAGATCCCTACACTAAATTCTGTTGTTTACACCTGTAGGTTACATGTTGGTGATATGTTTAACGAAATCCTTATCATGGCTAGTAGGAGTTTGATTAGGGTGTTGTTCAACTTATTGCTTTGGCATCATTGTTTCTATATATTTTTACTGATTTTAAGCTATCACTCCATTATGGGTAGTGACCTGGGCTCTGGGCCTGAAAAAGTGGCTTAAATCCTAGGGTCACAGGCACAGAACTGACAATTTTAGTCTTTGGTCGCTCGCAGACAAGCTTGCGAAAGAGAATTTGGGTTGTTGGATGCTCTCTTGCCCATAGCATTGGAGCGATTGAGGCCTAAGATGTCCAGAACATTAGTGGGACCCAGCGACACACTGTCCAAGTGGCTGACATGTCTCCTGAGGATTCTGAAGCTGATGTTGGATGATTGTGTATGATGTTTCCGTTGATTCCACTTTCTTAAGGTCACATAGGAGGTCGAATCCAATCATGGTAGCCTATCGTCTCATGTTTACCCCAGTTGGCTAGTTACATGGGTAGATGTGGGAGGAGGGTGTTGCAGTAGAATAGCCTAGATGCAAAAGCAACTTTACCACTACCTAATTTGTAAGAGAAGAGTAGCTCAAAACAAGTGCAAACCTTTTGGAATTCTCAAAATTACCATCAACACTACAATTGCAAATGAGAAAGGAAGAATTGACTATACTGGAGTGATGTTTGCCCCATGAAAATTTTCAAATGTTGCTAGGCTAAGTCTCAAAATAGTAGGCCGAAAAAGAACCCCAATTAGAGTTGCCATAAACCACAACTTGCAAGACATGTTGGCTTCTCTAGTCACTGACAACATCAAAACTCATCGTGGACGAAAATGTGAGGAGTCATAAACATTATTGACCTAGGTTGGAACTCCACACTAGTGAAGTCCCGATGGACATACTATATGCCCAAATTGCCATCAAACGCAGAGTATGCATTGTGCTCAATAAATTAATGGTACAATTGACAAATTCGCAGACTACATACAACGTATTAGGAATGCATATACATATTCATTATGAGGCATGCTCCCACATCCCTTAATCTTTTGGCCACAAGGAATGACTGCAACTCGTCTTACCGTGTGCCCCTTGCCCACCTTTTCTTAACTGTCCATCGAGAGATTACAATGTTTACCATTAAATTCAAGTAATTTAAAATTTACAAATACTTAAATACCTACTTTATATTAAAAAAAATGAAGATATAACGGATCAATTCTAACCATGTCAATTTTTAATTCTTTAGTGGCATAAATTTAACGAGATAAATTTTCTGGGTTTTTTTTTCCAATGCAATTTTTGATAAAATGTTTCTATCATCTACATTGTATTTTCAAAAGTACAACTAAATTCAACATTTTCGAAAAACCCTCACACCAACCGCTTTCCAATATACATATCTCCCATGATGTACGCTGCGTCAACGCCAAAAGCAGTCACAGGTAAATGGACACAGTATGGGAAAAATATGGGGAACCCACTGCAACGGGCTTGGTAGGTACATTAACTGGGACAGGCCGGCAAGCTCTGAAAAAGCGCCCTTGGTGTGCTTATGTGAACGGCTGGAGATCCACCTCACGGGAATCCTTCCGGGCCCATATGTTTACCACCACGACCCGAAAAGGTCACAGGCCGTGTTCGGTGGTGGACCAGAAGAGAAGGAGCCTGGAGGCAAAGCACATGGGATCAGATTGCATGGACTGCATAACATTCATCCATTTTAAAGGACCGATCCTTATCTAAAGGCAGAGGGACTGTGTGAGACCTAGAAATGGAAGGCAATCACATGGGCTCTCTGCTAACCCACAAGCAATGTTGTCACCATGACGAATATGTGGGGCAGGCCAAACGACAACATGACCGAATTTGCGGTCATGCCAGTCTGCTACCTTCATATCTAACTTTGTTTCCAATGGCAGACGTTGTCACTCCCAGGGCTATGGATCCCACTGATCTCAACCAGGATTCAGATAATTTGGATTGCTGTCCATTGTCCCCTCCCTCCCTCTGTAACTTCCATTCCACTCTCACACGTTGTTATTCCCAAGGTGATGGATCCCACTGATCCCAACGACCGATCCAGAAAATTTGGATTGTTGTGGCTTGTCCGCTCCGTCTCATTAGGTTGGTTTGTTTGATCCGATTTTCTCTCATTTAAATTTTGTTGTTCCAATGGCATTTACATGCGTCCTTTTGGGCCTTGGACTTAATTGGCTGCGATGTATATTTTAGAATGGCTGAATAATCTGATGGACTTTTAAACGAAGGCAAATAGTTAACTTTACGTATCAAATTTCTAGAATATGTACACCTTTTCAATTATTTTTCTGATCAAATAACTACATAAAAATATATATAACTATAAGAGTGTGATACATGGACATCTCTTTAAACAAATCAATTAATACCATTTATTTAATGAATAACTATTTTGTTTACTCAATAGTTTTACAGTTATGTATAATCTTGTGTCGTAAACCTTAAGCTGAATGGGTTACTCGACGACCAGAAACGTACAATATTAAAGTGGTTGATGTCATGAACATTGAATAAAAAATATTATGCCACAAAACATCATTATGCCAATTTTATAATGTTTAAATGCATTATTATGATACTTGGGGTCAATGTTATTTCATTAGGTGGTACAAGTATCCGAATTAGATATCGAAAGATAGTTAGTGTAATTTTCTTAGGTAGTACGACGATTCAGATTAGATATTCGATAAGAAATCTTTCAAAACAAAAATAGCGTTAGAGTATAGTTAATGATGAAACCCTCGTGGATTAGGTCAATCATGTTGATGACATTATACATTAGGTTTGGAGAGGATCTACAAGTGTCAGTAAAGACTTTAGATAGATGTATAGGCATGGATGCCTCATAATTATTGGAGTTTTATAATGATGGCAGAGACATTGTGGAGACGTTTGATGGCCCAAATGTTTAGTATGGTTGTTAGTTGGAATCCTAGTCAACCTAGTTTGACTTGTGATGGTGTTGTTGATATGGAAGTGACTTGGTGAAGTGTTGCATAGGTGTGAGTGACTTTCAGAGGTCTTACAAAGGCTTGTCAAGCTCTGGAAGAAGTTTAGGCAGGTTCTAAGAAGATGAATGATGATTTTGACCATTCTCTGCCCCAGTCACATGGATGATGGGTCATGTGAGCGACTAAAAGGCTTCATTTATTGGCAAACAACTCTGTGGGAGTGACTGAGGAAATCTAGTTGAATCTAGTCTGTGTTGTGTGTGCGACCAAGGATTTTCACCAAAATTTCTCTCCATTCCTTGCGCAACTCAGCTAATTTCGGTATTATGTGAAGTTTATGATTGAAATTTTCCAGAAAAATGTTGAATCAAATTGTGAGGTCTCTAGAAACTGATTAAATTTGAAGATGTCAAAATGCTAGTGCAGTTAGTGGTTGATTTGGTCAAGAAGCCTATCTCAACCAAATCTGAATCATGTGAAAAGAATTGTTGAGTGATCTATAACCTCTAACATTTACTAAGTTACTCAACACAGAAAAATGATAAATAGAGAAAGGCTTTTATTCTATTTGGTTGGTTGCCTTGAGAGTGTCTGAATATGCCATTTTTTTGGCATTAAGAGTGAGTAGAGATTCCATCATTTGCTCACATAGTTTTTGTAGAGTTATATTAGAGAATTATGTGTATAAATCAAAGATAGAGGTGAGAACAAGATTCAGAGTTTGTGTGTTGCTTGTGGCCAAGAATTGGCAGCTTGTTGTGTGTTTGAGAGCAGAGTTTGTTGTGAGAAGAAGAGAAGAATTTCCCTTCTCCAGGTCAGAGTTTTTGATTCAGATTTTATGTTCAGAACAATGGAGTTGTTGAGTTGCTCATGTTGAGCAGATTGAGAACCCAATATGAAACATTTATGAAATGTGGTTTGCATGGAGGAAGTTAAGGCATGGAGGCTTCAAAGTAGACAGTGATTTGGTAGATTTAGTAGAAGGAAGAGATTTATCCATTCAATATGAGTTGGATAGTCCAATGGTAGTTGGGCGAGGATCGTTGGTTGTGGGAGCTTCCACCGGATAGATTTCCATAGATCCATGAGAGAAACAATTTTGTTGTCTGGTACGTGAAAGCATACTTGAAAGAAGCCAATTCTTCCAGCTTATGGGTGTAATCCAATCCATGTACAATTTGTTCAGAAGAATAATAAAAATATTGAGCATCATAGTAGCAGGGTGGTTTTCTCCCGAAAGGGTTTCCTCCAAAAAACTTGTTTTTTTATGTGTGCATGCTATTGTTGATATTTCTCATGGTTATTATGCTTTGAGTTTATTCTTGCATACATGTTTTGATAAGATAATGTTATGAATGTGCATGGATTTTTGGTATTGTGGTAAAAATACTTAAACTTGATATAAAGGTTATTGCTATTGATTCACCCCCACCCCTCCACCCTCTCAGTAGTGATCTAATTTCCAACAATTAGTATTAGAGCTAGTGCTCTTCAGTGAATCTTGACCATTTAAAGAGTAGATCGTGGATCATGGCGAGAAGCAAGAGGAGGATGTCTCAAAATATAAAGCGTTTGAAGAAGGAAAAAATTCATTCTATTGCAAATGAAGTAGCAAATTCTGAAATCTCAGCCAAAACAGTTGTGACGCGAGGTAATATGTTGAAAGAATTTTTTAATTATAATTCTAGTGATTATATTGAGTTTGATAATGATGATGAGAAGGATATTTCTCTCATTAAGGCTGAATATGATTCAACAATTATTGTAATCAAGTAATTGGCCACTGAAGTAGAAAAAATAACCACTCCATCTAAAGATCAGAAAATAATTTTGTAGATTTCCAATGAGAAAGAAAATGGGCTAAGAGAAGAAATTAATGGATGGGAATTTAGCCTGAGGGGGCAAAGAATATAGAGGAAGTAATGAGAAATAATTATAGTGATAAGGAGAAGGAATGTGAGAGATTGGAAGCAGAATTGGTTTCACTTGTTGAAGAATCTATAATAATTAGATATAGTACAATTCTTTTAGACTTGATAACAATTTGTGAAGCAATTTTACATTTATCTTGTTAGCTTGACATTCTTCTCTTATTATTATTGTATGTGTGTTTACTTCATCAAGCTGTTACCAAAAAACAATAAACAAGAACACAAGATATTGGCTCTCTGCCAGGGAAAACCTCTCTCTCTTAGAGAGGAAAACCCTTTCGTAAATTTCTCTTATTGAAGCTTCTTAGTGATCAATGCCAAACCCTAGACTCTTTGCAAGAATATCCTCCAAACACAAGTCAAGTCCTTCCTTCTTCTGATACTTTGTTTCTTGGCACTTCATCCTCCTTCTTCCTGCACTTCATTCCCCAGCACTTCGTCCTCCTTCTTCTTCTAGCAATTGGTGATAGACCTTGTTATGTGAGCTCTAGAAGAGATACTTTATCTTTGATCCTTAGTGGAGGTCCTTCACTTATGGAGATGACTTCCTTATCTTGACCAACCAAGCACCTTCTTGATGTGTAGCTGCAGACTTGATATGACAACACTTTCTCACATTTGTGGGGTGTTTACTTGTGTATTTGACTCATTTTACCTTCGGTTGGGAGAGCCTCTTATTTGCTTTAGTAGGAGGCCTTATAGGCCTAAGTTTCTAGCCTAAAAAAAGATAAATGTATGACGGTGATATTGTTTCTATAACGACCGTACGACCGTAGATTGCCCTCCTTTTCTTGCACGTGTTACTGATTCACCTTTAAATCATCCCTTTAAACTTCATTTTAGTCTCCTGCTTCTTCATTGTACTAGAGGCTCTTTTCTCGGCTATATTCTTAGCTAATTTCAGAGGTAGTTGTTTTCTTGTCATTGTTGGAGTGGAAAACCTCTATAGATAGAGGATTGTCACTCCATTAGGCCGACTTGAGGACTTAAGGCTGACTTGACTTTTCCACTTCGTTTTTGCTTATTTAGTGATGCATGGAGAGGACTTGTGACTTTGCTTGGAGGGATATCTTTGACTCTAATACATAAATATACATGGTGTAACATGCCCTTAAGGATATTCAACATTTTCTTTTGATTCTTTGACTTACCTATAACGCTTTGACATGTGTTGGACCTATTTCAATGAGCAAGAAACTCATTGATAAATATAACAAAAATGATATTTATTTTCTTATATAAATACAAATATCAAAATTACATTTATAAAGACCGAACCTAGTTACAATTTCTTCAACAACCCCTTATAACTAGGGATGTATTCATAGACCATTACAAGGTGTTTGGCTATTTTTCAATCTTGAAGAATTCACATAAGAGAAATCGGATTGGAAATCCATTTGTAATAGCATCATAGTAATCGACATTGTTTATAGTAATTCATTTACTAACAGCTCTATCTTTCATAAGATCAGAGCATAATGTTGGTGAGACCAATGACTTATAGACACCTTAATCATTGTCTCTCAAGGTACATACCCACCTAGGTGTTCACGGAGGATGACCTTTTAGGACTATTCTTGTCTTGGGTTCCCAACCCTCAAAGAATATCGATCCTCTTGCTTACTCTTATCTTGGATTCCCTACACATCCTCAAAGAGTATCGAGAGCTAGATGATTACCTAGTCCTTCCATTCTTCTTCCCAAGTGGAGACAAGAATGTTGTGTCTATCTCTTCCTATTAATTGAGGAAGACATGCCCAAGTTTCCTTTGACTAGAAACTTGATCAAGATCCTTTGTACTTGGGAAATTTTTAGAACTCCCTCTTAGCTAGGGACTTGTCCATTCATCAACAACTTCTTCTTCATGGGTCCTTCAGTTGCTTAATCTCCTTCTTTCTTTTGATGTCATGAAGTCATTGTTTGAACTTCTTCTTGGTATGGAACCGACCATCGGTCACTTTCCTTCTTGGTTTCCAATGTCATTTCTTCCTTCATGGAAAGTCGCCTTCTTTATATATGTCAGGTTCTTTCATCATCTGGCTACTCCTTTGTCATCTAACTATGCTTCAGAATATTTATCACATATATGCTTAGTTGTACTTGCTTGTTCCCATACTTCGATTTAGTAGCCCTTCATGACTTCAGCCTGATATTGCTTCAACATCAAATTGTGCTTGGATGGCGTGTTGATCTTGACATCTTTGTAGAGTTGAATCCATTATCTGCACCTTAATATATCCAAGGCCTTCATAGGTGTCAAGGGTCCTTTGATATTTTTCTTCCTCTGTCAGAGTTGTCATTCCTTCTTTCGGGATATGTCTTTAGTGGATCTTGTTAGATAGTGATTCTTTGTGACCATGGTGTTCTTCATGTGTTTGATCTCTTTCTTCATTTGCGTATTATTTTATTGATTAGTGACTTATACTCCTTATGGGAGAACTTCTTCATTTTGAAATTCTTTGTATTGTAGTACATGCTTTCAAGCATGTAATTAGTGAAAGAAATCCTTTTATGCTTGATCATGTTTTATAACTATTCCCACGACTCAATAATATATATGCTGACATGACTTAAACTTTAATATATACATACCTCATCTTGATTCTTCTTTGATCATCTTGGCTTCATTTGATGGTTCTTATTGATTGGTGTCACCTTCATGGCTTCATCTTTTCTTATCTGCATATCATTCTTTCTTGAATCCCATGAATTGGACTCCCAATGAAACATCTGATCTTATTTATCAACCTTATTTTGAAGATTCTATTAGAGGATCTTGAATACCCTTATCCTGCAAATGTTTCTTCCTTTTGATGATAGAGGCCTTCTAATATTCTTAATCATGATCAATTATTCTTTCATTGTGGATGAGTTCCTATAATAAGTATGCTCCTTCTATATCAATACCTTGAGCTATATCTACACCATGCTCCTATGTTCTAGAACATGCTACTTAACCATGCATTTAATCCTATCTCTATATGCTCCTATGTTGCTCAATACTTTGAAGGAAGACTTCATTAAAGAGGTTGACTTAGTCACAATAGAGATATGGAAGATCTTCCTTATTCTGCTTCTTGTCATCTTCTTTCACTTCTTGAGTTATGTGAGATTCTTCCCTTTTTCTCTTGTTGTTGTTGTCCTTCTTAAGTTTGGGACAATCCCTTTTGTAGTGTCCATATTCTTGGCATCGAAAGCATTAGACTTTGGACATATCTCTATTGTTTATTCTTCATGGACCAAATTTGCCAAATTTTCCCTTTCTCTTGGCCATGGTAGCAAATGCTTGCTCCTTTGATCCCACATTATCCTTTTCTTTGAGTCTAGTTTCCTCTATCTTTCATAGAGACCATACTTCCGTTAGTGGGGTAGCTTCCTTCTTGGCATATATTCTTGATGTGAAGTTGTCCCAATCCTCAGGTAGAGCATTGAGTACTACAATTTCCGTTTCTCTGTAAGAGATGACTTCTCTTAGTTATTGAAGTTGATCTCCCATCTAAGATATTTTCATGAAGTAGGGAGCTATTCCTTCCTTTGAAATCTTCATTTTGTACAAATCATTTCATAGAGATATCACTTCTCCATCTGTGCTTACCGAGAATAACTCTATTAGTTTATCATAGATTTCTTTTAATGTTTCAAATTTGGAGGCATAAGGAATGAGAGAGTCCTTGATAGATTCTATTAGAATCTTTTGAGTTCTTGTCTCGTCCTTATTGTACTTTGCTAAGGCTTGAGTTTGTTCCTTAGCAAAGATAGTGATATTCCCTTTCATGATGTCTAGAAGACCATTCTCCTTGAGAAGTAAATCAATCCTCTTCTTCCATGCAATGAACTTAGTGGTCCCAACAAATTTGTTGCTTTCCTTGAAAAAGAACCTTGAGGTATATTTAGGAGGGGACATATACTTACTTGATAGAGTTTTTTAATGTAGTAGTCTTTCTTTCTTCTTGAAGACTTGATGGCTTGCCTTCCTGGATCTTCAAATTGCTTCCTTCAAATAGACTTGCTTGATGATGAGATTTTCTTGTAGAGTAGGACTTGACATGTAGTGCTTCTTCCCTTGAAGATGGTGTATCTTGATGTAGGTCCTTCTTTGACTTCATCTTCTTGTAGGTGTCTCTGTATGAAATGATTCTTTCTTTGTAGTCCTTGATGAATAGTAGATGGTAAACCTTCTTATCCTTTATGTGTTTGAGACTTCTTGGCTTCATGCTTCAACCTTGATTTGTTCTTGAGATGTACTTCATTGATGAGATGCCTTATGAGTGTTCTTGAGATGCTCTTTCCTTGATGTGTCACCTTAGATCTGATACTATGTTGAAGAATATAGGGCCATTAGATATAGTAGGATTCTTCTAGACTTGATAACAATTTGTGAAGCACTTTTACAATTTATCTTGTTATCTTGATCTTCTTCTCTTATTATTATTGTATGTGTGTTTAATTCATTAAAATGTTACCAAAACACAATAAACAAGAACATAAGATATTGGCTCTTTGCCAAAGAAAAACCTCTCTCTCTTAGAGAGGAAAACCCTTTGGTAAATTTCTCTTATTGAAGATTCTTATTGATAAATGTCAAACCCTAGAAACTTGACAAGAATATCCTCCAAGAACAAGTCAAGTCCTTCCTTCTTTTGACACTTTGTTCCTCAGCACTTCATGCTCCTTCTTCCGACACTCGTTCCTCGAAACTTCGCCCTCCTTCTTCTTCTGGAAATTAGTGATAAACCTTGTTATTTGAGCTCTAGAAGATATAATTTATCTTTGATCCTTAGTGAGGTCCTTCACTTATGGAGATGCCTTCCTTCTCTTGACCAAAGAGCACCTTTTTGATGTGTAGTTGGAAACTTGATATGACAACACTGCAGTCCTAGTTTCTTGCACATGTGGGATATTTCATTGTGTATTTGACTCCTTTTACCTTCACTTGTGAGAACCTCTTATTCGCTTGAGTAGGAGGCCTTATAGGCCTAATTTTCTGGCCCAGAAAAAGAGAAATATATGACTGCGATATTGTTGTTGTAATGACCGCAGGCTGCCCTCCTTTTCTCGCATGTGTGACTGTAATTCACCCTTAAATAAACCCTCTAAAATTCATTTTAGTCTCCTTCCTCTTCACTGCACTAGAGGCTCCTTATGCTCGACTTCTCTCACACTTTTCTCAACTATCTTCTTCTCTGATTTTAGAGGTAGTTTTTTTCTTGTCGTTGAAGGAGTGGATAGCCTCTATATATAAAGGAATTACCCTCCTTTAGGTCGACTTGAGGCTGACTTGACTTTTCCACTTCATTTTTGCTTCTTTGATGATGTCATTGCATGGAGAGGAATTGTGACTTTTATTGGAGGAATATATTTGACTCTAATACATAAATATTCATGGCGTAACATGCCCTTAAGGGTCTTCAAAATTTTCTTTTGACTCTTTGACTTACCTATAAAACTTTGACTTGTGCTAGACCTATTTCAATGAGCAAGAAAGTCATTGATAAATATAACAAAAATAATATTTCTTTTCTTGTATAAGTACAAATATTAAAATTACATTAATGAAGATCGAACCTAGTTACAATTTCTTCAACATCACTAGGGAATGATTTGGAGAAGAAAACCACTCAATTTAATTGCAACCAGATTTACTCATCTTGCAATTCTGATTATAGCATGCACAAGGGAGAAACTAGTTTAATTACAACTACACGAATAAACTATGATAGAGTAGAAAATATAGCAAGAAGAAGATATATCAAAACAAACAATAGTTAATATGGAGCACAAGGAAGATAAGCCAAAGGTCATGCTAAAGAGAACACCAAAAATATCATTATCACCCTTGGGTGATGTGAGATGCTACAATTTGCAGAAGCTAGAATATAGCGTAGCAAATTGTAAAGGGAAGCAATGGTATAGAGGATCAAATCTAGAAAAAAAGCAAGGAAGACAACCACCTTCATGGAGTTCATCCAAAATAAAGTATAATGGTCACTTTTATGGTTATTTCTACTTATGCAATGATTTTGGCCATAAGGCTATTAAATGAAGGTTTCATGCAAAGAGGAGAAGAATGAAGAATAAGATATATGAGCCTTTTCATCCATTTTTATGGCACATAAGGTGCTACATATGTGACAATCTTGGTCATATGTCTAATGTTTGAAAGAATCCTATTTACTTGAGGCCACCCAATCAAGGAATCAAGAATATGAAAAATAGGCCAACTATGACGACATGAAGAAATTTACATGCAAAAGCGTAGCCACTGAAAGTTTGGAGGAAGAAGGAGAAGAAACGACCAACAAGAAGAAGTTGAGGTTCACATGGCCTCAAGGGGAGCTATAGTGGATCTTATTTTTGCATGAAGAATCATTGATGGTGCTGACATAGCTAGTGAAGTGTTTGACATGGACTTTTTATGCATATTATTTTTATGGTATTTTATGTTATTAGATTTGTGCTACTAATGGTATATCTACATAAGCTATTGTGATCAAGAGATTTTCTATTATGATGAGTGGATATGGAACACATTTAGGGGGAGAAGTTCACATGCTTCCAATATTTCAGTGGTTTTGTTGGCATCATGTTTCCTTGGAGGAGTTGGTTATGTAGTCCATGATCTATGCTTATTTGACATGAGAATTTTATAGGTGTATGGGTTTTGGTTATGCATGGATCATATGCATCCTATATGAGTTGAAATGTAGTTGGGATGTATTATTCATCTTGGTGTGATGCTATTATGCATGTGATGTTTCTATGGAGATTAGTATGATGGTGGATGGTGTTTATATTTATGAGTATGGTTGCAGATGTGATATTTTTGTTGTCACTACATCTTGTTGTTGTTGTCAATTCAATTTATATTGTTGCTTATATATGGAGAGAGTGCATCATTGCACATTTTTTTGGATTGAGTTATTTATGTGTTAGTTTATGTTATTGTTGCTTGATTTCTACTCTCATGAGAAGAGAGTGTGTTGATTTTAATGGGATGAGGTGAAGATATGATGGTGCTATGTGGCAAAGTCATATGTTTCTATTTATTATGTTGATTTCTATGGAATCTCATTGATGACATGTTGTTCATGAGAAGAAGATATGTATATGTTGTTGCTTCTATGTCATGTTGGCATGTTCTTGCTAGTGAGAGGTGAGATGTTGAAGATTAGCCATGAAATATCATGTTCTATCTATGTGTTGACAATGGTGGACCTGCCAAAATCAAGGGATCTCCCTAGTATGAAGTCCAAACTAGACCTCACAAAGTTTGGTGTGGGAGTCCCATCTAGTACGATGGTCTGGTTGCCATTATCTTAAAGATTTTCCTCAACACTTACCTGTCAGCACATGAGAGTGGTCTACTTTGTCTTCCGAGAAGTGAGGTTCGTGTTCTTGGTGAGTGTAAGTGTCACTTGTGTCAAAGGTTCTTTCACCGTAGAGGGAGAGGGTGAGAGTGAGTCCCAAGTCAGTTGGGAGAAGTCTTAACTATTGTAGGAGCACACAACATAATAGGGCATGCGTAGCTTTCAGTGGAACAGTATAAATAGATGCGGTAGTCACAACACACAAGGGAAGATAACACATATAACACTCAGCAGATTAGTTCATACGAGTAAAATGGTTGTTATAGCAAGTTCCTCGTGAAAGGTCTGTCTGATGTTTGGGAGAGTAGTCTACACGGGTGAGACAATGTTAACAACATATACAACATATTTTCATCAACATATGTGTATTACAACAAGTGAGTTAGTTCAAGTTTTAAACAAAGTTTCAAGAAAAATGCATTACAAGTGTTAAAGATTAGTCTTACAATAGATACAATACATGTGTGAAAACATGTTGGCCTGTTAATAGGCTTTTGAATTAAGTGAGAGTTCCAAGACACATCGTTACACCTTACATCACTAACCCTGTGTCAGGGGCGTTGGAGCCACTTCTTAGTCTTCAAAGAAAAGAGAAAATACTCTCTTAGCTATGTGGGAGAGTCTGAGGTGAAAAGTCCTTTCATGTATAAATGAGGGGTATTTATAGCCAAGGGTGAAACTGACCCTTGTGTTTGTTTGACTACCCTCATGACCATTTGACTTCCATGACTTTTTGAATTTGCATGACTCTTTGTACAACAAGTGGGTCTCTTGGACTTCCATGTTAAATTACACTGATTGACAACATATCCCATAGTAGAGATGTGGGTGACATTACTCATGACATGACTCGACATGATAGTGTCGATACATTTGCACTACTACTAGAGTGCATGTCGAGCTACATTGTTGTTGGGTGATGGATGTTTTCATGATGTGTCATAGCTTCACCTTCACATGGCAAGGTGCATAGAGTCTTCAATGTTCATTGGTTCACTTGATGTTGCTTTGACACATTGATCCTTGCTTGTATGTTGGGAGGCTAGATAGGCTCATCTGTTTGTGAAAGGTGCATGTTTGTTCGTTCGTCTGTTCGTGAGCATATCTTGCATGTTTGCTCATCCATTGGTCTGTGAGCATATATTTGCATGATCATCCATTCGCGGGCACATCTCTTCGCATGAATAATTTTTTCATCCGTTGGTGAACTTATCTTTCTGCATGTGCTACCTTCGTTCATCCCATTTGTCATCGCGCCATGTTTGTTAGTGTGCCTATGCGTGCAGTCACTCATGACAAGACGACATCAAATCCAAAAACCTCCTAATCTACCATGACACATGATCATTTCGGATGTAGGTGATTGGGAGAGGTAGTAAGGTTACGAGGCGAGATGATGGCTCTGGGCACTGCTGATGAAAACTGTGCAAGAGTCACTAGGTGATGAAGATGGGAAATCCAAGTCAACAGTGACTATCCATGAGGTCTGGCTCAGCTGGAAGGAAAAACTATGCAAATTTTGGGAGCGACAGTCAGGGCTGCAGGAAGGAAAGGTAGACAGAATCTATGCATTTTCTGGAATGAGCAAGCAACAGGGGCTGGAAGGAAAAATTTGTGCAATTTTCTGGGGGAACAAGCAGGGCTGCAAGGAGGATTAGTAGGCAGAAATTGCGCAGTTTTTTGGAGGAACTGGCCGGGGAGCCTGGCATCCAAAACTGCACAATTCCTTGAGGGAACTAGTAGTTATCTGCTGGGTCATTGGCAACAAAAACTGCACAATTCCCAAGTGGAACATGCAGTCAGCTGTTGGGAGCTTGGCAGCAGAAACTGCGCAATTCCTGGAGGGAACTAGTAGTATGCTACTAGGAGCTACTGGTGAGGGAAACTGCATTGAGGATGGGAGGCCAACCTGCTGATCATCTCTATGTGATCTCTGAGCTGAGAAAACTACTGGGTAGCAGAAGTCCTGCTCATGAAAACTTTGCAATTTCTTGGATAAGCAATGAGTTGACTGTAGGGAGGACTGACTGGGAAAATTACGCAATTTTCTGAGAGACATAGGGACAGAACTTGGTGTTTGTCTAACCTGTTTACACAATTTCCTCAGTCAGCAGAGCGGGCAAGGTCAGTAGCCTCTGCGCAATTTTTGAGGGGAGTCAGTCCTTGGGTGATTGTCAGATCCGACTATCTGGGCGAATAGGATGAAAGCTTATTGGATCACTTGTGATCAACGCATATTGGAAAAACTTTCTTGGTCCTTCGGCGCTATTTTAGGTGATGGTTAATCGAGTCAATGGTGGGGTGATGGTCTGACTGTTAGAGGGGAGTCTGGTCATCAGAACTTTGGCAAAATGACTAAGTGTGTGAACAATCAAAAGATGCATAAGTGATCATGCTAATGCACACTCACATGACTCAACAACGAGATGACTCTGTTGGGTTGTGTTATATTCTTTCCACGACTAGCCCACGTAGTTAACCGGGGGGTTAGAGGGGGGGCGGAGCCCCCCTTTCTTGTGCCAATTGTGTAGCCGGGGGGGGGTCATAGGGGGTTTAAGGTGTACCCGTAACCCCACTTTATGGGGTCCGGGGTAACGCCCCAAAAAATTTTAGTTTTCGACCCTATGTTAGGATGGGCGAACCGACCTATGGTTTTGTGCATGATTTTCGCACATGTTTTTGGATGCGGTGGTTTTCGGTCCATGGTATTAGACGCAATGATTTTCGGTCCATGGTATTGGATGCTTTGGCATGTATAAATATGTATTATAACATTGAAAAGAATAATAATGAAAAATCAAGCTAGTAGTCTCGGTTTTGGGATCCAGGGGAAATCTCTATGTATATGTGTTTTATGTGTTATGCTATTGCATTGTTTATTTTCTGTGTTTTAGAATTCATATGCAGGTAATTTTTGTACGGGGTTAAAACCTACATTTGGTATCAGAGCAGTTTTGGCTTCAAGGGGACGCCTTTGTTGTTAAGGGGTTTCGCTCAGACCTGTAGTAGACCCTATTCAATGGGAGATCTGCGAGATCGATTTTGGTGGTGAAAGAAGATGGCGAGCAGTGGAAAGATAGAGATCGAGAAATTTAATGGTTAGAGTTTTGAGTTTTGGAAACTCAAGATGGAGGATATGTTGGTGGATAAAGATCAGTGGATCGTAGTAGATTCGGGTACTAAACCAACGGGAGTGTCCAATGAAGAATGGAAGAAGTTGGATTGGAAGGAAAAGAGCATAATATTATTGTGCATCTCAGATTCAGTATTGCTGAATGTAACAGGGGAAGCTACGGCAAAGGCTTTGTGGGACAAGTTAGGGACTTTATACCAATCTAAGTTTCTGGTGAATAAACTGTTCCTGTAGAAAAAGTTGTATAACTTGAGGATGAAAGTTGGAGACTCGGTGACAAAGCATCTGAATGAATTTAATACTGTGGTAAGTTAGTTAGCATCTGTTGATATTAAAATTTCAGATGAATATAAGTGCATCAGTTTTTTGTGTTCTCTACCAGATTCGTGGGATAGTCTGGTTATTGCAATAGGTAGCAATGTAACTGCCTTGTAGTTTGATGAAATACTCTCATCCTTGATGACAAAGGAGATGAGACAGAAAAATATGGAGAGCCAAAATGGTGATGCCTTGTCTGTATGAGAACGGTCCCAGAACAGAAACAAAAATAAGTCGTCGAGTGGGAGATCTAAATCTAGCGGGAGATCTAAATCTCCAGGAAAACCTGTAAAAGTGGTGTGCTAGAAATGCAGAAAGGAAGGGAACTACAAAAGGGACTGTAAATCTAAATCTCCTAACAAAGGAAAGGGATCTGATGAGGATCCTTCTACAGAGGCGAAAACCACCTCAAATGAAGGTGGGGATGTGTACTTGGCTTCTTCAAGTACACATGTAGATCATGAGGAATGGTTGATTGACTCAGGTGCATCCTTTCACTTCACTCCCCATAGAGAGTGGTTTTGCGAGTATGAGAAATATGATGGTGGTGATGTCTTCCTAGGGGATGATAAGAAGGCTAGAATCATTGGTCACAGAAAAGTAAAATTGAAGTTGCAAGGTGGAAGGGTTAGAACACTTCCAGGTGTTCTACATATTCCTGCATTGGCCAGAAATCTGATTTCTGTAAGAAATTTGGAGGATGCAGGTGTAAAAATAGTGTTTGAGAAGGATACCTGCAAGATGGTTCGGGGAGCACTGGTATTGATGCAGGGAGTTCAGATTGGAACTCTGTACAAGTTGTAAGGTAGCACTGTCATTGATGGGTTCTGTGGTCCCTGAAAGCAAAGCGGAAAATCTAGTGGTCTCTAGAGAGAAGACCATGTTGTGGCATCAAAGACTTGGACATATTGGAGAGAAAGGTCTTCGAATACTTCATGGTAAAGGTATGGTAGAAGGTATGAGTAATAGCTCTCTGGATTTTGATTTCTGTGAAAATTGTGTATATGGGAAGCAGAATCGGGTGAGCTTCCCCTCTGGTAGTAAGAGGGCGAAACAGATATTAGAACTTGTGCACAGTGATGTGTTTAGACCTGTGAAGGTTCCATCACTGGGTAAGTTTATGTACTATGTATCATTTATAGATGAATTTTCAAGGAATACATGGATACATTTCCTTAAGAAGAAATCTGAAGCCTTTGATAGGTTTAAAGAATTTAAGGCTCTTGTGGAAAAACAGACAAAGAAGTAGATAAAAGTGTTGAGGATAGATAATGGTGGAGAGTTTTGCAGCAAGAAATTTGAAGAATTCTATAAGAAGTGTGGTATAGCACGACAGAATACTTCTCCATATACACCTCAACAAAATGGAGTTGCAGAAAGAATGAATAAGACGTTGATGGAAAGGACAAGAAGCATGCTCAATGGTGCCGGGTTAGGACAAGAATTTTGGGTAGAGGCAGTGGATACTGCATGTTACCTGGTCAACAGGTCACCTTCATCAGCATTGGTGGATAAGACTCCACAAGAGGTATGGACTGGTAAGAAACCCTCTCTTTCACATATGAGGGTATTTGGATGTGATGCATATGTACATGTTCCAAAGGAGAAATGAACGAAGTTGGATAGAAAATCTAAAAAGTGCATCTTTATTAGGTATAAGGACGTTTAAAGGGGTATAAGCTTTGGAACCCAATCACACGGAAGGTTGTGTACAACCGATATGTGGTGTTCAGAGAGGTAAAAGATGTTATTAAACATGAAGTCCGACCAAAGGAACCTGAGAAGATAGAGTTTGAGGTTAAGGAGGAAGAATCAGACTCTATAGCAGAGGAGGAATCAGAAGATGAAGAGCCACAAACTCCAAGTGTGAGAAGATCAGTTTGAGAAAGAAGGCAACCAAAAAGGTATAGTCCATTTTCTTTCTGTTCAAATTTTGCTTTATCTATTACTAACGATGATCCCATAATTGTGAAGGAAGCAATAGATTCAGAGGATGGAAAAATCTAGAAAGAGGCCATGGTTGATGAAATGGCATCTTTGCACAAAAATGAGGCTTGGGATCTAGTGGAGTTGCTGGCTAGAAGGAATCCCATTGGAAGAAAATGGGTGTTCATGAAGAAGACAAATGTAGAAGGAAAGGTGGAGAAATACAAAGCTTGGTTGGTAGCAAAAGGTTATTCCCAGGTGTCGAGAATTGATTTTGGTGATATTCTTTCTCCTGTTGCCAAGGTAACTTCTATTAGATTACTTTTATCTGTTGCTGCTGCTTTTGATTTTGAGGTAGAACAGATGTATGTGAAGACAACATTTCTTCATAGGGATTGGAAGAGGAAATATACATGAAGCAACCTAAAGGCTTTGTGGTGAAGGGTAAGAAAGAGCTAGTATGCAAGTTAAAGAAGTCTCTGTATGGGTTAAAACAGTCACCAAGGATGTGGTATCAGAAATTTGATACATTTATATGGGGACTTGGCTTCACCAGAAGAAAAGTAGATCACTGTGTGTATTTTAAACTAATTAGTGACCATGTTATTTATCTGGTCTTGTATGTGGATGATATGTTGCTGGTTGGAAATGACGAAGAAATTATCCAGGATTTGAAGACCCAACTGTCCTCCAAATTCGACATGAAATATCTTGGTGCTGCAAACTATATTTTGGGCATGGAAATTAAAAGAGATTAGGCAAAGAGGAACCTCTGGTTAAGCTAGAGGAAGTATGTCGAGACAATACTGCATAGGTTTAATATGTAGGATAGTAAACCGGTGAAGGTTCCTATTCCTGTAGGTGTGAGTTTATCTGTTGAACAGTGTCCCAAGACAAAAGAAGAGGAAGAAGACATGTCCTGTGTTCCATATGCAAGTGCAGTTGGTAGCTTGATGTATGCAATGTTATGTACTAGACCAAACATTGCACATGCAGTGGGAGTATTGAGTAGGTTTATGTCAAAACTAAGGAAGGAGCACTGGACAACAGTGAAACGGGTTCTCAGGTATTTGCGTGGCACTAGTGATTATGGTTTGTGCTACCAAGGAAGATCAGGATTGGACAGAATTTTGGATATTCGTGGCTTTGTTGATGTAGACTAGGCTGGAGATCTGGATCATAGAATATCTACAAGTGGGTATGTGTTTAACCTATTTGGAGGTGCAGTCAGTTGGATAAGTAAGAAATAATCTGTAGTGGCACTATCAAATACAGAGGGAGAATACATGGCAGCCACTCATGCAAGCAAGGAAGTAGTTTGGTTGCAGAGATCGTGTTCAAGTATGGGGTTAGTATAGGGAGCTATAACGATAGACTGTGACAACCAAAGTGCAATTTTCTTGGCTAAGAACCCCGCATATCATTCAAAGACAAAGCACATTGATGTTCAGTATCACTTTGTGAGGGATATGATAGAAGAAAAAAAGGTGTTGCTGGTAAAGGTGGACACTTTGAAGAATACTGCAAATGGATTGACAAAATCTGTGAGCTCTGAGAAGTTCTCTTGGTGTAGAGAGACTATGGGTGTTTCAGGGCTGAAAAAATGACTAAGCTCTCTTGTGGCCCCTTATGGAAAGAAAACAACAAGTGGGAGAATGTTGGGTTGTGTTATATTGTTTCCACGACTAGCCCACGTAGTTAACTGGGGGGTTAGAGGGGGGGTGGAGCCCCCCTTCGTTGCACCAATTATGTAGCAGGGGGGGTCACAGGGGGTTTAAAGTGTACCCGTAACCCCACTTTATGGGCTCCAGGGCAGCAGCCCAGAAAATTTTGGTTTTGGACCCTATGTTAGGATGGGTGGACCCACCTATGGTTTTGTGCATGATTTTCGCACATGTTTTTGGACACGATGGTTTTCGGTCCATGGTATTGGACGCGATGGTTTTCGGTCCATGGTATCGGATGCTTTGGCATGTATAAATATGTATTATAACATTGAAGGGAACAATAATGAAAAATCAAGCTGGTAGTCTTGGTTTTGGGATCTAGGGGAAATCTCTGTGTATATGTGTTTTATGTGTTATGCGCTTGTATTGTTTATTTTCTGTGTTTTAGAATTCTTATGCAGGTAATTTCTGTATGGGGTTAAAACCTACAGACTCAAACCATCCAAACACACATGTTCAACATGACTGACCAATGGTGTAAGCGACAAGCGCAACATTCGTGAATGATCATTGATGAACCGTGACGATGCTTGTGCGCTAGTGGATGTGACTCCGTGTGTGATTGCGACAATTTCTTTCATAGAGGACATAATAAGTACACATGAAGCGAAGACTTTGAGCATAACCAAAACATGGTTGCATTCATGGCTTATACACCAACATGTAAAACATTGAATGAAATGAACAAGCAAGGCAGATGAAATGATTCACATGGGCTAACAGAGTGAACCTGAGGGTGTGTAGTCATCAAGTGAAACTCCCAAGGGAGGCTCTGAAATTGGGTGCAGGCCAAAATTTTGGAGGGTGGTTGTAGCCGCTGCAACACTTAGCGACACACTGGTAGAACTCCAGCTTCTCTGTTTTGGTTCATTACTAGCACAGGGCCTTCGTGTTTCTAGGAGTATTGAATTGTTATGTAGGTTACTTCGTCTTCCCCACTTACCCCATCGACATACATGGTTGAAATTTTTCCAACTCAGTTAAACACAAATAAAAGCTCAGCTTGATCACAATGTTTCAAATTCGAGAAGGGTAATTTAGCTCACGAGTTGAAGATTTTTAGAGTACAAGTTTTCATCTCTGGTGTTTCTCTGCTATCAGCGGGTCTGGACAGTATCCTGGTGGAGTCATGTAGGAACACACACATTTCTCCACTACCAGCGAGCCTGGTCGGTACCCCGGTGGAGTTGCACACTTCACCTCTGTGTGCAAGAAGCCTTTCTCTTCTTTCGCCTTTGTATTTTTCAAGAGGAATGTGCATAGGCACTTATTTATTTTTGGGGCTGAAGAGGAATCCTGACTTATTGAGAGTAGAAGATGTTGTTCCTTCAGAGAAGCATGTAAAACCTACGAGATAGGTTTTCTCGTTTATATTTTCCCCTTCTATGTTTCTACTAGTTGGATGAGCTTGAACACACAGTGCAGAAGGTTGAGTATAGGCATGGGGATTCCCAGTGTGGACACAAGTTCATGGTTGGACCAAAACTTCCCTTGCAGATGGTTCGTATTTTCCATCAAGACTTCATTGGCCGAAGGTTATAACCAAGCATAGAGAAGACGGACACAAGACTGCCCAAGTGTTGCAGTGTCACAAGTCTCTTCAAATTTCAGCCACATACTCTATTCATGACTATTTGTCCAAGATGGGTATGACAATTAACATCGACAAGGCTAAAATCATGATAATTAAATCCAAAAAGATCACCCATGGAAATTTCCTCTCTGATAACAATGGCTTGGAACAAGTCTCTTCTTATAAATATTTGGGTATTAACATTCTTTATCAGCTCAAATGGAATTACAACATTGAGAAAATGATTATTGGAGAATGGAAAGCTTATTATAAGCTTGAAAACAACTACAAGGATGTCGACCTTTGTATTTGGAGTAAATAACAATTCTTCTTTGAGACCCTCTTTACCCCTGTTGTCCTATATGGTTGTGAAGTCTGGGGTTGTAGTATATCCATAGGGTCATGGAGAAACATTGAGATGATTCAAAAGAAATTCATAACCTACAATCTCAAGGTCAAGGGAAATACCCCCTATCTCATTGTCCTGATTGAAGCTAGCCTCTCCCTTATTGAAAGCAAGGCTATGTTTAAGTATCTAATGTATAAGAAGAATATTTACAACATCGAATCCAAGAGGCTTCCTAAAATTGCTTCTAACTTTAGTCAAAACCCCCACCTTCGCCTCAAGCATGTGTGGCATAAGGATGCCCAATCTTGGCTCAACCATTGGGGGATAAATGAGGAGATCATCCTGGGAAGCAAGGATAGTGTCAAAGATATTATCACCTCCAAATTTAAGGATAAGCTATGGGATGATAAGGAGTTGGAGGGTAAAAGGAAGCTAAGATATTATAAGGAGGTGATCAACCCCACCCTTGAGAACCAGAATTATCTTTCTATTTTGACCAGCTTGAAGAAAAATATGAACATCGCTAAGATTATAACTAATTCTCATGAGCTTCGAAGTGAAACCAAGAGGTGGTCGACTACCAAGACTCCCTAGGAAAATAGAATTTGTCATCTTTGTGATACTAAGAGGGTGGAGGATGAAAAACACTTTCTTTTCGATTATCCATGGACCGACACTTACTCACATCCACTCTCATTTCCCTAACATTTGTCACACTTCCAATCTTCTTGACTTGTTAAGTCAACCCAACTATAGTGATCTTGGTGCGCTTCTTTCCTTTCTTTTTGAGCATAGAAATAACATATTTAAGAATTACAATTATATTCTTCTTCTTCATAAGGTCTTATAGACTACATTGGTCTTAGTGGACATTAATCTTCATCATCATGATCATTAAACTAGCAAATATTTTAGAGAAATTATGTACAATCATTGTTTACATATTGAATCATATAAGTTACCTTGAAATAGACAATGATTTAGGAAAATTATTCATAGTCATTGGTTATGTATTTCTAGAGATTTTACATGTCATTTTGAATTATTATGGATTTCTTGATTAGCATACTCAAATGCGTTAGTTATAATATATTTTGAAGAGGAGCAATTACCCACAACTTTCAAAGGAAACAAATTTGAACACACTTTTACTTTTAAAAAGGGATTTGGGAGGATTCTAATATTTTAAGTAATAGTAATATAAAGGGAAAGAAATAATAATATACGAGGTATGTTCTTGGAAGAAATTTATCATTGTTTAACAAGTCATATGACAAATCTCTCTGGCTAGCATCTCAAGATTTGAAAGGTCAAAGCCTAGTCGTGCTCGGATTCAATTATGGATTTATGGAATACATAGGAACCATGGTAAATGCCCATTTGAAAATTCCATTTCCAACCGTGAAAGAGATCCATTTTATAAAAAATGAGATCTATCACTAAACAAACTAAGTAAAGATCTAAAAATCAAACAAAATTTTATTTTATTTTATTTTTTATTTTTATTTTCTCTGTATTCAAGCTTATGTGATCCATAATGAATTAAGCAAAGTCTTTTCGTAGAAATCACATAAGAGAAATTTTTGGTCGTTTTGAACCAACAAGTGTGGTTCATCATCAAGACGAGATGAAGAGGCAGACCATGGCAAAGGCTTAAATAGAGAGCAATGTAGAGACATATTTTCAAGTAACGACAATATTTGAACAATAATATTTAAATTATGATATTAATTTATTAATATATTAATATATTAAAAACAAATATTATTAAGTAATGACTATATTAAATAAGAAAATATTTAAATAATGATATTATTTTATTAATTTATTAAAATATTAATAGGTAACGAATATATTAAACAACTAGTTTTTGAAAAATAATATTTAAATAATGATATTAGTTTATTAACTTATTAAAAATATTAATATGTAATGGCTATATTAAACGGCTAGTTTTTGAAACATAATATTGAAATTAATTTATTAAAACCAAATATTACTAGTTTTTGAAAAATAATATTTAAATTGTGATATTAGTTTATTACTTTATTAAAAACAAATATTAATAAGTAACCGACAACAAGTTTCTTAGAAATAATGATGTGAGTTAGGATGAAGGCATTATTTTTCTAGCATGCCCAGAGATCCATATTCCACTCACTTAGTCTCATACTATGTTTTTATGTGAGAGTCTATAAGCACCATGCAATATGTGCTTATGTTAGAGTGGGTGAGCACATGAGTTTCAACCTTCAAACTTCATAATTTAGGGTCTACTGTGTGAGTATAACTTGTTTTTATCTCTGAGTCTATAAGCACCATATAGTATGGCCTTATGTTAGAGTTTCATCTTCTTCCCAACATTTTTTATCTTCTACAAAATTGCTTATATAAGATATAAAGTTATAAATATATATTTAATAAATATCTTTGTCTATCCTATAGAAATACATATATAAATGGATATCTCTCATAGAATCTCTCCTTATATATATAAACCTGTAAATTTTCATTTCATCTATTAAATTTAAAAATTAATTAAAGATCGATAATAACATGCAGATTTTAAAATTAAGAATATTTGAGCGTTGAAAAACAAAACACGGTTACATACCCATCGAATTTAACAACTAAAAAAATTTAGTATTCACAATTTTTTTGGTTTTCTCTCTAAATTTTTAAATACATCTTATATACATGGTTTACATGGTTTGAAATATTTATGGCACATTTAATGTGGAGCTTTGTCTCATCCATGGGGTATTAACTCTGGGATGATTGGTTGTTGTTGTTCGGAGTGGCTTTGGACGTACGTCGACTGGAAGCGGGCAAGCTCTGAGCAAGTGCGCTTCGTGTGCTTCTGCGAAGGGTCACCTGACACCTACTTCACCTGAGTCCCTCGCTCCGTCCTACCCGAAAGCACTGGTCTTTTCGAAACCTGAAACCCTCTATCAGTCCGAGGTGCTACACGAACACCCTCGTTTTGTCAAAACCCTAATCCCTCCGGGGTCCCAACGCCCGCTTAGCAGTCACCTCCAAACTTTAGTGCATAATGATAAGTAGCGGGGCGATTGAGGAAGAATGGGGTGGACCCTGCACCACTGGAATGAGCCTCAGACCGTGCTTGGTAGGGGACTCATGGCACATGGGTTGGGGTCCACATGTATTTGCAGAGAAGGAAGGATACCTTTCAAGTTCCATCACCTTCATTAGCTTCTGAGTCTTTCAAGTTCCATCACCTTCATTGGCCTTTCAGACTGCATGGGCCTGATTGCATTATCCATAGCCGAGGGATGCAGAGGGCCTGTGACAACTTACACCTCAACTTTTTATTGTAAAGTAGAAAATTAAGAATTGGTTTAGTTTTGATGGTCGTAATGTGGAACTTATATGGATCGTAGATTTTGGGAAAATCTTATTCACAGCAGTTAGGTCCATTCTAGATTTTTAGAATATCCTGGTAAATTTCTAGAATATATCAAAATCTTATGAACAGCAGCCTAGTCGATTTGGCCTCGCTATTATCCATTGTCCACAATATTTGCAAATTCTACGATCTGACGGTGGTCTGGCTACTGTCAGTTACTTGGAATATTTCCAAAATTTTCAATTATGATACACCATAAAACATAATGTATGCAATATTCTAACCACATGGTTCTTCAATGGTTTCTATTTGACAATTTGTAACCGTCGGGATTTTGATCGTGGTACAGATTTGAAGATCAAATTACAACCAGAATATAGAATTAGAACTGATACAAAGAAACGACCAGTCTTCGACTGATTCCGTCTTGGATGCCGAGAAAGTGAGTGTGACTTAGAAATGGAATACAATCACGTGAGCTTACTGCTCACACTCTCAAGTAACGTCGTCACCATGACGAATATGTAGGGCAGATCAGACAAGTACATGACCAAACTCTCAGCGCGGCAGGCTGCCACTGCTTCCTAGTCTGACAGTTCTTCCTCTGGATTTAAGGTGACACCGATGGCAGGTGATTAAGCAATTAAAAAAGGTTGCAGGACGCTATTTTTATGTTGATTGTAATTGATATTTGAAATTTATACACATGAATAAAATTAATTGTTTAATTTTAATTATACTCGTTAAATTTTCTAAATATTTGATGACCTTTGATTATATTTATTGAGAATAAATTCTCAAGATAATTTAAAATTTGTAGTCACTTCCAAACCATTGATCTCAAAAATTTGTAGTTACCACCAAACCATTGATCTCATAAATTTGAAGTAGTCACTCTCAAACCATTGATCTTACAAAGCTTGATGGTAATTGAAAATTTACATTTTCTAAATGGTTTTTGGAATTGAAAAATCTAAGTAGTTATTATTTTTCAAAATATTTTTGGCTTGTTATAAACTCACTATAGATTCATCTTAAATACGGATCTAAGATGAACAAAGGATCCAATTTCTTCTAGTGTAATTTTTTTTATGAGGTGACATTTTTTAAATGTTTGTATAGTTATTTAATTTTTTTTTATTTTTAGTTTTTTTTTTTTAATTTTTATTTTGGCCGACATTAGCAAAATTTCAATTTTGATGAGGGACGGAAAGGGTTGGACAGGGTTACACATCAGCTGTAGAATGAGCCTCTTGGCTCAAAGACATAAAATTATTCCCAATACAAATGAAAATTAAAATAAAAATCATTTTTCAAATTCAAATGAAAATGATTACAAAGTTTTTTTAATTGAAGGGTAGAGAAGCTTTTATAATATGTTCTATTTTTCATGATAGTTCAAGAAAAGGAAGAAGTTATCATTGTTATCTAAGAGAATCTTGTTGATATGGATCTCATGTATACATGTATCAACTATTTATTGAAATTGCATATTAGCAAGTGGGCATTGATGATCAAAATATCCTCTTACTTATCATATAGGAGAGACAAACCCAACTAGAATCAGTTCCACATCCTCTTGCTACTTGGACTTATAGTGGTACTTACCAATCTTCTATGGCTCCACTTGTGGATCTTCTTTCTACCTACACCACTTGCTTATACTTGCTGCCCATTTTGCTTTCTCTACTAGCTTGGATCTATGAATAATACTTCCATGTTTTGTTTATATGTACTTAATATGATGGCATGATAGTGAGCACCCTAGATCAAAATTGACTCAATGCAGGTTTTGAATCCTTGTTATAAGGAATTAAATGTTACACAATTAGTGTTCAATCCAAACATTCATTTTTGTTGACAAAAAATAATGTTATTTATGTATTCTTTTGTAGATGATGTTCTTCATCATAATGTACATGTGCATCAAGCATTAGACCTAACAACAAAATATTCTAGTAGGTTATATTTCTTTTATGGAATTATTTGTTCTTAGAGGTTTTAAATAGTTAGTTGTTGGTTTTTCATTAGACATTGCATTGATATTTGTAAAATAATCCTATATTTTGATTGTCTTTAAGAACTCATTGTACTTGTTTAAATAATTGGACCAATTAACTTGTAAGCAATAAGAACATTTTTAGCTAGAGCTATGACATCTGAGAAATGAAATATTAAATAGTCTTATTGGATTCCCCCTATATAACTCCTATATACAATTTTTGACTACCCAACCGACTCCCCTCTCATTTTTAAATGATATGGGCCCCTCTTTTTATTTATTTGTCTCTTTTGATTTTTATAAATAATTTTCAAAATGAAATGTTGATAATGGTTTAAAGTAGAAGTTTTGAACTAGATTGTGATATGACTCTCTTTTCATTTGATAATTGACATGTTATGAGGTTCAAAGAACTAGAAGACTTAGTTCAAGTCGTATTGACTATGATTACTAATCATTTTTGTTATATCACATTGTGCATTCTTTTTTGTTACAATAACAACTTCACCTATATCTTTTGAGTCATTTCATGAGGTCATAAATTTATTTAACCAAGCCAAACATGTTGATGTCAAAGTTTCCATTATGGTTAATATATACTTTTGTTTTGATTTTGGGCTTACATTGTGCGCTAGTCATAGTGGTTTTTGTATTATATATGTCAATGAATTATATGAGCTTGATGGTGACAAACCTCTTCATAATATGGGTCTATTTGTTCTACAAAGTGTTTATATGTCTGTCATTTTATGGCCTTGTTATATTCTTTATCATTATTCAGCTCTTTGATTAAGGTTTCAACTCATTGTTATGGTTCAATTTTCATTGTATTTAACAATAAATCTGTGGTTATGTGTGTCACTAACTATAGTATTGAAGCTTCTTGATGCATCGTACGATGGAATAATATGTGGAAATCATAAAAAAATCTAATGAGATTTGTTTTGATTGAAACATTTGTGACTTATGGTGACCTAGCATATTACATCTAAGTTGTTAACTATGGTTTTTGACACCTGTTCACATTATTCAGTCTCACCATGACTTGAATTCTCAAGTTCTAAAACTCGTAGAGATATCATAGTTATTGTTAGGTACATTTGTCATGTCAGTCATCTAATTCATCCCATAGCCTTTTGTTTCCCCATCCAATGCATTTGATTTCTCCTAGGATTTGCATGCTACTCTGCAGGATTTTAGGATTTTTCACCTTCATTATGTTCATTTCACATCCTGTTCATATCGAGTTCCAACCAAAATTCCACTAGAATTTCAGCCATGCCACCTGTAATTAGAACATAGCAAGTTGGAAGTGAAATCATCGAGACATATGATGAATATTTGGCATTGTTTCAACAACTTAGATGGAGGGAATTTATCCAAATTTTGGAAGTTTCAGTGAGGGAGTAGTTAAATATTTTTCCTAGACCTTTAATGGGAAGAAGGCAAAGGTTGGTGACCTAGAGATGAAAGTGGATGTGGAATTTAGAACTAAAGTGACACATCTTCCCATTAACCGGGAGAACCGGTTACAGAATTGTCTTGCATGTTAAATACCTTACAAGACATTTCTAGCTAGCAAGAGCCATACATACAATGTCCAGAGTATGTTTGTTTCTTTCCTCAAACCTAAGTGGCAAGATCTGTTGTTTTTTTGTGTAGTTACATTACATGTGAGGGGCATTATGGATTAGTGTTTATTTATGATATGCTTCTCCTCATGTTAATTTGGGATATAAACTTAATATTCCATATGATTTATACAAAAACCTGGCCAAAATGTCCTAATCTTATCAAGCCCAACATAATAACGCTGACAATTTCCTATTCCACCACGACCTTATTTGTATTTTGGTGAAGCATCATTAGACTAGAAAGGGCGATGTGTGGGATATGTTCCTCCAGAAAGGGTATCAAAAACCCCAAAGTGTTGAGTATCTACTTCTCACAGCTAGGTTTTCAAACCATCATCCACCAATTGACCCAGTTCCACCTTTTTCTTATATTGTAGATGAGGATGATCCTGATGAATCTTCCCACGCAGAGAAGTTGGATTTATTTTACAGTAATGGGGTGGAAATCCCAGAAACTACGCCTACTCATGTAGCCAGGAGTATGGCTAAGAATTTTGATTTACACCATGTCAAATTGGAACTAGAGTTTAGGGAAAAAGATGAGTTAAAATCTTCGAATTGTATCCCTAAATTTAAGCCTGCAAAACAATAAGAGGGTAGTCATCCCGAGTATAACTCTTAGTCTAAAGTAAAATTTAAACAAACCAAAAGAAAGATATCAAGGGATCGACATAATAGGCCAAACAACATCCCTATAGAGGAGGTCTTCTTCAATTTAGAAGCGAACCTTCACCGAATAAGAACAAGCCTAACACCACTAACAACTTTGGTTTTGCTGACAATGATACATTTGTGCATGGTGGCAATAGTAATTTGGTAAAGACTCTTCATAGAAATTCCAACTCTATTCCATCCCTCCTTGATATGTATTGGCACCAACAGTTTCTTGTTATAATGCCTCGCCTAACGCATCATATTAATGAGTTGTTAGAGGCAAACGACCAACTTAAAGACGTAAATCAATTAAGAGAAGGTCAAAGTAAATTGAAATATATTAAATCTGAAGTAAAACTGAGTCAGGAGATACTCATATAATCATTAAGTCTTTGAATGTAAAGGTTTTTATCTCTCCATATTCGAATCGTGCTTAATAAAGACTTTTGGTTTATCTATGTTTCAGGAGATTTCTTATATATGTTTTTGTTTTGATTTCATTTACTAAATTTTAAATGGCTGATACACAACCTTGATTCTACAGGAACCTTTGTTTTATATTAATATAAGTTGTTAATTTAATTTTCATTATTTGTTGATAGGTTGTTCTTGTGATGGTATTAGTTTCAACGAAGCGATTATTTTGGATGCCTTTTAGCTGTCTCAATTCATGCAAGGATGACTTGTTAGTCCTTCTATGTCTATTCCTTTCAACAAGTTAGGATACAATTGGTGGGTCAAACACAATGTATTGAAAAAATAGTTTTAATTTTGTAGATTTAGCTTTGAACATAATTAGGTTCTTGGGCCTATATAAAAACCCTTTAAGTTTGAAGATTAAAGAGAAGGAGGAGAGAACATTGAAAAATATGTTGGACAAATATACACTAACTGTGGGAACATTTTAATATTTTTTGTAAGTTTGTTGATGTGGTTTCATTCAATGGACTAATACTTATATGAGTCTTATTCTCCACTGATTATTTCTTTTATTATCGTCTTCTTAGTTGTCTGTAATTTAAATTTTGATAATTTTGAAGACAACATATTGTCATTCAGTGACTTGGATCCAAGAATAGACCATGCATTTCATTGCATTTATTTTTATCCATATTAGTCCAATTTATGTTATTCATATTACATTGTTAACATCCTTTTGGGGACTTATTTCCTATTGTCGCTATGATCAACGCCCTCCAAAATTTTTCTCACGCTTGAATTTTGGAGCCTACTAAGGATCTTATGATCTGTCTCCCTATAGTTTCTCAATGATCATTCAATTTTTTGTAACTTTTCACGTCTTCTTCCTAGTTTCAAACCGTCTAGTCACTTGCACTCACATGCACAGTCTTCGATGATTTCATGAGAACACTTCCTTTATGAAATATTTAAAAAGTATAGCACCATCCACTAAGACAATGCCTATGTGATATTCAACTCATGTCTACAGTTAGCGTGCACTCTCGTTGAAATTCTCCCTCACTTTGGTTCCATTTGTACTTTTATTTTGGTGAGTTTTCTCAAGTGTCTTTTTTGTGCATTTTTTATTTAACATATGTTGCTTTCACGTTTGGGACTGTCGTTTTTTCTCATTTTCACTTTGATAAGTGTCACTTTCATGTTATATTTCTCTCTGGCATGTGTCAATTTTAAGCTCATTCACATTTTACAAGTGTCATATTCATGTTTTCCTCCTCTCGTAGTTGTCGTTTTTGTTGTTTTCACACCTGCATGAGTCACACCCTTGCATATTATCAAAGTTAGGTATGCACACTCTTATGCATCAAATGGTATTACATATCATTAGAATATGTGTTAGACACACACCTTTTTGTCCCAATCATCATGTCTATTGTAGTTGGTGTTCTAAGTGTTGTAATGTGTCATTTCAACTATCACACTTAGAAAGAGGTGTCGCGTTGTTGTTGTTTTATGGTGTGGCTATTTTTCATCAGTCCTATGCATTCTATTTGCTTGTATTGATGGAATTTATATGTGTGATCCAAGATTGAGTTGTGTTAGGATGCATTTCTTTGGCCTACTATGCTAGTCCCACACTTAGCCATTGTGAGAGATTTTCTTAGTCCTTGAGCCCAACACAAGTTTTAAAGGCTTTAATCCTCTTCCTATGTGATAAGTGAAACTTGTACATTAGCCTCATTGACGTATATTTCCTCACATACTTGTGCACTAAGTCTTTTCTAAGGTATCCTCCCTCTCATGGTGCATTATTACTTCCTAAGGTAAGTCACCTAGCCTTGTGTTGCCTCCCTAAATGAAAAGTGCATTCCAGATGAACAAGTAGCTACTGCTGGAGAGATTTGTGCCCTTCCAAACATGAGCACACTTCAAAAAAATAAAGCGCACTTCAAACTCTTAGTGAAAAGAACACCTCAAAATAACAATGACCTTATCTCCTCTAAAAAGCACCCTCAGGACAAACAAACACCTTCTTCCCTTAAAAATCCCAATCTGAGAGCCTAAGCACACTTCAAAACAACGAGCACACTTTAGGACCATGAGCGCACTCCTTTGACTCAAAGAACTGCACCCTCTTTGAGTGCATGAGCACATCCTGAAGACTTGAGTGTTTCTCCTTTATTTGTTTGGCATGTGTCCTGGCACCCTCCTAGTCTCATGAGCACATAAGTGCACCTTGAATTCCTGAAGGCCTGAAGCCTCACTCCTTCATCTCTTTGGAGTGTGCCCTTGTGCCCACTTATTCTCTTTGAGCGCATGAGCGCACCTCGAAGGCTTGAAGGCCTGAAGCCTCACTCCTTCATCTCTTTGGAGTGCACCCATGTGCCCTTGAGCTCTCCCTATATTCTTTGAGTGCACAAATGAACCTTGAAGTCCTCTTATGAGCCTTAATGAATTTGATCGTGCCCTCCTAATCAAGCCATATTTTTTTAACCTTCTCATAGGCCTATCATGAGCTAATTATTCCATGAGATAGGTAGTGATACAATACATTTTTTAATATTGATTTTGCCTTGCCATGAATGATCTTAATTAGTATGAGTACTATCTTAGTATGACAAGGTGATGCTCAAATAATATAGTAAATAATAAGCACAAAGAAGAACAATCATGACGACATGAAGAAAATTATGGACCGATATAGAAAGAAGACATTACATTATGACTAAAAGGATTTTGATGTTGATCAAATACACTTTAGAGGGTGAAGATAAGAAACAAAGTGGATCTTTCATAAATATGAAGCATAAATCATATATATCATCAAGAATTCAAGATGACGCAACAAGGAAGACAACTTGGCATCACCACCTCATCATGAAGTCCATGTGTTACAAATCCATTTGGGCACATCAACCCCAACTAACAGATCGGTACTATTAGGGCCCATCAACCCATAATGCAATTGTTACATGCCCTAAAGAACTCAAACATCAGAATGCCTCACTTCCCTAGAAGTTCCATCACTGAAATCATCCAGAAACTGCCTCTAAGAAGATTAGCACAGGTAGGCCTTCATTAGGGTGCGCTGCAATGAAAACCATACACTGAGAGGGTGCTATGCAGCGCACTTGGTCCCTCTTTGGCCTACACTAGGCGAGTTTGAGCGAATTTATGTGAGGGTTTGAAAGATTCCTTATCCATTGGGTGCCTCTAGAAGTTTCTCAAGGCTATCCACTCCTTTGAGCTCGTATTTGGATGAGGAAGGGAGTTAAGGAACATCAATCCCTTTATCCCTTCCTCCATGGAACTAAATTCTAAGTTTGGGAGGGCATTCATTATCACCAATTATGGCATAACTTCCTTCATTCACCTATAAGAAGACCACTCATCTAAGTGATCAGGGGCTGGAAATTATTGAATTTTAGGGAGATGATGTTAGTATGAGACTTGAGTTGATTGCAAGTGTTGTAATGATATCAAAGTGTCTTGCTTGTTATGAGGAGAGGATGGCATTGAACTAGAGGAGTGATGCTGAATCAGGAAAATTGGGTTGTAACTCTTCCTTTTACTAATAAAGTGTTCAAAGCTTTTTCCATATGCTTGTGTTATTCATTGATACTTTCATATGTTTATCGTGTTCTTGATTCCATGTTATCTTTAATCAATAGATCATTATCATATGCTTTGATGGGTTCTTGTTTCTGTCTGTGTGCAGGTATTTCTCAAGCGGCTTAAGTACAGGAAAGAGTGACAGAATTAGTCAAGGGAGATAAGGAACAAGCGAAAGCTACAAGTAGGTTTCTCTGTTCTCTTATTTTATCTATTGCTTATAGAAAAGGTAGAGAATACTTTGAACTATTGTTCTAGACTTAGCTACTAGTCTAGATGTTTGAGCGTTTATCTGTAGAAACTAAAACTTCCCAAAACACCATGTCATTGTTGTCAAGTTGTAACTTGCACAAGTATCATCATAGTGGTCAATGTATATCCATGTGTCATGCCACATCATCATGTGGAATGCACTGATTTATTCTTAAGAAAAGCACAAAATGTAATATGTGGAAGTCCAAGAGTCATATGTGGAACATGAAGAGTCACTTAGTCATATGTGGACAAAATGTCTTTAGCATAAGTCAAAAAGTCATTTAGAATTTCAAGAGTTACATAGAATTCCAAAGGTCATAATTGAAGTCCAAGAGTCATCAGGGTAACTCAAGGGTCACGGGTATATGAAAGGTCATCCTGGTTGTTATAAAAGAAACCTCATAACTCAAGAAAGGGGATTTTGGAGGCTTAAGTTCTGGAGAGCTAGCCTTTTCTTCTCTACTTAGCATAGGAGAGAAAACTATTCTTTGGAGAAGTAAGAAGTGACTTAATGTTCCAGTATTGGAACTAGTGCCTAAGCACTATTGTAACTAGTGCCTCACTATTGTAACTGTGTACTTGGATATTTCACCTAAAATTGAAGCTCAATGAGCCGACATATTTTCATCCATGTATTGTGAATGTCTTAGGAATATTCTTGGGATGTTTATGTTATATGTTGTGTTCATATGTACTAGAGAATTCAAACTATTTCGGTGGCTTTGATACTCATCTTGTTGAATGTGTGTTGTTTTTCACTTTATAATCGTTATGTGAACTATTTTTCTGACGAGTCCTTTTATGCTCCCGCGTGTCTTTCTTAGGTTAGTACTATTACTTCCTAGCATAGGCTCAATTTTTGTCTCCATCTCATGAAGGTCTCCTTTAATACATTGCAATCAGTGTTTCACAATGTCAACTTATTTGCTTATTCAAGAGTTACATATATGATCTCTTCTGTTATTTGTTGAAACCAAGACAAACATTTGTTTTATGGTGGCCAGGTCGATACTATGGATGGGGCTCCTACTTCAAATAGTGTGAGGTATGATTAGGACTTCACATTGGGCAGAACCCCAATATGTTGGTCATATCTAGCATTGTCAGCATTTTAATGCTAGGAGGGCCAGATGACAAGTTCTACCCATTGAGTTTGTTTTGAATTTCTTATCTTAAATATCTCTTTTGCAAATCATAATCCTAGGAGTTTTTTCTAAGGAGATTAATTTTACCATGCCTGCAAAAATCATTCATGACTTGTCTTAATTTAAGTTTGATGGAGAGAGTGAAATAACTGTGCTCGAACACTTCTTTCAATTTATGCATTTTTGTCTCTCTAATGGAATACATTGTAAAGATTTCATGGACAGGTTGTTCATCCTCACATTTGAAGGTCGAGTTAAGAAATGGTGCCATACATTACCTGTTGCTTCTATCCATTCACTCGAGAAACTTGTTAAGGAGCTTCATGAAGCCTTTGATAGGTATGATTATCAAGATGTATGTGATATAATTGATTTTCTTAGATTGGAACCTGGTGAATTTGCAAAGGATTTTCTTAATCAGTTTCTTCACCTTTGCTATGAATTTCCTGAAGGAATGGTTGATTCAGATTTCATTATGGAAAATTTTTAGAATTTGATTATACTCTCTCATATCTTTTGAATTTGAACCCCTGGATTATTCTCTCTCCCTAGCTTTGGCTAACTATGTGACACCTCAATCTTCTGAGGAGGAACCTATTATTCCTTTTGTCCCTTGTCCTCCTCCTTCTCCAGTACCAATTTGGGTACTCCTGGTAATGACGTTAAACTTTGAAGATCTGAAAATCAAACTATTAATCTGTCGATTGAACCTTCATCCAATTCTTATGATCCACCTCCTATTGATGAAAACTTGGAATGGTTCAGTAATTGCATGGAAACCAAACTGAAAGTTGATCTGTCAGGTTTTCATGATCATATTACTATACATAAGTCCAATCTTGAATCTAATCCAAATGAAAAGGCTTGACTATCTCTGAGGATACTATGAAACTTCTACCACCTATGTTTCATGATTCGCTTGTTTCACCTACTTCAACTTTCAATGATGTTCAATATGTTGTCTTAAGAGGTAATCAAGAATGAGGTAGTTGTATTTCACATGTAAAGGAGAAAATTGTTGAAGGTATGTCTTCTCTTTCCTCCATATTTCAAGATGATAATATTTCCTTTCCAATTTATCTCTAATCTTTCAATATTGATAACATGCCAAGTGACTCTAAACATTACATCCAAGTTGAGACTTTGGATAACCATCGTTGTGATATCATTATTTCCATTAACACATATGGTGGTGAATATCTAAGCATATCAAATGATATCTTCTCCTCTTCTGAGGAATTGGATTTGCAAGGTATTGATTCAGAATCTATTTCTCACAGTTTACAATCTCCATTTGTCAATTGGGATGGTCTTTTAATTCAATATGATCCTGAATTTTATTTAATTCATACATCTTTGGATGAGAAATCTGAAGTGGTACATTGTTAGGTTATTCAACCTTTGGAAGATCCTATTCAATCTGAGTGTCATATTGGTATGCATATATTTGACCATTATACTAATGACAATGATGTTGATACATTATTCTTTCAAGTTCAATCTAATTTAAGTACAATTGATGAACCTCCTCCTCATTCCTTATGCTATCACAATTTTACATCAATAGTTTTAAAGTGCTGACAGTTTCAGTGTCAGCGCTGATTTGTAAAAAACAATGGTAAAGCACTGACAAATAGAATAGCAACACTATTGTATGTTTTGAAAATAAAAATGTGTTGATAACCAAAGTAGAAATGCAAATTTGTAAGGAAAATCAACTAAATGTTGACAGCTAGAGTACCAATGGAAAATGCAAAATTAATTCTTTTTATGTCCAAAATAATGTGTTGATGGAGCATACATTAGTGAATGAATGATAATCTATCAAGCAAGTGTTGATTAATCAAATGGTGATATGAAATGATGGGTTTCCGTGTTCCGAGAGTTAATTTTTAGTTAAAAAATCATGATTGCATGAAAAGGTTTTATGTAATCGCCATTCAGGTTTATTATATGATTTACCAGCTACCATGTTGTGAAATCATTTGTTTCAAATGGTAAAACTCGTATAATGCATGGTTAACATGTTGTATGTTTTACGCCAAGAGAGGACAAGATGTTAGTTATCCCAAAATCCAAGGATTGAATCCCACTCCCGTTTCTAGTGCTAGTGTTTGATGATGAAAACTATGGGAAGTAGTGGAAATCTACACAAGGAAGAGCCCAAAGGACCTCAACTACTTGAATTTTAACCAGACATTCACCAACGTTTTCAAGAGGCAGGGTCGGAACAATTCTTCTTCCACTATAAATGATCTGAATTTAAACAAGAACACAACAAATTACATATATAACAATAAATACAGAGATGCAACATAAATAAAAATTCCTTTCATTAATATGAAATAATGAAATATGCTTACAAACATAATGGAAATGTGACTAGCTCGGGCGATGGTAGCTTATCTCTAAGAAGAGATGTGGAGGCTACATGCCTCTGAACTAAGTTCCAATGAGGCTCAAGGGCCTTTTTATTATTGAACAATAAGAGAAAACCCTAAACAACCAAAACCCTAACCCGAGGAGATGTAACACCAAGAGTTTATGGCCTCGTTGGGGTTAGTTGGGAAGCCAACATCCCGAGGTAGTAACTTGCTCATATTATCTTTGTTTGACACACATGATACCTCATTGGAGTGATCTCTCTGAGGAATTCAACTAAAAATGTGATTTCAAAGAAATCACTTAGAGGAATATTGCCAAAAAAAGGTCGTTTAGGGCCTCAAAACGGCTCTAGAAGTCCAGGACTCTAGAACTGACAAAAATAGTAAATTGTGCTACAATTAAGGAAACTGAAAAAAAAAAAAAAAAAAAAAAAAACTAACAGAACAACGGTGAGGGTCCAAGTGGAATAAGTAGGCGGCCACCAATATCCACCTGGATCATTCCTCCCCCGTTAGGAAGCAATGCTCTCCATTGCATTGAGTTCCTCCATGAGATGAGGAAACTTCTGCTGAAATTGGTCCCTAGTGAGCCATTTTCCTTGGTGCAGGAGTTGGTTGGCTTTGACAACTCGATACTATTGGATATTCTACTTACGAGTGTTATTGATCTGTGTGTCCATGATCCGGTCAGTTACAACTTATTCCATGCATTCTGGATTTAACTCTGTTGGTGTGAGCTGTTATGCACTGTCAGATGTGTCCAGTAATGGTGGAAAGTATGGCTGAAGATGATCCACATTTAACACTGGGTGCAGGCCAAGGAATGTGGGAATGTTGAGCTTAAAAGAATTATCTTCCATAGCCTTGGTGATGGTTTATGGCCCATATCGAAACGGGTGAATCTTGCGGTGGGGCCCAGTGAGGCGCTCCTTATGCAAATGTAGCCAAACTTTGGCACCCACTTGGCACTTGTGTGGCACTCGATGCTAATCATGACGCTGCTTGTACTTAGCAGTGGGTTTATCCAATATTTCATGGACCTATTGGCAGATGTGTTGAACGTTCTCAATGAAGCTATTTTCCTTGTCGGCTTTGGACTAGACATGAGCCAAATCTACGAGAATCGCTACAAATGTGTTGTAGCACTACAACCACCCTCCAAATTTTTTTCTAAGCTTCATTTTTGAGCCTCCTTACCAACCTTCATAGCAAAATGTCTTGCTACATCAAGTACACAAGCTCGAGTGATTTTCTTGCAGAAAGACAACCTGTCGATCAAATCTTGATGCTTTCCCCTCATAGGTTGTTCATCTGGACTTAGTCCAGAAGCACGCTGAGCAGATCTTTCAAGAATTTGCACAAATCTGGAGTGCAACCAGCCTTCCCTCCAGAAATTGCACAATCCCGACTAGCAGCTTGCTAGGCCCCAGAATTGCACAATTCTGTTGAGGAAGCTTCACCCAAAGAATTGCGCAATCCTTCCTAGCTGGGTTGCTCAACCCAGAATTTGCGCAAATTTGGGGAACAATCAGCTGCTCTGCCCAGAAAGTGCAGAAATCTTCTGAGTAGCTAGCCCAGCTCCTAGCCAGAAATGTGCATTTTCTCCCAGCAGTTGAGAGGCCTCTTGCATGTGCATCTGAGTTGATTGGTTCCCTCTAGGACCGAGCAAAATAGACTTTCATGCATGGGCTGCTTCTCCCAAGGAACCATGCAAAGGCATCCCTTATTTCACGAATCCATTTTTGGCAGTTGGAAGTTACATGCAAGGATCATTTCAGAAACCTCCCACCAAGTGTCGCTTTGCCTAGATTTGTGGCATGTGCATCAAAACCTTGATTTATCACAACTCATCAACCGGATGGTGCAGAGCTCATTCCTCACATCAACCTTGTAGCTCTAACATCCCATATCGCATCTAGGAGCTGTCGACACATTTAACTAATTTGTTTTGGGGTAAGCCCGCTTTCCATGTCTTATGTTGCATTTTTGGCACTTTTTGTGTTACGCCTCGTATGAGCACTATCTTCTTGATTTCAATGAGCGCTTGCTATCATTTTGATACATACTAGCTTGTACTATCATCGTTTCAGTTTTTCATTAACATCTCACTACTACTGCAAGAATGAAACTGTTTTTCATGAATGGTCACCGATTCGGCGACTCGCCTCACCCACATGAATGTTGTTATGTTTTTTGAATATTTCATTCATTATTTGCATGTATGATCATTCACTTATGTGTACACTCAGTATCGCATGGATGCACACTCACATTCGCTTTGAGTTTCCCATCGACGAGTCTGGGCAGCCTTGGCCCAGACTCTGCCTCACCAAGATAGCATTGCACAATCTTGAGAGGGAAGGCTCTGTCTTCCTCTTAGGAAATGTGAATTTCTATCTAGTGACTATCCTCCATTATTACATTAATTATGAGGGACAATGACTGCTGCCCTAGAAAATTGAGCAATGCAGTCACTGAGGTGGCAACCATTGCAAGCTGAGATTGCGAATTGTGAAACTCTAGCAGTCAGTAGCCACACTAGACTGTGCATTGCGTAGTTCCACCAGTAATTCAACCTCCCAGCAACCCAGACTATGCCTTGCGTAGTCTTGGCAGTCAGTCTCGCGACCTCCCGATGGAAATTGTGCAACCTTCATGATCAGTCACACAGGTATGTTGCAAGCCAGTTCTCAAAATCATTTTGGTTTTCAACTAACAGATTGCTTGCCATGAGTGTTTCCATGTCTCCAGGTATCACAGGTGTTTGTCTGCCTCTCAACAGTAAAGGTATAATGGTTCCCAAGAGGTTAGAGTCGAAGACACCATTTAGAGCACACTTGGGGATGCAGTCGATCAAGGGTCTATGGACTTGCCTACCCACGAAGACATCAAGTTGTTCATAGACAAGGACATCAAGATATGACAGCAGCATCATCACAATGAGTAGCATCATGAACAACAGCTGATGGCATCATACTGAATGAAATGAATGCAAGAGGAAGTTTTTTGAAAACATCGAGGTGGAACAAAGTTGCAAGATCAAGTAGATCCACTAGTGATGAAAGCAACTTTGAAGACTCAGGCTATGAGGTGACAGCGCGCCATGAAGATCACATGAAGACAGAGAATGGAACAAAGAAGGATTTGCATGTGCTGAAGGAGTAACTCAAGAAAGAACATGAGCTACATAGACAAGCTAATGAGTTGCAGCAGGAGTAGGTACTGTAGTGGGCGCAACATGCACTCACAGATGAAACTGCGTCCGTACAAGTTAAAGATCCATCCCAGCAGCTGGTACAAAGAAGACATGGTGAGTAGTATTGTTGATCGCATGCAAGGGAATGCAGCAACATGCATGTCATTGTGCACGTGCTTGCGATCCCACCCATTCAACACACTCACCAAGGCGAAGACAAGAAGCAAGTCCAAGTGGAGTTGAACATGTAGTTGGCAGTTGATGTGCATGACCACCAACACACACTAGAGGATCAACACAGACACTATTGTTGGGTTGTGTTATTCTTTCCACGACTAGCCCACGTAGTGAACTAAGGGGTTAGAGGGGGGGCATTGACCCCCCTTTGTTGAGCCAATTTCACACTGGGAGGGTCACAGGGGGGGCGAAAGGCCCCCCTGTCCGGGGGGTTTGAGGGGGGCAGGGCAGCGCCCTAGGAATTATTTTTTTTGGACCCTATATTATGTTGGGCGGGCCTACCTATGGTTTTGTGCATGATTTTTTCACTTGGTTTTGGACGCGATGGTTTTTGGTCCATGGTATTGGATGCTTAAGCATGTATAAATATGTATTGTAACATTGAAAGAAACATAATGAAAAATCAAGCTGGTAGTCCCGGTTTTGGGATCCAAGGGAAAATATCTGTGTATATGTGTTTTACGTGTTATGCTCTCACATTATTTACTTTCTGTGTTTTAGAATTTGTATGCAGGTAATTTCTATACGGGGTTAAAACCTACATTTGGTATTGTTAACCTTTTTGGCATTCGGCCCAAAAATGGATCTAAAGCACTCCAAAGTCTTCAAAATTTGCTTAAGTATTGTTCGAAGAGAAAAACAGTCACATACCAAGAGCCCTTGGAAGGGCGGAAAAACACTATCGGGAGGCTAAAACACAGAAAAAACAGTGAAAAACCATGAATCACAGGCTTAGACAGTGCAATGCATAGCAACCATTAGATCTGACCAATCAATGGCCCAGATCTAAGTGGAAAATCGCAATTGGCTTAACACAGAGGACAACTTAAGGATGGGCACAAGACACCCCCGATCAGTGAGCTCTGATGATCGGATCGGCAGGTCGCAATTGGCAGAGGCAAGACGGTGGATTAAAGGTGGACGCGCGATAGAACCAGGCCGATGCGATATCGTGATCTCTGATATTGGCGGATTGCAATCGGCGGGGACATACACTGTGTTATATAAAGACCTTTGGTTGGGCAATATGCGATTGCGATAAGTTGCATCGCAATATCGCGTCAGAACATTGTGAAGGAGTGGGGCCTTTATACAGGCATATGCACGATGCGATGATGTGGACCCAACGGTATTCTAAATATTATTTGATAATATTTGAGGTCCACAGAAAGTCCAGTTTCAATTCATTTTTGCAGTTTTTTACGTATTTATAAAATACAAAGGGAAGCTTGGATTTGCGATATGCGATAAGACCCAAACTCGAAAGGGTCCGGGAAGGGAAATATATAATATTTGAAGTCTGCAAGAAGGCCATTTTTAATGCATTTTCAATGTTTTTCGTTATTTAGCGAAAGACAAAGGGAACATGGGAGCAGCGCTGATGCAACATTACAGACCCGAAAGGGTTTATTAAGGTGGTTGAACACCATTTCAAGTTCGATAAAGTGGGATTTTCACATTTTAATGTATTTTCCAATATAAAGGGAAAATCACAAAACCGGCAGGATTTCAGGAGAGCCAAAGGCGATAAGTGGTTTAGGCCGAGCTCCGCCTGATCCCATATAGCGGCTACCACATGTCCAGGCTGAGGAGAGAGAAAACCACCCTCATCAAGTAGTTAACTCCAGTACAAAAGAGCCGCCTGAAATGGATCACAACCGTTGGATCTAGAACTCCCAAATCAACGGTGGAGATGTGATATCACTACAAAGGTGGACCCAATAGGAAAATGGACTGGATTTGAGGATATTTGAAGTCCGTCATGAGCCATTTTTAATATATTTCCAATGTTTTGATGTATTTCTAAGAAACAAAGGGACAGGCTATTTGCAACAGGCGACAACAATTCAGAACGGACCCGATAGCTCTGTTTGGCTCGATTCGTATTTTTAACAGTCAACAGGTGAACTGAAAAAATAGTCATTATAAACATTTAAAGGGAAAACAGAGGCTCGATAGCCCTTCCATCATGTTGTGGCCAGCAACAACCCCCCTTCTTATTTAGTTTTATTACTAATACTAAATAAGTGGAGACCCTTTATCGAAAAATTTAAAAAATAAATTAGTACTTGTATTCCCTTTTTGAATAAACCTTACTATCATAAAATTAGGAGAATACCCGCAAAAAATATAAAAAGACTTAAGTTTTATGATAAGTTCAAACAAAACCGCTCTCTCAATAATAAAGCATCGCATCACAAAAAGGGTAATGGATAGCATCCTATAAACAAACTCCTAAGATTGCGAAATTGCAATGCGAGATCACGCACTGAAGAAACTCATTGCATCACAGTTTTCATATGCCTCAAATATCACTTAAGGTGAAATACCTCAAACCACTGATATGCGATGACGCGTCTTGAAAATCGCATTTCGTAGAAACATATGGTAATAGATGATTGTCACACGCAACAGATTTGTTGTAGCTCTGATACCAATTGTTGTAGATCTAACCCAGAAATACTATAGATCTGATATGAAAATCAAAGATAATGCAAATAAACCCAAGAATAAGATGAAATGATTCTTTATTGATCAAACCCTTATGGTAGGACAACACCATACATTCACTCCTTAAGGAAAGAGAACACTCCAGAAGCCATATGCCTGTTCATACAAGAATACTTCTCTTTATCTCTCCATGTGGAGTCTCTAGCCTCTATATAGGCTTCATACATACAATACCATCGGTCATTACCATGGTTCCCTCATACCATCAACTAATACCATGGGCCCATTACATTATTATTAACTACTTGTGGTCCCTTACATGACATGGGTTAACCACCTTATTTATTACTATGGCCCATCCCATTATTACATTATTACCTTGGGTACCTCCCTTGGTACCCCAAATTATCCCCCCTAGGTATATAACATTCCACCCCCCTAAGAATGTTTCGTCCCCGAAACATGGGAAGAACACAAATAATAAGATCTACTCAAAAGAGTAGTCCACTGATACCATGCACGTGCATCTAGCCATCCAAGAGAAAGGTGAACCCTCGATCTCGCTGGTGCCTCGCTCGCTTGAGATGGAAGTTGACCATGGCAGCTCTTCTGTGTTGATGTGTAGTAGGTGGATCTAGGCTCCTTGCTATTCATCATACGGGGGTTGTTGTCCTTGTGGCTAGTTGGTTGCCATCTTGTTGGTTATTTTCTTGCGGGGTGATGTGGGTGTTGATATGTTGAAGTTTTAACCCATGGTGTCTTTTGCTTTAATTCACCCTGTTGTGGTGCCTGTTGTCGTGGCTTCTTTTCTAATATGACTTCAACCACTGAGCCCTCCTCTGATGTATCATCACCTGTAACCTTTTCTTCTGCAGCCTCTGTTTGTGTTTGATTGTCGATCATCAAAGGCTCATCATCTGATATGTCATTCCCTTGAACCTCTTCTGCTTCAGCCTCCATGTGCTCTACCTGTTTATGGATGGAAATATCCTGTAATTTAATTTTCTTCTTTTTATACCATAGCTTCAGGAATTTCTTCTGCACATTAATATTGATAGTACCCACGGATTCCATCCAAGGATATCCCAAAACAACCTCCATATTATCCATCTCTGAAGCATAAAAATCACCATGAAACACATACTTATCCATAGAAAGCTTCAAATCCTTATAGATTTGAACATCCTTATCATCATCCTGTGTATGTGCAATTTGTTTTGCTGGGACTTGCAATTTTTTTGCCAAATTGACATTTATGAGACTTTGTTTGCAACTCGGATTTATAGACACAATGATTTTCTCCTTCTGAATCAATCCATGAACCTGCAATAAGGAGATACCAGCAGAAAATAACCCTTTAGGTTCCTTGGTTTCCTTCTTTCCTGTAAAAATAAAATCTTTGCTAGGCTGTGTGTCTGTCTGTGTGAGCTTATCCACAAGATTAGCTTTTCGGTCAAAGCGGTCCATAAGAGCTTTAGTGAATTTGTCCCAAGTCAAGGGCCAACGATAACGACGTTGATGCCCTTGCCACCATTGCAATCTTTCATTGTCCAAGTACATTGTTCCCAAATTCAGCTGAGTCTCATCATTCATGATGTAATTCAATCTAAAACATTTCTCCATTTGTGCTAGCCATTTGGCTGGATGAGAGCCATCAAATGGATATAAGTCATTCAAATTCAGATCTCGGCCCGCCATCACAAAAATTGGCGAAAATTTGAAATGGTCACAGTTTCGTCAATATTGCTCAGAATCCTTATTATGACCTATTTTCAGAAATGGAACAATCATTCTGCATCTGCCCATGTGATTGAAATCTTGATCCAGACACTGGAATTTCAGATCTGCGCTGCTACTCTCCCGCCGTCACCCAAAATTTTTGCAAAAAGAGCTGATTTTAAATCAGCGATATCTCCCTCATCCGAACTCCGATTCGACTGATTGTTTTTTTGAAATCATGTGTTTTTTCATAAAGATTCCAGATATGCAATTAGATCTTGTAGATCTGGCACCAGGACTTCTATATCTGCGCCGCAAATTCGTTGTCCTGAAAATTGTCTGCAACCCCACTGATTTTTAAATCAGCGATATCTCCTTCATCCGGACTCCAATTCAACTGATTTTTTTTTTGAATTTGGGTATTTTTTCACAAGGAATACAGATCTGCAGTTAGATTCTATAGATATGGCACCAAAACGTAAAGATATGATCTGCAAATTCGCCGCCCAAAAATCCCTGCAAAAAATAAAAAAAAATTTCTCCACTTTGGTGCCCAAGAAAGTGCTCTGATACCAATTGTTGTAGATCTAACCCGGAAATATTATGATAATAGAAATAAACCCATAAACAATAAGAGAGAAATAGATAGAAATGCTTCTTTATTATGGTGTTGCCCTTAAGGTAGGGCAACACCATACATTCACTCCTTAAGGAAGGAGAACACTCCACAAGCCATATGCCTGTTCATACAAGAATACTTCTCTTCATCTTCATATCTCTCCATGTGGAGTCTCTAGCCTCTATATAGGCCTCATACATACAATACCATGGGTCATTACCATGGTTCCCTCATACCATCAACTAATACCATGGGCCCATTACATTATTATTAACTACTTGTGGTCCCTTACATGACATGGGTTAACCACCTTATTTATTACTATGGCCGATCCCATTATTACATTATTACCTTGGGTACCTACCTTGGTACCCCATATTATCCCCCCTAGGTATATAACAAGATTAGCGATATTACGAAGCAAATCGCTTTATCGCAGATCTGCAGGGCTCGTCGTTCAAAAAGTTTTTTTGTAAACCAATCCCTAGTTAGGCGCATTAATGTTAATTTAATGAGTTAGTTGATGATCATTAATGAAATATGGTTTTGATCTGATCGAAGGGTCATTTCACGTAGGGTGATATATTTTATATGATTTCGGCATTTAAAGCTTTCCCGTCACCTTATTTCTTATCATTACTCTTTCCTTATTTGTAAATAGCAGGAGCGAAAAGTAGAGAGGTATACATAGCAGTGTTCAGAATATTATGGGAAAGAAGGGAAAAGCTCCAAGTTCTGAAGACAAATAAATGACGCCCTTATACATAGACACCACCTGTAACAGAGACGCCGACGTTACTACTTGGGAAGGCATGTACAGTCTACTCAAGGAAGAAAATCCCAGAGTAATGGAAGTTACAGCAATTGTAGATTCACGCGGGTCGTCTGAGGCGTCAATTACAGAACTAGCATGCTCATTCTTGCACCGGATAGTGGTGAGGGCCAAGATTCTTCCATACACGGACATGGTCAAATGGGTACTGGATAGTGCTAAGATAATAGACAGATAGTTTAGGACTAAGAGCCAAGGACTCATTGGGTCGTTCACTCCACAAAATTTAAGGTATATATACCCTCTAACAAAAACGCGCAAGAGGCGAAAAATAGCACTAGGGAAGCCCGAATAGAGGAATGGAGGCAGTTTCCTATGCGCGATTCTCGCATCGCCAGGCAAAACCCCTTGAAATGGAAAGCCTCTGATCACTCAGTCACTTGTAAGCCCAGAAAATTGTAGAAAAAATGTTAAAGGCTAAAGGTAAAACCCGAGCTCTAAAAACCAATGGTATTTATCAGAGATATCCTTAAAGTGGTATGTAAATATCTGATCATTTACACAGAATCTACAGACAAGCTGGAGACAAAATGTTGAAGAAAGAGCAGAGTCCATCAAAAGGTTAACCAAGTTGAATTGGGATTCTTACTGGAAGTACTTGGTTAAACCACACAGTCAATGCATGAATCACAAATGCCTCACTAACTCTGCTGAGAAGATAGTGCCAACACTTGCCGATTCCATTTTCGGAGGGAAACTAAAGTCGGAAGTTGGCCAGCCAACTCTCCTCAAGTCAATGTTGAATGCTTGCGACTACAGGGAACAGATACATAGATAGTTAATTGCCAGATTTAGTTTTAGTTAGTTTTAATTTTAATTTTGATTTATTTTTGCCTGAGATGAGGACGGTCATTTAAACCTCCTCATATATTTTTGTAATAAACTATTTTTAGATTTATCTAGTAGTATTTTAACCCTTCTCATGCATTTAGAGAAGGGTCCTGAAATTTGTCAAAAACGTTTCCTCAGAACATGCACTTCTGCACCCTTCAAGGAGGTTTTGATGAATGAATGGAACAAGATTTATTGATATCTGTGTTTAATATCTACTACTGAAATTGCACTTTTGTACTTTTAGTAGATGTTGAATCAAGAAGAGATAAATCATGATCGTTGAAGCTCATGAGTAGAACTTGTTATGAATGGTACTTTTATCTCTTAACAATTTCTGCTTATGTGTTAAGGTGATATTTATGTTCAGTTATTTATATATGAATGCTTGAATGCTTGAGTTATCATTTGGCACTTCTGTACAGTGATGGCTATTCTATTTATGCTTAATATATGAGTGACTTATTATGCGATATGCTTTTCACAATTGTTTCGGCTAACTTTTTATACAAAACGGTTTATCTTTATTGAATTCTTTTCTCATAACAATTGAATGATCTTTATTACCAATTGCTATTAGAAATTATTTTAGATCACATAACTGAAAGAATAAATCCCAGGTTAGTTTTTAGAATTAGATATTTCTATTCATTAGAATACAATTGCATGTTATTAAATTAGATTTAGAATAAAAGCATTTTACTTAGAAATTATTAGAAAGGAAATATCAATTCTCAACACACACACACATAAATTGGGAAACTGGTCCCATTATCCCCAGTCGGACCCACCATCCCAAACGGAAAAGGAGCTGCTTTCAAGGTCCAGACCAGGTGGGTATCCCCCTTGTTGTAGACCCGATTTTCAGGGCTTCAACATATTTGGCGCTAGAAGGAGGGCCCCGAACTGTGAATGGAAAGTAAATCTAAATCTAAATACCATTCTAAGAGTAAATCGCCCTCACCATCTCCCCCAACTTCTCCATCACATTTAGAATCTTTAAATCTTGAGCGAGAAGTTGACAAAACAACAACCACTGCCACAAACCTGAACATTTCAGAGAAATCTACTATTGAACCTCTTGAAGTTGAAACTTTGATCCATAAACTTCAACGATTTTCTATATCACCCCAAAAATCCAAAAAATCTCAAGGCAGTGTGACTTCGCAATATAACCCTTCTCATCCTCTCACCAGATTGTAGAGTGAAAAGTTTGGTATTGAACCAACTGAATTACCTCTACCTACAAGGAAAAGAGCAAGGAAATCACCTAAAGGGTCTGATAGTGAGACTCTTTTGTCATCATCATCCATCTCAACATCTCCATTGCGAAGTCAACCATCCACCCCTCCACTTCAAATTATTGTCCACCAAACCACTGGAACTTCAACATCTCCTTCTCAATCATCGGGAACTGTAATATCCTCTTCTTCCCAACCGCAAGGAACATTGTCTACGATTTCTTCTGTTAGTAGTTCAACAATGGCCCAAACCCCATGGAATAACCTAGGGGAATTCTTAATGCCTACGCCTTTGAATCAAATACCGGCCCATCCTGAAAAATGGCTACCTAAGTTTAATCCTGAAACAGGCATGCTTGCAGAGGAACATATAAACAACTTTATGTTATCTATAAATCTCAATGGAGTTACTAATGAAGATGCTGTTTTCCGGATCTTTCCTTACACTTTGCAAGGAGCAGTCGGATCATGGTATTTTTCATTACCATCTGGATCTATCACTAGTTGGGATATTTTCCAAGAGAAATTATTGACTAAGTTCAGCGATGATAGGTCTACTACGACACTAATCAATGACCTCTCTAATCTTAGGACTTAATCAAGGGAACCTATCAAAGATTTTAACTTGTGTTTCAATAAAGTTTTGAATAAAATTCCTATCGCTTCAAAGCCTAACGAAGAAGTTTGAAGTGAATGGTACATATCTGCTCTACCATCAAACATAGCAATCTTCGTTGATAGGGCTGCCAAAACAACTTTAGCTGAAAATATGAAGGAAGCAATAGCGGTAGAGAAATGTATCATAGCCTTAGAAAAGAAAAACATTGTTGATGAACGAAAATCTAAGAAGGTTACTTTTAAAGAAGATCCAAAGAAAAAACAATCGAAAGACCCATTTGATTTAGAAGGATTGCAGAAAGTTTTGAAAACCATGTCTAATGAAATGGTTGACATTAAGAAACAAGTAGCAGAGACTTCTTCAAAAAAGCCTTACAGGCCTTATAGGAAAAATCCTTCAACTGATTCTAAGCCTCCCAATGCTATTACAAATGCAGAATCAGAAGAAGAAGAAGAGGAAGTTTCTAACGAGGAGCCTACTGATGAAGAAGAAGTTGTAGAAGTACAAGGAATGTGGGATTTCATCCTCCCAGATGAAGAGGATCAAGAGGCATCACCAGTCAGTACTAGAAGTAGAAATCAACTCGATCCTTCACAACCTACTCCTAAGCCGAAGAGTGCAAGCTCAATGTCTAAGGATAAAGTTGCAGGTAAGAAAACGTCACCCAAAGTGACTCAAAGAAGCCCAGTCCAAATAGATTCACCAACTCCATCTAAAACATTGATTGTTTCTGATGAGATGGAATATAACATTATAGAAGACATGAAGAAGACTAGGGCTAACATTAATTTTTATGAATTGAGCAAGTTAAAACATCAACAAAAGCTACTTTTGAAAGAGTTACATGCAATACCTGTTGCACCTCTGCCTGCCGCTGTAATCTTGCAAGCTTCTCACGAGATGGGAAGACCTCCAACTAATGTGACTAATAAAGTTGATCCAAATGATATCGCTCTAATTGGAGGAAGGTCAAGATCTCATACTCCCCCATTTCTTCTTACTTATGAAGTTTTCAACAAAAACTTGCATAATTGTTTAGTAGATTCAGGAGCTTCATCTAATATCCTACCTAAATCAATATGTGCAAAGTTGAACGTTCAACCTCAAAAATCTACAGTACGCATAGTTCAGCTAGACCGGTTGCAGGTTGAAGTGATCGATGAACTAAATCAGGTTACCATAAGGTTGTCATCTAATCCAAAGGTATGTCAAGTTATCAATATTTTAGTTGCAGACATTCCAGAATTTTATGGCTTAATTCTTAGTAGAGATTGGTCTGAAAAGCTTCATGGATACTTTGCAACCGACTGGTCGCATATGTGGCTCCCTTACAATGGTAAACCAAATCAGATAAAGGTTGAGCGAGAAAGACATAAAAAATACATAGTAACAGAATTGGAAGGAGAAAATGAACCTGTAGCATACAACAACAATATAATTGGAAACTATTCTGTTGACTCTTTCTTAGGAAATTTTAATGCTCATACTTCACCTTACTTAGAACATTCTGTTTTATCTCAAGTAGAAAATTTTTCTCAAACAGATAGTTCTAAATGTGTTAATTTTATAGATAGTCTTGTAAATAAATCTTTATTTTGGAAGTTATTTTTTGATGGTTCTAAGTCTAACGAGGGAGCAGGAGCAGGATGTGTATTAGTTAGTCCAGATGGAAACAAAACCATGCTAACTTGTAGACTCGAGTTCGATTGCACCAATAACACTGAAAAATACGAGGAATTAGTCCAAGGATTATACAAGGCAATCAGATTAGATATCAAATATCTACAAGTCTTCGGAGATTCTGAAATTGTTATTAGACAGGTACGAAATACTATACATTGTCTATTAGGTCATTTAAAGCATTATCAATCTTTAGTGCAAGATCTGACTGAACATTTTATAGCCTTCAATATTTCATCAATTCCCAAACTCCAAAATGCTAGTGCTGACATCTTGGCAAATGTAGCTTCCAAGCTCATTCCCTCAGAAGACTATAGCCCAAACAGATTCTCAATCGAATTGATCTTTAGACCCTCAAATCCTGATAACATTACCAATTGGAGAATTTTTAACAACGATATTAATATTGTAAGCTTCCTCACATTAGAGGGATCTTACACTAATCAGATAATTGATGAGGACCAACATGACGAACAGTTGCAACAAGATAGTACTAATAATGCTATGCCAAAATCAGTAATCAAATTGGAAGACCTATATGATTTGAAAGACCGATTCAAAAGATCTACCAATTCAAAACTTCAAAGCTCAACTCTGAACTATGAATTAGTTAATCTAGGAACTGATACTAAGCTGAAGAATATCAACCTAGGTCTTGGCCTAACTCCTTAAGAAAGATTAGAATATGTTTATCTCCTAAAACAATATAAAAGTGTCTTTGCCTAGAACTATGATGACCTTAAGACTTATGACACTTCTATCATTTAGCATACTATCCCAATGATAAACGATAAAAAACCTATCCAGCAAAAGCTGAGAAAGATCCATCCTAATCTAGAAAAGCAGATTAAGTTTGAGCTCAATAAATTATTGAAAGCCAAAATAATTTTTCCCATTCAACATTCTAGATGGGTTTCCAATATGGTTCCTATTAGAAAGAAAAATAGAGACATTAGAATTTGCATTGACTTTCGAAATCTTAACAAAGCCTACCAAAAGGATAATTTTCCTTTACCTCCCATGGAACAAATATTGCAAGCAGTTGCAGGATCAGAATTAATGTCCTTTTTGGATGGTTTCTCCGGCTACAACCAAGTTTTGGTCCATTCTGACGATCAATTAAAGACCACGTTCAGAACCAAATGGGATACTTATACATATCAAAAGATGCCTTTTGGTCTGATCAACGCTGGCGCCACATTTCAAAGGGCCATAGACATCGCATTTAAAGGATTAGTAAACAAATCAGTAGTAATCTACTTGGATGATATAACTGTATATTCTAAAAAATGTGGTAATCATCTCAGAGACTTAAAGCATATTTTCCAATGTTGCCAAAGGTATGGGATTTCACTTAATCCAAAAAAGTCCTTTTTTGCATTAAGTGAAGGAAAACTTCTTGGATTTATAGTGTCAAAATCTGGAATCCATATTGATCCCAATAGAATCAAGGAGATTTCCAAAATACCCTTACCTCACAACAAGAAAGCTATGCAATCCTTCCTTAACCAAATTAATTTTGTTAAGAGATTTGTTCCGGACTTCTCAAGGATTGTATCTCCCTTGCAAGCAATGATTAAAAAGAATTCAATCTTCAAATGGGGCCAAGAGGAATATGAAGCATTCAATCTGATTAAACAAGTGATTGTAAACGCCCCATCTTTAGCAACTCCAAATTTCTTCGATCCTTTCATTTTATACACATTTGCCTCTGATAGATCATATGTTGCGATACTTACTCAAGCAAATCAAGACAAGGCAGAAGCCCCAATTGCCTTTTTCAGTTCAAATCTGCAAGGGGCTGAACTAAATTATTCTGATGTCGAGAAACAAGCTTATGCGGTTTTCAAAGCGATCAAACATTTCAGACCATTCCTACTTAAAACCCATACAAAAATCATAGTACCATTTCCAGTGGTAAGAAATCTCTTAGTACAGAAAGACGTGGGTGAGAAAAGAGAAAATTGGGTTACTGCCTTACAAGAATATGACGCTAAATTTAAACCAACAAATATTGTAAAAGGTCAAGGCTTTTGCAAAATGCTGGCTAGAGCATTTCTTATTTCCGAAATACCATCTTCAGAAGTACAAATGTACGAGGTAAGCCTAAATGATATTGAATCATTATATGTTGATATCATATTCTATCTAAAGAATGGATATGCTCCTTCAAACCTAGATTATACAAAGAAAAAAACCCTAAGATTGAAGGCTAAGCAATATCAACTCGTGAATGATGTACTTTTTAGGATGAATTATGATTCCCTCCTCCTTCGATGTCTTGAGAAATCTGAAGCTGAAAAGGTGTTGCAGGAACTCCATGATGGACCAGCAGGTGGACATTATGCTGGAGATGCTACAACACATAAAATCTTACGTGCAGGGTACTATTGGCCTACACTATTCAAAGATGCACATAGCTACGTAAGGAAATGTCAAGTTTGTCAAACTGTTGCTGGAAGACAAAAGAAACCATCATTGCCTTTGCAACTAGTCAATATTGATCAGCCCTTTGATCAATGGGGATTGGATATAATAGGTGAGATCGTTCCTCACTCTTCTAAACAGCATAGGTATATCCTTACAGCTACAGACTATTTTACTAAATGGGTAGAAGTATTCCCTCTTAAGATAGCTAATGCCGAACACATCATTGATTTCATAGATCAATTCATAATCACCAGGTTTGGTCTACCCTCTGCTTTAACGTTTGATAATGCATCCTATTTTTCTTGCAATGTTATGACCGAATTCGCACTAAAAAGAGGTTTTAAACTTAAATACTCTGCCAGTTATTACCCACAGGGGAATGGGTTAGTTGAATCAACAAATAAAAACTTAATCAGAATCATTAAGCGAACCATCAATCAAAATCATAAGAATTGGCACAAATCTTTAATGTATGCTCTATGGGCAGACCGAATAACGCAGAAAGCCTCCATTGGCACTTCTCTCTTTAATTTAGTTTATGGGAAATAAGTGGTCCTCCCAACTCACCTAGCGATTCCGTCTTTGGCCTTAGTTCAATTTATTGATGAAACACCAACTTCTTCCTTACAACTAAGGCAGTTGCAAATCCTTAAGCTAGAAGAGCAACGAGAACAGGCTAAAATAACTCATGCTCATCACCAAGCATTAGTAAAAGCTTCTTTTGATTCAAACATGATATCCAGAAAAGACTTTCAAATCGGAGATTTAGTTTTAAAATGGGATAAGGCTCACGAGGAAAAGGGAAAACATACGAAATTCCAACAAATGTGGCTTGGCCCTTTCCAAATTGCAGAAATCATTGGTCCATCTACTTTTATGTTACAGGATCTAACAGGAAGAAGAGAATCTTTACCTGTTAACGGGCAGATCCTCAAAAAATACTTTCCATAGGAGATCATTCTTCTATTTTTGTAAATTAGTTTTTCCTTTATTTTCATAATAAAACTAGTTGTAAATGGTTGCATTTGGGATTCACGAAAAAGACAAGTATTTTTTTAGATTTTGTTTTTTTCGGTTGTATAAATAGAACTAATTTGGAAAATTGGTCATTATTATTGAAAGTTACAATCAAAGGCTATAAATCTAAAAATGTTACTAGTTTCAACCTTACAAATTTTGATAAAAAGCAACCTTTAGCGGGAATTTGTCTTATATCAGTCAAATGAAAGGCATCAAAAACAAAACGAAGTTTCTCTGTAGAAAAGCTCTTTCCAAAAAACTCTACAATTGTCGTCTAGAGCTATTCGTAAGGAAACAATGACTTCCTCCCCACTTAGAGAATTATGAGCTTCAAGGAATAATCCAGTGATACACTTTAAACTTAAAGAATAAGAGTTCTCATCACGAGCCGACTTATCATGATCATAAGATATTATAGCTTGCTAACTTTGCCAAAACTGCATGCCACAACAGGGCAATGACTCAAGATTGTTGTAATCAAAAGACAAGGGGTCTCATCACGAGCCAGCTTGTTCAGCAAAGTTATAAATCAAGTGAGTGGCATTGTCATAATTTGGCTACCAAACCAAGGCATTGTTCTTTAAGAATTAAAAGAAAATAAAAGAAATAAGTGTGGAAATGGATTTCCCTTTGACAATCGTATATTTCTCTAAGTAGGATACAGGATCATTACTGGGTAACAGGTAACCCTATCGAGGCTATATATGCCTGCTGGCAGCAGAGGCTCTACCTACGACAAATGAGCATATTAAAACTAATTTACATATAAAACTTTGTTTTTATCTTTACAAACCAAGTAGCGGCTGATGTAAATACAATGACTAGCTCTAGGAAGTAAAAAATCAAAGTTAACATAGGAGAAACAAACTATCATTCATAGGCGAAAGCATGGTGTACATTATCTTTCTATAATAAAGTTTGATTTTCTTGAAAAGCCTTTTGTTTTGGAAGTTTAAAAAATCAAAAGAAAATCAGAGATAACTGGTTCTTCCAAGTGAATCGCCAATTGTTGTGGCTAGCAACAACCCCCCTTCTTATTTAGTTTTATTACTAATACTAAATAAGTGGAGACCCTTTAACGAAAAATTTAAAAAATAAATTAGTGCCTATATTCCCTTTTTGAATAAACCTTACTATCATAAACTTAGGAGAATACCCGCAAAAAATCTAAAAAGACTTAAGTTTTATGATAAGTTCGAACAAAACCACTCTCTCAATAATAAAGTGTTGCATCGCAAAAAGGGTAATGGATAGCATCCTATAAACAAACTCCTAAGATTGCAAAATCACGATGCGAGATCATGCACTGAAGAAACTCATCGCATCACAGTTTTCATATGCCTCAAATATCACTTAAGGTGAAATACCTCAAACCGCCGATATGTGATGACGCGTCTCACAAATCGCATTTCACAGAAACATATGGTAATAGATGATTGTCACACGCAACGGATTAGCGATATTGTGATCTACAATATTGTGAAGCAAATCGCAAAATCGCTTTATCACAGATCTGCAGGGCTCGTCGTTCAAAAAGTTTTTCCGTAAACCGATGCCCAGTTATGCGCATTAATGTTAATTTAATGAGTTAGTTGATGATCATTAATGAAATATGGTTTTGATCTGATCGAAGGGTCATTTCATGTAGGGTGATATATTTTATATGATTTCAGCATTTAAAGCTTTCCCGTCACCTTATTTCTTATCATTACTCTTTCCTTATTTGTAAATTGCAGGAGCAAAAAGCAGAGAGGTATACATAGTAGTGTTTAGAATATTATGGGAAAGAAGGGAAAAGCTCCGAGTTCTGAAGACAAAGAAATGATGCCCTTATACACAGACACCACCTGTAATAGAGACACCGACGTTACTACTTGGGAAGGCATGCAAAGTCTACTCGAGGAAAAAAAATCCCAGAGTAATGGAAGTTACAGTAACTGTAGATTCACGCGGGTCATCTGAGGCGTCAATTACAGAACTAGCATGCTCATTCTTGCACCGGATAGTGGCGAGGCCCAAGCTTCTTCCATATACAGACATGGTCAAATGGGTACTGGATAGTGCTGAGATAACAAACAGACAGTCTAAGACTAAGAGCCAAGGACTCATTGGGTTGTTCACTCCAAAAAATTTAAGGTATATATACACTCTAACAAAAACGTGCAAGAGGCGAAAAATAGCACCAGGGAAGCCCAGATCGAGAAATGGAGGCAATTTCCAATGCGCGATTCATGCATCGCCAGGCAAAACCCCTTGAAATGGAAAGCCTCTGATCACTCAGTCGCCTGTAAACCCGGAAAATTGTAGAAAAAATGCTAAAGGCTAAAGGCAAAACCCGAGCTCTAAAAACCAATGGTATTTATCAGAGATATCCTTAAAGTGGTATGTAAATATCTTATCATTTACACAGCATCTACAGACAAGCTGGAGACAAAAGGCTAAAGAAAGAGCAGAGTCCATCAAAAGGTTAACCAAGTTGAATTGGGATTCTTACTGGAAGTACTTGGTTAAGCCGCACAGTCAATGCATGACTCTCAATTGCCTCACTAACTATATCGAGAAGATAGTGCCAGCACTTGCTGATTCCATTTTTGCAGGGCAACTAAAGTCGGAAGTCGGCCAGCAACTCTCCTCAAGTCAATACTGAATGCTTGTGACCACAGGGAACAGATACATAGATAGTTAATTGCCAGATTCAGTGTTAGTTAGTTTTAATTTTAATTTTGATTTGTTTTTTCCTTAGATGAAGACGGTCATTTAAACCTCCTCCTATATTTTTGTAATAAACTATTTTTAGATTTAGCTAGTAGTATTTTAACCCTTCTCATGCATTTAGAGAAGGGTCCTAAAATTTGTCAAAAACGTTTCCCCAAAACATGCACTTCTGCACCCTTCGAGGAGGTTTTAATGAATGAATGGAACAAGATTTATTGATATCTGTGTTTAATATCTACTACTGAAATTCCACTTTTTTACTCTTAGTAGATGTTGAATTAAGAAGAGATAAATCATGATTGTTGAAGCTCATGAGTAGAACTTGTTATCAATGGTACTTTTATCTCTTAACGATTTCTGCTTATGTGTTAAGGTGATATTTATGTTCAGTTATTTATATATGAATGCTTGAATGCTTGAGTTATCATTTGACACTTCTGTATGGTTCTGACTATTCTATCTATGCTTAATATATGAGTGACTTATTATGCGTTATGCTTTTCACAATTGTTTCGGCTAACTTTTTATACGAAATGGTTTATCTTTATTGAATTCTTTTTCTCATAGCGATTGAATGATCTTTATTACCAAATGCTGTTAGAAATTATTTTAGATCACATAACTGAAAGAATAAATCCCAGGTTAGTTTTTAGAATTAGATATTTCTATTCATTAGAATACAATTCCATGTTATTAAATTAGATTTAGAATAAAAGCATTTTACTTAGAAATTATTAGAAAGGAAATATCAACTCTCAACACACACACACATAAATTGGGAAACTGGTCCCATTATCTCCAGTCGGACCCACCATCCCAAACGGAAAACGAGCTGCTTTCAAGGTTTGGAACGGGTGGGTATCCCCCTTGTTGTAGACCCAATTTTCAGCACTTCGGCACATCACAACATAGCTCGCCCGAAATAGAAATAATCATGGAGTAGACAACGCAGCTTGCCCAAAAAAGAATCGATCATGGAGCAGAAAACGCAGCCCATCCAAACAAATAGAATGGTCATGGAGCATCTATGGCACCAGAGATCTCCCTACCAGCGTAGCAACAGACCCAAATGTGGTTACTCTTCTGTCAGAAGAAGAAACCTCCGAGCCATGCTTGTCTAGTCAGGGCATCAAAGTTGTTGAAGAGACAGAGGGATAGATTAAGACCTCTCGAGCCTCAGAAGGCTCGAGAGCATTGTAAAGAGCTATAAATATCTAAAAGTAAGATGTAATAAGGGTTCAACCTTTGGAGACTGTGGAGACTCTACTCCTCTAGCTTCTCATCTTCACTCCAACAATATAAGCTTCTTTTGCTGTTACATGTTCAATTCCCATTTTCTCTGTTGTTCTATGCTTGCACTTGAATAGGTTATTCATGTTTTTTGTTGTGTCTAATGCCAGATAACTATCATCTTATCTCTGCATTGATAAATTAGATTTGCAAGTTCCATTTACTTCCTGTAGTTAGCCATTCATATGTGTTTATGTATGCATCTACTGGTACAATTAGTATTCTCCATCTATCCATTGAATCTATAAACTATTGAGCATTAGTGGTCTAAAGCCTTGTATTGTTGAGGGTGTTCATGCATGTCTTGAGTGAGAATAGAGCTGAAATGGTTATCTGACTTGATCCAAACCATCATCCATTCCAATAGTTCAGAGAACAATATTGAAGATTATATGTTACCAGGCATCTCCGAGCTGCAACCTAGGAGAGTTTCCTGGAGTGATAACATAATTGGCGTCGTTGCCGGGGAGAGGAAACTGAATCTGAGCTTCCCTGGGAAACGACATAGATATAGCTTTGATTATAGACACATTCTAGGCATTTTTTTGGTTGTAATCATCTATCTAGCGACTCTGCTGGAGGTCGAACCTCTTGGCGACTCCACTTCATAGTTATGGCTCAGTTTGTGAGGCATACTCGGAGAAATCCTCAGAAGTCACAAGCTGACCCAGTACCTGACCTTGAAAAAATCATCAAATAAATAATGGTATTGTAGAAAGGAGCATCAGGTTCAGGTAAATATAAACAATCTTCTATATCTCTTCAAGAAAATCCTGTAATAGAACAAATACATGTTCAGAGTATAGCATCTAATACTAGCAGTGAAGAAAAACTCTCAGAGATTTATAAAGCTCCTTATTCTTTAGGTTCTCCTTTTGTTGTAAGCCCAAAGGAAACCTCACCTTCTATCCATCATACTCCTTTAGTCCTGTCAGTCACTCCTCAACCCTTTATCATTTAAATTGCCAGTACTCTTATAGCCACCACAGCTATGGCAGGTCCACAAGCACCCACCAGAATGGAAAGAATCATAGCTGCTAGGTATGAACCTCTAATACTACCCACTCCTTTGAATGCCATGCCTACTAGAGAATATCAGAAATATAGGCCTAAGTTCACTGGGACTGAAGGTGTTACAGCTGAGGAACATCTTGAGTCATTCTATAGCTATGCTGATAACCTGGACACTAGTGAAGATGATGTCTGGATGAGAGTCTTTGTCCAAAGCCTAGATGGAGAGGCTAGAAAATGGTTCAGAGAAATAACCCCAAGATCTATAGCAGATATTGAGGCTTTAGATGATGCATTCCTAAAGCATTGGGGGGATAAGAAGGATCTCCTCTACTACCACACTAAGTTTGGGAACTTAAAGAGGGAAAATGGTGAATTGTTGTCTGATTTTAATAAGAGGTTTAATTGCATGTACAACAAGATACCAGCTGAAGTAAAACCCACCACTATCTCTGCTAAACTCACCTATGCTAGTGCTTTTGATTCTGACTTCTGTCTATTGTTGAGGGAGAGGTGATGTGCTACTTTGGTTGATATGCAGGACACAACCTTGGAAGTGGAATCAAACATCATGGCTGCAGAGAAGCTCAAGGGAAGTGTTGATAGAAGAAGACAGAGGGGTGAGTCTTTATCATCCTTAGATCCCAAGATAGATAAAATGACCAAAATGATAGAGTCATTAGCCTCTGAATTCTCCAAATTAAAGGTTTAGCAACATCCTGGGAAAGGAAGAGCTCTTAACACCTTTGCTCCTAGAAATCCAAATCCAAATCCATATAGAAGAGCTAATGAGCAGTTGCAGATTTTGCAAAGAAGCAAAGATGCCAATGAAGACCAAAGGGTGAAGAACCCTTTCTAGAATGTAGTCATGGAAGAAGAGTAGTTTGAAGAAGATGATGAGATCCATTTTCTAAAAGACAAAGGAAATGCCTCCTTTTTTACCTCAGCTGCTTATGAAAAGTCATTATTCAATGACCAGATTAACTAAGAATGGAATGGTGAAGCTGTTCTGCAAACTGAAGATTAGCACAGATATAATCTGAGGTCAAAGATGAATAATGCTAGGGAAAATCCTATTCAAAGAGCTGTTATCCTTGCAGTACAGAAAGCTAAATTCCAGAAGCGACCAGCAGTTGATCCTATCATCCTCAAAGCTCCAGCTCACGAGGTAAGAGGCCTTGACAAGTATTCTTCTCCTTCCAGTTTTCAATCAGAAATTCAGAAGCTAAGAATACATATGCCTCTAACCGAACTAGTGAAGAATGAGTCCTTCAAAGATCCATCCTCGAGGCCCTTGAGCCTAAAGCCATCCAAGCCTCCACTGACTATGTAAATCTGCAAGATGACAAGCCAACTGTTATTCTCAGCACAATGATTGAAAATTGTGAAGACAACTCCCCATCGTTCTATGTCTCTTTGACTATTCATGATAAAATCCTTCACAATTGCCTTTTGGACACTGGAGCCAGCCATAATCTAATTCCCAAGGTTGTCATGGATGAGTTGGGTCTTGACTTTACCAAGCCTTATCATGACCTGTTTTCTTTTGACTCTAGAAAAGTGAAATGTCTGGGATTAATCAAGGACCTAGCCATCACTTTGTCTCAACTGCCCATGAAAAGCATGATGATGGATATTGTGGTAGCAGATGTACCCCCCAAGTTTGGAATGTTTCTTTCTAGAGGCTAGATCAAGAGATGAGGTGGAACATTGCAAAATGGTCTGTCCTATGCTAATGTCCTAGTTTTTTGAGGTGAAAATATGAGATTGTACAGAGAGGCCCAGTTGGCTTATATCATTAGTGATGAGAAGAATCCCACTAATCATCCCATCTATGCTGTCGACACTAATTTTGGAGCTTGTATTCTTCAGATTGAACAATCTTAGATGCCCTCCATGCAGCTTAAGAAACCAGTTTTCCAGATCACAGAGGAAGAATGCCAATAGATTTGGGACATGTTCTTTGATGGAGCTTGCTCTAAGGAAGCTGTAGAGGTAGGTGTAGTCCTTGTGTCCCCCACGCAGGAATACATTCATTTATCTTTCAAATTAACTTTTCAAGTCACAAATAATATAGCAGAGTATGAAGCCTTGATATTGGGCTTAAGCGCTGCTAAAGAAATGGGCATCAAAGGCCTGAAAGTGTTTGGAGATGCAAACCTCAACATTCAGTAGGTCAATAAAACTTTCCAAGAAAAGCATCCAAGGCTGAAAGCATACAGAGATGAGGTACGGAGGCTCAAGGATTCTTTTAATAATTTTAGCATTTCTTACATTCCAAGAATGAAGAACCAACTTGCCGACTCCCTTGATGTGTCTGCTAGCACGTGTATTCCTCCTTTGCCTCCTAAATTGATGTATGAAGTTCAGGTGAAATATAGACTGTCCCTGTCTGACAATGTCAAATACTGGAAAGTTTTTGAAGATGATGATGAAATTAATAGGTTTCTACAAGTCGTTGAGGAATTTTCTGAAACGCACATCGACCAAGAAAATGAAACCATGGAAGAATGCAGCCATTCCAAGCTAAAGGACAAGATCGGCCGAGGAAACATTATCCAGCTACCTAGTAATCATATACCCAAGGGATTGGTGCCTCTAGAGAAGCTATTCGATCATAACGATGTGCCTTATAAGCCTGCCAAAAAAGAAAATGAGTCTGCTATTTGTAAACATAATATAGGGAGCCCAGCCCATCTGAAATACATAAATCTGTCCACTCATTTGTCTTCTGCCCAGAATTCTGAGTATTGCACCCTCATGAAGCAATTTTCTGATATTTTTGCCTGGGAATACAGTGATCTTAAAACCTATGACACAGACATCATTCAGCATAATATTCCATTGGAAAGGAACACCATCCCTTTTAAGCAGAAATTAAGACCTATCAACCCCCTCTTATTGCCTTTGATTGAGAAAGAAATCAAGAAGTTGTTGGATGCCAAAATCATAGTTCCCTTAAGGTATTCAAAGTGGATAGCTAACCTTGTGGAGTAAGAAAGAAAAATGGAGAAATCAGGTTTTGTGTTGACTTCAGAAATCTGAACAAATGCTCTAAACAAAATAACTATCCCCTACCTAAAATGGAACACTTGCTGCAAAAAGTTTCAGGGGCTAGAGTCATGTCTTTCTTAGATGGATTTTCATGTTACAATCAGATTGTTGTACATCCGGAAGATCAGGAGAAGACCCCCTTCACTACTCCTTGGGGCACTTTCATGTATGTTGGGTAGCAGAGGGCCTGCGTAACAAGCGTTGGGGATCAAAGCCCACAATTTTGGGAAAGGTATGGTAAGGAATCCGTGAAGTGCGTGGAGCACGAATTGTAAATCAGTCTAGTCAAAGGGTTGTTCGCCCAAAAATAATGTAAAACAATAGGAAGTTAGTCACCTTGCCCATGGTCCACAGACCATGGGACTGTATAAATAGAGTGAGGCTCTATGGGTAGAAAGTAGTTTTTTTGGGTATGTACTTTTGGATCTGGAATGTAATGGGTTTTTGAAGAATAATGTCCTAAAGTGTATGTAAGTCCGAGTCAAGGGTGTTGGTAGATAAATAGAGGCTCTGCATCTATGTGCATAGAGGCCTAGTAGAGTCCGCAGCTGTGTGTGTGAACCCCTGCAGTTGAGTGTGCAGGGTGGATCTGGATGTATTGGTGAAGGAAGTGAATAAAGATAAGTTGATTCTGAAATTTTGTGTTAAATCTAAATTATTGTGGATTTGGCTAATTTATGGCTGATATAACTGTTTGATCTATGTGCATATGCTTATGTTATGAGTCGATATGACTCTGTATCTTTTCTAGGTGCACGAACTGGTTATTTCTGTTAAATGTTTACTTAAAGATCACAAAAAGTAGATCTAATCTATAAATAACGCATTAATAAGTATTAAGGATTTTCCTGGATCTGAATCTACACGAGCCAGAGTGGCACGAAGCCACAGAACGGTGTGCGAACCCTCCAGACCACATCAAGACATCCTAAGGGTGCAGAAACCTGGTTCCAAGACCCTCCCCTGCTACCTCGGGTGAGACCTCAGTCCGCGCTCTGCTGGCTATTGCCGAAAGGGCTAGTAGCTGTGGGATTTGTTTGGCTAAATAACTCTTTCGAACCTGGGTCAGGCCCATATAAGCCAACAAATGGTTCCATTGCTAGGACCGGGATTTGCCTAAGGGATGTCTGATGTCGGAACACTAGAATCCTACAAGGAAAGAGCTTGAAGATTGATTGGATCAGGAGCAGTACGAGTTTATAGAACACCGACGTGCAAGCCAAAGGTTAAGAATGACGAGTGTGATCCAGCTACCAGTATTCAATGGAGCAAGAAGCAAAGATCCAGAACAATTTTGGTTTGTGGTAGTGGCAGTATGGGAAGCGCATGGAGTTACGGATGATAACATCAAGAAGGCTACCTTAGTTAGCGCATTGCAGGACCGAGCACTGACATGGTATATAAAGTACTCAAGCGATAACCTGAATGCGGGAACAACAGAGATCCGAACTGAATTAAAAAAAGAGTTTAGCCGGCCGAAATCAGAAACGCAGTAAATCATAGGGTTCAAGGAAATCATGATGATGCCTAGTGAAACTCCGTGGGATTTAGATCAGAGATTGAAAAGTACAATCCATGAGGCAAACATGACGTTGTTGGATGCACAGCACTACGTGTGGTTTGTGGCATCACTGACACCACATCTAAGGACGGCTCTGTCACAGCAAAAGATCTCAACCCAGGCTGAAGCATTAGAGACAACGATGAGGTTGCATGAAACTCCGATACAGGATCTGGGGTTGGGAGTTCAACAAATCCACGCACAAATACAAAACCTATGTTTAGAAATGCAGAAGTTAAAACAAGAATAGGCACCTCGCCCAGGAGCCCGGGAGGAAGTATGGTGTATAAAGTGTCGAAGCCAGGGTCATGATAAAGATCACTGTCCAGTTTTCACAAGCTATGTGGCAGCGGGGGGACCAACGTCGTTGCGACTAGAGGCACAAGCAGGGCCAAGCACGGTGCCTGCACTCTGGTGCGCGATATGTCAGGAGGGAGGAAAGCATGCCACAGACAACTGTCATCTATTACAGAACATGAGACAATTCCCCCGTCCCTAGCAGCTATTTTGCAACTTTTGCAGATCAGTGGGCCACGAGGAATGAGACTGTCGTAGTTATCAACTATCGATGGATCAGTTACCTGCCTAGAGAATGCAAATTTAAGTATGAGGTCAAGATCCAACCGCGGCGATAACACGCAGTGGGTTCCAGGGACGTGGACAAGGACGGGGAGGAATGGGGCCAGGAAGGGGTGGCGGCTAGCTCATCTGTTACAACTGCAGAGGACCAGGTCACTATGCATGGGACTATACTAATACGACCAGAATATCATTATCTTACTGCGAACAATTCGATCGTGAACTGATAGATTGGCCCACACTGATAGCACATATTCATGAGAAAAAGACAGCACAACCTACGATGACACATAATATCCAGATGATGAGGTTCGAATCGTGTGAAGAAGATCCCAACCTAAATATGGTGCTCAGAAGTGGCACGATCGCAGGAGAGGATAAGGGGAAACCAACCAAGGAGGATGCAGGAATTTGCAAGGATATAGATTTGGAAGCTAGGGAGAGCTTTGCAGTGATATCTACGCCAGGTAGTAAGGATCAATCCGAGCTAAGGGATCCCTCGATGCTGACTACCTTTTTAGAGACATGCATGAAATTGCTTCGCAATAATAGAGTGGTTAAAGGCTTGCAAGAATTGATAAATAGGTGCACAGGGTCAAGTGAACCTCACGTGATCTGAAAATTGGGAAAACATGTGTCGCGAACTGGGCGGGAAATGCAGCTAACAACATAGATTGGTGACTATGAGATGGATCAAATCATTCTAGACCTGGGCTCAGATGAAAATGTACTACCTAGACAAATGTGGGAATGCATGGGCAAGCCCACACTGCAATGGTCTCCTATTCAATTGAGGATGGCAAATCAACAGAAGATCTTGCCCATGGGAAGACTGTAAGGGATTACAGTAGGTATAGAAGGTGCGAGCACCCGAACGAACTTTGAGGTAATCGAAATTGTGGATGAAAGTAGCCCTTACCCTGTGTTATTAGGAATAGACTAGGCCACTGACATGAATGGAGTTATTAATTTAAAGAAGCAGAAAATGATCTTTGAGAAGAAGTCACTCTGCGTAGTCATTCCATTAGACCCGACTGAAGGACAACATTACATTGAACCCATCAGCAACGAAGGAAGTGAGGATGAATTAGATTTTATTTACAAAATCACTGCACGACATCAAGTGGGGGACAATCCGATGGCGGAAGGAAGAATATCATGGGAGCATGCAGACTCCTACACCGAAGATTCAGAGGAAGAAGATGAGTGACGGCATAACCGCCTGAATGAGGTAACCATGTTAAACTACAATATGGTGACTAAATCGCTGTGTTGCGTTAAAGCTCAGGATCGTGAACTACCGATGTATCATGGGCTAATAGTAGTAGATGAATTCTTGATCAAATTTGAAAGCACAGTACTAGAGCACCAGCAGTTCAATGCGCTAAAATGGGCATTGTGTGCGATGCCTGCGCTTTAGTGGGGCACACATGAGGGAACCTTTGAGAATTGGCGCGACTGTAGGCGCATGATGCAGATAAGATTTGGGAGGTTGGAACTATGCATAACAGAGAAATACGATGGATGTGATGATCTACGCATGCACCTGACCAGATGGGTCCAAGCCTATGGAGAAGAGCCTCAACAGGAGTGGGTACACTTATTTTATCATACCCTGGACGTCATCCCCAGGAATTGGTATACTAAAACAGAGCTCCGACATGGCACGGGCGAATGGGATATTCTACGCGAAGGGTTTCTGTGGACATTCCTCTTTGAGGATCAATGGATGGATACTATGGACAACACATTGCAGGTGGTAAAGGCCACTATTTTCAAAATACCATCGAAACCAGAAGAAATCATGTAGCTAGACTGGTCACAACAGTTGAGCCGGGCCCTGGAATGTTACAATATGCAGGTAGAAGATGATGAAGACGACCCTAGAAACATCAATATTCCAGAAATAGAGGGGAGTCGTGAGGTGCGCAGACTAGCAATCGAGGATCCAGACATCTCCGCGCCATTAAAAACAAAATAAGTAAACATCAGAATGGAGGAAGAGCCGAAGTATGCAACGCTGGGAGACTATTGGGATGATGCCACAGTGGAAAAGGTGGTCAAGTGGCTTCAAGAATATCAAGATCTATTCCCCACAAAAATCACGGAGTTAAAAGGGATCCTCGGTGACCTGGGAATGATGAAGATAACCCTGAAGCTAAATGCAAAGCCAGTTAAGCAGCAGCCTTACCAGTTGAATCCAAAATACAAAGTAAAGGTCCGCGAAGAGTTGGACAAGATGCTTGTAGCAGGAATAATTGAACCAGTAGAAGAGTCTGACTGGGTAAGTCCTATGGTTGTGCAGGAGAAAAAACAAAAGGGTGAAATTCGCATCTATGTCGATCTTAGAAAGCTCAATGATGCATGTGTCAATGATCCCTTTCCAATGCCATTTACAGATGAAGTACTAGAAAATGTGGGAGGACAGGAAGCCTACTCCTTCATGGACGGTTTCTCGGGTTACCACCAGATCAAGATCGCGCTAGAGGATAGAAGTAAGATCACTTTTGCCACTGAATGGGGATGTTTTCAGTATACAGTGATGCCCTTTCAACTAAAGAATGAGCTGGCGATATTCTCCCGTGTCATGGTAGCTGCATTCAAGGAATTTATACACAAGTTCCTAAAGGTATATCTTGATGATTGGACCGTATTTGGGCTAGTTAAGAAACATACCACGAGCTTATGATTAATGCTGGATACTTGCCGACAGCACCAGATTGCGCTAAATCTGAAGAAGTGTACTTTCCTCATCCCCTTCAGGAACCTGCTCGGCCATGTGGTTTGTAAGCAAGGTCTGATGGTGGATCCAGTGAAGATCACTGTCATACTCAATCTGCAAGCACCACGAAGTGTCAAACAACTGCGCGCCACCCTGGGACACACTAGTTACTATCAAAAGTTCATAAAAAGCTATGTGCAGATCACAGCAGCAATGGAACAGTTGCTGAAGAAGTATGCTACTTATTGTTGTAATGAGGAATGCAACAGAAGCCTGGGAACGCTTAAGTAAAAGATGGCATTAGCCCCTATATTGGTCTTTCTAAAATGGGACATCAAATTTCATGTGCACGTTGATGCATCGTGTATCACATTGGGCATAGAACTTACTCAAGAAGGAGCGGAGGGAATTGATCATCCGATCACGTTCGCAAGTTGACAGTTGTCAAAAGCTAAGAAGAACTACTCCACTACTGAGCGAGAAGGATTGGATATGGTATACGCGCTCCACAAATACCGCCACTATCTGCTTGGAGGACACTTTAAGATGTATACTGACAACTCAGCACTAAAATACCTAGTGAATAAGCCTGTGTTGGGGGGCGGATTTGTAGGTGGCTGTTATTATTTCAAGAATATGACTTCGAAGTCGTCGTAAAGCCAAGACGTCTGAACACAGGCCCCGACCACCTATCTTGAATTGAGAATGGCGAAGAGCCCACAAACTTGGAGGAAGGACTACCGGATGCACAGCTGTATGCAGTGCGTGTCGTGGATGGCCATTTTGAGGACATAATCCACTTCTTAACCACAGGAACCATGCCGCAAGGATATTCCATTCAGTAGAAGAAAGAATTAGTGATACGCATACCAGACTTTACTATTATTGCAGGACACCTCTACAAGATGGGCAACAATGAAATATTATGCAGATATGTACCTAAATTCGAGTGAGGACGGATCTTGGTCGAAGAACATGAAGGGGTTGCTAGAGGACATTATGTGGGTTGCACCACAACACAGAAGATTCTTCATGCAAGACTATGGTGGCCAACTCTATATCAAGACTCGAAAGCATACTGTCGGGCTTGTGACATATGTCAACGGACTGGGAAACCATCGCGAAGGGATGAAATGGCACTCAATACACAAATGACGTTGCAACCATTCGAGAAGTGGGCAACCAACTTCGTGGGACCTATTGCACCTCCAGGGAAGATGGGTGCGTGCTATATCATCACCGCGATAGAATATTTGACCCGGTGGGTAGAAGCACAGCTGGTTAAGGATTGCACGACTGCTACAACATCGAAATTTTTGTTCGAAAATGTGTTGACATGGTTTAGATGTCCCAAAATTCTAATGAGCGACCCAGAAATGCACTTTATGAATGAAATGATCAGCGCATTCAATGAGGAATTCCAGATATACCATCAACAGAGTATGCCATACCATCTGCAAGCGAATGGGATCGTCGAAATGTTCAACAAAATTTTGGAGACTGCATTGACCAAGGTCTATAACACGAAGCGAAACGATTGGGACTTATGCATCCCTGCTGTGCTATGGGCTTAATGAACCACATGCAAGAAGTTGATGGGCCAGACACCTTTCTGGTTAGTCTATGGTAAGGAAGCCGTTATGCCCATGGAATATATTGTACCCAGTTTGCGAATCGCGGCAATAACAGGCATGACCGACCACGGGGCTTTGGAGGAACGACTCGCGCAATTGGATGAACTTGAGGAGGAATGGTTTTTGGCTAGATTCCATCAGCAAGTACAAAAACTATCAGAGAAAGCGTGGCATTATTACCTTATCAAGGTGCGCACTTTCGAGGAGAATGATCTAGTATTACTATATGACAGCAAGTTCGAGAAATTCCCTGGCAAGCTTCAAATGCATTGGTTGGGTCCCTATGTAGTCAAAGAAGTTATAGATGGAGGCGTGGTCCAGCTTGTTAAGCTCAATGGAGACCCCTTCCCGAGAAGAGTGAATGGTAGTCACCTGAAACTCTACACGGATGGGTCAACCCCCTAACTAACTGACTGAAGGACAGTCTCACCGCTCCAACCAGTTGAAAGAGAGCATGGGACAATAAAGCAGTCTAGGGGGACGTTGTGCGATCATCGGGGTGCACATGGGTATGCTCCATCACAAGGGTCATGGTTGCGCAGAAAGGGATGCGCTGCTACGTTGATAAGTATAGAGGTTCCCATTGCTGTCACTAATCATGACAAGATGTCTGAGTTATGGCAAAAGGGAGCCGGTGGCGGGAAATTAAGAGACAAGGTACGAACCAGATCCGGAAGATCTGCTGCAGGCTTAACAGGAGGACACCGGTAAAGGTGCGAGCCAACGAATTTGAATTTCGAAAGACTTATAAATTACAGGGAGGCCTTCACCGAATAAGCTGCACTTCTGAAAGCTTTAAGCTATTGTGATTTCCTGCCACTATGGAACTCCTCATTATCTGCGCTCAAGAAGTAAGGCTGAATGTTGTGATATTGCCAAAGATGTCAGCCTTTCTGAAGAATACGATGTGGACATCTGTAGGCACCATGCAGAGTTCAACATCGACAGGAGGGGATGTGCCGGAAGTTTATAGACATGAAGCAGAACTGGTCCGGATGCCGTCGCCTTACCCATGGGCCGTTCGGTGAACCATAAAGGATAAATGAAAAGCTGTGTATATGGACCCAATTGGTGGAATTGTAGTTAACAAGTTGTCTATGGTGTATCTTGAAGATTGGGATCTCGCGGACAGCAACAATGGTCTTGCAAAATTGCAACACAAGCTGCAGCAGACAGTACAAAGAGACGATACGAACTTAGAAATTGGCTGCATTGGTACAAGGTGGTCCCGTATGTGGCACCCCAGCTAGAGCTAAAATCCTAGGAGGGGGTGTTCTATGTTAACCGAGCAAAGCAGAATGAGCATTATTGGTTGCGAGACCAAACCACGAAGCAAGAGCTGGAAGAAGCATTGCAGGAGACAAAGAAGAGCAGCAGAATGAAGGACGTCACTTATGGGGAGGTGAACCGCGGAGCCTAGGTAGCACGTTTCGCCACACCGACGAGTGACTCAGGATGAGTCACGATGATTGTGTTGGGGGACTGTTGGGTAGCATAGGGCTCGTGTAACAAGCGTTGGGACTCAAAGCCCGCAATTTTGGGAAAGGTATGGTAAGGACTCCGCAAAGTGCGTGGAGCGCGAATTGTAAATGAGTCTAGTCAAAGGGTTGTCCACCCAAAAATAATGTAAAACAAGAGGAAGTGATTTGGCTTTCCCATGGTCCGCGGACCATGGGAATGTATAAATAGAGCGAGGCTCTATGGGTAGAAAGTATTTTTTTTAGGTATGTACTTTTGGATCTAGAATGTAATGGGTTTTTGAAGAATGAAGTCCTGAAGCGTCTGTAAGTCTGAGTCAAGGGTGTTGGTAGATAGACAGAAGCTCTGTAGCTGTGTGTGAAGAGGCCTAGTAGAGTCTGCAGCTATGTGCGTGGACCCCTGCAGCTGAGTGTGTAGGGTGGATCTGGATGTATTGGTGAAGGAAGTGAATAAAGATAAGTTGATTATGAAATTCTATGTTAAATCTGAATTATTGCGAATTTGGCTAATTTATGGTTGATAACTGTTTGATCTATGTGCGTATTCTTATGTTATGAGTCTATGTGAATCTGTATCTTTTCTGGGTGCGTGAACTAGTTATTTCTATTAAATGTTTGCTTAAAGACCACAAAAAGTAGATCTAATCTATAAACAACGCACTAATAAGTAGTAAGGATTTTCCTGGATCCGGATCTATGCGAGGCAGAGTGGCACGAAGACACAGAACGGTGTGTGAACCCTCCAGACCACATCAAGACATCCTAAGGGTGTGGAAACCTGGTTCCATCACCCTCTCCTGCTACCTCGAGTGAGACCTCAGTTCGTGCTCCGCGGGCTGTTGCCAAAAGGGCCGGTAGCTGTGGGATTTGTTTGGCTAAATAACTCTTCTGAACCTAGATTAGGCCCATATAAGCCAACCATGTACTCCAAGATGCCTTTTGGACTGATGAATGCTAGGGCTACTTTTCAGAGGGCCATGGACATAGCCTTTGTGGGAGAGAAGGACACGTTTGTCCTTATTTACCTTGATGACATAACAGTCTTCTCCAGCAATCACAAGGACCATTTGCAGCATTTGAGGAAGGTCTTCATAAAGTGCAAATAGTTTGGAATTTCGTTTAACCCAAAGAAGTCATAGTTTGCTCTAGAAGAAGGCAAACTTTTGGGACACATTGTTTCTGTTGAAGGTGTGAAGATTGATCCAGCAAGAGTTCAAGCAATTCAGACATTGTCCATCCCAAGGTCAAAAAGGGACATTCAATCCTTTTTGGGTAAGATTAACTTTGTAAGGAGGTTCATTCCAAACTTTACAGAGCCAGTAAAGCACATCACTTCCATGCTGAAGAAAGGATCAGAAATAAAATGGACAGATGCTACAAGAAGATCTTTTGAAGCCATCAAGCGAGCTATCATGGAAACTCCCACTCTAATCGGCCCAGATTACACTAAGGAGTTTTGTATCTTCTCTTTTGCCTCTTAGGATACACTTGCAGCAGTTCTGTTGCAGAAAAATGATGAAGGAATAGAGCACCCCGTGGCATTTTTCAGCAAAACTCTAAGGGATGCTGAACTAAGGTATGACCTTATTGAAAAACAAGCTTATGCTCTCATAAAATCTTTAAAGGCATTCAGAATTTATATTCTACATTCCAAAGTAGTTGCATATGTACCTTCAGCCTCAGTAAAAGATGTCTTAACTTAGCCAGATATTGATGGAAAGAGAGCTAAATGGATTGCAAAATTCATAGAGTTTAACATAGAGGTGAAGCCCACTAAGCTTGTCAAAGGCTAGGGCTTGGCTAAACTTATGGCTGAAGAAAATTGCAGCTTGTTAGACATAAATTGCATGGGTCTAAATTCAGATGATGAGCAGACAGAGGGAGTAGCAGAAGAGCAAAAGCAGAATCAGTCTCTGGCTGAAAATCTAGCCACCTGTGAATGGTATTCCAGCATAGTTCATTTTTTGCAGAAGCTAGAAGTCCCTCCAAGGCTTAGCTCAAGTCAAGCCCGGGCCATTAAACTCAGATCAGCCAAATTCTGCATTAATAAAAATCTGCTTTATTGGAAAGACCCATTAGGAATCCTCTTGAGATGTCTAGATAAAGAACAATCTGTGGAAGTCATACACCAGTTCCATTCTAGCATCTGTGGAGGGCATCATTATTGGAAAACCATAGCCCACAAAATCCTGAGGGCTGGGTATTATTGGCCTACTCTGTTCTCTGATGTGTTTTCTTTTGTGAAATCTTGTGACAAGTGTCAGAGGTTTGCAGGAAGACAATAGCTAAAATCTCTACCCTTGAAGCCAATACATGTCAATGGTCCCTTCCAGCAGTGGGGCTTAGACTTTATAGGTGAGATCAACCCACATTCCAGTGGCCAACACAAATTGATCTTGGTAGCGACTGATTATTTCACCAAGTGGATTGAGGCTATACCCACTAAGAATGCTAATCATCAAGTTGTCATAAAGTTCTTGAATGATAATATTTTCACTAGATTTGGTTGCCCAACCACACTAGTCACTGATAATGTAGCAGCTTTCAAAGGAAAAAGAATTGGTGGACGTGACTGAATCCATGGGCATTCAAGCGGTGCATTCTACCTCATATTATCCTCAAGGCAATGGCCTGGTAGAATCATCTAACAAGAGTCTGGTGAGGGTAATCAAAAAGTTGTTAGAGGACAACAAAAAGAGCTGGGATTCCAAGTTGAAGTTTACACTATGGGCTGACAGAGTTACAATCAAAAAATCCATAGGGAATTCTCCATTTAAGCTGGTTTATGGCACTGCTGCTATTCTCTCTATCCAGCTGATTCTCCCTGTGGCTAAATTCTTGCAAGAAGAGCAAGACGAAGATAATGACATGGTAAGAAGAATGAATAACCTTGTTGAACTACAATAGATTAGAGAGCAGCTAGTTGAGAAGTCAAAAGCTCATCATAAGAAAATCAAAGAAACCTTTAACAGGAAGGCAAAAGTGGACAATTTCCAAGTTGGTGACTGGGTTCTTAAATGGGATGCATTTAAGGAAAAGAAAGGTAATCATGGTAAGTTTGACTCCTTATGGACAGGTCCATTTTTCATCGCTCAAATTCAGCAGAAAAATACCTTTATTCTGCACAGTCTGGAAGGAGGAGATGTTTTTGGTAGCCCAGTAAATGGGCGGTTCTTGAAACTTTATTTCATTTAAGGCTTTAAAGCCTTGGTATTGTAAATATGTTTTTTTTCCAGTTTTTATTTTTATTGCAAAATAGACTCCATGCCCAATGGAACACTAGGAGAAAGATTTTATTTTGTTGATACAGGAAAGGCATTGGTCTGAGATTCTTGAAAACTCACAGGGAGGATTTCATCCCTAGAAGGAGCCAGTGTTAACCTTGTTGGCATTTGGCCCAAAAATGGATCCAAAACACTCCCAAAGTCTTCAAAATTTGCTTAAGGATCGTTCAAAGAGCAAAACAGTCGCATACCAAGAGGCCTTGGAAGGGTGGAAAAACACTACCGGGAGGCTAAAACACAGAAAAAATAGTTAAAAACCATGAATCACAGGCTTAGACAATGCAATGCACAACAGCCGTTAGATCTGGCCGATCAACGACCCAGATCTAAGCGGAAAATTGCAATCAGCTGAACAGAGAGGACGACTTAAGGATGGGCGCAAGACACCCCCAATCAGCGATCTCCGATGATCGGATTGGCAGGTCGCAATCGGCAGAGGCAAGATGGTGGATTAAAGGCGGATGTGCGATAGAACCGGGCCAATGCGATATTGCAATCTCCGATATAGGTAGATCACAGTCGGTGGGGACATATGGCGTGTTATATAAAGACCTTTGGCTTGGGCGATATGCGATTGTGACAAGTCGCATCGCAATATCACATTGAAACATTGCGAAGGAGTGGGGCCTTTATACAGGCATATGTGTGATGCGATGATGCGGACCCGACGGTATTCTAAATATTATTTGATAATATTTGAGGTCTGCAGAAAGTCCAGTTTCAATGCATTTTCGTAGTTTTTTACGTATTTATAAAATACAAAGGGAAGCTTGGATTTGCGATATGCAATAATACCTGGACCCGAAAGGGTCTGGGAAGGGAAATATATAATATTTGAAGTCCACAAGAAGGCCATTTTTAATGCATTTTCAATGTTTTTCATTATTTAGCAAAAGAGATAGGGAACATGGGAGCAGCACTGATGCAACATTATGGACTCGAAAGGGTTTATTAAGGTGATTGAACACCATTTGAAGTCCAATAAAGAGGGATTTTCACATTTTAATGTATTTTCCAATATAAAGGGAAAATCACAAAATCGGTAGGATTTCGAGAGAGCCAAAGGTGATAAGTGGCTTGGGCCAAGCTCCGTTCGATCCCATACATTGGCTGCCACCTGTCTAGGCTGAGGAGAGAGAAAACCACCCTCATCGGGCGGTTAACTCTAGTACACAAGAGCCACCTGAAATGGATCACAACCATTGGATCTAGAACTCTCAGATCAACGGTGGAGATGTGATATCACTACAAAGGTGGAGCCAATAGGAAAATGGACCATATTTGAGGATATTTGAAGTCCGTCATGAGCCATTTTTAATATATTTCCAATGTTTTGATATATTTCTAAAAAACAAAGGGACAGGCTATTTGCAACAGGTGACAGCAATTGGGAACGGACCCGATAGCTCTGTTTGGCTTGGTTCGTATTTTTAACAGTCAACAGGTGAACTAAAAAATAGTCATTATAAACATTTAAAGGGAAAACAGAGGCCTGATAGCCCTTCCATCATAGTGCAGCTCGCCCGAAACAGAAATAATCATGGAGCAGACAACGCAGCTCACCCAAAACAAAATCGATCATGGCGTAGACAGCGCAGCCCATCCAAACAAACAGAATGGTCATGGAGCATCTCTGGCACGAGAGATCTCCCTGCCAGCATAGCAACAGACCCGAATGCAGTTACTCTTATGTCAGAAGAAGAAACCTCCGAGCCATGCTTGCCTAGTCAGGGCATCAAAGTTGTTGAAGAGACAGAGGGATAGATTAAGACCTCTTGAGCCTGAGAAGGCTCGAGAGCATTGTAAAGAGCTATAAATATCTGAAAGTAAGATGTAATAAGGGTTCAACCTTTGGAGACTATGGAGAATCTACTCCTCTAGCTTCTCATCTTCACTCCAGCAATATAAGCTTCTTTTGTTGTTACATGTTCAATTCCCATTTTCTGTGTTATTCTATGCTTGCAATTGAATAGGTTATTCATGTTTTCTATTGTGTCTAATGCAAGATAACTGTCATCTTATCTCTGCATTGATAAATTAGATTTGCAAGTTCCATTTACTTCCTGTAGCTAGCCATTCATATGTGTTTATGTATGTATCCGCTGGTACAGTCAGTATTCTCCAGCTATCCATTGAATCTATAAACTATTGAGCATTAGTGTCTAAAGCCTTGTATTTTTGAGGGTGTTCATGCATGTCTTGAGTGAAAATAGAGCTGAAATGGTTATCTGACTTGATCCAAACTATCATCCATTCCAATAGTTCAGAGAACAATATTGAAGATTATATGTTACCAGGCATCTCTAAGCTGCAACCTAGGAGAGTTTCCTGGAGTGATAACAGGTATAAGATATGTTTTGGCTTCAAGGGGATGCCTTTGTTGCTGAGGGGTTTCGCTCGGGCCTGTGGTAGACCCTGTTCAGTGGGAGATCTATGGTATCGATTCTGGTGGTGAAAGAAGATGGCGAGCAGTGGAAAGATAAAGATTGATAAATTTAATGGTCAGAGTTTTGAGTTGTGGAAACTCAAGATGGATGATCTGTTGGTGGATAAATATTAGTGGATCATGGTAGATCCAGGTAATAAACCAATGGGAGTGTCCGATGAAGAATGGAAGAAGTTAGATCGGAAGGCAAAGAGCACAATATGATTGTGTGTCTTAGATTCAGTATTTTTGAATGTATCAGGGGAAGCTACGGCAAAGGCTTTGTGGGACATGTTAGGGACTTTGTACCAATCTAAGTCTCTGGTGAATAAACTGTTCCTATGGAAAAAACTGTATAACCTAAGGATGAAATATGGAGACTCGGTGATAGAGCAACTAAATGCGTTTAATACTATGGTAATTCAGTTATCATATGTTGATATCAAAATTTCAGATGAAGATAAGTGCATTAGTTTGTTGCGTTCTCTACTAGATTCGTGGGATAGTCTAGTTATTGCAATAGGAAGCAATGGAATTGCCTTGTAGTTTGATGAAATAGTCTCATCCTTGCTGATGGAGGAGATGAGACGGAAAAATATGGAGGGCCAGAATGGTGATGCCTTGTCTGTACAAGTACGATCCCAGAATAGAAACAAAAATAAGTCATCGAGTGGGAGATCTAAATCTAGAGGGAGATCTAAATCTCCAGGAATACCTATAAATGTGTTGTGCTGGAAATGTGGAAAGGAAGGGCACTTCAAAAGGGACTGTAAATCTAAAGCTCCCGACAAAGGAAAGGGATCTGATCATGCTCCTTTTGTAGAGGCAAAAACCACCTTAGATGTAGGTGGGGATGTGTACTTGGATTCTTCATGTACACATGTAGATCATGAGGCATGGTTGATTGACTCAGGTGCATCCTTTCACTTCACTCCCCATAGAGAGTGGTTCTGCGAGTATGATAAATACGATGGTGGTGATGTCTTCTTAAGGGATGATAGGAAGGCTAGAATCATTGGTCATGGAAAATTAAAGTTAAAGTTTCAAGGTGGAAGGGTTAGGACACTTCTGGGTGTTCTACATATTCCTGCATTGGCCAGAAATCTGATTTCTCTAAGAAAGTTGGATGATGTAGGTGTAAAATAGTGTTTGAGAAGGATACCTGCAAGATGGTTCGGGGAGCACTTGTATTGATGCGGGGAGTTCGGATTGGAACTCCGTACAAGCTACAAGGTATCATTATTGTTGATGGGTGCAACAGCTCTGTGGTTCCTGAAAGTGGAGCAGAAAATCTAGTGGTCTCTAGAGAGAAGACCATCCTGTGGCATCAAAGGCTTGGACATATTGGAGAGAAGGGCCTTCGAATACTTCATGGTAAAGGTATGAGTACTAGCTCTCTAGATTTTGATTTCTGTGAAAATTGTGTATATGGGAAGTAGAATTGGGTGAGTTTCCCCTCTGGTGGTAAGAGGGCGAAACAGATATTAGAGCTTGTGCATAGTGATGTGTTTGGACCTGTGAAGGTTCCATCACTAGGTAAGTCTGTGTACTATGTATCATTTATAGATGACTTCTCAAGGAATACATGGATATATTTCCTTAAGAAGAAATTTGAAGTCTTTGATAGGTTTAAAGAATTTAAGGCTCTGGTGGAAAACTAGACAGAGAAGAAGATAAAGGTGCTGAGGACAAATAATGGTGGAGAGTTTTGCAATAAGGAATTTGAAGAATTCTGTAAGAAGTGTGGTATAGCATGGCAAAAGACTACTCCATATACACCTCAACAAAATGGAGTTGCATAAAGAATGAACAAGACACTGATGGAAAGAGAAAGAAGCATGCTCAATGGTGCCGGGTTAGGACAAGAATTCTGGGAAAAGGCGGTGGAGACAAGATGTTACCTGGTCAATAGATCACCTTCATCAGAATTGGAGGATAAGACTCCACAAGAGGTATGGACTAGTAAGAAACCCTCTCTTTCACATCTGAGGGTATTTGGATGTGATGCGTATTTACATGTTCCAAAGGAGAAATGAACCAAGTTGGATAGTAAATCTGAAAAGTTCATCTTTATTGGGTATAAGGATGGTTTAAAGGCTTATAAGTTTTGGAACCCAGTAACAAGGAAGGTTGTGTGTAGCCGAGATGTGGTGTTCAGAGAGGTGAAAGATGTTATTAAACATGAAGTCCAACTAAAGGAACCTGAGAAGATAGAGTTTGAGCTAAAGGAGGAAGAATCAAACTCTACAGCAGAGGAGGAATTAGAAGATGAAGAGCCACAAAATCTGGGTGTGAGAAGATCAGTTCGAGAAAGAGGGCAATAAGAAAGGTATAGTCCATATACTTTATGTTAAAATTTTGCTTTATCTATTACTGATGATGATCCCAGAACTGTGAATGAAGCAATAGATTCAGAGGATCGAAAACTCTGGAAAGAGGCCATGCTTGATGAAATGGCATCTTTTCACAAAAATGAGGCTTGGGATCTAGTGGAGTTGCCGGCTGGAAGGAAACCCATTGGCAGTAAATGGGTGTTCAAGAAGAGGACAAATGCAGAAGGAAAGGTGTATAAATACAAAGCTCGGTTGGTAGCAAAAGGTTATTCCCAGGTGCAGGGAATTGATTTTGGTGATATTTTTTCTCTTGTTGCCAAGGTAGCTTCTATTAGATTAATTTTATATGTTGTTAGTGCTTTTGATTTTGAGGTAGAAAAGATGGATGTGAAGATAACATTTCTTCACAGGGATCTAGAAGAGGAGATCTACATGAAGCAACCTAAAGGTTTTGTAGTGAAGGGTAAGAAAGAAATGGTATGCAAGTATAAGAAGTCTCTGTATGGGTTAAAACAATCACCAAGGATGTGGTATCAGAAATTTGATACATTTATATGGGGACTTGGCTTCACTAGAAGCAAAGAAGATCACTGTGTGTATTATAAATTAATTGGTGACCGTGTTATTTATCTAGTCTTGTATGTGGATGATATGTTGCTGGTTGGAAATGACAAAGAAATTATCCATGATTTGAAGACCCAATTTTCCTCCAAATTCGACATGAAAGATCTTGGTTCAACAAACTATATTTTGGGCATGGAAATTAAAAGATATCGAGCAAAGAGGAAGCTCTGGTTAAACCATAGGAAGTATGTCGAGACAATATTGCAGAGGTTTAATATGCAGGATAGTAAACCGGTGAAGGTTCCTATTCTTGTAGGTGTAAATTTATCTATTGAACAGTGTCCCAAGACACAAGAAGAGGAAGAGGATATGTCCCGTGTTCCATATGCAAGTGCAGTCGGTAGCCTGATGTATGCAATGGTTTGTACTAGACCAGACATTGCACATGCAGTGGGAGTATTGAGCAGGTTTATGTCAAAACCAGGGAAGGAGCATTGGACAACAATGAAGCGGGTTTTCAGGTATTTGCATGGCACTAGTGATTATGGTTTGTGCTACCAAGGAAGACCAGGATTGGACAATGTTTTGGATAAACATGGCTTTGTTGATGTGGACTGGGCTAGATATCTAGATCAGATAAGATTTAGAAGTGGGTATGTGTTTAACCTATTTGGAGGTGCAGTCAGCTGGATGAGTAAGAAACAATTTGTAGTGGCACTATCAACTACTTAGGCAGAATACATGGCAGCCACTCATGCAAGCAAGGAAGTAGTTTGGTTGCAGAGATTGTGTTCAAGTATGGGGTTAGTACAGGGAGCTATAAGAATAGACTGTGATAGCCAAAGTGCAATTTTCTTGGCAAAGAACCCTGCTTACCATTCAAAGACAAAGCACATTGATGTTCAGTATCACTTTGTGAGGGATATGATAGAAGACAAAAAGGTGTTGCTAGTAAAGGTGGAAACTTTGAAGAATACTTCAGATGCATTGACAAAATCTGTGAGCTCTGAGAAGTTATCTTGGTGTAGAGAAACAATGGGCATTGCAGGACTGGATAAATGACTAAGCTCTCTTGTGGCCCCCTGTGGAAAGAAAACAACAAGTGGGAGAATGTTGGGTTGTGTTATTCTTTCCACGACTAGCCCATGTAGTGAATCGAGGGGTTAGAGGGGGGGCAGTGCTCCCCCTTCATTGCGTTGATTGCGCAACAGGGGGGTCACAAGGCGGTAGCAGCCCCCCCTGTCCGGGGGGTTTGAGGGGGGTGGGTAGCCCCCCTCTACGGGGTGTGGGGAAGTGCCCCGAGAATTTATTTATTTTTTGGACCCTATATTAGGTTGGGCGGAACTACCTATGGTTTTGTGCATGATTTTCGCACATGGTTTTGGATGGGATGGTTTTGGGTCCACAGTTTTGGACGCCATGGTTTTCGGTCCATGGTATTGGATGCTTTGGCATGTATAAATATGAATTATAACATTGAAAGGAACACAATGAAAAATGAAGCTGGTAGTCTCAGTTTTGGGATCCAAGGGAAAATGCCTATGTATATGTGTTTTATGTGTTATGCTCTTGCATTGTTTATTTTTTGTGTTTTAGAATTTGTATGTAGGTAATTTCTGTATGGGGTTAAAACCTACATTTGGTATCAGGGTTGTTTTGGCTTCAAGGGGACACCTTTGTTGCTAAGGGGTTTCACTCAGGCCTGTGGTAGACCCTGTTCAGTGGGAGATCTGCAGGATCGATTCTGGTGGTAAAAGAAGATGGCGAATAGTGGAAAGATAGAGATCAAGAAATTTAATGGTCAGAGTTCTAAGTTGTGGAAGCTCAAGATGGAGGATCTGTTGGTGGATTAAGATCAGTGGGTCATGGTAGATTTGGGTACTAAACTAATGGGAGTGTCTGATGAAGAATTGAAGAAGTTGGATTAGAAGGCAAAGAGCACAATACGATTGTATGTCTTAGATTCAGTATTGCTTAATGTATCAGGGGAAGCTATGACAAAGGCTTTGTGGGAGAAGTTAGGGACTTTGCACCAATCTAAGTCTCTGGTGAATAAACTGTTCCTACGGAAAAATCTGTATAACCTGAGCATGAAAGATGGAGACTCGATAATAGAGCATGTGAATGCATTTAATACTATTGTAAGTCAGTTATCGTGTGTTGATATCAAAATTTCAGATGAAGATAAGTGCATTAGTGTGTTGTGTTCTCTACCAGATTCTTGGGATAGTCTGGTTATTGTAATATGTAGCAATGCAACTGCCTTGCAGTTTGATGAAATAGTCTCATCCTTGCTAACAGAGGAGATGAGACAAAAAAATATGGAAAGCCAGAATGGTGATGCTTTGTCTGTACGAGGACGGTCCCAGAACAGAAACAAAAATAAGTCATCAAGTGGGAGATATAAATCTAGAGGGAGATCTAAATCTCCAAGAAAACCTGTAAAGGTAGTGTGCTGGAAATGCAGCAAGGAAGGGCACTACAAAAGGGACTGTAAATCTAAAGTTCCTGACAAAGGAAAGGGATTTGATGATGCTCATTCTACAGAGGCGAAAACCACCTTAGATGAAGGCAGGGATGTCTACTTGGCTTCTTCAAGTACAGATTTAGATCATGAGGCATGGTTGATTGACTTAGGTGCATCCTTTCACTTCACTCTCCATAGAGAGTGGTTCTACGAGTATGAGAAATATGATGGTGGTGATGTCTTCTTAGGGGATGATAGGAAGGCTAGAATCGTTGGTCGCGGAAAAGTAAAGTTGAAGTTGCAAGGTGGAAGGGTTAGAACACTTCCGGGTGTTCTACATATTCCTACATTGGCCAGAAATCTGATTTATGTAAGCAAGCTGGATGATGCCAGTGTAAAAATAGTGTTTGAGAAGGATACCTACAATATGGTTCAAGGAGCAATGGTATTGATGTGGGGAGTTCAGATTGGAACTTTGTACAAGCTGCAAGGTAGCATTGTTGTTGATGGGTGCAACAGTTCTGTGGTTCCTGAAAGTGGAGCAGAAAACCTAGTGGTCTCTGGAGAGAAGACCATGCTGTGGCATTAAAGGCTTGGACATATTGGAGAGAAAGGCCTTAGAATACTTCATGGTAAAGGTATGGTAGAAGGTGTGAGTAATAGCTCTATAGATTTTTATTTCTGTGAAAATTGTGTATATGGGAAGCAGAATCGGGTGAGTTTCCCCTCTAGTGGTAAGAGGGCAAAACAGATATTAGAGCTTACACACAGTGATGTGTTTGGACCTATGAAGGTTCCATCACTGGGTAAGTCTGTGTACTATGTATCATTTATAGATGAATTCTCAAGGAATAAATGGATATATTTTCTTAAGAAGAAATTTGAAGTCTTTGACAGGTTTAAAGAATTTAAGGCTTTGGTGGAAAACCAGATAGAGAAGAAGATAAAGGTGTTGAGGACAGATAACGGTGGAGAGTTTTGCAATAAGGAATTTGAAGAATTATGTAAGAAGTGTGGTATAGCACGGTAGAAGACTACTCCATGTACACCTCAGCAAAATGGAGATGCAGAAAGAATGAACAAGACGTTGATGGAAAGGGCATGAAGCATTCTTAGTGGTGTCAGGTTAGGACAGGGATTCTGGGCAGAGGCAGTGGAGACAACATGTTATATAGTCAATAGATCACCTTCATCAGAGTTGGAGGATAAGACTCCACAAGAGCTATGGACTGGTAAGAAACCCTCTCTTTTGCATCTAAGGGTATTTGGATGTGATGCATATGTACATGTTCCAAAGTAGAAACGAACCAAGTTGGATAGTAAATCTGAAAAGTGCATCTTTATTGGGTATAAGTATGGTTTGAAGGCTTATAAGCTTTGGAACCTAGTAAAAAGGAAGGTTGTGTACAACCGAGATATGGTGTTCAGAGAGGTGGAAGATGTTATTAAACATGAAGTCCAACCAAAGGAACCTGAGAAGATAGAGTTTGAGCTAAAGGAGGAAGAATCAGACTCTACAGTAGAGGAGGAATCAGAAGATGAAGAGCCACAAACTCCGGGCATGAGAAGATCAGTTCAAGAAAGAAGGAAGCCAGAAAGGTATAGTCCATATGCTTTCTGTTCAAATTTTGCTTTATGTATTACTAATGATGATCCCAGAACTATGAAGGAAGGAGTAGATTCAGAGGATGGAAAACTTTGGAAAGAGGCCATGGTTGATGACATGGCATCTTTGAAAAAAAATGAGGCTTGGGATCCGGTGGAGTTGCTGGCTGGAAGGAAACCCATTGGCAGCAAATGCGTGTTCAAGAAGAAGAAAAATGCAGAAGGAAAGGTGGAGAAATACAAAGCTTGGTTGGTAGCAAAAAGTTATTCCTAGGTGTCGGGAATTGATATTGATGATATTTTTTTCTCTTGTTACCAAGGTAGTTTCTATTAGATTACTTTTATCTGTTGCTGCTGCTTTTGATTTTGAGGTAGAACAGATGGATGTGAAGACAACATTTCTTCAGGGGGATCTAGAAGAGGAGATCTACATGAGGCAACCTAAAGGCTTTGTGGTGAAGGGTAAGAAAGAACTGGTATGAAAGTTAAAGAAGTCTCTGTATGGGTTAAAACAGTCACCGAGGATGTGGTATCAGAAATTTGATACATTTATACGGGGACTTGGCTTCACCAGAAGCACAACAGATAACTTTGTGTATTTTAAATTGATTGGTGACTGTGTTATTTATCTAATCTTGTATGTGGATGATATGTTGCTGGTTTATCCAGGATTTGAAGACCCAATTGTCCTCCAAATTCGAAATGAAAGATCTTGGTGTTGCAAACTATATTTTGGGCATGGAAATTAAAAGAGATCGGGCAAAGAGGAAGCTCTGGTTAAACCAGAGGAAGTATGTTGAGACAATATTGCAGAGGTTTAATATGCATGATAGTAAACCGGTGGAGGTTCCTATTCCTGTAGGTGGAAAGTTATCTATTGAACAGTGTCCCAAGACACAAGAAGAGGAAGAGGATATGTCCCGTGTTCCATATGCAAGTGCAGTCGGTAGCCTGATGTATGTAATGGTCTGTACTAGACTAGACATTGCACATGCAATGGGAGTATTGAGCAGGTTTATGTCAAAAGCAGGGAAGGAGCATTGGACAGCAGTGAAGAGGGTTTTCAGGTATTTGCGTGGCACTAGTGATTATGGTTTGTGCTACCAAGGAAGACTAGGATTGGACAGAGTTTTGGATATCCATGGCTTTGTTGATGCGAACTGGGTTGGAGATCTAGATCAGAGAAGATATAGAAGTGGGTATGTGTTTAACCTATTTGGAGGTGCAGTTAGTTGGATGAGTAAGAAGCAATTTGGCACTATCAACTACAAAGGCAGAATACATGGCAACCACTCATGCAAGCAAGGAAGTAGTTTGGTTGCAGAGATTCTGTTCAAGTATGGGGTTGGTACAGGGAGCTATAAGGATAGATTGTGACAACCAAAGTGCAATTTTATTGGCAAAGAAACCTGCTTACCATTCAAAGACAAAGCACATTGATATTTAGTATCACTTTGTGAGGGATATGATAGAAGACAAAAATGTGTTGCTGGTAAAGGTGGACACGTTGAAGAATACTACAAATGCATTGACAAAATCTGTGAGCTCTGAGAAGTTGTCTTGGTGTAGAGAAATAATGGACATTTCAGGGCTGGATAAATGAATAAGCTCTCTTATGGACCATTGTGGAAAGAAAACAACAAGTGGGAGAATGTTGGGTTGTGTTACTCTTTCCACAACTAGCCATGTAGTGAACCGGTTGGTTAGAGGGGGGGCGGTGCCCCCCCTTCATTGCGCTGATTGCACAGTGTGGGGGTCACAGGGGGGGTGGCAGGCCCCCCTGTTTGGGGGGTTTGAGGGGGGTGGGTAGCCCCCCTCTATGGGGTGTGGGGCAGCGCCCCATAATTTTTTTTTGGACCCTATATTAGGTTGGGTGGACCTACCTATGTTTTTGTGCATGATTTTCGCACATGGTTTTGGACGCGATGGTTTTCGGTCCATGGTATTCGATGCTTCGACATGTATAAATATGTATTGTAACATTGAAAGGAACATAATGAGAAATCAAGCTGGTAGTCCTGGTTTTGGGATCCAAGGGAAAATCTTTGTGTGTATGTGTTTTATGTGTTATGCTCTTGCATTGTTTATTTTCTGTGTTTTAGAATTCGTATGCAGGTAATTTTTGGATGGGGTTAAAACCTACAACTATGCATCAGTGTGTTGTCAGTTCGTCTGCACCTAAGAAGACCATGTGCATGTTAGCAGATGAGTTGGATGGAGGATCCATACCAATGCACGCGGATACAACAGACGCAAGTGTTCACTTCAGCAAAATGTCACCATGGGGTGCATGCACACCATCACAGACGACCAAGCTTGGAATCATCTCACCACCTTCACCATCAGAAGCATGTGAAAGAGTTGGTATCATCATAATGGATTGAGTGTCACTGATGTCTTTCATGGCTTGCTCAAGCCATGTTGTCTCACATGAGTACATGTGCATTGTAATGTGATGTCTCGTCAAGTGTAAGTCAAGTGTCGATAGTTGGATGTAACAGTCATGGAGTAGATGAAGAGTCATGAGGGTAGTTGAACTGTCACAAAGGGGAATATAAAGGGCCACACCACCCTTTGCTATCAATAGTCCCTCATAACTCATTGTAGAGGCTTTTGGTCATCCAAGATTCCAATAAGACTATCTTGGAGAGAGTTTGGAAAGTATTGTAACGAGTCTTGGCTTCCCCAATGCGCAGAGCTAATACATCTCTTTGGAGGAGTAGGCAGTTGTGGCTGTAACGTTCCACAATTGGAACTAGTGGTTGGACATGGATGTATTGTATGACTAGAACTTACACTTCTTAATATAACAAGAGACAACACGTTTCATGCATATTTTGTATTGTATTCTATGCTATCTGGTTTACTCTAAATGATATATGTATTATTTTCTTACGCATGCATGTATGGACTATTCTATATATGTATGTATGAATCTTTCTGAAATATGTTGTTGGTTTAACCATCACTTTGTATTGCTCACTAACTTGCTTTCCAGCTTGTGATGCATCTTTTCTCGTGTGTTCCCTTCCAAGCCAAGTACTATTACCAGTTTCCAAGGGTTGCACTCACCTCATCCTCAGTGTGTTAGAACCTCTCATGCACCTTCCTTGTTTTATTGCAGCTGTCACACCATTGCTACCAATAGAGTTATCTTAATTGCCTCCGTGCGAAATTGTGGTCAAGGCATTACCATACAACCCACTGCTGGGACTCCTACACTAAACGGTCTGAGGTCTAATTGGGACTTCTTATCTAGGAGATCCCCTTACATGTTGGCGGTTCCAGCACTGTCAACATTTCTGGTGCTAGAAGGAGGGCCACATGACAAGATGTGTCCTCTCATATAGTTTTAACCTTTGCGTATCTTTCATGGATTTGTGCAATATTCTCCCTCCGTGATGTCTTTTGAACCACGAAGATGTCACCATCACGAGGAAGTTTTTCGATCACTTATCCACTTACACGTATGATGGTGAAGGCGAAGTGGTCTGGCCTGAGTACTTAAATGAATTTATTTCCATGCTTCATGAGGAAGATGGGTGTTCTAATGAATAGGCCAGCTTGCTACTTACATACACACTTCTTGAATCTCCACTTCGATGGTTGTTCGGCCTACTAACTGACAGCGTGCACTCACTTGAGCACTTCTGTGATCTCATTGAAGACACTTTTTATCATTTTGATGTAGAAAATCTTGACCAAAAATTGCTACAGTAATGGAAGGCTCCTCATGAATCGATTATGGATTTTTGGCAGCACTTCTGTGACTTGCAGTTCCAAGATTCGAGGAGGCAGATGAAATTTCTCTATCTTTCGGACCGATTCGAGTATTGCATTAAAAAATCTGATCGTCCCAAGAATAAGTTTGAAATCAAGCCTCGCTCAACACTCTTCAGTGAGGGAGCTGCGCAATCTCAGCCAGATGTGGTCGCTGTCATGGTTGACTGTCCTCCATCCCCTCATCAAACAGCTCCACCACTGCTAAGTGATGTTGAGGATCATGCTCACACACTTTTTCATCTTTCACATCCTCCCAACATCACTTCGCTCAATTTTTGTGCAGATTTGGTTATGCAGCCATCAAGTTGTCATATGCATTTTGTTCCACAACCTTCGCCTTTTCACTCAACTATTCCTCCAGATGATATTGTCTTATGTTCTTCTATTCTGGACTCTACACTTTTTATGAACAAGGAACAAGCCATTGACGGAGTTGGTGTTGTACAACCAACATGCACTGTCATTCATGAAGAGTATGAGTGGGAGATTGAGCATCAACACTCGGTGAAGGAAGACTCCCTTCTATTCAAGCCTCCCCCATTCTTTCCTGACATCTTTGGTGAACTTTCCATTCATGATTTCACATGTGTATCTTCATTCATGATGCACCCATTGTTGATCACTTGCAGGACACACCGAATGTTGGCCCATCATTCGATAGTGGAGAGGATAAATTATTCATTGAAAACTCACTTGATCTTTCGTCTGCCTTTTCCCAAAACACAGAGGATAAATTTGTTCACTTTTGATCTACCCCTATGTTTAATTCATCAGATCATGAGGATGCCGATGAATTCATTGATTTTTCTAATCGTGGTTGCCGTGATTCATTTAGTTCCATATTTGATCATGATCATGATCCTATCGCATTTCATTTTTTGAAGCCACCGATCTATGATGATCTATTTGACGATGAAGTTGAAACACCCAAGATGGTTGAGGCACTTTAGCCTGAGCTGATGGTTATGTGAGGCCCTTGCTATCCTAAGGTTGGTTTCACTTCCGATCAGGAAATTATTCAATCACCCAAGGCTACTCATCACTCATCTGTATGCATTGAAGATAAATCTCACACACAGATCATGCTTCCTCCACTTGAACTGTAAAATCCCATCGTTCATGCATTTGCGAAGTCTTAGATTGCTAGCACACATGTGCGATGCAAGATATCTTTGTTTCTTTCATTTTCTTGCATGTCACAGTTGTTATAGACATTTTTGTGCCTTACAGCATGAAGCATGAAATGTCCATAATCTAAGGGATCCAAAGTCCCTAAACATGTTGTTCCTACCCCTAGAGGAACAAGGTCAGCAAACCACAGCATTGAAAATCAGTTCTCCACCTGAAAACACTCAAAAACAAGCAAATTCTGGATCATGTCAACTGCTCCACTGAGCATCTGCGCTGAATGTCAAGTGCTCCACTCTGTACCTGCGTTGAATGTCAACTCCAACAAAGGCTACCTGTGCTGAGCAAGATTGGACAAGTGGCACAGTCATTCCTCAAGGTGTCAATGCCCAGGAAGCTTCCAAAATGACACTTGGATCAGGGAATTCGCCTAATGATGAGTAAGAGGTTCTTAAACTCCAAGTGGAAGCAAGGATCTCCAAGTGGACCCAAGAACTGAAGAATAACTGAAGTGGGAGAGGACACTAGTCAGCTCTCAAGCTGACTCATCCTTTCTCCAAAACTCCTATATATAGAGCTCTCTCATGAGGTCTAAGGAGGCTGGAATTTGGTGAATGTAAGGAAGTGCTGTTGGTTTGAGTTTAGAGCTATTGGGTGATTGCTTTGAAGGAGGTGAAGAGGAGATTTCTTTCTACTGGGAGGTGTTGCTGGATTGGGCCTCTTATGGTTGTAACACTTTCTGAACTTTACTTCTTCTATTAATAAAGCATTTGAGGTTCTTCTATATGCATGTGTCTCAATGATGTATTGTTATACTTGTGTATTTGATTTATTCTAATCCTTGAATCAATTATGAATGTATGCTTCTTGTAGTTTCCCCTTCTTGCCATTTTGTAGGATCTTGGTGTAGCTGGGCCAGTGAAAGAGCAAGGAGCTGGGAGCAAGCAGCAAGGAGAGAAGATTGGATCAACCATTAGCGAAAGACATCGGTTAGTGGACCTCTTTCTCCCCTATTTTACTTTCATAAAGAAGAAATCTTAGATAGCTTTGCTTCGGTTGTTGCTGAGGTACTATCACCCTTAGAATGGGATAGGGTCATTCCGTATTGGATACTTTTCCCTACAACAACAGTCAAGAGTGTGCATATGCTTCAACGCTGCATGCAGTGTCACACAACACCATGATAAGTCTACAGACTTCTCGTCATGCACTTGCGCTCGCTTATGTCCCATGGGCACTTTGAAACATGAAGTGTGTTTGTCCTCATTGTTATATCTTTCTTTCTTGCTGGTTCACACAACTAGGTTGATCATGGACCAAGCCTTCACCAACATGGGTCAACCAATGCACCAGTGGCTGCATTGTAAATATCACTTCACGTGATCAGGCCCATGCACCGTTAGTTTAGGAGTAGGAGTAATATTTTCCTTCATTCAGTTTCCTTGCATGCTTGTTCGCTTACTTACTTTGTTTGTTTGTTTGTTCACTTTCTTGTTTTCTTACTCATTTTGCTTTCTCCTTTGCTTCTGATCTTTCTTTTCTTTGTTTTTTGTTAGTTTTCTTGTTTTGTTCATAGGTTAGTTTCGCATGAAACCATGCATGACTCTTGAAACAAGATGGGTAAAGTACAAGAGGCCTTGTGTAGCTCTCACTACTTGATTGTCTGTCATCCTGCCTTTGTACGAAGAACTTGCTACTTTTAGTCCATGATAAGTCAATGGAAAATACGTATTGTTCAAAGTGAACCTTGTCGAAAACACAATGCTTGCATGCTAACTAGTATCACCTACTCTAGTCGGTTTTTTTTGGGTTAACCCGTGTCAGCTCAGTCAAGTAGAGTAAAGTGAGGGGGAAAACCTTTATAGGCATGTCAAAGGTATAATAAATTACTTCTCTACTGGAAAAACCTCTTCTGCTCTCAATAAGTTGGGACCCCTCTTACACCTCTTAAATGAATAAGTGCTATGCGTAGTTACAAGAATAAAAAAATGAAAAAAGTTTGAAAAAATTAAAAATGAATAAGGCAAAAGAAGAGAAATACTTCCTATGCAGAGAGGTTATGTAAGTAACTCTATCGGGGTACTGAACAGGCTCGCTGGTAGCAAATCCATGCTTGTGTTCCTATGTGACTCCACCGGGGTACTATCTAAGCCTACGGGCAACGGAGCAACGCCAGAGATGAAACTAAGATTCTCACGACTATAATGATTGTGCATCAATATACCCCTCAAGCCCAATCGAAACAACTATGTTGACTTGGCTTGGAATGTGTGTCAATCGACCAAGAGCTTGGCAGATGCTACATATTACAATCAAGCTAGTGTGAAACCAAGACAAGCTGAGAACTGAACAATACTTCCGAAGGTGTTACACTTGCTTTTCTTGAAAAAGATCCATTTAGAGAGCTGGAGTTCTACCAGTGTGTCACCAAGTGTTGTAGCAGCTAAAATCACCCTCCAAAATTTTCCCTTAGCTTTGTTTTGGAGCTCCTTAAAAACCTTCACAACATCATGTCCTGCTACGTCAAGTACACAAGCTCTAGTGATTTTCTTGCATAAAGATATCCTGTCGATCAAAGCTTCATGCTTTCCCCTCACAGGTTGTTCATTCGGACTTGATCCCATAGTAGGCTGAGAAAATCCTTCAAGAATTTGTGCAAATATGGAGGGCAACCAACCTTCCCTCCAGAAATTGCACAATCCTAACTGGCAACTTGTTGGGCCCCAGAATTGTGCAATTTTGCTGAGGAAGCTTCACCCTAAAAATTGTACAATTCTGCTGAGGAAGCTTCACCTTGAAAATTGCACAATCCTTTCTAGCTGGGCTACGTAGTCCAGAATTTGTGCAAATCTGGATATTAGTCACCTGCTCTGCCTAGAAACTGCGCAAATCTTCTGAGCAGCCAACCTAGCTCCCAACGAGAAATGCGCATTTTCTCCCAGCAGTTGAGTAGCCTCTTGCATGTGCAGTTGAGTTGACCAGTTCCCTCTGGGACCGAGAAAAAGAGACTTGCATGAATGGGCTGCGTCTCCCAAGGCAGCATGCAAAGGCATCCCTTGTTTCAAGGATCTATTTTTGGCAGTTGGAGGTTACATGCAAGGAACGTTTCAAAAACCTCCCGTCAAGTGTCGCTTTCCCTAGATTTGTGGCATGCGCATCACAACCTCTATTTTTTCAAAACTCGTCAACCTGACATTGCAGAGCTCATTCCTCACATCAACCTTGTAGCTCTGACATCCCACCACACATCTAGGAGCTATCGGCACATTTAGATTAGTTTTTTTTGGGGTAAGCCTGCTTTCCATGTCTTGTGTTGCATTTCTGGTGCTTTTATTGTTTCGCTTCGTATGAGTGTTTTCTACTTTATTTTAGTGAGCGCTTGCTGTTGTTTTGATACATACTAGCTTGTACTAGCACTATTTCAGTTTTCGTTAACATCTCACTTCTGCAGCATGCATGAAACTGTTTTTCACGAACGGTCGCCGATTCAGTGACTCACCTCACCCACATGCATGTTGTTCCATTTTTTGAATATTTCATTCATTGTTTGCATGCATGATCATTCAATTATGCTTACACTAAATATCACAATGCGTGCACACTCACATTCTCTTTTAGTTTCCCGTCGGGGAGTCTGGGCAGCATTGGCCCGGACTCTTCCTCACCAATACAACATTGTTCAATCCTAAGAGGGAAGGCTCTATCTTCCTCTCAGGAAATGCACATTTTTTCCTAGTGACTGTTCTCCAGTCTTGAATTCCTAAATTCTGAGGGACAGTGATTGCTGGCCCATAAAATTGCGTAATGCAGTCATTGAGCATGAAACCATTTCTAGCTGATGTTGCGCATTGTGCAACTCCAATAGTCAGCAGCCAAACTGGAATGTGCATTGCACAGTTCCAGCAGTTAGTCAACCTCCCAGCAGCCCAGACTGTGCCTTGCACAGTCTTGGCAGTCAGTCTCCCGACCTCCTGGTGGAAATTGTGCAACCTTCATGATCAGTCACACAGGTATGTTGCAAGTCAGTTCTCAAGTTCATTTTGGTTTTCAACTGATAGATTTCTTACCATGAGTGTTTCCATGTCTCTAGGTATCGTAGGTGCTCGTCTGCCTCTCAGCAGTACAGGTACAATGGTTCCAAAGAGAGCAGAGTTAAAGACACCCTCAGAGCACACTTGGGGATGCAGTTGATCAAGTGTCTATGGACTTGCCTACCCACGAAGACATCAAGTTGTTCATAGTCAAGGACATCAAGATATGATGGGAGCAACATCACAATGAGCAGCATCATGAACAGTAGCTAAAGGCAGCATACCAAATGCGATGAATGCAAGAGGAAGGTTATTGACAACACAAAGGTGGAACAAAGTTGCAAGCTCAAGCAGATCCACTAGTGATGAAAGAGAATTTGGAGACTCATGATATGAGGTGACAGCGTGACATGAAGATCGTACAAATATAGAGAATGGAACAAAGAAGGAGTTGCATGTGCTGAAGCAGCAACTCAAGGAAGAACATGTGCTGCATAGACAAGAGAATGAGTTGTAGCAGGAACAGGTACAACAGTGGGCGCAACATGCACTAATCGATGAAACTGCGTCATACAAGATAAATATCCATCCCAACAGTTGGCACAAAATAGACGTGGTGAGTAGTATTATTGATCTCATGCAAGGGAATGCAACGACATGCATGTCATTGTGCACACGCTTGTGAACTCACCCATTCAACACACTCACCAAGGCAAAGACAAGAATCAAGTCCAACTAGAGCTGAACATGTAGTTGACAGTTGATGTGCATGACCACTAGCACTCACTGGAGGATCAACACGAACACTATGCATTAGTGTGTTGTCGGTTCATCCACACCTAAGAAGACCATGTGCATCTTAGCAGACGACTTGGATGGAGGAGCTGTACCAATGCACCAGGATGCAACAGAGGCAACAATTCACTTCAGCAAGATGTCACCATGGGGTGCATGCACACCATCACAGACAACCAAGCTTGGCATCATCTCACCACCTTCACCATCATAAGCATGTCAAAGAGTTGGTCTCATCACAATGGACTGAGTGCCAGTGATGTCTTGCATGGCTTGCTCAATCCATATTGTCTCACATGACTACATGTGCATTGTAATGTGATGTCTCGTCAAGTGTAAATCTGTCAGGTCCCTATAATACTAGTGATTCCCGCAATACTATTATCATTGTATCCCTTATTATTATTATTGTGACCCTATTGTCTCCATATTTTTATTAGTGTGCCCCATAGAAACCCACTATTGTTATTGTTATTCCCTTATGTTATTACTCTTATGTCGGCTTGATTATATTGTGACCCCTTAGACTCATATATATAGAAGGGAGGTTTAGTCATTTGTATCATCCAAGAATTATTCATTTGTGTAATGTAAAGGAGGTTTCTCCCTCGAAGAGGCTGAATTCTAAGGCGTTGATCTACCTTTTCTATCTTTTTGTGAGCTGGTTTCCTAAAATTTTGTGTCATAGCTTTGGATTCTAGGGTTTCGCTGCTCCAAATAGGTCATCGTGGACGTTTCGCTATAACGTCTTTTCTGCAACATTTCAGAAGCTAAAAAAACCCATTTGAGCCAAAATTGTTCTAAACTTCGGGTCCACATTTCAAAGCTTGTCTCACTATATTTTTAGAGATATGATCTGAGGAAGCTATGGATTTTGTAGACTCCCGAATTACATTCCAAATAGGTGACCTGGGGAAAATCGTCATAAATTCTGTTATGGGAATCAGATTGAAATTTCGTAAGACGTTTCAGAAAGAGGATGGCCTGTAGTTTTCTGTATATTAGTTTCAGGTATTAAGGTTGTTAGGAAACCAACTCACCAAAAGATAGAAAAGATAGATCAATGCCTTAGAATTCAACCTCTTTGAGGGGGCAACCTCCTTTACATTACACAAATGAACAATTCTTAGATGATACAAATGACTAAACCTCCCTTCTATATATAGGAGTCTACGGGGTCATAAGATAATCAAGCTGACATAACAGTAATAAAATAAGGGCACAAAAATAACAATAATGGGTTTCTATGGGGCGTACTAATAACAACATGCGAACAATAGGGGCACAATAATAACAATAAGGGATACAATGACAATAGTAATGGGGGAGTCACTAGTATTATAGGGGCCTAACATGCCCCCCTCCTTTCGAAAAGCGTTGTCCTCAATGCTTGAGTAGTTTTGGATGCTTCTGTATAAAATTATCATCCTCCCATGTGGAATCTTCAACAGATAAGTTCTTCCACTTGATGAGATACTCCGAAATTGATCGATTTCATAGTTGTCGAGTTCTTATTTCTGTGACTGCTTCCGGTTCCAATATGATTTTTTCTTCCTTGTAAAGTTGTGGCAATATTTTTTGAACTGGGAGCTTGTCACCTATAACCTTATTTTAAGATGAAACATGGAAAACTGGGTGCACTCGGGAACCTGCAAGAAGCTCCAATTTGTATGCCATAGTACCAATCTTTCGTAACACCTTGTACAGACCATAATACTTTGGTGATAATTTATTATCCTTCTTAGCTTGCTTGAGGGACATTTGTTTATATGGTTTTAGTCGTAGGAATACCCAGTCACCTACATCAAAACTTCTTTTGCTGCGATGTTGATCTACCTGTTGTTTCATTCTATTTTGTGCCAACATGAGGTTATCCTTTAAGAGTTGGAGAACTTGTTGTTGATGCTCAATGTGATGTTCGACTGCTTGAACCTTAGAATTTTCTCTTAAAAATGATGTGATGGATGGTGGATGATATCCATAAGGTGCCATAAATGGGGTCATTTTTGCTGCTGTATGGAAGGAAGTGTTATACCACCATTCAGCTAGAGGCAACCATTTGACCCATTGTGCCTGTTTATCAGATACAAAGCAACGAATATATCCTTCTAAACATTTGTTTACTATCTGAGTTTGCCTTCATATTGAGGATGATAAGATGAGATATGAGCTAACTGAGTACTGAGACAAGAAAATAATTATGTCCAAAAATTTCTAGTGAAAATTGGATCTTTGTCTCTTACAATAATCTTCGGGTTTCCATGTAGCTTTTGAATTGTTTCCATAAATGTAGTAGAAACTGTATTGGCTTTAAATGGATGTGATAATGCACAAAAGTGTGCATACTTGGTAATTCTATCAACTACCACCATGATGACACTCTTTCCCTCGGACTTGGGTAAACCTATGATAAAATCCATTGAAACCTCCTCCCAACGTTGGCTTGGAATGGATAAAGGTTGTAATAAACCTGGGGTCTTAATTGTTTCAGCTTTATTTTGTTGGCAAACCAAACATTCTGCCACAAAGTTTTGAATATCTGATTTAAGGCCATCACAAAAAAATTCCTTCTTAACCCTGTGGTAAGTTTTTAAAAATCCCGAGTGCCCTCCTAAGGGAGAAGTGTGCAATTCCATTAGAATCTTTTGCTTGAGTTGGGAATTCTTACATAGGTATAACCGATCTTTGTACCATAACGAATCATTTTTCCAACTAAATGTATCATATGTACTGGTATCTTGTTGTAACTTTCGAATGAGTGACCACACTTCTTCGCCATTCTTCCATTCCTCCCTTGCTTCGTTTATCCAATCTGGTTGGATAATAGAAATGGTGCACAACAATGCTTCCACATCCTCATCATTTCTTGAGAGTGCATCAGCCACAACATTTTGCTTCCCTTTTTTGTAGATGATTTCAAAGTCATAACCCAACATCTTTGTGACCCATTTTTGTTGCTCTTCAGAGGATAATATTTGTTCTAAAAAGTATTTAAGACTATCATGATTCATTTTTACCTTGAAGTGTATTCCCATTAGGTAGGGTCACCATTTCTTACGTGCATGTAGTATTGCCAACATTTACTTCTCATAAATAGCTTTGTGTAAATATTTTCCCTTGATTGGATGACTTTCGCAAGCAATAGGTCTTTCATCTATGTAAAATAATTTATTCTCAACACACTTTTGACCTTTAGTGTATTTGCTATCACAATTGTAACAAAGTATCTTTTCTCCTTTTTCTTCCAATTGTTGTGGTGTAAATATTGTAGGTTGTGGAAGGCTAGGAGAAAAAACAATTCCATAATTATAGTCGTGAGTGGTGGGATTCCTTGTTTCCATAATTTCGCTTTCAATTTTTCTTGCCAACCTGAATTCCTTCTCCAATGAATCAGGTTCGCAAAGACGAACCTCATGTTGAATGTTATCCTTTAAAGTACCTATGGAGACGTCAATCATCTGCTTCTGTGGAATATCATTTTCCCTTATATTCAATTTTTGAAAGTCCTCAATGTGCTCTTCAATTGAACACTTTTGTTTGAGAGTTATCAATTAGCTAAAGAAGGTGTTTCTCTTTGTATCCTCATAATGTGCTATCATTTCCTCCGTGAAAATTGACCACGTGACAAGTCGTTTACGAGAACAAAACCCTTTATACCATAAAAATTGATTCAGTTCTAAATAATTAGATGCAATACATACCTTTTGTAACAATGGTACACCATGTAGATCAAAATATTTCTCCATCTATAGTATCCAATTTACCAGATCCTTGCCATCAAACTTCCTCATCTTGCTTTTTCTTGATTTTAGGAGCTCGATCTTGAAACGGCTGTAACTCTACAATTTCGGATCTTCCAGTTCTGAAATCATGACCTACAGTAGCCCTCTGTGTCCTCTTTCCAATCCCACTAGTCTGATCAAAATTTGATTCTCCAAGAAAGTGTTATGTACAATCTCCCAAGATGACCTGATTATATACCTTTTCAGAATAGTGAACTTGTATGACATGCCACGTGTCACTGTCTTGACCTTCTGATTTAAAAAATACACACAAGCAACTATAGTCCATCCTCTTTCTGTAACTTCTTATGAAATTTCCATTTGATGCACAGAGAGAAAGTTATGATGATTTTCCCAAGGTCACTTGTTTACGATGTAATTGGGGAATCTGCAATACCGTAACTTCCTCAGATCATATATCCGAAAATATAGCGAGACAAGATCTGAAATTCTGACTCGAGGTTCAAACTAATTTCTTCTCAAATGGGTTTCTTTTTTATCTTCTGAAACTTCGTAGTGCAAAAAGTTATAGCGAAAAGTCCATGATTACCTGTTTTAGATGAAATTCTGGAGCTTGCAAAAACTATAACTTCCTCAGATCATATCTCCGAAAATATAGTGAGACAAGCTCTGAAATTAGGACCTGAGGTTCAGTGAGATTTAGTCTCAAACAAGTTTTATTTTTGGCTTCCGAAATGTCACAAAAAATAAAAACGTTATAGTGGAAATGCCACAATGACCTGTTTGGAGCAGCGAAAACCCTAGAATCCAAAGCTCTGATACCAAATGTTATGAAACCAGCTCACAAAAAGATAGAAGAGATAGATGAATGCCTTAGAAATAAGCCTCTTTGAGGGGGCAACGTCATCTACATTACACAAATGAACAATTCTTGGATGATGCAAATGATAAGACCTCCTTTCTATATATAGGAGTCTAAGGTGTCATAATATAATCAGAGTCGACATAACAATAATAATGTAAGGGCACAATTATAATAATATGGGGACTACATGGGCATACAAATATAATAAGGGGGTGGTACTAATAACAATAAGGGGTTACACTAGTAGTATAGGGAGCTAACAATTTCCTTCTCATAAATAGCTTTGTGTAAATACTTTCCCTTGATTGGACGACTTTCGAAAGCAATGGGTCTTTCATCTTACATTAAAACAGCACCAATTCCATTTCTTGAAGCATCACATTCCACAATAAATGTTTTTGTGAAGTCTGGCGTAGCTAAGACTGGTGCTTGGCACATTTCCTCTTTAAGATGTTCGAAGGTCTTTGTTGCTTCTGGAGTCCATGAAAATGCATCTTTCTTCAATAATGTTGTTAGAGGTGTTGCTATTCTCCCATAATTCTTAACAAACTTGCGATAATACCCTGTCAACCTAAGAAATCCTCACTGATGCTTTATGGATGTGGGGACTTTCCATTCCATAATGGCTTTAATTTTTCTAGGGTCTACCTTAACACCTTCATGAGATACAATATGACCCAGATATTCCACCTCTTGTACTCCACAGAAACATTTGGAGCTTTTTGCATATAATTGTTTCTCCTACAATAGTTTGAGCACCCTGTCAACATGTTCAACATGATCCTTCCAAGACTTGTTGTATCTCATCAAAAAATACTAACGCAAATTTTCTAAGGGTTTGAAAATGGAATTCATCAAACCTTGAAATGTAGAAGGTGCATTGGTAAGGCCAAAAGGCTTGACCAAAAATTCATAATGACCCTCATGAGTTCTAAATGCTGTTTTTGGAATGTCTTCAGCCTTCATTCTGATTTGATGGTATCTTGAACAAAGATCCAACTTGGTGAAGTAAACTGATCCATGCAATTCATCCAATAATTCATCAATGATAGGAATGGGAAATTTATCCTTAATAGTGAGCTTATTGAGCTCCCTATAATTTGGACACATGTGCGATGATCCATCTTTCTTGTGCACCAATACTACTGGAGTAGAGAAAGAACTTTGACTAGGTTGAATTATACCAGCCTCTAGCATTTATGCAACCATATGTTCAATTTCACTCTTTTGGGCATAAGGATATCTGTACGGCCTGATGTTTGGAGGAACACTTCCTGGAATCAAATGAATAGCATGATCATGATCATGAATAGGTGGGAGACCTTTGGGAGTCTCAAATACCTTGGAATGATTGTCCAAGACTTTTTGGAGATCTGGAGAAATAGATGATTTCGATGTGGGAACCTCTAGTGAACATAATTGTGCAATTACACCGCATTGTTCCTTACTTAGAAGCTTTGTCATACTGTTAGAGCTGATTATCTTTCTCAGTTTCCCTGTAATACCCCTTAATTCAACTTCCTTTCCTCCCACACAAAATTTCATGAAAATTTCTTGAAAATTAAAATCTATTGTACCCAAGGATTGTAGCCATTGGACTCCTAGTACAACATCAACACCACCCATTGGAATGGAAAGCATTGGGCTATTCAATACATATTCTTCCAAGGACAACTTGATATTATGGCACTTTCCAGAGAAATTTATGGTTCCTCCACTTGCAACCATCACTTGACACTCTGGTGCTGGATATAGGAAGCAATTCAATTCCTTTGCTATCTTACAATGAATAAAATTATGGGTACTTCCCAAATCAATCAACACTATTACCTTTTTCTTCTTGATATGTCCTTCTATCTTGATAGTTTGAGGAGTGGTAATTCCAGCCAATGCATTACAAGATATGGTTGGATTCATTTCTTCTTTATCTAGGGTTTGTTCCTGCAGTATATCCTCTTCTTTTCACATTTCTTGTTCCTTTTCTTCCTCCTCTTCACAATCTATGTAGAATAATTTCTTCTCAGCACACTTATGACCTTTAATGTATTTTCTATCATAACTATAACAAATCCCTTTTGCTCTTTTTTATTCCAATTGTTTTGGTGTCAACCTTGTAGGTTGTGGAAGGTTCAAGGCAACAACACTTCCATCTTTATAGTTGTGAGTGGTAGGCTTCCTGGTTGCCACAATTTTTCTTTCCATTTTTCTTGCTAACCTAAATGCCTTCCCCAATGAATCAGGTTCCCAAAGGCGAACCTCATGTTGGATATTATCCTTTAAATTCCCTATGAACACATCAATCCTATGCTCCTCTGGAATATATTTTACCCTTATGTTCAAAATTTTGGAAGTCCTCAATGTGCTCCATCATTGAACCCTTTTGTTTGAGATTTATCAATTGGCTAAAAAAAGTGTTTCTTTTTGTATCTTCATAATGTGCTATCACTTCTTCCATAAAAATTTCCCAAGTGACAATTTGTTTATGAGAGAAAAGCCATTGATACCATACAAATTGATTTGGTTCCAAATATAAAGTTGCAATACGTACCGTTTGTGTTTTTTTCACATTATGGAGATTGAAAAATTGCTCCATCTGTAGTATCCATGTTCCGGGATCCTTGCCATCAAACTTCCTCATATCAATTTTTGGAACATGGTGGGTCTTCAATCCAACATTAGAGTCTATGAAATCATGATTAACATTTCTTTTTTTCTCATCATGAGTTTCCTTTACTACCCTTTCACCATTAATGACAATTTCTTGTAGCAACTTATTCAAATTTATCTTCAATTCTTCCATCTTATCATCAATTCCATTCATCTTAGCTTCCATGCCATCCATCTTAGCTTCCATTTTAACTTGCATGCCATTCATGTTAGCTTCCATGCCATTCATCTTGGCTTCATTTACCTTTAGTGAGAATGAAATGTGTTGTACTTGGTCTTGTAATTTCGATATATCATGTTGCATTTCTTCCTCTTCTTCATGAGACATGCTAGAGCTTTTGGGTTGCTTACTAGGTGTTTCCATTTTCTTTCTTCGGGGCATTAATTAATTCTAATAATTCTTCACTATTTCCTTTGAATCCCTTCAAACTAATTTTTCAAACCAATCTTATGCAATATTTAGAAAAAAAAACTACATACCTTTTTTTCACTTTGTAAGAGCTCGATATTGAATCTGTTGTATCTCTGTAACTGCAGATCTAGAATATCAGAAATAGCATCCCACAGTAGCCCTCTGAGTCGTCTTTCCAACCCCACAAGTTTGATCAAGATTGGATTCTTGAAGAAACAGTTATGCCAAATCTCCCACGGTGACCTGATTATAAAATAGTTCAGTAGAGCAAACTTGTACGATGTGCCACATGTCACTGTTTCGACCTTAGTAACTGAAACTGATACATAGAAAATTATAGGCCGTCCTCTTTCTAAAAATTCTTATGACATTTCAATCTGATTCTCAAAACAAACATTATGATTATTTTCCCTAGGTCACCTGTTTGGGATGTAATTCGGGAGTCTGTAAAAACCCTAACTTCCTCAGATCATATCTCTGCAAATATAGCGAGACAAGCTCTGAAATTTGGATCCAAAGTTCAGAACGATTTCGGCTCAAATGGTTTTTTTTTTGTAGCTTCTGAAACGTCACAGAAAACAAGTTATAGCAAAAATTCCATGATGACATGTTTGGGGCAGCGAGACCCTAGAATCCAAAGCTCTGATACCAAATGTTAGGAAACCAACTCACCAAAAGATAGAAAAGATAGATCAACACCTTAGAATTTACCCTCTTTGAGGGGGAAACCTCCTTTACATTACACAAATGAACAATTCTTAGATGATACAAATGACTAAACCTCCCTTCTATATATAGGAGTCTAAGGGGTCATAATATAATCAAGTCGACATAACAGTAATAATATAAGGGCACAAAAATAACAATAGTGGGTTTCTATGGGGCATACTAATAACAGTATGTGGAAAATAGGGGCACAATAATAAAAATAAGGGATACAATGATAATAGTAATGGGGGAATCACTAGTATTATAGGGGCCTAACAAAGGTCGAAACAATGACACATGGAACTTCATACAAGTTCGCTCTACTTAACTAGTCTATGATCAGGTGACCATGGGAGATTTGGTGTAACTCATCCTTGGAGAATCCAATATTGATCAGACTTGTGGGGTTAGAAAGAGGAATCAAAGGGCTACTGCATGATGATATTTCATATATTTGAGATCCATAGTTACAGAGATACAACAGATTCAATATCGAGCTCTTATAAAGTGAAAAAAAAGGTGTGTAGTTTTTTTAAATTTTGCATAAGATTTGTTTGAAAACTTAGTTTTAAGGAATTAAAAGGGAATAGTGAATAATTAATAGCATTAATTGATGCCCCAAAGAAAGAAAATGGAAACACCTAGTAAGCAACCTGAAATCTCTAGCATGAATCGTGAAGAAGAGGAAGAAATGCAACATGATATAACAAAATTACAAGACCAAGTACAACAAATTTCACTCTCATAAAAGGTAACTGAAGCAGAGATGAATGGCATGGAAGCTAATATGAATGGCATGCAAATTAAGATAGATGGCATGGACGCTAAGATGGAAGAATTGAAGATAAATTTGAATAAGTTGCTACAAGAAATGGTTACTAATGGTGAAAGGGTAGTAAAGGAAACTCATGATGAGAAAAAAGGAAATGTTAATCATGATTTCTTAGACTCTAGTGTTGGATTGAAGAAATAATATGTTCCAAAAATTGATATGAGGAAATTTGATGGCAAGGATACCGGAACATGGATACTACAGATGGAGCAATTTTTCGATCCCCATAATTTGCAAAACACACAAAAGGTACGTATTGCAAATTTATATTTGGAACCAAATCAGTTTGTATGGTATCGATGGCTTTTCTCTCGTAAACAAATTGTCACTTGGGAAATTTTTACAGAAGAAATGATAGCACATTATGAGGATACAAAAAGTAACACCTTTTTTAGCCAATTGATAAATCTCAAACAAAAGGGTTCAATGATGGAGCACATTAAGTACTTCCAAAAATTGAACATAAGGATAAAAGGTATTCTAGAGGAGCATATGATTGATGTGTTCATAGGGACTTTAAAGGATAATATCCAACATGAGGTTTGCCTTTGGGAACCTGTTTCATTGGAGAAGGAATTTAGGTTAGCAAGAAAAATGGAAAACAAAATTATGGCAACCAAGAAGCCTACCACTCACAACTATAAAGATGGAAGTGTTGTTGCCCCTAGCCTTCCACAACCTACAAGGTTGACACCACAACAATTGGAAGAAAAAAAGAGCAAAAGGGCTTTGTTACAGCTGTGATAGAAAATAGACTAAAGGTCATAAGTGTGTTGAGAAGAACTTATTCTACCTAGATTTTGAAGAGGAGGATGAAAAGGAACAATAATTGTCAAAAGAAGAGGATATACTCCAGGAACAAACCCTAGATAAAGAATAAATGAATCCAACCATATTTTCTAATGCATTGGTAGGAATTACCACTCCTCAAACTATCAAGATCGAAGGACATATCAAGAAGAAAAAGGTAATAGTGTTGATTGATTCAGGAAGTACCCATAATTTTATTCATTTTGAGATAGCTAAGGAATTGAATTGCTTCCTATATCCAACACCAGAGTGTCAAGTGATGGCTGCAAGTGGAGGAACCATAAATTGCTCTGGAAAGTGCCATAATATCAAGCTATCCATGGGAGAATATGTATTGAATAGCCCAATGCTTTCCATTCCAATGGGTGGTGCTGATGTTGTACTAGGATTCCAATGGCTACAATCCTTGGGTACAATAACTTTTAATTTTCAACAACTTTTCATGAAATTTTGTGGAGAAGGAAAGGAAGTTGAATTAGGGGATATTGTAGGGAAACTGGGAAAAATAATTAGCTCTAATTATATGAAAAATCTTCTAAAGAAGGAACAATGAGGCGTAATTGCATAATTATGTTCGCTAGAGGTTCCCACATCGAAATCCTCTATTTCTCCAGGTCTTCAAAAAGTCTTGGAGAATCATTCCAAGGTATTTGTGACTCCCAAAAGCCTCCCACCTATTCACGATCATGATCATGCTATTCATTTGATTCCAGGAAGTGTTCCTCCAAACATCAGGCCATACAAATATCCCTATGCGCAAAAGAGTGAAATTAAATGTATGGTTGCAGAAATGCTAGAGGCTGGTATAATTCAACCTAGTCAAAGTTCTTTCTCTACTCCAGTAGTATTGGTGCACAAGAAGGATGGATCATGGCGCATATGTCTAGATTATAGGGAGCTCAACAAGCTCACTATTAAAGATAAATTTCCCATTCCTGTCATTGATGAATTATTGGATGAATTGCATGGATCAATTTACTTCACCAAGTTGGATCTTCGTTCAGGATATCATCAAATCAGAATGAAGACTAAAGACATTATGAAAACAACATTTAGAACTCATGAGGATAATTATGAATTTTTGGTCATGACTTTTGGCCTTACCAATGCACCTTCTACATTTCAAGGTTTGATGAATTCCATTTTCAGACTCTTCCTTAGAAAATTTGCATTAGTATTTTTTGATGATATACCAATCTACATCAAGTCTTGGAAGGATCATGTTGAACATGTTGACAAGGTGCTCAAACTATTGGAGGAGAAACAATTATATGTAAAAAGCTCCAAATGTTTCTTTGGAGTACAAGAGGTGGAATATCTAGGTCATATTGTATCTCATGAAGGTGTTAAGGTAGACCTTAGAAAATTTAAAGCCATTAAGGAAAGGAAAATCTCCACATCCATAAAGCATGTATGAGGATTTCTCGAGTTGACATGGTATTATCACAATTTTGTTAAGAATTATGGGAGAATAGCAGCACCTCTAACAACATTATTGAAGAAAGATGCATTTTCATGGACTCCAGAAGCAACAAAGGTCTTCGAACATCTTAAAGAGGCAATGTGCCAAGCATCGGTCTTAGCTATGCCAGACTTCACAAAAACCTTTATTGTGGAATGTGATGCTTCAGGAAATGGAATTGGTGTTGTTTTAATGCAAGATGAAAGACCCATTGCTTTTGAAAGTCATCCAATGAAAGGAAAGTATTTACAAAAAGCTATTTATGAGAAGGAAATGTTAGCAATACTACATGCACTTAAGAAATGGCGACCCTACCTAATGGGAAGACACTTCAAGGAAAAAATGGATCATGATAGTCTTAAATATTTTTTAGAACAAATATTATCCTCTCAAGAGCAACAAAAATAGGTCACAAAGATGTTGAGTTATGACTTTGAAATCGTCTACAAAAAAGGGAAGAAAAATGTTGTGGTAGATGCACTCTCAAGAAAGGATGAGGATGTGGAAGCATTGTTCTTCGCCATTTCTATTATCCAAGTAGATTGGATAAACGAAGTAAGGGATGATGGAAGAATGTCGAAGAAGTGTGGGCACTCATTCAAAAGTTACAACAAGATCCCAATACATCTGATACATTTAGCTGGAAAAATGATTCGTTATGGTACAAAGATCGCTTATACCATTATGTAAGAATTCCCAACTCAAACAAAATATTCTTATGGAATTGCACACTTCTCCCTTAGGAGGGCACTTAGGATTTTTAAATACTTACCATAGGGTTAAGAAGGAATTTTTCTGGGATGGCCTTAAATCGGATATTCAAAAGTTTGTGGCAGAATGTTTGGTTTTCCAACAAAATAAAGTTGAAACAATTAATACCCCAGGTATATTACAAACTTTATCCATTCCAAGCCAATGTTGGGAGGAGGTTTCAATGGATTTTATCACAGGTTTACCCAAGTCCAAAGGAAAGAGTGTCATCATGGTGGTAGTTGACAGACTGGCCAAGGATGCACACGCTTGTGCATTATTGCATCCATTTAAAGCCAGTACAGTTTCTACTACATTTATGGAAACAATTCAAAAGCTACATGGAAACCCAAAGATTATTGTAAGCGACAAAGATCCCATTTTCACTGGAAATTTTTGGAGAGAATTATTTTCTTGTCTCGGTACTCAGATAGCTCAGAGCTCATATTATCATCCTCAATATGATGGGCAAACTGAGATAGTAAACAGATGTTTGGAAGGATATCTTCGTTGCTTTGTATCTGATAAACAGACACAGTGGCTCAAATAGTTGCCTCTAGTTGAATGGTGGTATAACATTTCCTTCCATACTGCAGCAAAAATGACCCCATTTATGGGACTTTATGGATATCATCTACCATCCGTCACATCATATTTAAGAGAAAATTCTAAGGTTCAAGAAGTGGATCATCTGTTATAAAACTTATATATTACAGAGCAATGCAACACATAAAATGTTGCAGAAATATAAACAAAGAAAATGCATAAAACAAGAGAGACAGAGATATATGTGGTTCACCTAGTTTGGGCTACGTCCATGGAGAAACAACCAATCCTTCCTTTTATATTATCCCGTAAACTAAAGAGATACAACCTACAACAAATCCGTTGTAATTCCCTCTTCACTCTCCCACAATCTCCTCTCTCTTTCTCACTCAGAATACAGATCTACATAGACACAATACAATTCCCTCATATATAGTGAGGGGTTGCCTTCTAGGGAAAAGAACCCTAAATTAAACGTAACTTCTACCATTAGATCTCTGCCTAATGAATGGCCTAGATTGAATATGAAATTACAACATTTTACAAGGCAATTTTACATCTATTTTTAGCTTCAAGGGTCCCCGCCAAAGGGGGGCTCCGAAAGGTCGCAATCGCCCCCCTGGACCGCCCCTATAGAAAATATTTTACGGGCGATGTTGCCACCCCATTAAGAACTAGGGTCCAATGCGGCGATACCTTTGAATAAAGAAGATAATCAGGCTCCACACCTAACAACATCACATCAAACATCAACAAAAAGTTCTCCAACTCTTAAAGGATAACCTCACGTTGGCGCAGAATAGAATGAAACAACAGGCAGATCAACATTGCAGCGAAATAATTTTTGATGTAGGTGATTGGGTATTCCTATGGCTACAACCATATAAACAAATTTCCCTCAAGGAAGCTAAGAAGGATGATAAATTATCACCAAAGTATTATGGTCCGTAAAAGGTGTTGCAAAAGATTGGTACTATGCCATACAAATTGGAGCTTCCTGTAGCTTCCTGAGTGCACCCCATTTTCCACATTTCATGTTTAAAAAACATTATAGGTGACAAGCTCCTAGTTCAACAATATTCTAGAACTTGACGAGGAAGGAAAAATCATATTGGAACCGGAAGCAGTCACAGAAACAAGAACGCGACAGCTATGAAATTGATCAATTTCGGAGTATCTCATCAAGTGGAAGAACTTATTCGCTGAAGATTCCATATGGGAGGATGAGAATTTTATACAGAAGCATCCAAAACTACTCAAGCGATGAGGACAATGCTTTTCGGAAGGAGAGGGGCATGTTAGGTCCCTATAATACTAGTGATTCCCCCATTACTATTGTCATTGTATACCTTATTGTTATTATTGTGACCCTATTGTCCCCATATTTTTATTAGTCTTCCCCATAGAAACCCACTATTGTTATTTTGGTGCCCTTATGTTATTACTCTTATGTTGGCTTGATTATATTGTGACCCCTTAGACTCCTATACATAGAAGGGAGGTTGTTAGGTCACTATACTACTAATGTAACCCCTTATTGTTATTAGTACAACCCCCTTATTATATTTTTGTGCCCCTATAGTCCCCATGTTGTTATTATTGTGCCCCATAGAAGCCCACTATTGTTATTATTGTGCCCTTACATTATTATTGTTATGTCGGCTGTGATTATATTATGACCCCTTAGACTCCTATATATAGAAAGGATGTCTTGTCATTTGTATCATCCAAGAATTGTTCATTTGTGTAATGTAAAGGAGGTTTCCCCCTCGAAGAGGCTAAATTCTATGGTGTTGATCTATCTATTCTATCTTTTTGTGAGCTGGTTTCATAACATTTGGTATTCGAGCTTTGGATTCTAGGGTTTCACTGCTCCAAATAGGTCATCGTGGAATTTTCACTACAAAGTTTCAAAAAAAAAACAAAAACGAATTTGAGAAGAAATCAGTCTGAACCTCGGCTCCGAATTTCAAATCCCGTCTCACTATATTTTCGGAGATATTATCTGAGGAATTTAGGGTTTTTACAGACCCCCAAATTACATTCCAAATAGGTCACCTTGGGAAAACCGTGATAACTTTTGTTCTGTGCATCAGATTGGAATTTCGTAAGAAGTTTTAGAAAGAGGTCTGCCCGTAGTTTTCTATAAGTTAGTTTCAGGTATTAACATCGAAACAGTGAGACGTGGCATGTTGTACAAGTTCTCTCTACTGAACTAGTCTATAATCTGGTCACCGTGGGAGATTTGGCATAACTCTTTCTTTGATAATCAAATTCTCATCAGAATTGCGGGGTTAGAAAGAGAACTCCGAGAGCTACCGTAGGAAGAAATTTCAGAGCTTGGAGATCTCAAATTATAGAGTTACAATCGTTTCAAGATCGAGCTCCTAAAATCAAGAAAAATCAAGATGAGGAAGTTTGATGGCAAGGATCCGGTAAATTAGATACTACAGATGGAGAAATATTTTGATCTACATGGTGTACCACTATTACAAAAGGTATGTATTTCATCTTCATATTTATAACAAGATCAATGTTTATGGTATAAAGGGCTTTGTTCTCATAAACAACTTGTTACATGGTCAATTTTCTTGGAGGAAATTATAGCACATTATGAGGATACAAAGAGCAACACCTTCTTTAGAGAAACACCACAACAATTGGAAGAAAAAAGAGAAAAAGGGCTTTGTTACAAAGTGGAAATAAAAATTATGGCAACAAGGAAGCCTACCCCTCACAACTATAAAGATGGAAGTGTTGTTTCTCATAGCCTTCCACAACCTACAAGGGTTACACCACAACAATTGGAAGAAAAAAGATAAAATTGGCTTTATTACAATTGTGATAAAAATACACTAAAGGTCATAAGCGTGCTGAGAAGAAATTATTTTACATAGATTATGAAGTGGAGGAAGAAAAGGATCAAGAAACATCAAAAGAAGAGGATATACACCAGGAACCCACCCCAGAGAAATAAGAAATGAATCCGACCATATCTTGTAAAGCATTGGAAAGAATTACCACTCCTCAAACTCTCAAGATAGAAGCACATATCAAGAAGGAAAAGGTTCAAGAAGTGAAAGATCACATCGAGAAAGAAGAAATGAATCAACCATATCTTGTAATGCATTGTCCGGAATTACCACTCCTCAAACTGTTAATATAGAAGGACATATCAAGAAGAAAAATGTTCAACAAATGAAAGATCACATCGAGCATCAAGAAATGAACCCGACCATATCTTGTAATGCATTGGAAGAAATTACCACTCCTCAAACTATAAAGATATAAGGACATATCAAGAAGAAGAAGGTAATAGTGTTGATTGATTCGGGCAGTACCCATAATTTTATTCATTGTAAGGTAGCCAAAGAATTGAATTGCTTCCTATATCCAGCACCAGAGTGTCAAGTGATGGTTGCAAGTGGAGGAACCATAAATTTCTCTGGAAAGTGCCATAATATCAAGCTATCCATGGGAGAATATATATTGAATAGCCCAATGCTTTCCATTCCAATGGGTGTTGCTGATGTTTTTCTAGGAGTCCAGTGGCTGCAATCTTTGGGTAGGATAGCTTTTAATTTTCAAGAACTTTGCTTGAAATTTTTTTGGGAAGGAAAGGAAGTTGAATTGAGGGGTATTGAAAGGAAACCGGGAAATATAATCAACTCTAACAGCATGACAAAGATTCTAAATAAAGAACAACGGGGCGTAATTGCAAAATTATGTTCACTAGAGGATCCCACATCGAAATCATGTATTTCTCTAGATCTCCAAAACGTTTTGGACAATCATTCCAAGGTATTTGACACTCCCAAAGGCCTCCCACCTATTTGTGATCATGATCATGCTATTCATTTGATTCCAGGAAGTATTCCTCCAAACATCAGGCCTTATAGATATCCATATGCCCAAAGGAGTCGGAACTCATTCAAAAGTTGTAGAAGATCCTAGTTCAAACAATATTTCCAGAACTTGACGAGGAAGGAAAAATCATATTGGAACCTAGAGCAGTCACAGAAACAAGAACCCGACAACTATAAAATTGATAAACTTTAGAGTATCTCATCAAGTGGAAGAACTTACCCGTTGAAGATTCCACATGGGAGGACACAAATTTTATACAGAATCATCAAGCACTACTCAAGCGTTAAGGAAAACACTTTTTGAAGGAGAGAGGCATGTTAGGTCCCTATACTACTAGTGTAACCTCTTATTGTTATTAGTACAAACCCCTTATTATATTGTTGTGCCCTTGTAGTCCCCATGTTGTTATTATTGTGCCCCATAGAAGCCCACTATTGTTATTATTGTGCTTATTGTTATGTCAGCTCTGATTATATTATGACCCCTTAGACTCCTATATATAGAAAGGAGGTCTTGTCATTTGTATCATCCAAGAATTGTTCATTTGTGTAATGTAAAGGAGGTTGCCCCCACGAAGAGGCTGAATTGTTGGTTTCATAAGAGAGGTTTGGTCACTTGTGTCATCCAAGAATTATTCATTTGTGTAATGTAAAGGAGGTTGCCCCCTCGAAGAGGCTGAATTCTAAGGCATTGATCTATCTTTCCTATCTTTTTGTGAGCTAGTTTCCTAACAAAGTCAAGTGTCGATAGTTGGATGTAATAGTCATGGAGTAGATGAAGAGTCATGAGGGTAGTTGAACTGCCACAAAGGGGAATGTCAAGGGTCACCCCACCCTTTGCGATAAATAGTCCCTCATAACTCATTGTAGAGTATTTTTATCAGCTAAGCTTTCGATAATACTATCTTGGAGAGAACTTGGAAAGTATTGTAACGAGCCTTGGCTTCTCCACTACACAGAGCTAGTACATCTCTTTGGAGGAGCAGGCAATTGTGGTTGTAACATTCCACTATTAGAACTAGTGGTTGGGCATGGATGTATTTTATGACTGGAACTTACACTTCTTAATATAACAAGAGATAACACATTTCATGCATATGTTGTATTGTATTTTATGCTATATGGTTTACTCTAAATGATATATGTATTTTTTTCTTCCGCATGCATGTATGGACTATTCTGTATAAGTATGTTTGAATATTTTTGAAATGTGTTGTTGGTTTAACCATCACTTTGGATTGCTTGCTAACTTGGTTTCCAACTTGTGATGCATCTTCGCTCGTGTGTTGCCTTCCAAGCCGAGTACTATTACAGTTTCCTAAGGGGCACACTCTCCTCACCCTCAGTGTGTTAGAACCTTTCATGCACCTTCCTTATCTTACTAAAGTTGTCACACCCTTGCTACGAACATATTTATCTTACTTGCCTCTGTGTGAAATCGTGGTCAAGGCATTACTGTATGACCCACTGTTGGGACTCCTACACTAAACATTCTTAGGTCTAATTGGGACTTCTTACCGGGGAGATCCCCTGACATGTTGGCGGGTCGAGCACCATCAACAAAATGGTATGGCCACATCAATGGGACATAGTCACTGGAATCCCAAGCCCACCTGAAAAGGGTTGTGGCCAGTTCAGCCATGGAGAGCCCAATAGTAGCTGTGTTGGACATAGGGGAGGCCCTCATCCCATGTGCATGGATGCTTTGAGTTGTACATGCACAGAATGTGTACAATCATCCTGGTGGTAGCCATTGTGTGGCAATCAATTTGGGGATGGAAAGTTGTGGACTTATTGAGCTTGGTGTCCAGCATCGACCAGAGATTGGACCAAAATGTACTCAGGAACCTGTTGTCCCGATCTGAGATAATAGACTGTGGCATCCCAAAGTGTACCCACACTTGTTCAAAGAATATTTTAGCAGTGGCTTCTGCTTTGATACTTTTCTTGCAGGCCGCATAATGGCCATCTTCGATAATTTGTCGATGAACAAAAAAAAAACAGTCATTGTCATGCTTAGTAGAAGGAAGGCCTGACATGTAATCCATGGAGATGGATTCCCAAGGTTGAATAATGGTAGGCAACGGAGTATAAAGACCTTGCTTCTTGATGGTCGATTTGGTAAGGACACACGCAGTGCAGGATCTGATGTACTTCCAAACATCTTGTCGAAGATTCGACCAACATAAATACTTCTGCAACACTACCACCATTTTCTTGACCCCAAAATTACCAACGACCCAACTGTAGTGCGCTTCCAAAATAATCTTTGCACACTCACTTGTAGGAACACAAAGGTGTCCTAGGTGGCATAACAGAGCATCCTGGAGGTGCAAATCTAGAACTTGCTGACCCTCTAAGAGCATATGGTATGTGTGGCCAACTTTTCGGTTGATTTTGTAGATAAATGGCCAATCATAAGTCTTGTGCCCACAAGATTTGAGCACGGTGGTTAATGTCATGATTGGTGGTTGGCTGAGGTAGTCTGCAACATTATTTGTGTTGGCCTCCTTTTACTTGATATTCAAATGGAACTGTTGCGGGTATGTGGACCACTTCTGATGGAAATCATTCTACAACTTCCCTTGCATTTGTATGAAATGTAGGGGTCGGTGGTCTATGTGGATGACCGTTTCCTTCCTGAAAATGTAATGCTTCCATTTTCGGCAGGCCTGCACAATGGAATACATCTCTTTGTCATAAGTGGGATACTTTTTTACTCTATCTAAAAGTGTCTCACTTTGATATGCCACTAGATGCCCCTGTTGAGTAAGGACTGTCCTAATAGCATAGTCAGAGGCATCTGTCTCAATTTGAAATGGTTGTTGCAAGTCTGGTATCGTTAGCACTGGTGCAACACAGAGGCGATGTTTCAACTCTACGAATGCCTTCTGTTCAGATTCATACCAAAAGAATTTTTCTTCTTCTCCTCCTTTGGTGACTTTACTCACCCAGAAAGCTGCGAAGCTCTGTCAAAGTGGTTGGGGCTGGCCAATCATGAATACCTTAGATCCCAGCTCGATCCACATGCACCCCTCATTCATCAACAATGTATCCTAGATACTGAACTTGGGTCATGCCAAAAGTGCATTTCTCCAAATTTTCACACAGCTTGTGTTGCTGGAGTGTTTGGAGAGCCTATCGGATGTGGTGGAGGTGTTATTCCCAACTTTGGCTAAAGATCAGGATGTCATCCAAGTATACCACTACAAATGAGTTGGTGAATGGCCGCAAGATTTCATACATTAACCTCATCAAGGTTGTAGGAGCATTCATCAACCCAAAAGGAATAACCAACCATTTAGAAAGTCCCTCCTTGGATTTGACGACAGTATTCCACACATCGGAGGATTCAATTGATACCTGGTGATATACGAACTTAAAGTCGACCTTGCTAAAATATTTTGCCCCCTTGAGTTGGCCCAGAAGGTCATCAATCCATGGGATCAGTTACCTATTATGGACAGTGATCTTGTTCAACACCTGATAGTCAATACAGAGTCTCCAAGTCTGATCCTTCTTCTTTACCAACATGATCGGGCTCCCACAGGGCGATGAAATCAGCCGAATGTGACCTTTCTACAATAGCTCCTGATTTTTCCTCTTTATTTCATCGTTCTCCAGAATGGAGCACCGATAGATTGGTACATTGGGTAACAACACACCTGGGGTCTGATTGATGGAGTGCTTGACCTGACAGTGCAGAGGTACCCCTGCAGGGGAGGTGAAGATGTCCTCGTACTCCTCCACGACCTTGTCCATTTGTTGTTGTCATGCGGAGGGGCCCTGTGTGGAGGTCATTGTCATCATCATCTTCTTTCCTTGAGGGCATATCATCAAGAAAAGTAAAATATCAGTTTTGGAAATGAGCTTATTGCATTTTTTGTAGTAACTAGGGAGATGGCGATAGGCGGTGCTACCTCCGGTATCTTGTACAACTTATTTCCCAATGTAACAATAACATCGCGAGGCTTGATTCATACACAACATGTCACTTCCACAAGTATGGTTGGCCTAATGATACATCACAAACATCAAAGGCAGCAATGCAACATAATACCACATCTGTGAAGGGCTTGATGTTGTATGGAAGGTGGCATTGTTGGTTCACATGTAGATCCCATCCTTGCTGAAGCCACCCGATGGTGTAAGGTTGTGGGTGTGTTGTGCTCGGTAAGCCTAGCTGCTTCATGACCTTTTCTACAATGAGGTTCTTTTGGCTCCCACTATCGAAAATGAACTATAGAAGGGAACCCTTTATCCACATTTGGGAGTGGAAGAGATACTCCTCCTCCTCTGGATCTTCGAGTTCCTCCTTCTGGATCTTTGTGGTGGTGAAGGTGTCATTGGGATCCACATCAATCATCTGCTTCCCTTTGTCATTCCCCTTGTTGGGTTCTAAATTAGAATTGGAACATGCATCTAATTCTGAAGCCTTCAGCTCGGCCACCAGTGACTGCCTAGCCTGACACTCACTTGTGTTGTGGGTTGAGATCTTATGGAACTCACACCATTTTCCTATGTCCTTCTTTAGCTTCGCAGTGTTGTCCTTTTCTTGTGGCCTTGACAGGTGGTTCTAGGCCATCCCGCCTTAGCTTTTTCCTTTGTTATATAGTTTGGGGGAACCTTTCCCTTGCTTCGAATCCAAAGTATCACTTCTTCTATTTAAACTTTTGCTCAATCTTGATGGTGTATCCATATGCCATGCCGAGTGAGGCGATTTCCAGGAACTCCATCTCGTCCTCGATGTATCTATGTAGGTAGCTGCGGTACTTGAATATCAAATGTTTCTCAAAATCCTTGATACCCAACCTCATGTCAAGGGTATGAAAAACATTGGTAAACTTTGGCACATCTTGGTCCCTTCCCTATCGTAGCATGGTCCAGTTTATGTATTTGTCCTCGTAGCTCCTGATAGGGTAGTACTGCTACTTAATGGCATCCTGGAATGAATTCCAAATAGTGAGGTTGTACTTTCATCCTTCTACTCACAATAGGTTTCCCACCAGTCCTTGACGTGGGGGGTGGCTTTGAGAAGAGAAAAAGTAATATTTTCCGGACATTAAAAATCATGAACACAAAAATATCCTTCTAGCAGATTCAACCATTTATCTATGGTGTTTGCATCTATTTGGCCCTAAAATATGGGAATGTAAAAGTTTACTTGTACCTTAAAAGGTTTGGAGCCTCCAGAGTGGCTATTAGATGTGGATGCACCGCTGGTGGGAAACCGTTGAAGGATATGGACAAACTTATAATCATTGCGTTCCTTTGCTTCTAAAGGGCCTCCTCGAGCAATATTTTGATAGGATCTCCTGATCCCTCGTCTTTCTTTTCTTCTCCCATAGGACTTCGTTGGGATTTACAAGGTTGGTCTTGCAAAGGTTCGACCAGTTCGAGCCCTAAATCCTTATATCCCGACCTCACTGGGGACATGCAAAGAAAAACAGAGAAAGAGAAAACCCCTCTGATACCACTTATCCAAATTTAGACAGGAACACAACAAATTACAAATATAAACATAAATGCATAGATGGAGAAGAAATAACATCTCCTTTCATTAATATCAAATAATGAAATATGCTTACAAACAGAATGGAAATGAGACTAGCTCGGGCGATGGTAGCTTATCTCTGATAAGAGATGTGATGATTTTTGTAACATTATTTGGTTTTGATAGGTTAGTATATTAGTTAAAAATAAATTCAAAATGTTAAGATAGGATATGAATGCAAAAGAAAGAAAAATTAAAAAGTTAGGAAAATTTGTATTTTACAGGCATCCATATCAATTAAATGATATGAGTTAGTTGCCCTAAATAAAGAAGGAAAAAGAAAAATAAAATGTTAGGGAAGAAAAAAGAAAACAAAAAAGCTTCAATTTTATAAAAATAAATGCAAAGGCTACAAGTCTAAACGCGCCACATTAGAAAAATGTTAAATTTCGTTAATTTATGATTAATTCCTTGATCGGGATTAATTCTTTGGTTACAAACTTTGGCATTTCAAATTAAATTATAAAGCACATGTTTGATTAGACTTAAGTCAATAAACAACAAAAAGTCTTGTCATCTTTAAATAAGAAAGGCGCATGATTCAGTGGTTGATATATCCCCCACCCAGATCAATGACTGGGAGATATTTCGCAACCCCTCGACCGTTTCTCATTAACGTGGTGGGGGGGGGGGGGGGGTCCGCAAAGTGGTTTCCATGGTGGACACCCCAACCTTATGTGTCACCACCATATCACTCTGCACTGCCCCACTCAAAACCACAAACCACTCACTACCCACCCCCACCCTGCCCCCCAGCAAAACACTAGTGGTTTCCTACGGGCAACAACTCTTTCTACCCGCCAAAGCTGTTATCCCTCAACCCATCCTAAGCCTCTACCTCACATACCGATTGATTATTCATCCCACCCATTACCCCATCACATGTTTATTACCCTGCTATCATGACCATTATATCCACCTGTTGTAGCTCTACTCCTATGCATTGAAAGCTGCTACGGTTATGAATAAGACCATTATCCCTTCCCGTATGTTATAAATAAAACTAAACCTGCATCTTCATCACCTTTCTCCGACTATTTTCAATTATTTGTAGCTTTACAGTTTTTTTGCACTTCTTCTTATTTGCTCATTCTGTTACTGGTAACTGCTCCTCCTCATGTGTGCCAACATGGCCCCAAAAGAAAAAACTAAGAAGCAGAGTGCAGAGGAAAGTACTTCTAATCCAACCCAGCTTGAACTTGACCATATTTCACTTGTCAATTCACTGCTCAAAATTGTAGAAGCCAAATGTGAGTTCAATTTCTATGAACTGCATTTGTGGATCAAACAAGATTATATCAATAAGCAAAATCCAATTAGGTTTTGGGAATCTCTGTTACCTTTCTTTAGTTTCCCCAAGGCACATGAGTTCCCTTACCTTATTACTTGGTGTCAAGCCAAGTATGATCCTACGAAAAGAGCAATCAGGGCTCAGAATGGGGACATTCTTATAACCATTTCTGCTGAAACCATAAATCAAATGCTCTTAATTCCCTAGTTTGACTCTTAAACTCAGTTTTCACCAGCAGCACTTATGGATCTGTCCCATAAGTTAACTTTCCCACAAAGAGCACAAATTTTCGAAAGCTTTTTACCCGAGGATGCAGAATTGCCCAAATGAAATCCACCTTACTCATCTTCCATGTTTCCTGAAGACTCCAGACATTGCATTTTCTTTCTTTCCTATTTACTAGGATACCCTCATGACCAGTCTATTGATGAGCCTATCCTTGGTTTCTTATCCATTTTTAATAAATCTCAACAACCAGCATTCATGTATAACTATATCCAACTATTGGTTGATAATATACATGAATAATTCATGAACTTCCCTATGCAGGGAGTGTTCAATTACAACTCTATAATTGTCCACATGTTTCTCTTTTAGCAGGGTGATCTGTTACCTATCAAACTCAGCAAGCAGGATGAACAAGGAGTGAATCAATCAGTGATTCACTGGATAGAATTAGTCAGAACAACTTCTACCACCTCTTCATTTGCAGAATTTGCTGATGCATTCATTAATTTAGTGGCACAACTCCCTAACAATGAGACAATGCCTAGGATTGGGGATGAAATTAAAAGGATTATACACTTAAGTGAACAAACCAAAACTATTGACTAGTATTTATACGAGAACTATACTGAAATAAGAGTATATGGTTGTGAGCTTGCACCATATAAGCTGCCCAAATATGTTCCTATGAGAATATTTTCTGTAGAGTATATTAGGTAGATGATTCATATGGATGAATTACATTTTGTGTCAAGTAAAATAAAGCCTAAATTCAAGCTTAAAGCACATATTGGATCATTTATTTGCAACACTAAATCAACTGGTGTTGAGGTAGATACATTGTTGAGGAAGATGGATTTTCAGCCCAGTTTCACCTGGTCCTATGATCCCTTTTGAATCATTTCTGCTTCGAGAGTTAGTTTTAAGATGACTCCTTATAACCATACTCCAAGGTCGGAAATAGAAAAATTTATGAATCAAGAAACATGGGTTGATGGCACTCTCCAAGAGGCAGATGAGCAGGTTGTGTCTACTCCCATAGAACAGACTCCATTTTCTCAGAGAAAGAAACAGAAAAGGCTGAGAGAGGAAACTTCATCTACTAAATATATTATGAAAGGATTCACTTTTCAACAAAAGAAGCCTAAGGTTAGCTTGGTCACATTAGCATAAGAGACTCCACCAGTGATCATTTCTCTCGGAGATCCAGAAGTGTCTACATCAGTGGGAGTTAGTGCTTCAACCACTCCTCTCACAGTTAGTGCTTCAACTACTCCTCCTACAACTTCACCTTCTAGGGAGCCTCTAGAAATTATTTAGTCCACAGGAACTAGCTCTTCAATGATCAAAATATATTTTCAAGGTTCATAGAAATTAAGTAGGAAAATGAGACTTTAAAGTCCAATGTGTACAACCAGTTTTGGAAACAAATTTCAACCTCCCAACATAAGCTTCTTTCTACTTTTTATTGTGAGAAAGGTAGAATGAAAATGGATTTATTACAAGCCAAGATTCCATTTCCTAAATCACCATCAAATTACAAAAGACTGTTTTTTCATTTGATACCAGTCAAATCCATCCAATTGATCAGATGGATATGCACAGATAGACTGGTGAGATGTTGTTTTCTACTATGTCCACTACAACTATGTCTCTTTCTAAACTTAGGACTTCTCTATCTAATTTTTAGTCCCAACTTAAGTTAGAAAAGATTTCATGTCTAGCTAAAGATAACATGATAAAATAATTAGAGGATTTTGTGATTAAAGTGGGATATGATGCCAAAGATGTAAAAGCTGTAGAGCTACTCCTTAAGAAGAAAGATGCATACATTGCTGCATTGGAAAAACAGTTAAAGCTTCCTTCAACGGAAGATCCTCTGACCAACGATATGGTAGAGAGTGAACAATAGAATGACGACATGCTCAAGGTTATCATTGATTAGAATATACAGTTGAAGAAAATGGATGAGCAGATTGAGGAGTTATTGAAGGAGAAGGAAGCAACACAACTTGCCATGGTTCCACTCACAGTAGTCCCTATGGAAATTACAGGTAGAGAGCCTAGTTCGTATTTGAAATCCATTGAGTCTACATCAACAGTAGCTAATCCAGCCAAATTATCATAGGAATTGTCCATACAAAAACAGGAAAACCATAAATACTGCAGAAATTTCAAAATCTAGAATTGTAGAAAGTATAAAATCATACAATATATCTGTGAGAAATGGAGAAGACTCACAAATTGGAACTTAAAATCCAGAAGTTAGAGAGTAAGTCCCTGATAGTAGACACTTTGGCTCATGCCAAGAAAAGTATTTGGGAAAAAATCAGCCAATCCATGATAGAGGTATGGCCATCCATACAGATTATATTTGAGCAGCAAGAACTAATTACTAGATGCAGAGTAGTGATTGAAGAACAAAAAGCAGCCTTGAAGACAAAGCTAGCAGAAGCCACAGATATGATCAAGGTTTTAAATTCAAAGAGAAAAGAAGAAATAAACATATCTGACTGAACAACTACCATCTTAGAGATCAAGAAGGTATTACAAAAAAGGAATTTGGTCAATCAATTAGAAACTAAATGTAAAACCATGGATATTTCTGTCAAAAGATTTCACTCTAAGTTTAATGTATTAAATTAGAAAGGGTTGCCAATTAGTAGGTTTGAATGATAAATTGATTAGATTATATGATTATTGTAAAGGGTTATATGTTATTGTAGTAGACAAAACCAAATTTGCAGGGGTTAGAGGACAAATAACAGGGAGGGCTTTTCTAGAAGCCTTGGAGTCTGATTTAACCATCTTGCATGAAATTAAACATTTTTTTCTCACCAAGCCTAATTTCGAGAGATACACAGAGGTGGATGAAACATTTAGGAAGATGGTAAATGTAGAAATCCGAAGTGAACAAAGATGGGATCAATTGTGTGAAACAATTGAAGAATTTCTCATTTTAATAGCAGGACAACTCATCAGTGTTTTCAAGCTAGATCATCAATAGATTCCCAAAGGATAGAGCCACCTCTTCAACAGTTTCTCAGTTCCTATTATATTGTTCTATTTTTGTAATTTTGTACTATTTTGGTATTCCATTCCAAATAGATTATAGATCTTTTGCAAAATTTTGTATAAATAACTCCCCCTTTGAGTTATTAAGGGTTTAACCCTTCAAGAGTTATCAAGCAGACTTGTATTAAGCTGGAGCATTTTTGAAATAATAAAATATTTTGGATTTACCTCATATGGTCTGTCTCTCAGTGAGTTTTATTTCTTCTTGTTTATTCATTATGTTTTCTTCATATAAATTAAGTCTTTTGCAATTATCTGATTTAAAATTTAACTGAGTTCAGTCCCATTTTTAATCTTCTGTGAAGTTGTAATTTTAAATAAGAGAATAATTTATAGAACTGCTTGTTATTGTAATTTACTCTTTAAAAATAAATTACACTAGATCTCTGTAACAATTTGATTATATTTTGTTCATTAAGAAAGAACTATTTTCTTAATTTCTTCTTATAAATGGTTAAATATTCAGTTTGGATATCAAATCAATTATACCTCCCCATACTCTACATCTCCATCTCATTAAAATTAAACTAACCATATGAAGTTAAAGAACAACCTTTTATTTTACTTAAGAATCTATCTAAGTTTAAAGCACCTATTTATAAAATAGTTTACTAGTCTTCCAATCATTTAAAACAACAAAACATTATAGATGTTTTGGCATAACCAATTGACCTTAGCTTATCTCAAAGGACAACATCAGATTGGTGTTGTTGCCTGGGAACGAAGGATTGAAAGTTAAATTTTCCCTGGGTAAATGATTTTCCCTTTTCTTTTAATGTCAATAAAGGATAGGATATAGGTCAAAATATTTCACCTGGCGATTCCACTGGTCCAAGTTGACTCCTTTTAAGAATACTAGATCACGTTTTGATTTTGAGATTGTTAACCCTCTACCAGATCTAGAAAGACTTATTAGGAGAGCATCTTCAAGGAGAAGGAATAAAACCTCTTCTTCTTCTTCAGCTTTACACCCTGAAGACATATCATCTGTAGATCCTTTTTCATTTGTACCATGTAATCCTGATTGGACTGAACTACCTCATAGGGTTTCCAAACTCCATTCAAAAGGAGTAGATCTTCCATCAACATTTTTAATACAATCACATGAGTCATATCAAGTGTCATCCATTCCTATAAATTCATCTTCATTTGAGGAAGAATTGGGTTTACATTTACCTGAATTCAAGCCTACAAACTTCATTTCTCCAACTCCTTATTATGTTCCATCAACTTCTACTAATGTTGAAAAGACATTCTCTATCTATTAGAATCCTTTGTTTGATAATCAGGAAGACTTTCCATTAGGAGTTCAGAATTTGGTTATTAAAACCCCTTTGAAATCCTCAAGGAGGTCTCCTCCCTCTATTTATCCTCCACATACTAATACCCCTACCGACTCTTCTTCGTCACCTTCATCTTCATCATCCTCCTCTTCCTCATCGTCATCCACTCAGTCACCCTATATTCCTCTTGCTATCATGGCTTTTCGGCCCATCAGATAAGAAACATATGGTTCTCTAGTCCTCCCACAAAACTTGGCAAATTTTCCTGATGGATATCTAAAGCATTTACCAAGATTTAATGGAGAAACTAGTCCTTCAGCAGAATATCATGTATCAACTTTCATAGATTTTGCTCACAATATGAACATAGAACAGGAAGATGTTTTTATGAGATTATTTGTGCAATCCTTAGAAGAAAATGTTAGGATTTGGTTTAGGCAACTTAGAGCTGACTCTATTACAACATGGAATGAGCTCATAACTATCTTTAAAAATCAATGGGGTGTAAAGAAGGATCATGTTTACTTTCTCACTGAATTTGAAGAATTGAAGAGAAACCCTGGTGAACTAGTTACTGAATTCATCAAGAGATTTAACAAACTCTATCATAAAATGCATGTTGATTGTAAACCACCAGTAGGAACTGCAAAAGTCCAATTTTCCAAAGCATTTGAAGACAACTTTGCAGTCATGCTAAGAGAAAGGGTATCTAATACATTAGAAGATAGGTGGACAAATTCTATAGAGGTAGAAGCTAATAGGTCTGCTTCTGGCAAACTTAAAGCTAAACCAAAGAAAAAAGAAAGAAAATTAAAAGCTAGGATTGATGGCTCATATTCCTCCAAATCTAAACTTGAAGATCAAAAAATTGATGAAATTACATCTTTGTTTATAAAACTTTCTAATAGGATTTCTAAAATTGAATCACAACCTAGAACTACTCAACAAACTATTGTCAGACCTCAACCTCAAACTCAATTTCGAAGATCTCCTCAAATGCAGATCCTTCAGAGACCATGTTCTGATCAAAACATTCAACCACCTTTGTTGATTGATGATCAACAACCACATGATACAGCTCCTTTAATCATGGAAGATATCAATAATGTTGATTCTTCAGCAGTACAAATGGAAATAGTTCCTTAACCTTCCCCTCATTCTTTTGAACAAGAACAAGGAGATGCCGAACTTTCAAAATACCAAGCATTCTCTGAATTTTTTATTGCGGAATTAAATAAGAGGTATCATCTAAGACCTAGATCAGGCCCATGTAGACTTTCCAAATCTACCATTATAATTGAAGCTACAACAAAATCTATTCAAACACAATCTCCAACACCTCAAACTATAGAGTCATCTACTGAAACCTTTTCATATGATAAGACCATTTTGACCATTGTTAATATTGAAAAGGAATTAGAAAGGGTCAAGATTCCTATCCCTTTAGCTGAACTTTCCAAAAACCCTGGTTATAAAAACCAAGTGTCTAAATGGAAAAAGTAATCTAGTGTAGATGCCAAGGGAGATGTTATTAGTTTTCAAGATGAAAAACCCTCGATTGTGTATGGCCATTATTCTAATATGATTAATGAGATTGTTCCACCATTTTATGTAACTCTAAAAGTCCATGAATGATGACTTTCTTTTGTATAACTGCATGCTTGACTCTGGAGCTTCTCATAACCTTATGCCAAAGGTAATTATGGACCAGCTTCAATTACAAGTTACCCATTATTATCACGACCTCTACACCTTTGATTCAAAGAAACTACCATGCTTAGGACTGATCAAAGACCTAGTTGTGACCTTAGCCCAAATACCTGTCAAGAGTAACATTTTATACATAGTTGCCACTGATATTACTCCCATGTTTGGTATGCTCCTGTCTAGATCATGCTGTGCTAAACTTGGAGGATCACTTCAGATGGACATATCTTTCGCTACTATTCTAGTCTATGGAGGTGAACATTTAAGGTTATATAGGCAAGTCAGATTCCTCCATACTATTAGTAGGCCTGATGAAGAAAAATATCCCCCCATCTATATAGTAGATCAAGATTTTGGTTGCTTTTAGTTGTCCTTACAAAATTCATCAAACACTTAACTTCCATCGAAAATAGAGTTTCCAAACCTAAAATTATAAAATCAGATATCTGGAAACTTTATTTTGATGGCTCTTGCTCAAAGGAAGGAGCAGGGGCAGGAATTGTTTTAATCTCACCAAATAAAGAAAACTTAACTCAGTCATGTAAACTTGAATTTGAAGTCACCAATAATGTGGCTAATGAAGCTTTTCTTCTTGGTCTTGAACTAGCCAAGAGTCTAAAGGTTCAAAACATGAGTGTGTTTTCTACTTCTAAGCCAATAGTGAAGCAGGTTAGAAACTTGTGTCAAACAAAGCACTGAAGACTTAGGTCCTATAGAAATGGAGTTTGGGACACAATCGAAAATTTCTTCCAAGGATTTAACATAACTGCTATACCCAGAGATGATAATATGCATGCTGACTCACTTGTTATTTCAACAAGATCTTTCAAAATCCCTAAGTCGGTATTGTTGGAATACCAGATTCAAGTCAAGTACAGACAATCGATTCCTGATAACCTTAAACATTGGCAGATTTTTGAGGATGATGAAAAATTAAGATCCTTTCTTCAACTCATTGATGAATTCTCAAATATGAAAATTGAAGAAGATCAAAAAGATGTTCAAGAGTCAAATCAACAAACCCTAGAAACTTCATTCAGTCCTAAAATCCTTGATCATGACATCATTCAATGATCTAACAATTTCATTCCCAAAGGATTAGTTCCATTGGAAAAACTCTTTGACAATAACGATGTCTCTAAAAACCCCTTATCTATTTCACCTGAGGAAGAAATTGCAGAGTGAAATATTGGGACTTTCAATGAAATAAGAAATGCTAAATTGTCATCAACCCTGACTTTAGATGTGAAAGAGAAATACTTGAACTTCTTAAAAATTACAAATATGATTTTTCTTGGTCTTATAATGAGTTAAAAACTTATGATACATCTTTAATTGAGGATAAGATTCCTTTGAAACCTGAAGCAAAACCCTTTCAATAGAAACTAAGAAGAATCAATTCAATACTTCTTCCAACTATTGAGAAGGAACTTAAAAGGATGCTTGATGCCCATATTATAGTCCCTCTGAGGTATTCTGACTGGGTAGCTAATGTACTTCCTGTCAGAAAGAAAAATGGTGAAATTAGACTATGTGTAGATTTCCTAAATCTAAACAAATCATGTTTAAAGGATAACTACCCATTTCCCAAAATGGATCATATATTGGAGAAAGTTTCAAGTGAAAATAGGATTTCTATGCTAGATGGATTCTTTGGTTACAACCAGATTATGGCAATTCAAATAGACCAAGACATAACTGCTTTTACTACTCCCTGGGATACATTCATGTATGCTAGAATGCCATTTGTATTGACAAATGCTAGAACCACTTTCTAGAGAGCTATGGATCTAGAATTTGTAGGTAAAAAATTTAAATTTACTATCATTTATGTAGATGATTTAACTATTTTCTCTGATTTTGATGAAAATAATTTAAAACACTTGAGCAAGGTTTTTGACAGGTGCATAAAATTTGGCATATCCATCAATCCAAAGAAATATTTATTTGTTGGAAAGGAAGGGAAATTACTAGGGAATATAATTTCCAAGGAGGGAGTTATAACTGACCCAAAGAGAGTTTCAGCTATTCAGAACCTCTATTTACCAAGGAACAAGAAAGAGATACAAACCTTCCTTGGGAAAATAATGTTTCTCAGAAGGTTTATCCCTAATTATGCAAAGATAGTAAAGGATATAACTGAGATGCTAAAGAAGAATGAGGAGGCCAAATGGACAATTTCTGCTAGATATGCTTTTTATCAGATCAAAGAGGCTATATCTAAGGCCCCTACATTAGCCAATCCTGATTATTCTTCGCCTTTTAGCATATTTTCTTTTACATCCGAGACAACCTTAGCAGTTGTACTTTTACAGAAGAATACAAATGGTGATAACCAACCCATAACCTTCTTTTCCAAAGTCATGATGGATGTTGAGCTTAGGTATGACATTATTGAAAAACAAGCTTATTCCTTAATCCAAGCCCTCAAAGCCTTTAGAACCTATGTCTTGCATTCACACATTAGAGCGTATGTCCCTAATCATGTTGTTAAAACTTTTTTGACCCAACCCAATATTGATGGATGAAGAGGGGGATGAATTGCTAAAATTCTTGAATTTGACCTTGAAATTAAGACCACAAAGCTAGTAAAGGGTCAAGGCCTGGCCAAATTGTTAGTTGAATCCAATTGTAAAGTATTAGGGATAAATATGGTTTCTTAAATTTCATATGGGGAGAATCCACAAGAACCATTCTCAATTTCATCTGGGGAGAATCCACAAGAACCTCCTCCTCTTACAGAAGGGGTGATATTGTGCAGTTTCTTAGAGACTTTCAATGTCCAGCTGAACTTGACTTGAAGCAGTGTAAATCCCTGAAGCTCAAAGTAGTGAAATACTGCATTATCAATGCTAATCTATACTGGAAAGACCCTTTTACTATTCTTCTTCTTTGTTTAAATGAAAATGAAATAGAGGGAATTATAGATCAGTTCCATGCAGGGTTTTGTGGTGGACACTATGCCTGGAGAGAAACAATCTACAAACTTTTAAAGGCAAGTTTCTACAGGCCCACACATTTTAAAGAAGTTTGAGCAAGAGTAAGAAGTTGCATATAATGTCAAATATTTGCAGGGAAACAGAAACTATCATCACTTCCTCTTGTTCCATTATTGGTTCCGGCTCTTTTTCTACAATCGGGTTTGGACTTTATAGGGGAAATTCATCCATAATCAAGTAATCAACATAGGTGGATTCTAACTGCTACAAACTATTTTACCAAGTGGGTGGAGGTAATACCTGTTAAAAATGCAAGTAATACTGTTGTGATTAAGTTCCTTGAGGAGAATATTTTATCAAGATTTGGATTTCCTCAATAGATTGTTACAAATATTACAATAGATTTTAGCAGTGTTAAAATGATTGAGTTCTGTCAAAAGTATTCAATCCTATCACACCATTCTACATGATACTATCCATAGGGTAATGGGCTAGTAGAGTCCTCCAACAAGATCTTAGTTAAAGTCATTAGGAAGACTCTCGAAGACCATAAAAGGAGTTGGGGCAGCCACCTAATCCATGCAATTGGGGCAAACAAAGTTTCTCCTAAGAGATCAACAGGCAAGTCTCCTTTCCAATTAGTTTATCGTAAGGAAGCAGTTTTCCCCACTAATTTAGCTTTACCCTTTATGAGATTCCTTCAGGAATCCTATGAAGAAAAATATTATTTCTCAAGAAGGCTAAATCAAATCATTGTGTTGAATGAAGACAGAGATGAAATTCAGTACAAGATAAGGAAGTATCAAAAAAAGATGAAGGAACTGTTTGATAGAAAGGCTAGAGAAAGGAATTTCAAGAAAGGTGACCTAGTGCTTAGATGGGATACAAGGAGGGAGAATAAAGGAAAGAACGCAAAATTTGACAACCTTTGGTTTGGTCCATTTAGCATTGCAGAAGTCAAAGGGAATAATACATTCATCCTACAGAATTTAGAAGGAGAGTATTCCTCATTGCTAGTCAATGGGAAATACTTAAAACATTATATTCAGTATTAATTTTTCATCCATTCACTCACCATCTATAAATATTTGGAGAGTTCATTTTATTTTGAAGAATTTGCAATCGAGTATATGTTTCAGCAAAGAATCCATAGCCCAAGTATAAGGTACTTGGACCTACTTGTTCTCTACATCCCACAGGGGAAAGTAGTCCCCAGTTGGAGCCGATGTAGTAAAATTATTTGGTTTTGATAAGTTAGTCTATTAGTCAAAAATAATTTCAAAATTTTAAGATAGGATATGGATGCAAAAGAAAGATTTTTTTTTTTTTGTTGAAGCAAGAATCAGCCCTTCTATTCATATGAAGCTAAAAAATTGGTTACATAAAATACAACACCCCAAAAGGAGTAGAATGCCAAAGAGTTGACTGGCACCGTGTAGTTTGGAATCTGAGCCAACTGCTCGAGATCCTTGCTAAGGGCCCACAAAATAGAACAACCTTCTAAACAAAAACAAGTGAAATCAAGAAGTCATTAAGCAGACCCAATGAGGAAATAGAGACCGTGGTGAAAAAATTTCGGGTCCGCCAGGTAGATAACCATCGAGCAGTTGTTCTGCCCGAAATTCCCAATCCTGCTCCTGAGCAGGAACGTGCAAGGAAGATATCTCAGTCCCACAAATTAGCACAACAAACCTCAACCATAGATCTACTACCACTAGATCCTATGGCTGTGAAGGATATGGGGCTGGAAAGAAGAGCGAGGAATACCCGCTTGATGAAGGTGGTATTCTCTCTCCTCCTTGAGCCACGTGTTGAATGGTTGGTGGCATCAGAAGCATTTCTGTTAAACCACTTATGGTAATGCAGACGCCCGAAAACCACTGTAACTATAGCAAAACCACCTTGTACTATAGCAAAGCTCTTGGTGCCACCTTTTGGTTTCGCGCTCTTTCTCCTCTGCCTTCCATCCATCTACGTGACCCAAATATGCCAGTTCTCAGGTCGTCTATTTGTCAAACCCTTAACATCCATCAACTTAATTTTCAACTGGTTGTTTCCCCTTCATGTACTGATAATTCTCCCTGTCTACGCAAGCCAGAGTGTAGCAGTCCTCACACAGTTGTCCTGCAGGAACCAACTCCCACGAGCAACACTTGTTGTCTCTTGTACATAGCACCCCTTCATTAGCTAGCCGGTCCGCCACTCTGTTGGCATTTCTGCGCACATGAACAAAGCTAAGAGTTCTAAGTGTTCTTAGGTGAGATTGAATTTGGTGATAGACCTACAAAAGTCTCCAGTGGTTCGAAACTTTGTCTGGTGCTGTGCCAATGCCTATCTTTTTGACCGAATTAATTTTTAATTCTGAGTCTGCCTCTATGATTGTGTTATGTAAATTGTGATCAATCAGAATTTTTAAGCCTTGCTCAATGGCCATGAGTTCCACCATATTATTAGTTTCCCTCCCCAATGACTGTGAAATATGACTTTTATATTGCCCCTCTTCATCTCTTATGACTCCTCCATAACCAATATTCCCAGGGTTTCCTTTTGAGGCTCCATCGATGTTGAATTTCAAAAATCCATGGGGAGGGGGTTGCCAAAAAGCCTTTCCTTCTGATATGTGCCTTGCTTTCCTTTTTATGCTCTAAGGGACATGTGATTGAAACCCCAACTATTCGAGAATGTGAGCATCCCATTGACCATAGGGTTTCTCAGGTGGTTGCTTCAGAAGGGCATTAACTGTTTCTTTGAGCTGTTTTAGGATCTGAGCCATGATGCTTTGTGTTGAGCCAGATTTAGCTTTGAAGATCCTGTTGTTGCGTTCTTTCCAAACATCCCAGATCAAAAATCCTAGAATCAGAGTCTAGGCTAAATTGACTGTCTCATTATCCGAGAAGTCTTTCCTCCAATTCTTTAAAGTTTCAGTAATGTCATTTTCGTTCCTGACTGTTTGGTTGAAGATAGAGGCCACCCAATTCCATAAGGTGGAGGTGAAAGAGCAGAGGTTGAGAAGGTGATCCATAGTTTCCTCCTGTATACCACATAACTGGCATCTTGATGGACCAGCAAAACCTCTCTTTCTAAGATTTTCCCAAGTCAGAATCTTTTTATGCTATACCAGCCACATGAACAGTTTGATCTTCATCCAGTGTGGGTTGTTCCAAAGATCTTTCCAAGTTTTGTCAGGGCTTGGATAGTTAAGTCCAGTGGCTATTCTTTTGGCTTCTTTGAGGTTGAAGATGCCCTCATTGTTTCTCCCCCATCTTAGTAGATCATTTGAGGTTGAAGTCAAAATTTGCCTCTTTTCTAGAATCGCTTCAAGAACTTTAGCTTGGGCCTTCAAAGGGGTCTCTTCACTGTAATTTGGTACCTTCCAAATTCTCCATTTACCAGTGTCTCTTGATTGATCCCAAAAGTCACTTACCCTTTTCAGTCCTTTATTAATGGTATCATTTTTGATGATGTCTAGTCCTTCTCTACATAGGTTATGTTCCTGCTGCTAGTTGTCCTCCCAGAACCAGGCAAGATTCCCATTTTTGATCTCCCAGAAATTATGTTTCTAAACTAAGGCTCTATTCTCCCAAGCATTGTTCCAAATATGGGAACCCCTAATGTGTCCTGTCATTTGAATGTGGTCCCTTTCCTACCAGTCCATTGCATATTTTTGTTTCCAAAGCTTAGCCCAGGGGTTTCTCATTTCCTTTAGCCATCTATACCAAAGTTCTGCCCACAAAAATTTTCTTAGAGTGTCCGAGTTGTGGAGACCCAAACCACCATGGGTTTTGGGTTTGCAGAGCTTGTCCCAAGCTACCAAAGCCCATTTATTTTTCTCTTCCCCTTTACCCCAAAAAAAATTTCTTTGGATATTCCTAATTTGCTGTAAAACTCCTATTGGGATAGGAAGGGCATAAAAATGAAAATTGGAATGGTTTGAAGAATCGCCTTTGTAAGAATTATCCTTCCTACTAAATTCAGGGATCTGCTAGTCCAATTGCTGACTTTGTCCTTCAGTTTATTTGTAACTGACTCCCAGACTTCCTTACTTAGAGGTTTATCAGTGAGAGGCATTCCCAGATATTTGGAGGGAAGATGATCTCTTTGAAAGACGAGAATTCTGGAGAGGTTTCTTTGAATAGAGATATCAGTATTGAAAAAGAAAACTTTCAATTTTGAGAGGCTTACCTTAGTGCCAGTAGCCATTGCGAAATCATGCAAGATTTGTTTGAAAGCTTTGGCTTCCTTGACTATGGGTATGCCCTGCAACATGGTGTCATCCACAAATTGCTGATGAGTCAAAGTGTCCCCATTCTGAGTAAGTTTGAGTCCCTAGATTCTTCCTTCCTCCTTGGCTAAATTGATCACTTTGCCCAATCCTTCCATCATGAGAATGAAGAGGAATGGGGAGAGAGGATATCCTTGCCTGAGGCCTCTCGATGGCTTGAAGGTTCTGGATGGAGAGCCATTAAGAAGGATTGAACAACTAGCAGTGGTAACCAGGGCCATGACCCACTTTATCCAATTGTGGTCAAAGCCATAAGCTTTAAGAACTTCCCTAATGTAAGACCAACTTAGCTTATCATAAGCTTTCACTATGTCCAGCTGTATTATCATACCTGCTTGCTTATTGGTCTTGAGGGAATGAACCACTTCGTGAGCTTGAATGATATTATTGAGAATTTGTCTACCTTCCACATATCTAGTCTACTCCTCTGACACGAGCATTGGAAGAAGGGGTTTTAGTCTGTTAGCGATAAGTTTGGAAATGATTTTGTACACCACATTTCATAAAGCTATGGGTCTAAATCTGTCTGGTGTCATGGCTTTTTCCTATTTAGGGATTAAAGCTATGAAGGATTCATTAAGCACTCTTAGAACTGTTCTTGATTTTCTCGAGTCCTCCACTACATCAAGAATGTCATGTTTGACTGTTTCCCAGCATGTTTTGAAGAAGTCTACATTGAAACCATCTAAGCCTAGAGCTTTCCCATTGTGCATCTCTTTGATTACTTCATTGACCTCTTCTTCCGTTACTGGCCTGTTGAGATTATAATTATCTTCCCTGGTTACCAGTTTTGGAATGTGCTGAGTGAAGCTCTTAGTGAATTGAGATCTGTTTGCAATGGTCTCCTCTATTATGCTTTGAAAATGTTGTACCAGAACAGACTCCATTTCCTTGTGAGTATTTAGCTCTTTCCCTTGAGGATCTATGAGTTTTGTGATCCGATTATGAGCCTTGTGTTTCATGGTAGACTTGTGAAAGAACCTAGTATTTCTCTCCCCTTTTTTAATCCATTGAACTCTTGATTTCTGTCTCCAGAAGATTTCCTCCTGCCGACATCTATTGTCCCATTCTTGTTGAAGAGAGTCAGCTTGCATTTTCATTTCCTCTGTGAAGCCTTCTGTGATGAGAATTTGATTAGTTTCCTGTAGTTTTCCCTCCACTTCTCTTTTGGCTTCAAAAATATTGCCAAATTCATTTTCGTTCCATTCTTTGAGCCTTAGCTTGATGTGTTTGAGTCTCTATTGGAGGAGGAACATATTTGTGCCTTGGGTGGGCATGTCTTTCATCCACCATTTTCTAATATTAGTGATAAAGTCAAGGTGAGTGGGCCAGACATTTTCGAACCTGAAAGGTCTATTCCTCGGGGTGCCAATCAATGAAGCTTCCAATTGGATGGGCCAGTGGTCTAAGCCTCCAAAAGGAAGGATAAAAGCTGTCATGATACGACCGGAGAGAAGGAGATCCTCCGAGATTATAAATCTATCTAATTTCGAGGCAACTTGGGAGGTTCCTCCTCTCTTTTTATTCCATGTGAAGGTACCATTTATTGTGTCCATATCCACCAATATCATATTTTCTAGGAAGTTCTGGAAGACAATTGAGTCTCGTCCAAGTGTTCTGGTCCCTCCTTTCTTCTCTGTGAGAGATCTGATCATGTTAAATTCCCCTCCCAGAATCCAATGAATTACTGGGTGTCTCTCTCTCAGCTCCTCCAGAGAGGCGAGGAGCCTGAGTTTGTATTCAAGAAGTTGAGGACCATATACATTTGTGATCATGTAACAATCCCTGTCCCCTGTTAGTGTCAGTCTTTGAAATCTTCCACCAGTGATCAAAATATGCTCTTACAAAGTGGTCTTAGGGTGTCAAAGTCAAATTTTGTCATTTCAGTGAGTCTTCAAGTAAAATTTGGTCACTAGGTATTAGGTCTAGGGTTTGTTTTCACTCCTTCCAAAGTTTTCCAAATGTTGGTCCATGTCACCATTCAGCTAAGTGTACCATCATTCAAAGAGTGGTCATCATCATTTTAGGTTCCAATGGGTCATTTTACACCTTGTTCGTGCTTCAGTTGTACTTGGGTAAGGCTCATTTCCCTCTCTTAGGGTTTTGAAGGTAATTTCTCTTGGATGGTCAAATCATCAACAAAACTTGTGTCCTGATGTTCATACACCTTCCCCTATCCTTAATGTACCTTATTAAACACTTCCCATCATTAACATCCCTCAAATTCCTCATTTTCCCACAAACCCTAGTTTCTTGCTATAATTTGACAATTTTCTAGGCTAGGCCTGTGTTTTGCCCTTTTGGACCCCTTCCCCTCACTCAATATTTGAAATTCCACTTTCCCCTATTTCCTAACATCCCTCCCTACTTCCCAAAATTTTCTCAAGAATTTAGAAGCCCCTTATCCCCTTCATTTCACTTCATTTTGACAAATCCCCTGTTCCACACATCAGGATAGGTTTTGCTCAAATGTTGTTTCTGAGTAAGGAAAAATGAATTTGGAAAAAGTGAGAGGGATTTTTGTCCACAATAGGCCAAGGAAGAAAAATGTCCTTCATGTTTTACACAGGTGTCATGGGTTTAGAGAAATGTCAAAAATATAGTTGTCTCAGGAGAGTTGCTGCACCTCTGGAGTGACCTTAGGAAAATCAAGATTTCTCCTAGCTTGGTTGGCCAAATGACTTACATGATGAGTGAAATGATATCTAGACAGAGATAGATTTCCAATGAGCTTTCCTGAGCTCATTTTGGAGTTGAGGAAGACTTTAAAAAGTTGACTGCAACAGCACTCTGCATTTAGGCAGCCTCATTTTACACATTTTGACTAGTATTGGGAGATTTGATGTTTGACAGGGAAAATGAACTCCAAATTGAAAAATTCAAGTTGTGTTGGAAAGTAGACTCAATAATATTTCCAACGAGCTATCACACGCCCAATTTGGACACCGGGAAGGCCTCCAAAAGTGTCCTGCAAAACGTGTTATGCACCTATCAGCTGGCGCTACGCACCTAGCGTAGGTTTTACAGTGAGTTTTGTTCAGGCGCTACACATACAAAGTGCGCTACGCACCTGGGTGAGTGCACTATGCACTTGGAAGTTGGGCTACAAATTGTTGCAAGTTTCACCATTTTTCCTCAAAACTTCAATTTCTCCCTCTAAACAAGTAAGTACATGAATCCTATCTTGTGTGTTAGGGTTTGTTTACTAAGATTGGTGTTTTGTGTTCTTCAAACTGAAACCCTAGCTTCTAGGGTAAAAACCTAGTTTTATTTATTACACTAGTGGTTTTATACCCTATCCCCTTAATCCCATTCCCCTCATATATTTTCCCCTTAATCCCATTCTCCACATATAATTTCCCAAACTCTACATTCTCCAAACCCTACTCACATCATCAAACTCTACCCACTCTCCCTAAAACCCTACTCATCCCTAAACTCTGTTCATCATACATTTTCACACAAACTCTGCCCACTTCATTCCTTCACCTCATTTCCACACTATTATCCATGAAACATCCATATACAACCACATTTTTCAAAACCAAGGGAAAACAATGGAGATGGATAGTGAGTATGAAATGGAGGAAGAAACCCTTAGTGACAGTTCCATGGAAGGCCTTAAGGAGCAAAGAAAGAGCATGATAAACTCAAGATCTTGGTTGAAGCATAATTGGCCCAGAAAAACACCTAAAAAGGATCACTCATGTCAAATTTCAAGGAATTTGGAGCATTTTTTGTCATTTTTGAATTTCTTTATGTAAAAAGCGGGTTTTTCCAACGCTACGCTTTTGATGGGGGCCTCCATTTGCAAAAAAGTTTACATTTTTGGAATAAACATGAAAATATATGCATGCTCAGAAATGGCTGAGAAATTTTGACAAGTTCTGGACCTCCAAAAGGGCCAAAAACACCCAAAAAGTGTCCTCTCTGGCACTTTTTTGCCACACAAGAAGCAGTCCTGGGAGATTCCACTTTTGGAGGGGCAAATGGACTCCAAATCACAAAATTCAAGTTGTCCCAAAAAGTAGACTCACCAAGCTTTCCAATGAGCTATTCTAAACCTGATTTGGACTTCGGGAAGCCTTCCAAAACTTGCCAAGAAAAGGTGCTACAAATAGGATCAGTGGCGCTACACATAGGAGAAAAATTTGCCAGTTTTGCCTGTTTGTTCAAAATTTCGCCCAGTTTGCTGTCAGTTTGACTTTTTCTTCTCTCTTGGTCAATTAATGATGTAATATGATGTAATTTGATGTACTATGATGTAAATATGATGAAATATGACTTGAGGAGGTAGATACATCAGGTTAGAGTTGGTTTAAGGATGAATGAATCAGTTTCTATAATTTTAGAGGCAAGTTCTTCCACTGCCTATTTTCTAGTTCCTAGTTTAGATCTTGTTGAAACAGCTCCTTGACTCATTGATTCGACCCCTAGTGGCTAGCATAGATGGTTTTATTCCTATATCTTGTACTTTCTTAGTCATTTGTCAAGGTTGGACTCTTGTGGATGCATTGAGCTACTTTGTACATCACTTCTGTAGTTTGGCAAGGAAATAAACTAGGGTTTTGCAGCATTTTGTGGGATTCTTGTGGTAATGTGAATTAGCATTGTTTTCTTCTCTATAATTCAGTTGATCTTATGTTTATGTGTGCCATTATCTCTCTCTTTCTGCATAGCTAAATGAATCAAGTTTGAAAGGTGGAATTCATTGGTGTTTCAGTGCTCTACCTTGGGGTTTATTTAGTTTTACATGTTTTCTACTGTTTGAAGAGGACTCATGACACTTGCATGCCTTCTCCAACTCCTCACTAGTCTTTAGACTCACCATTACACTCATTTCAAAGTGATAAAACACTTGCCTACCTCGCCCCATAGAAACCTCTGCAAATCTGTGTTGATGTCTCGGACCCAAAGCTGCCTTCCCCATCTGATCTAGCAACCAACCATTAAAATCAATCAAATTCTTTTGAGAAAGCATACCTAGCCTAAAATTAGTTTTTATATTAGTCATCTCAAGCCTTACTTACCATATTTTCATTGAGATTGACAAGGAGAGAGCCCTCTCCTGAGATGGTAGGGCTAGTTACCAGGTTAAGCGTGGTTTGATGGTACCCTAGACTTGCCTTTCTCACCCTAAGGTAGATCCAGGCACTAACATCCCCCAAAGGTTGTATAACTATTGAAAGGTGGTTTCTAGATGCCTCAGCATCCAAGATCTCAAATTTCTGAGGATTCCATAGAGTAAGAATTCCCCCCGCTATATTATTTGCTTTGACTTCCAGGTACTCATATTTGATAAGCCATTTACTATGTATTTCTCTGATCTTGTCTACTGAGCATTTTATTTCCTGTATAAACACCATGTCTGGTTTTTCTTCTTTTATTCTATTACTAATATTTCTTTGTCTTCTTTTACTTCCCAGTCCTCTAATGTTCCAGGTTGTAAGCTACATAATGATGGGTTTGTGAAGGAGTAACTGGTGAGATCTTTCATCTTACCTGAATTAATAATGAGTTTCCCACACTTTGACAAAAGTTCATTCTATCTCTTTCTTCCTCTTTTCTTGCCTGGGTTTTTGGTGGAGTGTCCTAATGTAATCTCCATTGATTTAACCCCTCTGTTCTCCTAGCTGTCGTGGTTCCTTTTGACTCCTGCAGCCTTTGTTTGAGACCTTCAGAGGAATAACTGTTGTACTCTGTCAAACTCCTCTTGTGGAAAAGAGTCAATCATTTTGTTAGTTCCCTACTTTAGAAACTTTTCTAGTTCAAGGTTCTCCCTCTCAAGAATCTCCTATAGGTCTTGGTCCTCCGTACCTCCTTTTCTTGGACTCATCTCATGGTCCCTGCCTAGTTCCATAGTTCTTGGTGGGTCCTCCTTTTGTTTGTTGTATTCCTGTATGATTTCCATGCTGTCCTCTTTTTCTTTCTCTGTATGAATGTCCTCATGTTGCTTGTCCATTACATTTTTACCCCCCTCTTCTTCTAAAATCTCGAAACTATTGTGCCTTGGTAGCTTGTTCTCACTGGGTTTCTTTTGGTACTTTTTCCCCCTCCTTTCCCTCTACCTCCCACTTTGGTAAAACCTTCAAGGTCTTTTCCTATGTTGGTTTTCAGGTTGTCCTCCCTTTTGTTGAGTGGGCAGTCTCTGAAGAGGTGCCCATGTTCATGACATTTACGACATCTGAATGGGATGTGTTCATAGTCAACCACTTGTACCCATTCCTCATCATATACTTCTAGGATGACTTCATCTGGGAGTGCTCCTGATAAGTCCATTTCTACACATATGCGGGCAAAGGAGGTATATTTACCTCGCAGAGTCACCTCTGATATCTTTATAAAATTCCCTAATTTATTACCTATAGCTTTTAAGGATTCCGATAGCCAATAATCTAAAGGTAAGGAGTATAATATAATCCATACCAAGACTGATGTGAACGTTTCTCGCTTCGGAAGAAAGTTCATCACCCAAGGTCGCATGTAAAGGCCTACAACAGCATAGAAGTAGGGTCCTCCTTCAAAAACTCTATCTTTGTCCTCTAGGTTAGTGAAAACCATTGTGAAAAAACCCTTGGACCCAAGATGTAGATTTATTTCTCCCTTCGGTTTCCAGTTGTTTCTTATCCATGTGTACAGCGCTTTCTCTGTGGGCCATATACCCATAAACTTACATATGACCACATAAGTCACCATGTGATCTCTATGCACCTGTAGTGCAGGATCATTTAAGACCACCCCGGTTTAATGTTAGACCTGGGCTTGCAGGGTCCCATCGTAGATATGTTCTCCGTTCTTTGACTGCTATCTCCAGATTTCGTTTCCCTCCTAGCCTCCTTGTGGGTCCCTTCCTTTTCCAGGGATTTACTGCTTTCTGGCTTTTGAGTACCGGTTGTCGTTGTCTCTGCCTCCATTGGCTTCCAAAAATTGTTCAAACTCGTCTCTTTGCTTCTGTTTGAAACCACATTACTGTAGGAGGGAGTGGAGCTCCCTCCTCCATGCCCCTCCATAGTTACTAGCTCACTTCTGTCGCCCCCTGTTCAAAACCCTCATCACTCCGGTTGGAAGGCTTTTCTTACAAGGGAGAGGGTTCGATTTCTCTAATTGTGCAATCACAATGGGTTTCCCCCAAAAAAAAGAAAAATTAAAATGTTAGGAAAATTTGTATTTTATAGGCATCCATATCAATAAAATGATACGAGTTAATTTCCCTAAATAAACAAGGAAAAAGAAAAATAAATTGTTAAGGAAGAAAAAAGAAAAAGATAAAGGCTTCATTTTTATAAAAATAAATGCAAAGGCTGCTAGTCTAAATGTGCCACATTAGAAAAATGTTAAATTTTGTTAATTTATGATTAATTCCTTAATCAGGATTAATTCTTTGTTTATAAACTTTGGAATTTCAAATTAAATTATAAAGTGCATGTTTGATTAGACAAGTCAATAAATGACAAAAAGTATTGTCAGCTTTAAATAAGAAAGGCGCATGATTCAACAATTGATATACCCCTACCCAGATAAACAGTGGGGAGATATTTTGCACTGCCCTCGACCATTTCTCGTTAATGCGATGGGGGGGGGGGGGGGGGTCTACAAAGTGGTTTCCATGGCGAACACCCCAACCTTACGTGTCACCACCTTATCACTCCGCACCCCCTTCTCAAAACCACAAACTACTCACTATCCCTATGCAAACCACTCGTGGTTTCCTACCACCATTGTCTCTTTCACCATGCCAAATTCGTTATCCCTCAACACATCCTAAGCTGCCACCTCACAAACCCATTGTTTATTCATCCCATCTGTTACCCCCTCAAACGCTTACTACCCTACTGTCATGATAATTATATCCACATGTTGTAGCTCCGCTCCTATGCATTGAAACCTAATACGGTTATGAATAAGACCGTTATCCCTTCTTGTACATTATAAATAAAACTAAACCTCCCTCTTCATCACTTTTCTCTAACTATTTTCAATTATTTGTAGGTTTACAATTTTGCTGCACTTCTTCTTATCTTCTCAGTCTGTTACTGATAACCGCTCCTCCTCCTATCTACCAGCATGGCCCCAAAAGAAAAAACTAAGAAGAAGAGTGCAGAGGAAAGTACTGCTACTCCAACCCAGCTTGACCTTGACCATATTCTGCTTGTCGATTCACTGTTCAAAATTGCAGAAGCCAAATGTGAGTTCGATTTCTATGAACTACATTTGTGGCTCAAACAAAATTATCTTGATAAGCAAGATCCAATTAGGTTTTGGGATTCTCTATTACCTTTCTTTAGTTTCCCCGAGACACATGAGTTCCCTGACCTTATTACCTGGTGTCAAGCCAAGTATGATCCTGTGAAAAGAGAAGTCATGGCTCAGAGTGGAGACATTCTGATAACCATTTCTACTAAAACCATAAATCAAATTCTCTTAATTCCCCAGTTTGACTCTTTAACTCAGTTTTCACCAGCAACACTTATGGATTTGTACCATAAGTTAACTTTCCCATAGAGAGCACAAATTTTCAAAATCTTTTTTCCTAAGGGTGCCGAATTTCCCAAAAGAAATCCACCTTACTCATCTGCCATGTTTCCTGAAGCCTCCACATATTGCATTTCCTTGCTTTCCTATTTACTAGGATACCCTGATGACTAGTCTGCTGTTGAGCCTATCCTTGGTTCTTATCCATTTTTAAGAAAGATCAACAACCAGCATTCATGTATAATTATAGCCGATTCTTGGCTGATAATATACATGAACAATTCATGAATGGCACTGTGCAGGGAGTGTTCAATTACAGCTCTTTAATTGTCCACATGTTTCTCTTTCAACAGGGTGATCTGTTACCTATCAAACTTAGCAAGCAGGATGAACAAGGAGTGAATCAATCAGTCATTCATTGGACATAAATAGTTAGAATTTGTTGATGCATTCATACATCCAATGGAACAATGCCTTAATAGTTAGACAGATCCTAGGATTGGGGATGAAATTAAAAGGATTCTACACTTAAGTGAACAAACCAAAATAGGTGACTGATATTTATACCATAAATATACTGAAATAAGAGTATATGGTTGTGAGCTTGCACCATATAAGCTACCCAAATATTTTCCTATGAGAATATTTTCTCTAGAATATATTAGGTAGATGATTCATATGGATGAATTACATTTTGTGTCAAGTAAAATAAAGCCTCAATTCAAGCTTAAAGCACAAATTGGATCATTTATTTGCAACACTAAATCAGCTGGTGTTGAGGCAGATACATTGTTGAGGAAGATGAATTTTCAGCCCAGTTTCACCTGGTCCTATGATCCTTTTGGAATCATTTCTTCTTAAATGAATCCTTATAACTATACTCTAAGGCCAGAAATAGAAAAATTTATGAATCAAGAAACATGGGTTGATGGGACTCTTCAAGAGTCAGATGAGCAAGTCGTGTCCACTCCCACAGAATAGACTCCATTTTCTCAGAGAAAGAAATAGAAAAGGCTAAGAGAGGAAACTTCATCTACTAAATATATTATGAAAGTATTCATTTTTCAACAAAAGAAGCCTAAGGTTAGCTTGGTCACATTAGGAGAAGAGACTCCACTAGTGATCATTTCTCTTGGAGATCCAGAAGTGTTGACATCAGCGGGAGTTAGTGCTTCAACCACTCCTCTCACAATTAATGCTTCAACTACTCCTCCTACAACTTCACCTTCTAGAGAGCCTCTTGAAATTATTCAGTCCACAGGAACTAGCTCTTCAGATGATCAAAATATATTTTCAAGGTTCATAGAAATTAAGCAGGAAAATGAGACTTTAAAGTCCAATGTGTACAACTAGTTTTGGAAACAAACTTCAACCTCCCAACATAGGCTTCTTTCTGCTTTTGATAGTGAGAAAGGCAGAATGAAAATGGCTTTCTTACAAGCCTAGATTCCATTTCCTAAATCACCATCAGATTACAAAAATACTGTGTTTTCATTTGATACCAGTCAAATCCATCCAATTGATGAAATGGATATGCACAGACAAGCTAGTAGGATGTTGTTTTCTACTATGACCACTACATCTATGTCTCTTCCTAAACTCAGGACTTCCCTATCTAATGTTCAATCCCAACTTAAGTTACAAAAGATTTCTTCTCTAGCTAAAGATAACAGGATAAAATCATTAGAGGATTTTGTGATTAAAGTGGGATATGATCCAAAAGATGTAAAAGTTGTAGAGTGACTCCTTAAGAAGAAAGATGTAGACATTGTTGTATTAAAAGAAAAGTTAAAGTTGCCTTCAACAAAAGATCCTCTGACCAAGGATATGGCAGAGAGTGAACAATAGAAAGAGGACATGCTCAAGCTTATCATTGCGTAGAATATACAGATGAAGAAAATGGAAGAGCAGATTGAGGAGTTATTGAAGGAGAAGGAAGCAACACAACTTGCCATGGTTCCAATCACAACAATCCCTATAGAAGTTGCACGTATAGAGCCTAGATCATCTTCGACATCCCTTGAGTCTACATCAACAGTAGCTGACCTAGCCAAATTATCTTAGGAATTGTCCATACAAAAACAAGAAAACCAGAAATTACTACAAAAATTCCAAAATCTAGAATTGCAGAAAGTACAAAATGATACCTTATATCCACAAGAAATGCAGAAGACTCACAAATTGGAACTTAAAATCCAGAAGTTAGAGAGTGATTCCATGATAGAAAACACTTTGGCTCGTGCCAAGGAAATTATTTGGACAAAAATCAGCCAATCCATGATAGGAGTATGGCCATCCATACAGATTATATTTGAGCAGCAAGAACTCATTACTAGATGCAGAGTAGTGATTGAAAAAGAAAAAGTAGCCTTGAAGACCAAGTCAGTAGAAGACCCATATATGATCAAGGTTTTAAATTCAATGAACAAAAAAGAAGTAGAAGAAATAAACATCTCTGGAAGAACATATATCATCTTAGAGACCAAGAAGGCATTACAAAAAAGGAATTTGATCAATCAATTAGAAACTAAATGTCAAACCCTGGATATTTCTGTCAAAAGATTTCACTCTAAGTTTAATGTATTAAATCAGAAAGGGTTGCTAGGATTAGTAGGTTTGAATGATAAATTGATTAGATTAGGTAATTATTGTAAAGGGTTATATGCTATTGTAGTAGACAGAACCAAATTTGCAGGGGTTAAAGGACAGATAACACGGAGGGATTTTCTAGAAGCCTTGGAGTTTGATTTAATCATCTTGCATGAAATTAAACATTTATTTCTCACCAAGCCTAATTTTGAGAGATACATAGAGGTGGATGAAACATTTAAGAAGATGGTGAATGTAGAAATCCCAAGTGAACAAAGATGGGATCAATTGTGTGAAACAATTGAGTAATTTCTCATTTTAATAGCATGACAACTCATCAGTGTTTTCACGACAACTCATCAGTGTTTTCAGGCCAGATCATCAACAGATTCCCAAAGGATAGAGCCACCTCTTTAGCAGTTTCTTGGTTCTTATTATATTGTTCTATTTTTGTAATTTTGTACAATTTTGGTATTCCATTCCAAGAAGTTTGTAGATCTTTTGCTGAATTTTGTATAAATAACTCCCCCTTTGAGTTATTAAGGGTTGAACCCTTGAACAATTATCAAGCAGATTTGTATAAAATTGGAGCATTTGAAATAATAAAAGATTCTCGATTTACCTCATATGGTCTATCTCTCTGTGAGTTGTATTTCTTCTTGTTTATTCATTATGTTTTCTTCATATAACTTAAGTCTTTTGCAGTTATCCGATTTAAAATTTAACTGAGTTTTAGGCCCATTTTGAATCTTCTATGAAGTTGTAATTTTAAATAATAGAATAATTTACATAACTAATTGTTATTTTAGGTTCCTCTTTAAAAATAAATCACGAGATCTCTATAATAGTTTGATTATATTTTGTTGATTAAGAAAGCACTGTTTTCTTAATTTCTTCTTATAAATGGTTAAATATTTAGTTTGAATATCAAATCAATTATACCTCTCCATACTCTACATCTCCATCTCATTAAAATCAAACCAACCATGTGCATGTAAAGAACAACCTTTTATTTTACTTAAGAATCTATCTAAGTTTAAAGCACCTATTTATAAAATAGTTCATTGGTCTTCCAATCATTTAAAACAACAAAACATTATAGATGCTTTGGCATAACCAATTGACCTTAGGTTATCTCAAAGGACAACAATGGCAACATGCCTATGAACTGAGTTACAATGAGGCTCAAGGGCCTTTTTATTATTGAAAATAAGGATAAATCCTAAACAACAAAAACCCTAAGCTGACGAGATGTAACACCAAGAGTTTATGGGCCCCATTGGGGTTAGTTGGGCAACCAACTTCCTGGGATCGTAACCTAGCCATATTATCTCTGTTTGATGCGCATGATACCTTGTTGGAAAGATACCTCCAAGGAATTCAACTGAAAGCATGATTTCATTGAAATTCCCCAAAGAAATGTTGCCAAAAAAACATTATTTAGGGCATCAAAACAACTCCAGAAGATCTAGACCAAAAAAAATGCCAAAAATAATAAATTGTGCTACAAAGGAAACTGTAAAAAAAAAACTTACAGAACAATGGTCAGTGTCCAAGTGGAATAGGCGGGTGGCCACCGACTTGAATCAATAAATATTACCACGATGGAGTTTCCATGGCCTTCAAGGAGGGTTTTGATGGTTAGTAGGTCAATGTTGAGGGAATCTATTTTCATGTTACCAAGGAGTTAATCACAGAAGTCACGAGCCTCCTTGGACATGGCGAAAGAAGTTTCAACAGTGATGTTTTGGCCATAATCGATGTTCAATTTTCCCTGAGGGATGAGCATAAGGATAGGTGTTGACATTCAGAAATTCAGAAATCTTGGTTCGAAGATGAGTGGCATTGTCTCCTACGTATCACATAGTCTTACTTCACATGCGAGGAATGCTTCAACTGGGTGAATTTGTACCATTTTTGGTCCCTTGCTGACATCGTAGGTCAAGTTAAGATGAAAACTCCATATTTTATATTAATTAATTTGAAACACATTTCTATGAAGGTTAGGGTAAGGCCCATTATTTCTTCTCATTTCATATATCATAAGGGTTTAATTAAGTTTTTAACCAAAAACCACTTAAGAAAGGTCAATAGGAATTGGGAGCATTTTCTATTTTGGGAGGATTTGAAGAAACTGTAAAAAAAAAATGTGCAGAAAGAAAGGAAAGAAAAAAAACTAAACAACCCCAAAGCTTAGAAAAGGGTACCTCATCCGTGCAAACTAGGAGTCAACAAAAAGTAGAACCCGTTCCTCTTTTAGTTCCATAATTACCAAAGGTTTATACAAGGAAGAGTGATAGGCTGAGAAAAACAAAAGATTCCCCTTCTGGAAGTGTAGCTCTACCTGCATAAACATAAGTAATTAAAAAAATAGAGAAGGTCAAGGGAAAAATGAGTGAGCCCAAGATAGAGCAGACACAAACTGATAAAGAACCCATCTTAGCCAAAATGTTCAAAGGTGGAAAAAGGCCACATACAAGACTGTGGAATAAACTAAGATTGAAAATTAAGTGAAAGAAAAACACTAAGTTCGTAAAGGAGGTCATTGATGTAAACAAAACCCCTCAGAAAGACTTAATTATAAATAGGGAGGAGTCTACAAGTTCCAAGAAACCCAGGAAGACCAAAGGATCAAGGAAAAAAGTTAACACAAAGGCATAGAGGACTAAGAAACACAAAAAAACTAATGTTGACATCCTACTAGAAGAAGCTAGCACACTCATCTAGTTGTTTTGAAAGCACAATTTTGATTACCAACTATTCAGATGAAGTTTTGAGAGAAGGCCGATAACTAGCCTGTCAGTGATTTGCATTGTTAAATTTGATGAGCGTTGATAGTTTCAGTGTCAACGCAATTTTGTATCAATTTCTATAACCGTCAGAGATCCTAGTCCTTATCCCAAGTTGAAAGAGTATGAATGGATTGGTTAGGGCTGAAAACCATCCCATCAGACATCATGGTCTTTATCCTGAGTTCAAAGTGTATCAATGGATTGATTAACGCTGACAAATCAAATAGCCCTGAAAGGAGGAGCTATGTTAGTGTGAAATTTCTTGGAAGGTGTACCAAAAATAATTCACTTATGTCAATAGATGGCTAGTGACCCTAACAACAAGTTGATGGCTACTAGCGATTTAGATCTACAATTAAAAATTGAAAACCTGCAATAAAAGTATAGACGATCCAAAATAGAAACCAATGATAGAAAATATCCAAATGCAATAACTCAAATGCAAAGACTTTAAACAAATAAATATTTTATTAAAAACACCTAGTGAAGGAGATCTTGAGATGGGTCTGTAAGTCCCTCTCTGTGGGATGGGTCCTTTGATGTCCTTGATGCTCAGAAAATGATCTTCTCTCTCAATATGTGAAAAACCCACACAAAATGTGGAGAACTCAAAATGGGAGCTCAAAAAAAAAGATCATAATGGTGACGATGATTGTGATCATGGTGAAGAATGAATGAAAAACCATCTTATTTATAACAAATTATTGAGTTAATCTCAAAAATGGAGAATAATAAAATAATATTAACCAAATCAAGAACTAACCGCTTGTAATACTTTATTATATTTATTGCAGAGGGAAAATTTATTTAAAATGCTTAAATATCTTTATTTAGAAATAATTAACAAATAAAATGATTATTAACTATTTCACGAGAATTAAGAATGGTGTGAAATCAAAATCACTCTGGGCCACAAAGGACGTGAGAAGGATTCGCGACACCAAAATTTTGTGGTTGCTCATGGAGGCAAGCATCCGGATGTGGATCAATCGGAGGTCATGCCTATCACCTACGGTGTACTATAGTTTGCAGAGTTTTACAGACTTCAAGGCTAATATGCACAACATTTATATCACGACGCAGAAGGATCCAGTGAAGTAATGGACAAAGCTACCGTTTGTAGCCACTGACGACTCAATTTTAACTGTCTTGGAGACATGGCCTCCCGAATGGTGTGGCTAGGATCTGGCAGAATTAGAGAAGGCGACAACACAAGAAAAATGACGATGCCAAGCTGCGCGTCACTCAAATGGCAGAGAAAAGGTGAAAGGAAAAAGTAGAAGCTAAGGTAGGGGTAGTGCACGAAGCGGCACAGAAATCCGTGGAGCAGAAGAAGGCCGCAAAAGCAATAGCAATGGCACATGCAGCAAAGGTAGTAACAGCACAGGAAGACGAGGGCGAAGCAACGTCCTTGTAAGGGCAGGAGGTAGAGGAAACAGAAATAGCAGAAGGGAGCATGGACCCAGGGTCCGCGTCCACACAATTAAAGTGCCCATGCATCACAAAAAGAGCAGGACCAAGGAAAAAGGTCAAGGCCTCAAACTTGGCCATTGAACTAATCACCTTAATTGAAGGTGATCTCCATGACATTGACGAAACGGTTCGTGATGTCACCAATGAAGCACTTCATGATTTTATGCAGGAGCACCAGACTGTGTTGGGGGCCCTAAGGGCACAGCTGCAGGAGTTATAGGTGCAGCTCCCTCAGGTGGGTACCCTTTCTACCCACCTCGTAACAAGATCTTCGGCAGCAGAGTAAATGTTGCGTGCACAGATGGACAATATGATAGTATTGCCAGAAGGGGCCATAATTGCAGCAAATGTGACCGATAGATTTTCGGTTAGCATGTTGAAAGGACTTGAACTTAATTTGGCTGCCCTTGTACGAGAAACATTGTATCAACTACAAAATGGGATAACGACAGAGTTGCGCGCCAGGGAGAGCCATGTGATCCAAGTTCTTGGCAAGCACAAAATAAACATAGAACAACTTAGCTTGCAGCGTGATGAGTTGGTGTCGTAAAATCAACAATTGGTACAGATGGTAGATGACGCTTGCTGACGCATCCCAGAGTTGTCCATCGCAGCAGATCTATCAGTAGAAGTGGAGATCCACAGTTTGGCAACCGAAGTCTGTTGTAGATCTAACCCAGAATATTAGAGATCTGATATAAAAGTATAAGATAATGCAAAGAAACCCAGAAATAATATGAAATGATACTTTAATGATCAAACCCTTAAGGTAGGGCAACACCATACATTCACTCCTTAAGGAAGGAGAACACTCCACAAGCCATATGCCTGTTCATACAATAATCTTTCACTGCATCTTCCTGTGTGGAGTCTCTAGCCTTTATATAGGCCTCATACATACAATACCATGCATCATTACCATGGTTTCCTCATACCATCAACTAATACCATGAGCCCATTACATTATTATTAACTACTTGTGGTCCCTTACATGACATGGGTTAACCACCTTATTTATTACTATGGCCCATCCCATTATTACATTATTACCTTGGGTACCTCCCTTGGTACCCCATATTATCCCCCCTAGGTATATAACATTCCACCCCCCTAAGCATGTTTCGTCCCCGAAACATGGGAAGAACACAAATAATAAGATCTACTCAAAAGAGTAGTCCACTGATACCATGCACGTGCATCTAGCCATCCAAGAGAAAGGTGAACCCTCGATCTCGCTGGTGCCTTGCTCGCTTGAGATGGAAGTTGACCGTGGCAGCTCTTCTGTGTTGATGTGCAGTAGGTGGATCGTCTCTCCTTTCTATCCATCATGTGACTACTTGGTTTCCATGATGGTTGTCGTGCAGGGTGATGTGGGTGATGATATGTTGAAGTTTTAACCCACGATGGCTTTTGCTTGACTTCATCTTGCTGTGGTGCCTATTGTGGTGTCTTCTTTTTCAATATGACTTCAACCACTGAGCCCTCCTCTGATGTATCATCACCTGTAACCTTTTCTTCTGCAGCCTCTGTTTGTGTTTGATTGTTGATCATCAAAGGCTCATCATCTGATATGTCAGTCCCTTGAACATCATCTGCTTCCGCCTCCATGTGCTCTACCTGTTTATGGATGGAAATATCCTGTAATGTAATTTTCTTCTTTTTATACCATAGCTTCAGGAATTTTTTCTGCACATTAATATTGATAGTACCCACAGATTCCATCCAAGGATATCCCAAAACAACATCGATATTATCCATCTCTGAAGCATAAAAATCACCATGAAACACATACTTATCCATAGAAAGTTTCAAATCCTTATAAATTTGAACATCCTTATCGTCAACCTGTGTATTTTCAAAATGTTTTGCTGGGACTTGCAATTTTTTTGCCAAGTTGACATTTATGAGATTTTGCTGGGAACTCGGATTTATAGACACAATGATTTTCTCCTTCTGAATCAATCCATGAACTTGAAATAAGGATATACCAGTAGAAAATAACCCCACATGTTTCTCCTTATCTTGTTTTCTAGCATGAGACCATCTGTCTAAAAGTAACTTTTCAAATTCTTCATCGGGTAGGTTGGAACACTTCTTTTGGTTAAGTAATCCCCACCATGTGGCCGCCTCATCTCTAAAATCCTGCACTGCCCACAATTTCCAATTGTTTGTCCATACCCACTTCTTTTGTTTTATGTATTCTTCAATAGTAGGACCATTATCTTTTCCTGTAAATAAAAGATACTTGCTAGAAGCCATGAATGGTTTGGAAAAAATTCACTTACTTGGCGAAAATGTGTAATTGTCACAGTTTCGTCAATATTGCTCAGAATCCTTATTATGACCTATTTTTAGAAATGGAGCAATCATTCTGCATCTTCCCATGTGATAGAAATCTTGATCTAGGCACTAGAATTCCAGATCTACGCTGCTACTCTCCTGCCGTCACCCAAAATTTCTGCAAAAAGAGCTGATTTTAAATCAGCGATATCTCCCTCATCCGGACTCCGATTCGACTGATTTTTTTTTTGAAGTTGGGTATTTTTTCCCAAAGAATCCAGATCTGCAATTATGTTTTGCAGATCTTATTCCAGGACGTCTAGATATGATCTGCAAACTCGCCGCCCCAGAAACCCTGCAAAAATGAAAAAAAAAATTCTCCACTTGTTGTCTAGGGAAGAGACAACAAAGGTGCAGCTGGAGCTGAATCTCGAGATCGCTGAGCTGCGGTTGAAGGCATAGCCTTCCACTGCCCCAGAAATTAGAGAACAATGTGCTAACTCTATTGCAGCAGGGTTGGAAGAAATTGGCAGTGCAGTGTGCGACTCTACCGACATGTTGGAATAGGCACTTGAGGTCCTCGCCACTTTGCAGGAGGACCCCAACATTCAGCGGCTGGAGATACAGCTGCGCGAACTCCAGCAATAGTACAATAGTGTCAGAGGAACTGTGCAGATAGTAGTCCTCACTTAGCGGCTTGCGAGGATACAGCAAGCCAAGGCATGAAAGGAGCAGATGGATGTGGCGTGCCATAAGGAAGTAGTTCTCAAAGCACGTGTTCAACCTGATTGGCGAGGCCTTCATGATCACAGAAAATATCAAAGGGAATCTTTCGAACATAAAGGGGATGCACACGTAGACGCAGGAAAGCGCGCTGACAAAAGAGGTCTCAGAAGAACGGAGGCAGCAGGTTCAGCAAGCAGCAGCTCAGTGCATTGCAGACATCAATATTGTTCGAGAGCAGTTGGAAGGACTCCGCGCCAAGATCGCCGCGTCGACAGAGTGACTCGAGGGTGAGTCACAATGTTTTTGGTGGGGGCCTGTTGGGCATGGAATCCCTCTGCAGCATGTTTTGGGGCTCAAAGCCCAAGTTTTGAGTTGATATTATTGTAAAGCTCCATGAATTGCTGGCACAAAATGTATGTTAGAGGCATAGGGTTGTCTGCCCTAGTTTTGAATGTAATATCGGCCTACCCATGGTCCGTGAACCATGGGATAGTATAAATAGAGTGAGGCTCTAAGTTGTAAAGATAGCTAATGGAGAATAGGCATGAAAGGTCTTAGAGGTTAAGAAAAAGTGCAAAGTGTGTCCTGTGTCATAGAGTAGGAAGAGGCGCTGCAGTTGAGTGCACAGAGGCCTAGTTGTATGCAACTAAGTGTGCAAACCCTTTCAAGTGAGTGCACAACATGGAATAGAGTCTGTAGCCAAAGGAAGAGAATAATAAAGAGAAGTTTTATCTGAATTCCGTGTATCTGTTCTTGGGTTGTTACATGTTAGATATCAATTGCTAGTGTACTGTTTATTTACTGCACAGACTTATATGAATGGTTTATATTGCTAAGTATAATTTACACATGCAAGTAAGCGAAGTTAATCAACTAATATCAGGTTACTAGAAAGGACTTGGGTAATAACACTATTTGGCCCTCGAGTAGAGTTGCACAAAGAAAGCATCACATACTGCAAGGTACGGGTAAGTGCGCGTAGCGACGTGCACACAGGGTCGAACCCCGGACCACTTGAACTCATCAGACATCTCCAGGGTGTAGAAACCTGGTTCTAGCACCCTCCCATACTAGTTCGAGTGAAACCTCAGTCCGCGTTCCACAGAATCTTACCGAAAGGGCCAGTAGTACTGGGATTTACTTGGCTAATTCACCTCTAAACTTGGGTCAGGCCCCAACAAGTCAACAGCATTCATTGAACACATTTAGGAATTATATTACAGGATATGAAACATTTGTCCATACTAACCATGTTGCAATCAAATATTTAATGAATAAACTCGATGTGAATGCTCGTATTATAAGGTGGTTGCTTTTATTACAGTAGTTTGATCTAACTATTGTTGATAAGCTTGGTAAGGAAAATGTTGTTACAGACTTTTTGTCCAAATTAAATTTTCCTGCAGGTGAGGAAGGAATGGTTGGTGATTAGTTACTGGATGAGCACTTGTTCGCCATTTCAGTTCTCTCTCCATGGTTTGCTAACATAGAAAACTATTTGGTATATGCACAGTTGCCACTGAACTTGTCCTCCAAAGAGAAAAGCAATATTATAAGGAAGAGTGCCCTGTTCACTTGGATTGGGGTCAATCTCTTCGAACTTGGCCCAGATCAAATCTTGAGAATGTGTGTCAGGGAGGAGGAAGTCTTTGACATCCTTTTAACTTATCATGATGGGCCTTGTGGAGGTCACTTTGCAGCAAAGAGGACAACATTGAAAGTGTTACAAGCAGGTGATTATTGGCCCACTCTTCATCAGGATGTGAAAAGATATACTAGTTAGTGTGATTGGTGCCAAAGGATGGGAAAGCCTACTCCAAGGGATGAAATGCCTCTCCAGCCCCAAGTGACTTTCGAGCCATTTGACAAGTGGGGCATGGACTTCATTAGACCTATTGACCCTCCTTCCAAGAAAAAACATTACATCATTGTGTGCACTGACTATCTGACTAAGTGGCCTGAAACCAAGGCAATTAAGGCAACAACAGAGGAGAAGGTAGTTGAATTCTTAAGGGAGAATGTATTTTACAAATTTGGGTACCCTAGAGAACTAGTCACTGATCAAGGCAACCAATTTACCTCCAACATGATTGAAGACTTGCTCAGTCAACACAAGATCAAGCATGGGACCTCCACTCCCTATCACCCACAAGCTAATGGGCAAGTGGAGGTGACCAACAGAGCGCTAGAGCGCATCTTGACCAATGTGGTTAACACAGTAGGAAACATTGAGAAGATAGACTAGTTGAGGCCACCTAGAAGACCACCACTATATTCACACTCTATGAGCTAGTCTATGGGAAAAAGGTCATGTTGCCCATTGAGTTTGAGTATAACACATTAAGGATGGAAGCCCAACTAGATCTAGATCTCAGCAGTGTAGAAAAAAGAGATTGTTGTAGTTAAATGGTTTAGATGAGTTCAAAATATAGGCCCTCCTACACATAGAGGTAACCCGACTTCAGAGGAAGAAATGGCATGATAAGAAAATCAAGGATAAGCAATTTCAGCAAGGTGATTGGACCTTGTTACATGATTCCAGATATAAAGACTTTAAGGGCAAGTTAAGGACGATATGGCTAGGACCTTATGTTATACAAATATGTCATGATAATGGTTCAATGTAGATCATAACCATAGATGAAGAGGCCATTCCTTTACTTGTTAATGGAAACCGGCTGAAAGTTTACAAACGGCCAGTGTCAAAGCAAGAGTTCATTGATGGTATCAATAAAACAATGATGGTGGTGGAGCAAGTTTCAGCTCCTACCTCATCAAATCACTGAGAGAAAAAAGACAAATAAGGGCTCAAGTGAAAACCTCCATGAGGCGCTTGAGTCCCACTGTTGCATTGAAAACCTCTTGGGATGGCCCAATGGCATCAAAAAAAAAAAGAGAAATAAGAGAGAAAAAAGGAAATAAAAAGATTCATGGGTGAAAACCTCTCTTGAGGCGCCCACGACAAACAGCTAGGATGAAAACCTCCTAGAGGTAGCCTAGTTGTTTTAAAAAAAAAATAATAAAAAAAATAAAAATAAAATTCATGAAATTTTTTCTTTGTAGGTCAACAATGTTATGAAGAATTTGGTATCTACGGATAAATACTAATTCCCTAGGTAAGTATCTATACCTAGAACAACAGATTTAAAGCGCTTATCCTTTTTCTATAAACGATAAATAAGAAAAAGGGATCAAAAGGACTACTTGTTCTTTCGCTTTCCTTTTTTCTCCTTTGTTTGACTCCCATCACTCCTTTTCAAACTTAACTCGCTCCAAAAGTACCTACAAGCATAAAAAAAAGATAGAGAACTAATCAAAGCAAAGGATCTATCTAATACAAGTAAATGGAATCAGATACATTCACACATATAAACATCACATATCAAGATAAGCATATGGAAAAAGGGTGTAAACTACTTTATTGAATAGAAGGAAGAATTACAACCATGAGTCCGATCCATTGTCACTCTTCCAGCTTGGGTTCCAACCAACATCACATCAATAGTATAGCACTCCGGAAGCATAACACTACTCACTTACAACTCAATTCTCACTCCAATAGTATCTCTTTACAAATTCTCAAAGTCCAACCCCTGATCAATTAGATGAGTGCTCAATTTATAGGCCAAAGGAGGAAGTTTTGTCATAAATGAGGGTATTGAATGGCCTTCCAAACTTAGAGTTAGTTTTCATGGAGGGAGGTTTGAGAGGATAGGAGGTTACTTAACTCATTCCTCATCCATTTTCGAGCTCATAGGAGATGATAAGTGTGGGAATCTTCTAGATGGCTCTAAAAGATGAGAATATCCCCAGAACCCTATGTGAATTTCACTCAATCTCGCCCAGTGCAGGTTAAAGTGGGCCTAGGTGCTCTACAAAGCACCTTAACATGGGCCTACCTACACTGAAGCGCACTTACCCTTGTCCAAGGCTATGCTGGTCCCTCAAGGAGGCAATTCTGAAGGGTTTCAGGCCAAAGAACTCTCAGGGAAGGAGGCATTCAAAGAGGTGACTTGTCTAGGGCATGTAGTAACTGAATTAGGGCTTGATGAGCCCCAATGGTACTGATCTAAATTATGGGAGTGATGTTCCCAAATGGATCTGTAACAGTTGCCCCCTAAAGCATGAAGTAAAAAATAATAATGTCAAGTGATATGCTTTACGATGTGATGAGGAGGTTCCAAAGCGGCTGGTGACCTGCATCGATTACAATGCATAATATCATGATATTTTTATTTTTTCTCATGAATCGTTGAGGGAAGGCATACCCATGCTCAGCATATAAACTTTCATTACAAGTACATAAACAGTCATCTACAGATATAGACCCATGATTGGAATGACTATCAATGTAAAGTCATTGTACGAATAATTTGGTACATTTCCTGAAATCACAGCTCGGATGGATGAAACTAGATCCAGGGTCTTCTATCTCGTTCAATATTTCACTCAAGTACGAGTCTAACCATGTGAATATGTGATCTGAAGTCGAACATGGGAAGATACCATCTGATTACCAGCGAATGATGTAAGTCGTTAACTGACGCGAGAGAAATCATTGATAATGATAATGATCCTCAAGGTACTACAGTACATTCTGCATAGTGTGAATGGATGTTTTCATGTCGAACACCATACAAATTCTTTCGGTCGAAGGCCAGTGATTTCAACCTATAGCTAGAAGCGAGAAACTTGCCATTGATATATGCAAGCCTTAAGGTACTAGAAGAGTGTTTCTAAGTCAGCCTCTTGGATAATGTGTTGATGTCAACAAGAAGAGACTCGTGATAGGAGGGCCTTGATGTATCCCACATCAATGACACGAAATGAGTATAATGATTTTGGAGATAGAATTTGATTGACGACACAAGGTACAAGAATGGCAGTCATGAAAATGAACGTTTATGAGTATTGCAAAGGATGAATTGTAACTGAGTGACTTCTCTTGAACATGTTGGCAACACTAAATGAATTGGCAGCATTGGCCCAAAACAAAAATTAATGGATGGTATGATAGACCAAGGTATGATGACCATCAAGCAGATAACCCAACCCATATAGTCACAATGATGAAGTGAAAGTGTCATGTTCAAGAGAAACCTACTACCATAAAGTGGTTTACCCCTTTTCCCATTTTCCCCAGTCATTGCTGACCAGTACCTCTTTATTTTTTATCAAGATTGAGGAGGATAACATATGCTTGTTGTATAATTCCACCCTTCGAGTGAATCCATCAATATGTGATGTTTTAACGAGTCTAGAGAAGGTGAAACTCGATCTTGTCATGATGGACAAGTTTGTTGCTATTTGATGTTTTACGAGTCTAACGACAATGAGAACTCGATCTTTTTCATGTTTAGAGAGTTTGAAAAGGGACAAAAAGGAAACTCCACAAGTTCCTTTTCATAGATTTGTCTCTCAAGTCCGAAAAAGCATAAAACAATACAAGAGAGAACCTATTGACCATGTTCAATCAACATATTCCTTTTTCGTAAGTAATCTATCTCAGTCCAGAAAAGGGTTAAACTTAGTTTGAGTAGATGTCATTTCCAATCCGTTAGCGAGCTGAAAAGGACAAGCGCTCAGCAATCTTTTCATATTTCAAGAGTCTGAAAAGAGCTTAAAGAGAACTCCACTTTGAGGAATGAGTGGTGTCTAGGATAGCAACTGGTTCCATTGATGTTGGAACTTATCAAAACATGTTGATTTATGTGAAGAGGTTGGCTAATAGGACCACTCATTGCAACTATTCCTAAAAAATGGTAAAACAACCAAGTGAAAGCATATGATTGGCCAAGTAGATAGTGACGATGGAAGGAGAAAAACCAAGGCTCGTCTGATGGAAAAGGTTGATAGAATGGCAGTCACGAGGGTTAAAATGGAAATGGGTTCAGTTTTACACAAGCTTGAAATGAAAATATATGCTTGGATTCAGCTTCATTTTTATACAAGCTTGAAGTGAGGAATTATGCTTGAATTTAGTTTCATTTTTACACAAGCTTGAAATGAAGAACTATGCTTGAATTCAGTTTCATTTTTATGCATGCTTGAATCATGAAAAACTATGCTTGAGATTGGTTTACATGCCCCTAGCATGATGACTTGATTCTAGGTGCATGCCCCCCAAGCTTCATTGCATTCACCTAAGTAGACTACTCATGGCTATCAGGTGGATGAAATGAAGGTTCATTTATGAGATCGAATGAAAGACTCGACTGGGATTTTACGAATTCTACTCAAAGACTTGACTTGGAACTTTTCTCCAGGGGACCTTGTTTCATTTTTTAATGAACTTGACACAAGACAAGGAACTCTGCTCAAATTTCGTGTTTCATTTTTTAACGAGCTTGACACAAGACAAGGAACTATGATCATACTCCTTGTTTCATTTTTTAACGAGATTGACACAAGACAAGGAACTGTCCTCGTATTCCTCGTTTCATTTTCTAACGAGGTTGACACAAGACAAGGAATTATCCTCATAGGAGTTGTTTCATTTTTTAATGAGGTTGACACACTAAAAGAACTATCCTCATATCCTTGGTTTCATTTTTTAACGAGATTGACACAAGACAAGGAACTATCCTTATGGGAACTGTTTCATTTTTTTAATGAGGTTGACACAGTAAAAGAACTATCCTCATATTCCTTGATCACGGCCCATAAGAGGTCATGACTTCCAAGAGGTTCTCATCAGATGGGAGAAAAATGCTCTGGAAGGGATACGTAGCAAGGAATCCATTAGAGAGATCTGGTTCCAATGCCCCCAGTACATAATGTACAACATCAAAGAATTGGTTGTCAGTTGATGTAGGCATGGAACGGGTTGCCACATAATTGACCCGTGGTGGGGAATATACCATTGGGAAAAAAGGACAATTTAGGGAATATGGTTGACTGGAAGCCATATTTGGACTGGATAATGAAAGCTGGTCAACGGTGACAATTCTGCCTTCATGCGGGAAACAAATCACTCAAAAGAGTGTTGAAACAATAGCTCCCATGTCATAAACATAGTCGTGCCCCAAAAGTAAATTGTAATCTAAAGGGCATGGGACTACCATCACATTGAGATAAACAATTTTACCTCCCAAAGTAATAGGAAACTAAGGAAGGATCCCTAATGGTTGACTGGTTCCTGTGTTAAAATCCAACAAATTCTGGGTAACAGGCACAAGTGGCGGCGAACCAAGTGCTTGCCAAGCAGTGGAGGAAATGATACTCATAGATGCACCTTCATCTATAATATTTCCAGGTACAATCATATTACAAACCTGTATTATGATCTAGAAAGGCATATAAGAAGGAAGACAACATCCAGCCAGTCGATTACAATCAAAGGAAGTGACCAGACTACTTGGAGGGGGTATCGTAGAAATGGGAGAATTATCCCCTTGAGTTACAAGAATGGGAGGATTTTCCTCATGTCTTGATGGAACAGGAGGGTTGCCTCCAAGCTCATTGGAATCTGAAGAAACGAAAAGAACCTGAGTGGTATCATATTCACTCTCTTTGGGAAAGGTATGATTAACTCAAGATGAAATCAGGTCAACTGTTTCCTTGACTTGTGATTGGTCAGGTATAGACTCATGGGATTCACATTCATAGAGAGTGGGTTTGAATGACAATTGATTTGGGTCAGTCATTTTATCAACTAGTGAAGGATTAAGAGATAGTTTCCTGTAACCAGATGGAAGTCACTGCAGTGAAGCAGGACGATTATCCAACACTTTTTTGGCTTCATCCAGATAGGGACGAAGGTGAATGGGGTGATTCCCTTCACATAACCTATAGGGAAACTTAACTTTACCCTTCTTTCCATGAACTTTACTACCACTAGTTGATGGTGTGTCACCAGCATGATATCTAGAAGTTGATGACACAGGATTATGTAAACGAGAAGACCATTCTTCTAAGATATGAGGAATATCAGGACAATTTCAAAGAATATGGTCTCCCGTACAAAGTTTGCATGGATATCGAACTTTGTGAGGCTTATGGGTGTTGGTTGTGGAGCCTGATTATCTTATTTATTTAGAGGTATCATCACATTGGACTCCATTTTGTAATGTGGCGGCAACATCGCCCATAAAATATACGCTGCAGTGGGGGTCCAGTGGGGGTCTCAAAGCTAAAAATAGATGTAAAATTGCCTTCTAAAATGTTGTAATTTTGTAGTCAATCTGGGTCGTGTTAGCCTCCTGCTGCAACAGGTTAATCATCTTTCATGATCGACAGTTTTACATGCCAAATATGTCGTGCTATGCATGCTGCAATGCTCCATATTTGCTACAGATGGCCAAAGAAGTATCCATAAGAGTATGCTAGTCTAAGGGCCACTGCTGTGTTCCAATTTTGATAAGCAATCCATTTTTTGGTTTAAGGCAGTTTTTCAGTTGGAGGTACTTAGGCTGGAGTTCACTAACCTCTCTCTTCTTCTCATCACCCTTATTATATAAACTCCCTATTAGTTTTCCCTTCCCCTATTAAAATCATGTATATAAATTCCCCTATGTAAATACCCCTCCCTGGCATTATAGCCATAATTCTACTAAGTCAGGGAAATCTCAGTCCATCTGGGACTGTTTTTAGCCCATCCGCGTCATTGAGGAACTAGTTTGACATCTGGTCAGCTAGTAACCTCCCCCTTAACCCTAAAAAAACCCCCAAAAAACCCATATTCTGCCCCTAAACCAAAGTTTTATGCATAAATATTAACCGCGCCTGTAAAAACCCATATAAACCTGTTTTCCTAAGTCTCAACCCATTCGTCACGCATATTTAAAAGGGAATATCCTGCGAATATTCCCACCCGTTAACCTGCTGTCCCTTCGCATCCGCTGCCAGTCGTCCAATCCACAGCCCCGCAGATCGACGGTGGGCGGGCATCTCCATTCCCGACACGCCCGGCCTTTAACGTCCGGGAGTTCGGCGGTTTTGCCGTCGTACCCCCGCCACGCGTCAGGTGCTGGGCTGTGGCGGAGCCCCTCCCTCTGAAACCGCCATCCCCGAAAAGAGGTGCGCCACATACCGCTTATCGCCCTGCCCAGTGACGTCATACCCCACGTCACCCCCCGCGCAGTCACATGCCCACGTCACCCCCTGCACAGTCACATGCCCACGACACCCCTGTCTAGTCACCCGATGAGTCACCTGCCTGCGTAGCCTCCTGCCACGTCACTACCATGTGTCCCCGCCACCGTACCTGCCACATCATCGTCCGTATGTGATGATGTCATGCTGACGTCATCAGCCCTTTTTTGGATGCAGAGGCGCAAAAGTCGCACTTCGGAGCCCCAGAATCGAATTCTGAGGCAATTTTTGACGAGCGATTTGGCAGGATTTCTTGGGCCAAAATGGAGAATCTTCAGGGAATCTTTAGGGAATCTTCTCACCATGCGGCCTCAGGAAGCCCGAAAAGGGGCAAAAATGATTCGTTTTCTTCACAGCGCATACCAAAATGATCAGAAGACAATTCCAGATGATACTGAGGCCGAACAACGGCCATTTACTGCCAGTTAGACCCACAGCATATCAGATCAGCAGTCTAGATTTTGTCAGAGTATCAGTGGAAGAAAAGACGCCAGAGAGTATCAGTCATGATTTTTTTAGGGGCTCGAGGCACCTGAACATTGATGAAGCACCCAGAAAGTCAAATCAATAAGCATCAACCCATCCTTGCCTTCAAATCACCATTAAGGCATTCAAAGCACCAGGAAAACAAGGAAGCAGAAACCCATACTCATTTATTGCAGAAAACACTGCGGCAAGCCACCAAGGACAGCATCATTTATTCAGTTTTGAGACATCGGCCCTGAGCACGGCCCGAGATATTTTTTGCATTTATTTTTAGATAGGATTAGGTCTAGTAGTCATTTTTTATGACCTAATTAGGTCAAGATGTAATAAAGGAACTCTGCAGAGAGTTTTTGCCCTATATATACCACCCTCTGTATAGTTTTAAGGGTTGGTTAATTGAGATTTTCATTAGAGACTCGCTGTGTATACCTGAACTTTTCTGTAATCAAAGATTGCTTAAAGCTTGGAGAGCGAACTGTCTATTGCTGATGAATGTTCTGAAGAGTTGAAGATGGAATTCCTGCGCTGCGGTCTGAAGCAATAAGTGCCTCTTATCTCTGTTTATGTGTTTGCCATTATCTAAATAGCAGAAAAAAGGAATAGCCTAGAATTAGTTTAAACACTCTCTATGCTCAATTTCTGTTGTTTCTTCATGTTTTCCTCTAAAAGAATTGGTTATGAAGATTGAATTCCTCCTTGCTCATGTTTACCCCAATTCACCTGTGCTGGCCAATTATCTAGGGATTCTTAACTGCCCCTAGGTAGCGCCCTGTTATTTTCTCTGCTAATTTGTTGGAGAGATTCTTAACTGCCTCTCTTTCTTTAGCATTCATTCCATCCTTTGAACCTAAAAGTTGCTTCTGCTTCAGTTATATTTCTCCATTTTCCCCTCACTGTTATTAAGGAAAGACACCAGTAGTTCCCCTCCTCGACTCCACGCCCAATGGTTTGAAACATTCAGATTATACTCTGCCTCTCTACCTGAAAGTGTCAGTTTTCCCACCAAAACTCAATCAAACCCCCTGTGCATCATATCTAGCCTAAAATCACCCTTTTCAACAAAGCTAAATCATAAAGAGAGAGCCCTCTCTGACTGCAGGTAGGCTAGGACCTGCAGTCCAAAGTTGGTTTGTGGTTACCTCGGCCGTATCCCTTTAGGAGTCAAAAGGGACAACCTGAGTGATAACATAATGGCGACTCCACTGGGGAAATGAATCATGTGTTTATTAGTGTAAATCCTCAATTTTGACTAGTTTGCCTCGTTTTCTGGAGAAAGTGTTCCTTTTCTTCAGGGTTTTTCATATTCAGCTCTGATCTGTGACAGTGGACAGAGATCAGGCACTTCAAGGTTAATTCATCCACCTGGCTACTCCACATCATCCTCATAATAAAGACTCCGCTTGAGAAATGAACCCGAAGGAATTATACAAGCAGATCAGGCTCTTGACTTGGACTATCATCCAAGATATCATGTTCTTTCTCTTGCACCAGATTTTGCTGTGCATATTGTACTTTAAAAACGATTTTATGTCAGATTTTTATGTTTTTCCTATGGAAAATGTTGTTGAAAACCCTCCTTGCACATCAGAGCAGCAGCTTCCAAATGTTGTTGAAGATCATCATACAGCCAAGGAGGAACCAAAAATAGAACCCAGTCTTCTAGTTCCTGTACATACTCCTGTGCCTCGTAAAGTTCCTGAAAGATATAAGCCGCTCATCCTGCCTCCTGTGCTTGGTCCCCTGCCGGCAAATCATCCTGAATATCTCCCTAGATTTGATGGAGAGAATGGCATTACTGCCCAGAAACATATCCAGGTTTTTGAAGACTATCTTAATACATTTGAAGTGGAAAATGAAGATGTCAGTCTTAGACTATTTGCCCTTTCTTTGCAAAGCGAAGCTAGGACTTGGTTTAAAGCGTTGCCTGAGGCGAGCATCTCTAAGTTTCAGCAGTGTGCCAAGCTTTTCCTTGATAGATGGATGATCAGAGGTAATATCTTCGCGCTCATTGAAGAATACAATCATTTAGAAATGCATCCACATGAATCTATTCAGCAGTTTTCAGACAGATTCAATCAGGTTTATCAGTCCATGCCTTTAAATATAAGACCTCCCCTTGATTTAGCTCTATTGCAATATCCTAGAGCATTTGAAACATAGATGGAATTCTGTTTAAGAGAGAGATGCCCGTCCACTTTGAAACAAATGCAGGACATAACTGTGGACGTAGAGGCAAATTTAAGAAGGAGGGAAGAACAGTGCAAAGCAGAGCAAGAAGAGAGATTTCATAGTGTGTTACAAAAGGCAGAGGAAATGATGCAGCTGATCACAATGAAAGTGGAATGTTCAGAGCACCAGAACATATCTGTTTCACAACAGGAAAGTAGTGACATTCACGAACAAACCTGCCACAAAACATATGACATATTCATCCAGCCATACATGATGGAGCAGTCTCCTGATATACTGTGTGAATATAATAGCTTCTCTTCTTTCAATTGTCTGCCCAAATATGATATGTATGATGATGATTATGAGCCTAACGATCAAATCATCCTTGTAGAGGAATCAGATCGTATTTTGGCAGGAAGCAGTGTTCAGGTTCAGCAACCTGAAACCCATGATCAGCATGCCCATCTCAGCTATGAAGAAAAGGAAGAAAATGCAGAGTGTGTTGATTTCAGTGAAGGAACTTTACCCTTTTGTTTTGAATCTTTTCAATTTATCAAGGATAATTATCATGCTATATATGATCAAGTGTCACTGCGTACCGCTATTGACCGTCTGGAGGTTAATCAAGATATTGTTCCAAAGGTATTTCCTCTAATTTTGCAGCCCCAAAGAGCCATTGAATATCAGATTGAGGTGGATCCAGAAGCAGTAGTATACGACAAAATAATCCAAGTGGATCCCCCACCTCATTACTTTCAGCCATCTGAGTTGTTCAAAGAAGAAGAAGACCAACAGCCTGCACAGATCAGTCAAGTCCTATTCGAGCCAGGTTGTAATAAATTACAAGCGCCTCTGCAAGTTCTGAATGACCCATCCGCTGGCAGGCAGAATGATGAAAGAGATCAGTGCTCTTCTCCATTAACAGGCTGCAAGGCTCAGTATCGGGTTTTCGATGATCTCCCAACTCCAAGGCGTGGTAGCGATCCTCAACCTTTGTACAGTTCTTTAATTCAGCCTAGAAATTGTATATATATGTTGCAGGACAGTTGTGTACAGTATTTAAACACCGCAAAGGAGGTCAGTAGCTTCCTGATCTTCTCAAAGATTGACAAAGCCATAAAAAATTGAAAAATCTCAGTTGCTCTCACTGGCAAGCACAAGCAGCAAAGCCCACTCATGTTATTATTGCTTAAATGGCTGCATTGGCTATTTCACTACACCTAACAGCAAAGTAAGTACTGGTTAGGGTAGGTAGGTAGGTAGGATCAATAAGGCAGCTAGCCAAGAGAAATTTACAGAACACAACAACAATTGAATACAAGGCAGTCTGACCTGCTGTTCTTGACTTTTCACAAGGAAAATCCATCCCCAAGTGGAGCCACTGTTAGCCTCCTGCTGCAGCAGGTTAATCATCTTTCATGATCGATAGTTTTACATGCCAAATATGTCGTGCTATGCATGCTGCAATGCTCCATATTTGCTACAGATGGCCAAAGAAGTATCCATAAGAGTATGCTAGTCTAAGGGCCACTGCTGTGTTCCAATTTTGATAAGCAATCCATTTTCGGTTTAAGGCAGTTTTTTAGTTGGAGGTACTCAGGCTGGAGTTCACTAACCTCTCTCTTCTTCTCATCACCCTTATTATATAAACTCCCTATTAGTTTTCCATTCCCCTATTAAAATCATGTATATAAATTCCCTTATGTAAATACCCCTCCCTGGCATTATAACCATAATTCTACTAAGTCAGGGAAATCTCAGTCCATCCAGGACTGTTTTTAGCCCATCCGCGTCATTGAGGAACTAGTTTGACATCTGGTCAGCTAGTAACCTCCCCCTTAACCCTAAAAAACCCCCCAAAAAACCCATATTCCGCCCCTAAACCAAAGTTTTATGCATAAATATTAACCCGCACCTGTAAAAACCCATATAAACCCATTTTCCTAAGTCTCAACCCATCCGCCGTGCGTATTTAAAAGGGAATATTCCTATGAATATTCCCACCCGTTAACCCGCCGTCCCTTCGCATCCGCCGCCAGCCATCCGATCCACAGCCCCGCAGATTGACGGTGGGCGGGCATCTCCATTCCCGACACACCCAGCCTTTAACGTTCGGGAGTTTGGCGGTTTTGTCGCCGTACCCCTGCCACGCGTCAGGCGCTGGGCTGTGGCGGAGCCCCTCCCTCCGAAACCGCCATCCCCGAAAAGCGGCGCGCCACATACCGCTTACCGCCCTGCCCAGTGATGTCATACCCCACGTCACCCCCTGCGCGGTCACATGCCCACGTCACCCCCTGCGCAGTCACATGCCCACGTATCGCTCATCGCAGGATTTTTTGGGCCAAAATGGAGAATCTTCAGGGAATCTTTAGGGAATCTTCTCACCATGCGGCCTCAGGAAGCCCGAAAAGGCGCAAAAATGATCTGCTTTCTTCACAGAGCATACTTAAAATGATCAGAAGACAATTCCAGATGATACCGAGGCCAAACAGCGGCCATTTACTGGTGATTAGACCCACAACACATCAGATCAGCAGTCCAGATTTTGTCAGAGAGTATCAGTGGAAGAAAAGACGCCAGAGAGTATCAGTCATGATTTTTTTAGGGGCTCGAGGCACCTGAACATTGATGAAGCCCCCAGAAAGTCAAATCAATAAGCATCAGCCCATCCTTGCCTTCAAATCACCATTAAGGCATTCAAAGCACCAGGACAGCAAGGAAGCAGAAACCCATACTCATTTATTACAGAAAACACTGCGGCAAGCCACCAAGGACAAAATCATTTATTCAGTTTTGACACATCGGCCCTGAGCACGGCCCGAGATATTTTTTGCATTTATTTTTAGATAGGATTAGGTCTAGTAGTCATTTTTTATGACCTAATTAGGTCAAGATGTAATAAAGGAACTTTGCAGAGAGTTTTTGCCCTATATATACCACCCTCTATATAGTTTTAAGGGTTGGTTAATTGAGATTTTCACTAGAGACTCACTGTGTATACCTGAACTTTTCTGTAATCAAAGATTGCTTAAAGCTTGGAGAGCGAACTGTCTATTGCTGATGAATGTTCTGAAGAGTTGAAGATGGAATTCCTGCACTGCGGTCTGAAGCAATAAGTGCCTCTTATCTCTGTTTATGTGTTTGCCATTATCTAAATAGCAGGAAAAAGGAATAGCCTAGAATTAGTTTAAACACTCTCTATGCTCAATTTCTGCTGTTTCTTCATGTTTTCCTCTAAAAGAATTGGTTATGAACATTGAATTCCTCCCGGCTCATGTTTACCCCAATTCACCTGTGATGGCCAATTATCTAGGGATTCTTAACTGCCCCTAGGTAGCACCCTGTTATTTTCTTTGCTAATTTGTTGGAGAGATTCTTAACTGCCTCTCTTTCTTTAGCATTCATTCCATCCTTTGAACCTGAAAGTTTTTTTTGCTTCAGTTATCTTGCTCCATTTTCCCCTCACTGTTATTAAGGAAAGACACCAGTAGTTCCCCTCCTCGACTCCACGCCCAATGGTTTGAAACATTCAGATTATACTCTACCTCTCTACCTGAAAGTGTCATTTTTCCCACCAAAACTCAATCAAACCCCCTGTGCATCATATCTAGCCTAAAATCACCCTTTTCAACAAAGCTAAATCATAAAGAGAGAGCCCTCTCTGACTGCAGGTAGGCTAGGACCTGCAGTCCAAAGTTGGTTTGTGGTTACATCAGTCGTATCCCTTTAGGAGTCAAAAGGGACAACCTGAGTGATAATAGGTCGTTCATTAGGCAGAGATCTGATGGTAGAAGTTATGTTTAATTTAGGGCTTTTTCCCTAGAAGGCAATGCCTTGCTATATATGAGGGAATTGTATTGCGTTTATGCAGATCTGTAGTCTGAGTGAGAAAGAGAGAGGAGATGTGTGAGAGCAAAGAGGGAATTACAACAGATCTACTATAGGTTGTATCTCTTCATTTTGTTGGGTAATATAAAAGGGAGGACTGGCTGTTTCTCCGTGGACGTAGCCCAAATTTTGTGAACCACGTATATCTGTGTCTCTCTTGTTTTATGTGTTTTCTGTGTTTGTATTTTTGCAATATATTTTATGTGTTCCATTGCTCTATAAGATATATAATTTTCTAACAACTAGTATAATAGCCAAAGGTCTATTTGGCTAATAAACTCGTCAGGAAGAAGAGTTCCTGGTTCGAGTGGGAGAAATGGCGGAAGATGGTAGGTTTAGGATCAAAAAATTTAACAGCCAAAACTACCAGCTGTGGAAGATGCAGATGGAAGATTATTTGTACCAGAAAAATCTGTACCAACCGTTGAGTGGAAAGGAAAAGACGCCGATGAGTATGATAGACACAGAATGGGATATTCTCAATAGAAAGGCTCTTGGAACAATACGACTATGCCTAGCGGCGTTGATAGCCTTTAAAATTTCAAAGGAAATGACAACAGAGGGTTTAATGTCGACATTGGCCAAACTATATGAAAAACCCTCGGCCTCAAATAAGATATTTCTTATGAAGCATTTATTTAATATGAAGATGTAAAAAGGTGGATCTGTTGCTAATTATTTAAATGAATTTAATATAGTTACTAGTCAGCTAAGTTCTGTAGGGATAACTTTTGATGATGAAGTTAGGGCTCTGTTATTTCTGTGCTCATTGCCAGAAAGTTGGAATGGTTTAGTTATGGCCATTAGTAACTCTGTCTCTGGATCTAGTACTTTAAAGTTTGAGGATGTTGTCAGTGCAATCCTTAGAGAGGAAATGCAATGGGAAAGCTCCGGTTAGACATCAGGTAATGCTTTGATTGCAGAGACTAGGGGAAGAAAAATGGAAAGAGGAAAGAGCCCTAGATATCGCAGTAAGTCAAGAAAAGGCAAATCCAAGTCCATATCAGGGATAGTGTGCTAGAAATGTGAGAAGAAAGGACACCTAAAGAAATACTGCAAGTCTCGGAAGGGAAAAGAAGGAGATGCGCAACAAGAAAATAATCATGAAGAAAATGTAACAGGTGATGTGTTGCAAGATGCTTTGATTGTTTCATTAGAAAATATTATTGATGCCTAGGTGGTAGATTCAAGGGCCTCATTCCACGGCACACCTGATAGGAAACATTTTCATGATTATGTTCAAAGAGATTTTGGATAGGTTCAATTGGGTGATGATAAACCCGTAAAATCATTGGAATGGGTACCATTTTCATAAAACAACGGAATGGAAATTAATGGCTATTGAAGGAGGTAAGGCATGTTCCAGATCTGAAGAAAAGTCTGATTTCAACAAGGTAGTTGGGAGGTGAAGTTTGTGTAGCTACTTTCACAAATAAAACCTAGAAGGTCACTAAAGGATCTCTCGGAATAGAAAAACGAGAGAAGGTTGGTACATTGTATTTATGCAATAGTATTTCCAATTCTGTTAATGCTTTAACCTCTATAGAAGCAGATACGACATTGTGGAATCATAGGCTTGGGCACATGAGTGAGAAGGGGATGCAAATCCTTCACTCAAGAAATTTGTTGCCAGATTTGAAGCATGTTGATTTGGAATTCTGTGAAAATTGTGTTTATGGAAAATAGAAGAGAGTCAGATTTCTCAAAGTTGGGAAAGAAAATAAGAGTGAAAATTAGAGCTTGTGCATACAGATGTATGGGGACCTACTCAGGTATCGTATCTTGGTGGATCTCGCTATTATGTTACTTTTATTGATGATGCAACCAGAAAAAAACTAGATTTATTGTATTCGAAATAAATCTGATGTATTTGATACTTTCAAGAAATGGAAAGTTTTGGTTGAAAATGAGACAGGAAAAAGGTTGAAGTGTCTTAGATCAGACAATGGAGGTGAATATTGCAGCAAAGAGTCTGATAGGTACTATTCAGAAAATGGAATTCATAGAGAGAAGATAGTTCTAGGAACACCACAACAAAATGGTGTGTCAGAATGGATGAATGGGACAATCATGGAGCGTGCAAGGTACATGAGATTGCATGCAGGATTGCCTTTACAATTTTGGGCAGATGCTATAGATAATGTTGTTTATATAATAAATAGAGGGCCTTCAAGTCCCTTGGATGGTGGAATTCTAGAGGAGGCATGGACAGGTAAAAAGGTAAACTACTCTTTTTAAAGACTTTTGGTTGTGAAGCCTTTGTCCACATTAATAAAGAAAATAGAACAAAGCTTGAGGCAAAATCAAAGAAATGTACCTTTATTGGATATGGTGTTAATGATTTTGGTTATCGCTTTTATGATTATGAAAAACAGAAAATCATTAAGAGCAGAGATCTCATATTCAATGAAAATGTTTTGTATAAGGATCTGCTACAAGAAAAGAAACATGAAAAAAGAAAACAGAGAATACATAGTGCTTGAAGAGATCACAGAAAAAGTGATGGTGCCTGAAAATCATAATGATCAACAACATAAAATCAACAACTACCACAACAACAACAAGCACCTCAGACGAACGCGCTCTGGCGACTACGGCTAGGGTTTGGCTGAGTGCTCAGACGACACAAACTGCTCAGTGCAGAGAACCAGCAAGGACCTGACGACCTGCGCAGGCTTTTCAAAAAAAAGGCGGAAAAGGCGCAGGACAAATGGGAGACCCCCAGGGGGGGGCCTCTGAAACCTCCCCCAGTGAACATGAAGTACAACAACACAATGAGAGATCGATCTGATTTGGATCAATCCATGAGAACGTCATCAATCCAGAAATCTCACGCCAGAATGAACGCAAAGGAAAAGAGAACTTGAAAGATAAGGTAAATGGAGAGACTGTGAAGCCAACACCAACAGAGGGTATTCAGAAGGTCTCTTCAACCACATGCAAACCAATAGCCACAGATCGACCCAGAATCGAACTGCCAGGGGAAATAATAGAAGCACGAATCCAATACATGACTAACCATGCCCTCATTGGGAAGATCATAGGGTTTTGGCCGACGGAGAAAGCCCTGTACAGTTGGATTGCTGCGAAGTGGAAACCTAAGGGAGATGTGACACTGCAGTTATGCCCAAAAGGGTTCTTCACTGCAATCTTTTTCTGTCTGGAAGACAAATATAGAATCCTGGTTAAGGGTCTGTTACACAGTAATTTGTCACCATCCCTGTTACTCCTCTTGTCGTACCTTAGAGGACTCATTCCGGGAGTTATAAGAAGTGACAAGGGCTAAAAACACTTGCATTATGTTCCCCTGAGCATGTACTCCATGTTCCCTGAAGACACCTTCTGCAGATCATCCCTAAAAAGTGCTCTTTTTCCATTGGCGCAAGTCCACAGTATTCTACCCGCGCCAATGATAGAGATCCTCAAAAGAGGGCGCGACCATTGGCGCTCTATCTTAGAGCAACAGTCGCGCCAACCAAATTTAGTCGTGCTTTTTGCCTTAATGCACATCCGACTGTTGTTTCCTTTATTACATGGAGCTTTTCTGAGGATAGAAAATTAGTTTTTTGTCGAGCTTTATCCATCTTTATGGCTTTTGCTAATTCTGCGAAAGGTGTCCCGGTTCATCACATCCTCCTCCCTTCTCCATCTATATAAGCTTGTCATTATGCATTGGCCAAGCTAGTGCAAAAGTGCGAGAGAGAGTGTTGGTGTTAGTGTTATGCTAGTGATTTAGTGATAGTAGTGATGATTATTGGTCATGGAGTGTTAGAATGTTGAGTTCTTGGAGGAATGCTAGTGAGTGCTAGAGAGGATATGCTGCCGGAGGAGAGATGCATGTCAAGACACATATAGTTACTCGCCCAGCCAGGAGAAGGGTCGACGTCAGAACAATGGTTGTAACTTTTCCTGTTTATTAATTGATGAGCGACTGCTATTATAGTTCCAATCTCATTATCTATCATGGTGATATGTTGATTTATTTCCTTTCTGACTGAAATATAGTTGTGCCTTGGTAGTTTTTATGTTGGCATCTGTCTCTTCCTTTGCATGTGCAGGTATTCATTATGATCTATTGGAGCAAGGGAGCGAGGATATCAACTCTGCTTCAATCATAGCGTTGGACTCCAGGTTAGTCTTCTTGATTCACCTTTGATGCATAACTAGGAACTTGCGTAGCAGCATGGTTTGTTTGTGGCTAGTTCTGTGATAGGCTAGTGGGATCGCCTCTGTCCGCAGAGGGGATTTACCTTACCAACAAATTGGCGACTTCGCTGGGGAGTAACTCTTTGATTTCTGTCTTGCATGTTAATTTTCTTCTGCTTGCTTGAGTGCATGAGCTTCTTGAGTCAGTTTTGAGTTGATTCTTTACTGTTTGACCCATCTGAGCACTATCAACCCAACCTGAGGTCGTATCATTTATCTTTTTAGTTGGCAAGCTTAATTGGCGCGGTTATTTCTCTGACAGTCGCGCCAGTTGGCACACGTTGCTCAAAAGAAACTCACGCCAATTTTGTGGTAGCGCAAGTTGCAAGCTAATAGTCACGCCAGCTCTGTAAATTTTGCCTGTGTGTGGGTGGAAAGCTCATTCAGTCTCTTTATATATCTCTTTCAGCCTCTGGAACTGTGTTGAACCTCTGCTTGACTGGTCTTAGCTTGTATCCCTCAGCTGTTTGCTTATTGCCAGTGACTTTGCATGTCTAGCATTCTGTGGGAAGTTTCGGTCTCTTGATCATCCAGTCAGATTGTTGATTGTTCTACACCTATCCAGTGCTTTGTTAAAGCTTGATCTTCTATACTCTGAATACTTCACTTCTAGCCTCTTTGAATTTCACTAGTCTTTGTGTTTTTCCTTGCTTGCATGGTTCATTTTGTGTTTTAGAATTGGTTCTATTTCATTGACTGAACTTGGATTGTGCATATCTCTTAGAATTTGTTTACATGCATCATGCCATCTTAAAGGAAAGAAAAACAAAAAAATCTCTTGCATTATAGTAGTTAGCGTTTATTGTTATTTGTTGCTATTGAAAAGAAAAAAGACAAAATTTCGTTTCTTGTTATTAGCTGCATTAGGATCTTTGTTCTTTGTTGAAGTGATCATTTCGTTTGTGGAAAAGATCTCAACCCTCCTGTAGATAGAATTCATCGAATCAAATGATTTAATTTCGGCATATAGTTTGCATGTAAGAAGTTTTCGAGATATCACATACGGTAGGACCAAAAAACTGAAACATAATCAAAGATAAACTTTAAAATGAACTCAATGAACATAACAACGCATTGGAACATAACGCAAACACTCTAGAGGTCTAGGTTAGAGACGTGTTCTGGCGTCGTTTAACCTAGTAGTTTATCGTCGAGTGGTTGGGTGATTCCTCCACGGTGAAACGGTAGCTGCCAATACGGACTGTGCTCCCACGTACCGTCGAGTATATATTGGGAGACCCCTATAGGAATAAAGCCTTTATCCATAGGAAGCCGTGTCAGCCGCCCTACGATTCGCAATGCAGTGAACACAGCATTCACAAAGATCGACCACCCATACCCTAAAAAGTATTCTGTGGTTTTGCGAAAATTTTGGCACACCCTCTACCTAAAATTCTAGAGCAGTCACTTTTGATCCTTTTGGGACTCCCTAAACGAAAAGGTGCCTATGAGCGTCTTGTCACTTTGTGCTCATTAAATATTCGAAGGAGACTAGAGTCATCTTTTACCCTTTTCTCGACTCTTAAAAAATGAAAAGGTTAAGTTCAGTGTCTTAAAATTTATTGGCCATGATAACATTACCCAATTAGATTTTGCGTGCGTTAGCTTGAGTAGGGTTAATTCTCGTTCAATGGCAGCCTTTCCGGTGCCCACCGGCCAAGGTGTTCCTCCTGATGAGTACCCTCGCCCATTTCCTTCTGTTGGAAATGTTGGTGTTCAGTATATCGCAACATTGTCTTTGCCTGGGTTGACCATTGGTTTACCTGTATGGTTGTTTTCAAACTCGGTGGTCTCAAGTGTAATGAATCCTATCCCACCACCACCTCCTCCACCCAAACAACACCATGTTGATTCTAAGGTGGACCCCTTCCCTTCTTCGCCTATTGCTGCGTCCTCATCTTCTACTTCGCCTGGTGAAACCTTGGATTTCACTAACCAGGTGGCTAAGAAGAAGAAGAAGAAGACCAAAAAGAAGAAGTCTCCTAAGGGAAAGGTCGTATCTACCACGAAGCTATCAGAAGTGGAACCACCTTCTGCTCCTCTGCAGAAGCTCCGGTCTCCTTGTCGATTATGCAAAGGAGACCATTTTCTTTCTGATTGTCCTGGCATTCCCAGGATCCTAGATATATGGTCCCGTGACCCGACTCGCCCCTTGCTGTCGCAAATTGACGATACCTTACTAGTTGGTAACAGAAAAGGGAAGGTTCGTTTCCCTTGTCGACTTTGTGAAGGTAATCATCTCCTTCGCCTTTGTCCACTGATGGATGAAGCTTCCCGTCTTTTGGCAAGTCTGTCGGATTCCTTACTCCAACTACCCACTGGATATCAGCGTCTTGTTACACCTGCAGAGCATCTCTCCACTAACCAAGTGATCAAACATGATTCCTCTTTGGTCCAGCTTTCTCTTCCTGAACCTACCTATGCTCCGCCTGCTCCAGACCAGTCCCTGGTCGGAACAAGTGATTTATATTCATCATCTACGCACTACTTGATCATCAAAGATGAACCACCTGAGTCCAAACCAATCGAAAGTCCACAGTTCCAGCTTACAAGTAACCCAGTCTTTCCAAAGGTCCAGCTTACAAGTGACCCGGTTTTGCCTACAGAAGTTCCATCTTTAGCTGCTCTTACATCTGAATCTAAACCAGATGAAAGTCAAAAGGTCCGGCTTACAAGTGACCCGGTTTTGCTTTCAGAACTTCCACCCCTAGATGATCCTACATCTGAATCCAAACCAAACAACAGTCAAACGGTCCGGATTACAAGTGACCCGGTTTCGCCTTCAGAAGTTACCTCCTCAGATGATGTTATCACTGCCAAGAATGACGAACCCACCGTCCAAATTCTATTCATTGACATAGACGTTAATGATCAAGTGAGCATCCCTCTCATTTCTTCACAACAGGAAGAAAGTCCATTAGAGGCATATTCGGCTGTCTATCCAGTCCCACCTTCGAGCAACCTAGTTATTTCCTTTAATTGGGATCAACTAGTCAATCCTCGGTTACCAGCCTCCATACCATTTCGAATTATAGTTCAATTCTATCGCATGGTTATGGCTGGTACAATTATTGATGAAGGATCTCCTGTTAGTATCCTTTCTTCAACAGCTTGGGAAGCACTTGGTTCCCCACTGCTCCTGCCTGAGATGAGAAGCCTTGTAGGTTTCCATCGAGAAATCACTCGACCTTTAGGAATTCTTCCCAATGTACCTATCACGTTAGAAGGGAAGACCATCCAAATGGGTCTCATGGTAGTCCAAGGTCCGTTAGATTACAATTTACTCCTTGGACGAGACTATATTTATCGCATACGTGCTATTGTGTCCTCACTCTTCAGAGTGATGTGTTTTCTGCATGAAGGAAGAACGATCAAAGTTGTAGAACAACTTTCATTCCCCGGTTCACACTTCACATATAGCCATTTTCCATTCCTAAATGGTCTTATTTCCACAGGAAATGCCCCAGCACCCACCCCGTCATTTTGATGACGATAGCTCACCCGGGCGCGTGACTGAAGCCCGGGGACATCCTCCAATCGAGTCTTTCCAAGTAAACCTTCATTCCATCCACTCCGTGAATGCCATGAAGCTTGGGGGGCATGTACCTCAATTGGTATAATCATGCTGGGGGCATGCAACAAATTTTTTTTAACAAGCATAGTTTTTCGTTTCAAGCTTGTGTAAACATGAAACCGAACCCAAGCAAAGTTCTCTATGGTTCAAGCTTGTGTAAAAATGAACCCATACCTGATTTACATCCCGTGATTGCCTTTTATCCGCTAAAATTCTGCTAGATGAGCCCTGGTTGTTTCATTCCATCGCTACCATCTTTTTTGGCCGATCATATGCTTTCACTTGGTTGTTTCTCCTTTCCTGAGGAACCGCAGTGATGAGTGGTCTTGTTAGCCAGCCTCTTAACCTTTACGTGTTTCAAGTAAAGTTCCACCATTACCGGAACCAGTTGCTATCCCCTATACCACTCGTTCCTTCAGGACGAGTCGCCTTTACGCTCTTTTCTGACTCGTAAAATATGAAAAGATTGCCGAGTATTTTTCCCTTTTTGACTCGTTAAAGAAAATAAAAATGGAGGTCCGCTTTCAGCTCTTTTCTGACCATTTAAAGAGGAAAAGATTGTCGAGTCCCTCCTCTTGACTCGTTAAATGGTGATAAGGGGCGGTCGTTTTAAGTTCTTTTTGTCGACCGTTAAAACATAAAAAGATTACCAGGTTTTTGTCGTTTCAAACTCGTTAGTGGTTATGAAACGACGTGGTTTTGACCGCTTTTTTACTTTTTCAGGTCGAAGTCACTAATCACGAAAAATACTCCTCGATCGTAATGATCGGGTGGTTCTTTCGGGTATTATTTTATACTTTTTCGGGCCCGAGAGACACAACTTTACGAAAAAGGACATCCCTGGAGTTTCCTTTTCTGCTGTCTTTTCAAACTCTCTAAACAAGAAAAGACGCCGAGTTCTTCCTTTGTCAGACTCGTTAAAACTTAATGACATCAGATTTTGTCACAACACAAGCATATGCTATCCCCATCAAGCTTGTTAAAAATAACTGGGGTACTCGCCAGAAATGGTGGGGGAAAATAAAATTTTTTGAACCATAATTATTACCGTAACGGCAGTATGTCGCTCTTAAACATGGCACTTTTTGCTTTCGTGTCCAGGGTGGGGATATTTCATCTCATATCTTTCACTTGCTTCAATGTATTTGGGTACCCTATTTGACCTCTCATTCACTCATTGCCTCGTCATAATGACCTTTGATACATTGATTTCAAATACTGCCAACTCCGTTAATGTGCCGCCGATATGTTCAAGAGAAGTTGACCTCTGCAAATAAACAACCTCCCTCTGATAGTTCGCACAATCTTGATTCATGACATTATCTCTCTGTCTCGTATCGATGATGTGGGAAACATTATGGCCCACCTTCGATCAAGGTCACTCCCTGTCGACTTCAGCTCATTATCCAGGAAGTTGACCTAGAGACTCCCTTCCGGTGCCTTGGAGCCTGCATGCCTCAATGGCAGGTTCTTCATGTTCGACGTGAGGTTTTCATCATTGGCCTCCGATCGAATGATTCTACAGGTGTTTGACTTCAGCTCATTAATTCACACGCCATAGATTGTACCTATAGTACCTTGAGGGCCATTGTCATTATTGGTGGTACCTCTCGCGTCTGTTAACAGTTTCCATTATTGACTGGTAATCAGGCGATGTTCATGCATGTTCGACTTCAGCTCATATATTCACATGCTTGGACTTGTACTCTTGTTCGGGTCGAGATGGAGCGCAAGACCCTGGATTGTGTCTGTTGTAATCCAGGCGTGATTCTTGATACTTGACTCATTCACTGGATGGCTGCGACCATACCTGAGTCAGTTCATTGATCCTAACCAGATGGCTACGTCCATACTATGGATCCAGATTATTTTTGTACTCTCTTATGGATGGCTACGACCATGCCACGTACATCATGTAATTGAACTATCAGTCATGTCTCTTAATACAGCTCCTCGGCGGCAGTAACTATATGTGCTCTTGTGTGCTCTTATGTGCGTTCTGGTAAAGCATTTCACCCCTCTCCACATCTCAGACTTCATGCTTTAGGGGGCATCTGTTACACAGTAATTTGTCACCATCCCTGTTACTCCTCTTGTCGTACCTTAGAGGACTCATTCCGGGAGTTATAAGAAGTGACAAGGGCTAAAAACACTTGCATTATGTTCCCCTGAGCATGTACTCCATGTTCCCTGAAGACACCTTCTGCAGATCATCCCTAAAAAGTGCTCTTTTTCCATTGGCGCAAGTCCACAGTATTCTACCCACGCCAATGATAGAGATCCTCAAAAGAGGGCGCGACCATTGGCGCTCTATCTTAGAGCAACAGTCGCGCCAACCAAATTTAGTCGTGCTTTTTTCCTTAATGCACGTCCGACTGTTGTTTCCTTTATTACATGGAGCTTTTCTGAGGATAGAAAATCAGTTTTTTGTCGAGCTTTATCCATCTTTATGGCTTTTGCTAATTCCGCGAAAGGTGTCCCGGTTCATCGCATCCTCCTCCCTTCTCCATCTATATAAGCTTGTCATTATGCATTGGACAAGCTAGTGCAAAAGTGCGAGAGAGAGTGTTGGTGTTAGTGTTATGCTAGTGATTTAGTGATAGTAGTGATGATTATTGGTCATGGAGTGTTAGAATGTTGAGTTCTTGGAGGAATGCTAGTGAGTGCTAGAGAGGTTATGCTGTCGGAGGAGAGATGCATGTCAAGACACATATAGTTACTCGCCCAGCCAGGAGAAGGGTCGACGTCAGAACAATGGTTGTAACTTTTCCTGTTTATTAATTGATGAGCGACTGCTATTATAGTTCCAATCTCATTATCTATCATGGTGATATGTTGATTTATTTCCTTTCTGACTGAAATATAGTTGTGCCTTGGTAGTTTTTATGTTGGCATCTGTCTCTTCCTTTGCATGTGCAGGTATTCATTATGATCTGTTGGAGCAAGGGAGCGAGGATATCAACTCTGCTTCAATCATAGCGTTGGACTCCAGGTTAGTCTTCTTGATTCACCTTTGATGCATAACTAGGAACTTGCGTAGCAGCGTGGTTTGTTTGTGGCTAGTTCTGCGATAGGCTAGTGGGATCGCCTCTCTCCGCAGAGGGGATTTACCTTACCAACAGGGTCCTTATTTCTTCAACTCGGCGGGCCTATATCTGAGGGAATGGGGTCCCAGATTCAACCCAGATCAGGAGGATCTTACATGGGCACCAGTCTGGATAAGACTTTATGGATTACCAGATGAATATTGGGATGAGAACATTCTGAAAAACATAGGAAATGGCTTAGGGGAATATATTAGGACTGCTGAAGAAACGAAACTCCAAAGATTCACATCCTACGCCCGCTTATGCGTCTTCATGCGCCTGGACAAACCCCTGCTAGAATCGGTAAGTCTCTCTCACCGTGATTATGAGTGGATTCAGCCTTTAGACTATGAACATGTTCCGTTTCGCTGCCGCAAATGCCATGCCATAGGGCATCTATTTAGAGACTGCCCCCTGAATGTTCAAGATAAAGTCCCTTCACCCTCTGAATCACAGCCCAATGATGGCTTCACCAAAGCCCCAACTCGCAAGAGAGCGCACAAAAAACCACCCACAGGAAAGAAACCCAAATCGAATACAGGCCTTGAACATTCAGTCAGGAACAGCTTTGGAATCCTGGCTAATATCTTGGATGAACACATCACCTCCCCCCCTCCAAGTTTTGACCACCCCTCTTCCTCTTCACAGCCACCTCCCGAGGCCCACCCTTCCAAAACCCACCCCTCTAAAGACCCCCCTATCCTCATTGTGGAGAGCACAAAGAAGCAACAGGACAAAGAAAACGAAATGGAGGTTGATGGATCCTCAGGGCCCGCCCAGGATCCAAGTATTCCCGCGGAAGAAGACAACCAGGTGCAACAAATGGAGGAAGAGCCGGAAAGTATAGATCTATATGGATTAGACATACTGGAACTAGAAGCAGCATGCAAGAGAAAAGCATACGAAAGTATCCCAGAACTACAGCTAGACAAACTGGAAATGGTCATTTCTAGGGCCTACTATCAAAATCAGCTTGGCATTTAGCCAGGCAGTCACTGGGATCTCAGCCAAACCCCAAAAGACTCCAAAAAAATAGGAAGAAGAACAGACCTCCAAAGAACAATCACGCTCGGAAAGATTCTGGTAGGCTCCGGTAAGTATGCTAAGCTTACGAAGTACTACAAGCCTTCCCCCAATAGTGAATCATGAAGCTCATCTCATGGAACCTCAGGGGGCTCAACGGCCCAAGAAAGCTCAGAATGCTTAAAAATATGATTAAAATGGAAAAGCCACAAATTTGTTTTTTCTAGGAAACAAAATGTAACAGCACTACTTTAGAAAGAATCTTCTCCAAAGCATGGTCAGGATGTCAATCAGTCGCTATAGATGCATTGGGCGCTTCAGGGGGATTAGCCATTGCATGGAACTCTCAAGCCCTTACTTTGTCGGACTTCCATGCCTCTCATAATCTCATTCAGGCTACCTTCCACATAGTTGGCACAAATATCCATGGGAACCTTTTGAATGTTTACTTCCCTCAGGAAGCAAAGGAAAAGATGGCTCTCCTTCACACTTTAGAAGTCCTCAACGCCAATCGTAAGCACCCTCTATGGATTGCGGGAGGGGACTGTTATCACAAAATCAAGCACTGGAAGGCTGCTGACCAGGTAGACTCTGTGTAACTGTTTCAAACCAGACTTTTGACTAAGGATTAGCCTCCCTAGCCTGAGAGGGCTCTCTCAAAAGGTTATTGATTTTGAATATTGATAAGATGGCTAACTCTTGTAAGGTAAATTTAACAAACATGCTGGCTGGACAGACATTACAAAGACTTCCATTGGGCTTATGGAGTTAATCATCCTTCAGTAAATTATAACACTACTCATTCATAGAAGTCAGGGCATGTAATGTTTAAATACTCAAAACACATCTCATAGAAACCTCAGCTTATAAATACACACAGGAAATCAGAGCAGCAAAGTGAATTCTGAGTGATTGTGTATCTATACAACTGTAAAAACATAAAGGATAAAACAAAACCACATATCTTGAGCATTTGAAACACTGTATGAATCCTGAGAAGAAAAGCAGTCACTTGTATTACTGAAAATGAGTTTGTACACAAGCCAAAATAACACTCTGTTTTCTAAAATATCCAACCCTCATTACATAAAAGTTTCAACTATATATAGAAACATAACTTTAACTACTTTGAGCTTCCTCCTCCAGCATGAGGGGAGCTCGATGACTGCCACTAATTACCCCTATCCACTATTGAACTAACTCATTAAATACAATAAGTGCTAAACTGGAGTTTAAAGAGTCCTAATTTATCTATAACTCTAATTCTATCCTCCTCGTAGAATGATTCTTTCTTGTTCTCTGACACCTGTCTCCTTTTAGTTTGGCCGAGATGGCTGAGAAAAGGATTCAATGTCCCACACTAGCTTTGGATGCTGAATGCTTTGATGGTTCAGTAATGTTAGGAGAAAACCCTTGTTTTTCCGGTTCCAGTCTTCCACCACTTATTCGAAAATGCAGCAACCTGTCTCCAGCTCTTTAATAGCCCAAGAATATAGAGCATCACCCTGTTCCTGATGTGCTGGAGGCTTCTTTGATGAACAGGTGTGCCAACCACAACTCCCCGTATGTAGCTCCTTCCAAACCCTAATGACCGGTAATAAAGTGCCTTTACAAGCAAAACTTTAACTTGAACCAAAACATTACACTTTTACAAAGGTACACCTGTCATCATTTGAATGGCTATGCTATATTCATTTGGTCTCCTAAATGTCCCTCAGATGTTTCCTTTGAAAATTTCTGATTATCCCATCGAACTGTTTGCCTGTATTAAAAACAGCACCTACAGTAGTTTCGCATTTTCGTAGCGCGCTACGAAACTGCGAAACTGTTTAAACAGTTTATCTTTTCCTTGAGATTTTCACTGCTCGGACCTTTAAATTTTTAAACCTTCTTTACATGTGGCAGAGATCTATATGTCCTCAAAATAATGAAACTAAGCAAAATTTTACAAAACTTAGAACAACACCTTTCTCAACATCAGTTAGCAGCTTTTTGACCTAGCTGTGCCTTTAAGTCTGCAACCTCCTTCCTTAAAGCTTTGTTTTCAGATCTTAAATGCATGTTTATTTTTCTAATGGATTTGGCCTATTTGAGAGCTGGAACAGTCCATGTGTAAACATCAGCTACTGAATCCACCTGGCTTACTAGGTTTTTACTTCCTCTCAAAACAGCTTTTCGATAATTTGCATACCTGACTGCAGACTCCCTAATGGCACTCCCCACCTTGGCAATTTCATTTTTTGCTGCCTCCAACTGGTTCTTTATAGCTATAATGTTGCCTCCTTGGGAAATAATGACTGTTCTATTCTTGTCTTTTTGCTTAATTTTCTCTGCCTCTTCTGTTCTGGACAATTCCTCTGCTACCTCTGTTCTGGGCAATTTTTCAACTTCCTCTGCTCTAGGCAGTTTCTCAGCTTCCCTTACTTGTTTTCTTGTAACAGGTCTTCTTGGTTTGAAGATAAATTCATCACCGGATTCATCAAACCTCAGTCTTTTTGAAGCTTTAGTTTCGGACGGAAGTGATGACTCATCAACAGACTTGACCCTTTGAGGAATATACGCTGCAAAACGCACGAATCTGCGATTTCGTAGCGCAGTTAGTTATGAATTGGCATAATGCGCTGTGAAACGGCTTGATGCTGACGTGCTACAAAATGGCTAAACAATGATTACGCTGCAAAACTGACCAATGAGACTGCGCTGCGAAATTACGGAAAGGATCGGTGACATGAATAAGACAAGACATGGCTTTAACAATCATGATGGAGGATGACCGATAGGATTAGAGAATGATTTACATCAAACACCTTTAAAACTTCAACCCTAAGTAAGAAACATAGGACAAAAACCATTTGACACCAACTTTTTGACATTTAACTTGGACAAAGGATTATATACATATGTTTATAGTTCTAAGTGATAACAGTGGCTCCACTTGGGATAGTGTGCTCCTGTAGTACACTAAGAACTTGTAGATCCAGTGCTTTATCCTTTTCTTAAAAGCACACACACACTTGACAAGCATTCCTTTCTAGCTTTGTGGGCCTTCTCCTCGGGCTTAAGCTTTTCAGTTCAGCTTGTCATTTATTTTCAACAGAAAAGATTCATAAAACGGTTATATACAATGCTCATGAGATTCTTGGCAGACTTTCAGTGATTGTAATGCTTTAAGAACCTGCCATTAACAGGTCCTCCAGCATATGGTGTTCCATCAACTTCCTGCAGAATGTAGGTGTTATTTCCATGGAAAGCAGAAATCTGATATGGTCCCTTCCACAAATTTTCAAATTTACCATGTTTACCTTTCTCTTCAATTCTGGCTTCCCATTTCAGGACTTTATCATGAATCTGAAATGTAACCTCTTTGATCTTCTTGTCAAATGCTCTCTTGACCCGATTCTGGTTTTGTTGATGACCTTCAAACACCTCACTCCTTTTCTCCTGCAAAGCTATTAGCTGATTTATCCTTCGCTGTATGGCATTTGGTTCCTCTTCTAATCCTTGAATCAGCTTCATAACTGGTACCCCGAGAGAAGTTGGGAATATAGCCTCTGCTCCATACACAAGTTCATATGGTGATGTTCCAATGGACCTCTTTGTGCAAATTCGATCAGCCCACAAGGCATACTTCAGCTTCAAATGCCAAGCCTTTTTATTTTCTTGCAGCAGCTTCTTAATAATCCTCACAAGACTCTTGTTTGAACTTTCAGCTAAGCCATTTCCCTGTGGATAGTAAGCAGTGGAATGACCAAGGGAAATGTGGTATTGATGACAAAAATTTATCAGCCTTTTGGACTTAAAAGCCTGGGCATTGTCTGCAATAATCTTGATTGGACAACCAAACCTTGATAAGATGTTATTTTCTAAAAAGGAAATTATCACTGAATCATTTGCTTGCCTGGTAGGTATTGCCTCTATCCACTTTGTAAAATAATCAGTGGCTGTGAGAATCCAGCGATGCTGTCCTGATGAAGGAGGATGGATTTCCCCTATAAAATCTAATCCCCACTATTGGAAAGGTGCTTCAACATAAATGGGAACCAATGGCATTGGCATGAGCTTTCTCTTTCCTTCAAATACTTGACATTCATGGCATGATGCTATCTTTTTATAAATATCTCTGAACATAGTTGGCCAAAAATATCCAGCTCTCAAAACTTTATTTGCAGTGGCTTTCCAATAGTGATGGCCTCCACAATCCCCCTTATGAAATTCATCAATTACCTTATCAGCTTCTTCTTCAATGAGACAATTTAATAGAATTCCTCCTGCATCCTTCCAAAATAAATTTTGATCATATACAAAATACCTGAGAGATTTCAACTTTGTGAACCGAGCTTTAGATTTTGAAAGGTTATCAGGGGCTCTATTGTGCTGCAAGACAAATGCTACATCCTTATACCACTCTGAGATTAAAAAATTTTCATTGATTTGAACCAATTCTCCTTCATTCTCAGAAATTTCTGATATTTCTGTGTTTAAATTGATACCAATGCAGTCCAGATTTGACTGAGTCAACAACTTTGCTAAGCCTTGGCCCTTTACTAACTTAGTGGGCCTGATCTCAATGTCATACTCCAACAGCTTTGCTATCCATTTCCCCCTTTTTCCATCTGGGTCAGCTTGTGTAAGAATATCTTTTATAACAGCGCTTGGCACATATGCAACAATATGAGAGTGCAACACATAAATTCTGAAATCCTTAATTGCTTTCACCAATGCATATGCTTGCTTCTCTAAGATATTATATTTCAATTCAGCATTAGCCAATGTCTTGCTAAAGAAAGAAATGGGCTGCTCAGTACCTTGTCTTCCTTTCTGCAGTAAAACTCCAGCAATTGTATCTTCAGAAGCAAATGTGAAGATCAGAAACTGCTTGGTGAAATCCAGGCTAATGAGGACTGGTGCTTGAGTGAGTGCTTTTTTAATCTCTTCAAATGACTTCTTTGCTTCAGCTGTCCACTTAAAATCTGCTCCTTTCCTTAACATTTTTGCTATATGTTTGACTACTTCAGCAAAGTTAGGAATGAATCTTCTAACAAAATTAACCTTTCCAAGAAAGGATTGAATCTCTTTCTTGCTCCTTGGCAAATCTAGCCTTTGACTAGCACTAACTCTATTAGGATCAATCCTAATTCCCTCCTCAGATATAATATGTCCAAGCAGTTTGCCAGAAGTTAAAGCAAAGATACTTTTGGTTGGGTTTAAAGAAATACCAAACCTCCTACACTTTAATAAGATCCTTTCAAGGTGCTTTAAGTGATCCTCTTCCTTTTTTGAAAAGACTGTGATATCATCAAGATATACCACCACTGATTTATCTTTTTCTTCAGCAAAAGCAATGTCCATAGCCCTCTGGAAAGTTTCTCCTGCATTCATGAGGCCAAAGGGCATCTTTGCATACATAAATGTGCCCCATGGTGTAGTGAAAGCTGTCTTCTCCTGATCATCTGGATGAACAAGGATCTGATTATACCCTGAGAAGCCATCCAGCATAGACATTCTTTGTGAACCGACAATATTTTGCAAAATGAAATCCATTTTGGGGAGAGGGTAATTATCTTTCAGTGAAGCCTTGTTTAAGTTCCTGAAATCTATGCAAATTCTAATCTCCCCATTCTTTTTCCTGACTGGTACCAAGTTAGCAAGCCAATTTGAGAATCTGATTGGAACAATAATTTTTGCATCAAAAAGCTTTTTCACTTCTTTTTCAATTAGTGGCATCAGAAGTGGATTAATCCTCCTTAATTTCTGCTTAAAAGGCTTCTCATTTTGCTTAATTGGGATGGTATTTTGTATGATTAAAGAATCATACTGTTTCAAATCAGCATAGCTCCATGTGAAAACATCAATAAATTTCTTCATCATTTCAACATATTTGACCTTCATATCAGCTGATAAGAACTTTGAAATCTTGACTAATTTGGGCACAACTGAGTCACCTAAATTACAGCTTTCTATTTCCTCTTCATTAGCTTGCAATCTTGGTGCTTTAAACACATCATTTTGATCAAATAATTTTTCAAGTGGAATGAGGCCTTTAGGAATTAGGTTGTTTTGTAGTTGCAACACTTCAGACTTTTCCCTTGTCTCTGTTAACATATTCTGCTGATCTATTTGATTATGCTCAAACTCCTCCTCCAACTCAAGAAAATTTCTTACCTGCTGATCATCTTCAAAGACTTTCCAGTTTATAATATTATCTGGGATGACTGGTCTATGGCGAATTTTCACTTCATAGCTATCAGAAGAATGTTTAGGAATAATAAAAAGACTAGCTGCAACAGCAAGAGAATCTGCAATAGAATTTTGATCTCTGGTTTTTATACTGAAGGTATAGGATTGAAATTTTTCCAATAATTCCAACACTAAATTTCTGTAGGCTCTCATCCTGGCATCTTTTGTTTGATATGCACCTTGTACTTGCTTAATAATCAATTCAGAATCTCCATAAACAGCAATGTTCTTTGCCTTCAACTCTATCAAGGTTTCCAAGCCTAAAACCAGAGATTCGTACTCAGCCATGTTATTGGTACAATCAAAGTTTAGTTTGTATGATAGGAACTTACTTTATTCAGTTGGACTAGTGATCCAAATCCCAGCTCCTGCGCCTTCTTTCCCTGCTGCTCCATCAAAGTATAGGGACCAGCAACCAGTGATGTCTCTTTCATTTCTCTGCTGTACCTCCTGACACTGATTTTCTGCATGTTCATCTTGTGATTCTTTTCCAACTGATTCATTGAAAAGGATAGCTGACCCAAGACCTGTATCACAAGAATAAATAGGAAAATTCTGAGGCTTGTCCTTGCTGCTTACCATATATGCCATCCTTGTTTCACGATACAACCTCCTTTGTTCACCAAAGACTGGAATGGTAGCATATGTCAGGTCCATTTGCATGGTACCCTTGATTTTTGCTGCCCATGACCTTGAAAGAAGCATCCCAAACTTAGGTGGAATGTCTGCAACAACAATGTCCATGACAGTTGTTTTTGCTAGGATTTGTGTGAGTGCCACAACAACATCTTTTATTAAACCAATGCAATGAACTCTCTTTGAATCAAATGAAAACAGGTCCTTGTATGGTCTAGTTACTTCTAATCCCAGTCTTTCCATGATTACCTTAGGCATGAGATTATGTGATGCCCCTGAATCCAGCATAGCATTATGTAGAGTCATATCATGGATGTTAATGCTTATATAAAAAGGAGGAAACTCATCATTTTGTTCATCCTCAAGTCTTGGTCCTAAACAGATAATAGGATTATCCTCTTGCACATTTAGAATATCAGCCCCTCCTGGTGGAGAATTAAGCATTTCCACAATCTTGCTTCTATATTTGTCTACTTTCAGAATTTCATTGAATGGGACTGATATTTTAATTTTTGCAGTCTCATTTTCTATATTAAAAATAGAAGTAGACCTTTCAAGTTCCTTAGGAGGTGCAGGGTTTTGAATCTCCTTTCTATCAACAGAGGAATCACCTTTACCATCAATCTGCTTTGACTTTTCCTTTTTATCTTCAACTGCCTTTGAAATATTCTTCTTGGGCTGTGCTTTATTTGCTGTAATAGGGACATCTCGGTTTCTGAGATTGTACTACTTCTGAATCTCAAATATGGCATGCTGATAACCCTTTAAGAAATCTGAAGGCTCCTCTTCTGCCTTTACCAAACTAGACTCATCATGTTCCTCCTTAGTTAAGAAAATTTCTAAGTCTTCCTCACCAAAACAATGAATAGATTCCTCAGGTTCTTCAGGTTCCTCTTCTTCATCCACCATGTTTTGTTGGAAAGGAGGTCTCACTGGAGGATCTGCTTGCTGATTTCTATTGTCTCTTGGCCTTTGCTGATTTTGAGGCCTTCTAAATTGAGGGTTCCTAAACCGAGGCTCTTGTTGTGCTTGGGGGGCAGCAGTATTCCCAAGTGCTAATTGATCCATCAATTTCTCCATGGTTTTCATCATGGTTTCAAACTTCTCTTCTTGAGCAGAGGTAGAAGGTTTCTCCTCTTCCTTTATCTTGGTCTTTTCCATCTTCGACTTCTTAGCAGCAAGCATATTGACATCTACCTTAATTGCATCATTTTGCATTTCAGCCAGAGTAGCAGACTCTCTTTCTCTGAGCAAAAGAGAGAAATCTGAATCAAATGACTCAGCATATCTTAACTGTGCCAAAGCTCCAGGAGGTTTCAAATGTGCTGGAATGGAATTATATACTTTATTAAACCTCTTAGAAAAATTTTGAACACTTTCATCTGGAGCTCTTCTTAGACTATTATATTCAGTGAGGGCTTGAACAGGATTAGTTCTATTTCCCCATTTCCTCAGAAAACTATCTTCAAATTCAGCCCAACTATGAATGCTACCAGCTCCAAGGGCTTTAAACCATTTTCGGACTTCCCCAATGAAAGTTTGAGCAAACAGTCTTAATTTTACATCTTCATCATCCACTTCTTCCCTATCAACAAAATCATTGAATCTATCCACATGTTCTTCAGCTGTAATGTCTTCATCTCCTCCCCATGTTGGAATTCTAGCAGCATATTTACTAGGGAGATCATGCAAAACAGCAGGGAGAGCTAGAGGAGCATACCTAGCAAGTACAGCCATAATGAATGGAGGAACAGTGACAACAGGTATTGTATGACCAGAGGGACCAGAACTAGTATGAGATGTTGTCTGAGGACTATTTGGACTAGCAGAGGCAGAAGATAAAGTATGAGTACGGAAAGGGCTATTGGGACTTTGTAAACCACTGACAAAAGAACTCCAATTTGGGAGAGGTAAACCAGTTTTAGATTTAAGCAAAACTTCAAAAGGATCAAGCTCCTTGAGCTGTTTCAAGTCCTCCTCCTCTAATAACAATTCAGAAGTAACAATTTCCCAAAACTCTTCTTTATCTTTTTGTGACACTAAAGATGAAGTATCAATGCCTCTCTTTTGTAAATCCAAAATGATACCAATAAGTTCTTCTTCATTTTCAGACCTCAACAAGACTTCTTGAATTTTATCATCAACAATTTTATCTTCAAGACTTCTAGAAAACTCAGGAAACAAAGACTTTGAAATATTTGAAGTACCTGGTATATCAGAAAATCTTTGTCTACTCCTTGAGATGATATTAGGATTATCCACAGGACTAGGTGGGTTTGGGTCAGGATTACTCCTTGTATATCTTCCTCTCGAAGCCACCTTTTTAAACTTTAAGAATTAATGGAGTCACCAAGGTAGAATGCAGCCTCGAAAACCTTTTTGAGCTCCTGCTACCTTCAGAAGTTCAATCTTAAAATTTCGGGAATGAGTAATCTTCAGGCTCCCGGCAGACGCACCAAAATGTTATCACAAAATCAAGCATTGGAAGGCTGCTGACCAGGTAGACTCTGTGTAACTGTTTCAAACCAGACTTTTGACTAAGGATTAGCCTCCCTAGCCTGAGAGGGCTCTCTCAAAAGGTTATTGATTTTGAATATTGATAAGATGGCTAACTCTTGTAAGGTAAATTTAACAAACATGCTGGCTGGACAGACATTACAAAGACTTCCATTGGGCTTATGGAGTTAATCATCCTTCAGTAAATTATAACACTACTCATTCATAGAAGTCAGGGCATGTAATGTTTAAATACTCAAAACACATCTCATAGAAACCTCAGCTTATAAATACACACAGGAAATCAGAGCAACAAAGTGAATTCTGAGTGATTGTGTAACTATACAACTGTAAAAACATAAAGGATAAAACAAAACCACATATCTTGAGCATTTGAAACACTGTATGAATCCTGAGAAGAAAAGCAGTCACTTGTATTACTGAAAATGAGTTTGTACACAAGCCAAAATAACACTCTGTTTTCTCAAATATCCAACCCTCATTACATAAAAGTTTCAACTATATATAGAAACATAACTTTAACTACTTTGAGCTTCCTCCTCCAGCATGAGGGGAGCTCGATGACTGCCACTAATTAACCCTATCCACTATTGAACTAACTCATTAAATACAATAAGTGCTAAACTGGAGTTTAAAGAGTCCTAATTTATCTATAACTCTAATTCTATCCTCCTCGTAGAATGATTCTTTCTTGTTCTCTGACACCTGTCTCCTTTTAGTTTGGCCGAGATGGTTGAGAAAAGGATTCAATGTCCCACACTAGCTTTGGATGCTGAATGCTTTGATGGTTCAGTAATGTTAGGAGAAAACCCCTGTTTTTCCGATTCCAGTCTTCCACCACTTATTCGAAAATGCAGCAACCTGTCTCCAGCTCTTTAATAGCCCAAGAATATAGAGCATCACCCTGTTCCTGATGTGCTGGAGGCTTCTTTGATGAACAGGTGTGCCAACCACAACTCCCCGTATGCAGCTCCTTCCAAACCCTAATGACCGATAATAAAGTGCCTTTACAAGCAAAACTTTAACTTCAACCAAAACATTACACTTTTACAAAGGTACACCTGTTATCATTTGAATGGCTATGCTATCTTCATTTGGTCTCCTAAATGTCCCTCAGATGTTTCCTTTGAAAATTTCTGATTATCCCATCGAACTGTTTGCCTGTATTAAAAACAGCACCTACAGTAGTTTCGCAGTTTCGTAGCGCGCTACGAAACTGCGAAACTGTTTAAACAGTTTATCTTTTCCTTGAGATTTTCACTGCTCGGACCTTTAAATTTTTAAACCTTCTTTACATGTGGCAGAGATCTATATGTCCTCAAAATAATGAAACTAAGCAAAATTTTACAAAACATAGAACAACACCTTTCTCAACATCAGTTAGCAGCTTTTTGACCTAGCTGTGCCTTTAAGTCTGCAACCTCCTTCCTTAAAGCTTTGTTTTCAGCTCTTAAATGCATGTTTATTTTTCTAATGGATTTGGCCTGTTTGAGAGCTGGAACAGTCCATGTGTAAACATCAGCTACTGAATCCACCTGGCTTACTTGGTTTTTACTTCCTCTCAAAACAGCTTTTCGATAATTTGCATACCTGACTGTAGACTCCCTAATAGCACTCCCCACCTTGGCAATTTCATTTTTTGCTGCCTCCAACTGGTTCTTTATAGCTATAATGTTGCCTCCTTGGGAAATAATGACTGTTATATTCTTGTCTTTTTGCTTAATTTTCTCTGCCTCTTCTGTTCTGGACAATTCCTCTGCTACCTCTGTTCTGGGCAATTTTTCAACTTCCTCTGCTCTAGGCAGTTTCTCAGCTTCCCTTACTTGTTTTCTTGTAACAGGTCTTCTTGGTTTGAAGATAAATTCATCACCGGATTCATCAAACCTCAGTCTTTTTGAAGCTTTAGTTTCGGACGGAAGTGATGACTCATCAACAGACTTGACCCTTTGAGGAATATACGCTGCAAAACGCACGAATCTGCGATTTCGTAGCGCAGTTAGTTATGAATTGGCATAATGCGCTGTGAAACGGCTTGATGCTGACGTGCTACAAAATGGCTAAAAAATGATTACGCTGCAAAACTGACCAATGAGACTGCGCTGCGAAATTACGGAAAGGATCGGTGACATGAATAAGACAAGACATGGCTTTAACAATCATGATGGAGGATGACCGATAGGATTAGAGAATGATTTACATCAAACACCTTTAAAACTTCAACCCTAAGTAAGAAACATAGGACAAAAACCATTTGACACCAACTTTTTGACATTTAACTTGGACAAAGGATTATATACATATGTTTATAGTTCTAAGTGATAACAGGGACTATAATATGATCACAAATTTAGAGGAGAAGCTTGGAGGCAGGAACAAGCTAGAGCAGGAAAACACCCACTTCAAAAACTTTATTCAGAATGCATCCTTGATAGACTTACAGTTTTGCAATGGCACTTTTACGTGGAGCAACCATAGAACAGGCCCTCATCAAATAGCCTCCAAGTTGGATCGCTTTCTCATATCAGATAATTCGATCCACTTAGGGGGGGATTTCTCGGTGGCCATTCTACCTCACTCTGGCTCTGATCATTGGCCGATTGCCCTACAATGGCAATGCCCAGGCAATAAAACGCGAAGACCTTTCCATTTTGAGGAGTTTTGGTTCACTCATCCCTCTCTCAGAGACTTCGTCAACTCCACATGGACCTCCTTCCACCCGCAAGACGGCTCCAAAATGTTTTAGTTTCAACAGAAACTAAAACATCTAAAGCTCTGCCTCAAGAGATGGAACAGAGAGATCTTTGGAAACATATTCAAGGAGCAAATGATCTTCAAAAAGCACTGGAGGAACTGCAAAGAGAAATTAGCACATGCGGGCATACCGAGCGTACACTCGCACAGGAACAGAGCATCCACATTCAGCTAGAAGAAAGAAGAAGGCAGGAGGAGATATACTAGAAACAAAAATCAAGAATCAGATGGCTCAAAGAGGGAGAAAGAAATACAAAATTTTTTCACAGAACAACAGTGCAACGCAGAATGGGCAACAATATCCCATACATTCAAAAACCAGGAGGAGAAAAGGTGGAGCAACATGAGGAAATCGAAAAGACTCTCCTCGAACACTTCAAGCAGGTCCACCACGAACCTGACATCAACAAGAATCCGAAAATTGAAAGAATTACCCGCAATATACCAAAATTAGTCACTGAAGAGCATAATGAGCTCCTCCTAAGCCCAATTCAAATGCAGGAAGTAGACAATGCAATGACTCAGCTCAAAGATGGAAAAGCTCCCAGCTCGGATGGCTTTACCACTACTTTCTTTCACAGGTTCTGGGATTTGATTAAGATGGAAGTCTGGGAGGTGGTGGAGGAGTCGAGAGTTGCTCATTGGCTGCTCCCCTCGCTCAACACCACCTTCATTGCCCTGATTCCAAAAGAAGAGGATGCGCTCAAACCGAACAAATTCTGGCCCATAGCACTATGCAATGTTATATACAAGGTCATTTCTAAAGTCATTGCAAACAGGCTAAAGCCCCTCCTACCATTTCTCATCTCGCCGGAACAATCAGGTTACGTGGAAGGCAGACAAATTTTAGACGAAATCATCCACACACATGAGATTGCACATACTCTCAAGCACTCAAAGCAGGCAGGTATGCTCCTTAAACTGGATCTTTCCAAGGCTTTTGACAAACTCAGCTGGAATTATATTCAGCAAATGTTATATGCTTTTGGTTTTAGCCCCACTTGGGTTCACTGGGTTATGAGCCTTATCTCCTCTTCTAGCTTCTCCATCCTAGTAAATGGGATCCCCTCTCGCCCTTTCTATCCCTCCCGAGGTATAAGGCAAGGTGACCCACTCTCCCCCTTCCTCTTTGTTCTGATGGCTGAGGGACTGGGTCGTCACATTAAGAATGCTCTCCTCATGCACCAGCTTAAGGGTATCTCCATTCACCACCTGCCAGCTACCTCCCATCAGCAATTTGTTGATGACACGATGCTGTTTGGGTACCCATCTGTTCAAGAAGCCTCAATTTTTAAAGCTGTCCTCTCTGATTTCACAGAAGACTCAGGGACCAATATCAACTGCTCCAAATCGCAGATTTTCTTCTTCAACACTCCCCCAGTAGTCAAGTCGGCCATAGTCCGTATCCTGGGATTCCCTATGGCCACACTCCCCTCAAAGTATCTTGGAGCTCCACTCACTACCTCAGCCATCACTCACTCCTCTTGGCGCAAATTAATTGAAAAGCTGAAATCTCGGCTCAATCAATGGACTCACAGAACCCTGAACCTTGTCAGCCGGGCGGTTCTTATCAAAGCTGTCCTTCAAGCTATTCCGTTGTACCTTTTTTCCATCTTGGCAGCGCCTAAATGGGTCCTAAAAAGACTAAGGAAAATTCAGAGAAATTTCCTTTGGGGGAGCAATGCAACCAATCGCAAGTGGGCTCTGGTAAAATGGAGCACAGTTTGCAAGCCAAAGGCAAAAGGAGGAATTGGAATAAGGGATCCGGAGCACAGCAATGCCATCATGGGAGCCAAGATCTGGTGGCAATGGCTCACCAATGCAGGCAAGCCGTGGGTCACTCTATGGACAGCCAAATATGCAAACCAGCGACCCCAGGAAGAGCTTATCAGACTGGAACCCTGTAACAAAGGTTCGTTAATTTGGAATGCAGCCAAGGAACATTATAAGATGATCCAGAAGCACAGCTTCTGGGAGGTAAGAAATGGTAATAATTCTAGATTCTGGATGGACGCATGGAATCAAATGCCCACCCTCAGCAATGCTCTGAACCAGCCTATACATCATATGGAGGAGGAAACACAGCTGGTCAAAATCAGGCACTTTTGGACCCAGGATCTGGAGAAAGGATTCAGAACCTGGAAACCAGGCAACCAAATCCTCTCAAATGATAATCGCCAATCATCCATAGCATTGGAAACGGAGCTCAGCAAAAGAAAAATCAGATGTGACGAAAGGGAAGATATCCTAAGATGGGGATATCTACCAAAGGGAGCGTTCACCACGTCTGAAGCTTATAAAATTATTTGCAATGACGCTGCACCCCAGGACCCGATCTGGGGACAAATATGGAACTCAGGCTCATGGCCCAAGATCTGTCATTTTCTTTGGATGGTAGGGCATCCGAGAATCCTAACTTGGGACAAACTCCGAAGAAGAAATTTCCACGGACCCTCCATATGCGTTAACTGCTGCGCTCATGAGGAAACGCTCCAACACTTGTTGGACTCTTGTCCTCTAGCCAACCAACTATGGGAGAAAGCAAGCTTTCGATGCCAAAAAAGATGCAGACTTGAAGATGAAATTACGAATTCCATACGACAATGGAAAAAGGACCCGTATAAGAGCAACATCCTCAACCATCTTTGGCGATTGATTCCTGGGCTATTCCTATGGAGTATATGGAAGGAGCGAAACAAGCGCATCTTCAAAAATCAACGCTCCTCCATTGACACAATCTGGCATCTGCTTTGCAAAAATATCCAAGAAACTCTGATGATAAGATCATGGAAGAAGGAGGACTGGCCTACCCTAGCCAATGAGAAAGCCATCATGGACAATTGGTAGCTCAAATGCACCAACGACACAAACCAGCAGATTCCCCCTGCAAATAGCAAGGACAAACAAGTTGAATGGAAGCCTTCGCCAAAGCACACCTTCAAACTCAACTTTGATGGTGCCTCAAAGGGGAATCCTGGGTTAGCAGGCTTTGGGGGAATAATCAGGAACCATGAAGGAACTCCCATGACTCTCTTTTATGGAAGCATCGGTTGGGACACCAACAACTCAGCTGAATTGGAAGGGTTATGGCAGGGTCTGCATCTCGCGGGGGAGCTAAACCTCTATCCTCTGGAGGTTGAAGGAGACTCCCAAATCCTCATCAATATGGCAAAAAAAATCCTAAATGGATCACAAGCCAAAAAAGTAGCAACCAGCTGGAGGTTAGAGGTGTGGAGCGATAAAAAGGGTCTTTTTCACCTAATTACCTTCACATTAATTATCAACCCAGGGACGACTTTTTATTTCAAGAGTGTACTCTGTTTGAGGCGGCTATTTACTCAAGAGTAATGTTTAGTAGTATAGCGTTCAGAGAACACAAGAGTAGACGGGTGCTAAACTATGACTAAATTACTTCAAAAGGATAAAATCACACAAGACAGCTTATCAGTCAAGGGTGCGGAAGCGATAACCCATCCCTCTAGAAACTGATGGAAAGGAAATTAGAGCATGGACCATAGGTCTGGGAGCTAAGCAGCGACTTGCTGAGGCTCACTACAGCCTTAGACCTTCTCTCACACCAAAGCAGCAAATGCAAGTAAATGGAACATCAGAAAGTAAATGGAACAGCAATTCAATAAACTAAATCATTCATTCAAACAACCATCAATTGAGGATACAGTAGCAATAACTCATTCCTCTGGATATTGATGCAATTGAAATCAAACACATAACATTAAATAACCAATTGGAAAGTGCAAAGAATTAAATCAATCGTATTACTACAACTCGATGAAAATGAAACAATTGTGCTAATTAAAAGAATGCTGAAAGCTAAGCTTAAATAATTGCAGAAAGTAAATAAATAACAACGCTAAGTATTAGAACTGAATAGCCAAACTTATATAACTGTAATGAACAGAAAATTGTTAAATTACTGGAGTGATCAGCGCAGCTTTGAAGATGAAATGAACAGCGCAACAACATGCTGACAAAAAGCAGGGAGCTCTGTTAAGAAGGAAATGAACAGCAACGCAATTTAAGTACAGTATATAAAACATATCAGTTCATTCAGTCTGGAAATACCAATCAATAAAATTACATGATTACGATAAGTAGAAATAAAATCAAACCATCACACAATAAAGATCATGAAATAATGGTATAAGAACGGCAAGTGAATCCACTGGGGTTGGGCCCGTAACCACCAGTGATCATTGTCGGTAGTGCTTCAAAAGACGCGAAGGAATAATAACTCTGCTTATATATTGATCATCAAATTGAACATCATTATATTGAGTGGTGCCTTCTCAGCAGTGAGAGTCTGCAAATAAAATTACAGTTCAACATAATACTCGTTCCATCTCTCCCCCTATCCTATCACTCTTGAATCTCTAATTCTACATCCTCAATTCCATCATTCGAATCCCAAAATTCCTTCTGAAGTCATCCTGAAGCCATCCTCTCTCTGATCTTTGTTTTCATTTAAATAGAGAAAGATCAGAGAGCAGTTACAACATAGATAAGTACAACATGATTTCTTTTACAAAATTGGGTTGATTCTAACCAGATGATCAACAAGAAAATATATTTCCTTTCATCTCTCAACAAAAGCAAGACGAATTTGGGTTTGCAGCTAAAGTTTGGAGGACGGCCGCAACTGCAAATCTGAGAAAATCGTGCTCAAAGAACCCTTTGTTTCTCCCTGTACAAGCCGAATTTGGGCAAACCGTTCTTTACCAAAGTTAACTGGGCTCGTTCTGGACAAAACCCATGTTCCGGATTTCTCAAATTCGTCTTCATTTGCTCAGAATATCAACCGCAAAACTATCACTCCTTAAACTAGCGAATTTCTGAGTTGGCAGATTTAAAAATCAAATCTTCAATCTGGAGGTTACTTTGGAGGCTAAAAATGGTGAATAATGTTATAACCAACTTATTAGAACTATCATTGATAAAATAATGCATAATCATCAATTTATTAGAAATAAAGGAGAATAAATAATATTCATCCATGAGAGCATAAATTATTTATAAAATGGATTTAAATGATAAATTATAATAGATGATATAATAGAGAAGAGTAAAAATGGATGAAATAAGTGTTACAAAGTGGTCGTATTCACGGCCCAACATACCTCCACACTCAATATGTTGCATGTCTTCATGCAACGAAAACTGAATATATTGCATGTCTTCATACAACCCAAAGACGAAAACCCATGTGTTAACCAAGCGATAAAAAATATGTTCATCTCAGCTCATGAAATGGATAGAACAAATGAATTCTTCCTTAATTAATGAATATTCACTTTTAGTAATCTTGATGAAGGCATAACAATTTTTACATTGACATTCAATTATATGTATATATGAAGTTGCAACAAAATATGATATAAGTAACAGCAAACTTCATTAACCATTTTCTCAAAAACTACAAACCAGCTTTTGTCGAAATTTGGCAAGTAATTTATAATATATAAATGCCTTTATGATCCAAAAATCGGACTGTTTTGATGCACGGATCATGAGATATAAACAAAATGGCTGTAGGTGAGAGTGCATGATTTCCAAAATTTTTATGAACCAATTTATCTTGAAATTATCTAGGTATGTGTATTTTAATAGTATGTTTGTGTTTCCTAGAGATCACAAGAATTGAGTTCATAGTTTTTAAAAATATTATGGAAATCAATTTCTACACTGAAATTGTATGCCTTAAATGAGAAAGAAAATAGAAAACATCCATCATGCGTAGCAATTCCTCCCCCTCTTTGAAAAATTAGCATGCCCTCATGCGATGCTAGAAAACAAATAGAGGTGGTAGCTATTATCTGTTGAATTCTATGCTTGGTGTAAAACAACATGGCATAAGGGAGGTGTTGAGAATGAATAAGAATAGCAATGGCTGATAAAGAATATGAATGGTGTGGTCATAAGAAAGAAATGAATAAAAAGAACACTCCCCCACACTCGAAAATGACATGCTGCTGAAAAAGGGGAAGTGGTAAAGATGTGGAATGAAGGATGACAAATAATGCTCAAAATGGATTTTCATTAGATTCTCCTAAATTTATAATAAATTAGAAAACTATGTAATTTTACCTCAAGTTTTACCTCCAAAAATGTGGAATGACATATAAATACTGGCAATTGTTGAAGCTAATGTAGGCAGAGTTGGTGCTAAAAGTGATGCAAAAGGTGGAATCCAGGGAAGCACATCATGTCTGAAGAATTGTTCACGTTCACGAGCCTCTATTGTGAAGTGCAATAGTGTGGTCATGCTACGAATAGAATTCTGCCCATACTTGTTGTTCTCCTGTAAACAAAGCACTATTTTGCATACAATGTTCTTGAATCCATAGTGTTAGCTTTGAATAGCAACAGATAAAATGCATGCAAAATTTCAATTAGAAAAACTTATGTATACATGCAATACTAATATGTTGTCAAATCAACAAGGTATGGCAAAGTGTAGTAATCATATCGCATGCAACCCCATAATGCATACATTCCCCCCTCCAATTGGAAAAAGGGTTCCATAACCATAAAGCATATGAGAGGGGTGGTGCGGACGGCAAGGCAATGGAATGAACAATATATCAGTAAGTGAAGCAGAGTACACTTATCAATGATAGGACGGTGAAAATTATGGTTATATTGAGAGCAAAGTGTGTAAAGATAGTTATGAATAAGAGATAGGACGCTTTGGATTGATGATAGTTTATACAAAACGAAAAAGGACAACAATGTGTTAAAAAGATGCTTTGCTGATAGTATTCTAGCTGAAAATGATGCGATTGATCATAAAACAATTTCTCATGCATAAAGGTTCAAAACAGGGAAAAAGTTAAGGAAATAACTTCTCTGATAAAAAGAAAAAATAAGAAAAGGGTATTATAATAATAATTGACGATAAGATATAACTTCAATACCATAAGCAGAGCCGCTGCTGCCAGCAGGCGTCCATAGCCTCGGCAAGGTTGCTTTTTAACCCATATGAGCCAGAATCCTCAATTTATAACTAGAGAGTTACAGTGCTGTTCTACAGAAGAGATCAGTGTGCTGGCGTGGTAACCAGATAATCACACTGCCATTCATTGGGATGTAGCAAAAGTGATCAGGCCGGCTCGTGATGAGACCTCCTGTTCCAAGGATAATTTGGCTATCCAATGGATCATAACCCTGGTGTGGTGGCCATAACGGGAATGTCACTCTGTTACAACCTTATGAACATGGTAGGCTGGCTCGTAATGAGACCCCCTATCCTCCATCTGCGAACAAAATTTTGTTGTTATTACATATTTTTATGATAAAATGAGGGAGGCTCAATACTCCTTAAGAGTAGGGATGGCGGAAGAAGTTGAAGATGTCAATAGAAAAAAATATACCCATAATCTCATTTATTACAGACAGAGAAGATTATAACCAGGGATGATGGAACCAGCATGGTATTAAGATGGTCAATCAATATCATGTTCAACAGAAAACAATGCAGTAAAGTGATATATAAATAATTGTGTCCCTTCTGAAAAGAATCTATCATCAAGGAGCTGTCCTATTAAAGATCATAACGTGAATGATATTAACTTGCTTCAATAGAATCCATAATTCTTGTCCTCATAAAAGTAGTGTACTTCATGCCATAAAAGAGAATCAGGAAAATGTGGTTGAGATGAACTATGAATAATCCCACAAGAGAAAGGAAGGGTTGCTCTCAAAAATACTCTCAAAGTGTTTCTTTTTTTGAAGGAACAACAAAAACACTCAAAAAGAAAGTGGTGTTCTGTGTAGGGAACAACAAAGAAAATGCATACCAAAAAAAAGCAAAAATACACACAAAAACGCGAAAATGCAAATGTCGTTCCTTTTGAAAGAGAAGAATCCATGCAAGCAAATAGTTGGGATGCCGTTTTCCTAAGATCATGAGTGCTTATCAAAAAAAATGGCCAAACTGCTGTTCTTTTTGAAAAAGGAACAACAAAAACACCAAGTGTTGTTCCTTTTGAAAAAGGAACAGCAAAAACACGCACTGCTGTTCCTTTTGAAAAAGGAACAGCAAAAACTCAAACTGTTGTTCCTTTTGAAAAAGGAACAGCAAAAACACGAACTGCTGTTCCTTTTGAAAAAGGAACAGCGAAAACTCAAACTGCTGTTCCTTTTGAAAAAGGAACAGCAAAAAACACGCACTGCTGTTCCTTTTGAAAAAAGGAACAGCAAAAACTCAAACTGTTGTTCCTTTTGAAAAATGAACAGCAAAAACACGAACTGCTGTTCCTTTTGAAAAAGAACAGCAAAAACTCAAACTGCTATTCCTTTTGAAAAAGGAACAGCAAAAAACACGCACTGCTGTTCCTTTTGAAAAAAAGAACAGCAAAAACTCAAACTGCTATTCCTTTTGAAAAAGGGACAGCAAAAACACGAACTGCTGTTCCTTTTGAAAAAGGAACAGCAAAAACTCAAACTGCTGTTCCTTTTGAAAAAGGAACAGCAAAAACACGCACTGCTGTTCCTTTTGAAAAAGGAACAGCAAAAACACGAACTGTTGTTCCTTTTGAAAAAGGAACAGCAAAAACACGAACTGCTGTTCCTTTTGAAAAAGGAACAGCAAAAACACGCACTGCTGTTAACAGCAAAAACTCAAACTGTTGTTCCTTTTGAAAAAGGAACAGCAAAAACACGAACTGCTGTTCCTTTTGAAAAAGGAACAGCAAAAACACGCACTGTTGTTCCTTTTGAAAAAGGAACAACAAAAACTCAAACTGCTGTTCCTTTTGAAAAAGGAACAGCAAAAACACGCACTGTTGTTCCTTTTTAAAAAAAGGAACAGCAAAAACACACCAAATGCTGTTACTTTTGAAAAAGGAACAGCAAAAACACACCCAACGTGAAAGTGCAAAAGTGTTGTTCCATTTCGAAAAGGAACAGCAGTTGTTCCATTTCGAAAAGGAACAGCAAAATGAACTGTGAAAAAGGAACAACAAAATGAATGGCTGAACCAAAAAGTGCTATACCTTTAGAAAATAAATAACAAAACGAAAATAATGTCCCTTTGAAAAAGGAACAGCAGGAACGACAAAAATGCACACAAGTGCTGTCCCTTCAGAAAAGGAACAGCAAAATATACAACCATAAAATGCAAACACGCAAAGAATGAATTAGTTGTTCACTGCATTGATGCTGAGGATGAGTTGCACTTTGAATGAAGCAACACCTGAAACACAAAATATAAGAGAAATTAGAAAAGAAACAACAAAAAGCAGTATGTAAATAAATAAATTGAGTTGCAACAGCTATGATGTTATGTCAAAAAAAATGATCTATTCGGAAAATGTTTTGGCAGCAAAAACATGACATGAGTCTTCAAATGGAAATCAATTCTTTATTTGTTCTATTATGAATCTGTTGGGTAATGATTTGGATAAAATTCCTTTGTTTTATAAAAACTTCTTTGAAAAATCACTTGTCCATAAATTGACCTTCTTTATTTTCCCAGGACCTGCAAAAAACGAGTATCTACCTACAATAAAACATTAAATCATGGATAAAGAGAGGTGATCGGGCTCCCCTAATCCAAGATTTATGCAAAAAACAACAAGTAGTTATTCTGTATAACAAATCCATAGAGAAAAGAACAAAGTAAAATTTATTTGTTAACTGCGGGAGAGCAGTGGTCGACCATACTAACCAGCAGTGTTTTAATCACAACTTCTTTGTTTTTCGTCAAAATTGAGTGATTCCAAAGGCAAATGAGAGCTAATTCAAAGGTGTATCTCCAATAGAAACAGGTTTTAAAAACTCAATGATATGATATGTCAAATTTGTTTAGAACAACCTGCATAATAGAGTCATTTTCGATTACCCGGCTTAGACCAACAGTTGATATTTCAAGCGTAACTTTTTCGTTTGATGTCGGATTCGAATGATTCAAATTGGAAATGAAAGTAGATTCATTTATTTATCTCTAATAGAAACAGGTTTTGAAGAGAAGAAGAATTGATAGGTCAAACACTGTAAGGAACAACCGGAAAAACATAGTTTTAAGGGTGCTGATTTACGATAGACAGTCAGTATTTTGATCATAACTTCCCCATATGATATCGAAAATGAGTGATTCCAATTGCATTGTAAACTAGATTCATGGGGGAATATACCATAGAAACATGTTTTAAAAATTCATTCATTTAGGCCTCCAAAAACTGACTGTCCCAACTCTGTTCCTGAGCTGCCCGCTAGACATCCGGTCAATGTTTTGGCTCTAACGTTTACGTTTCAAATCCAAATTGAGTGATTCAAATTGGGTTAGAAAGTAGACATCAAGGGCTACTTAGGGTAGAAACAGGTTTTAAAAATATTCACTTTTGGTCCCTCAAAACGTGACTGTCCCAACTCTGTTCTTGAGCTGCCCGCTAGACACCCTGTCAATGTTTTGGTTCTAACTTTTTCGTTTCAAATCCAAATTGAGTGATTCAAATTGGGTTAGAAAGTAGACATAAAGGGCTACCTAGAGTAGAAATAAGTTTTAAAAATATTCACTTTTGGTCCCTCAAAACATGACTGTCCCGACTGTTTTTCCAGAAAGTTTATCGAGCTCGCAAGCCAAAAAATGAAATTCAAGCATTTTTTCAAATTGGTGATAAAAATGAAAATGAGTATTTGTAGAACTTATTATTTCCATTGTAAATCATCTACATATACAAATTATTAAAAAAAATTATCACCGATGTTGATTTCGATAGCATGTTGCAACAAAAACAATAGTTTTACAAAAGAACAAAATGCACTTATTTATGTCCTTATTTTATTTTATTTTATTTTTATTCTTTCTTTTTTTTCACTAACCTACTTTGATTGAAGGATGAATATGACTACATATATGAGTACTTCCAGTGAAGCCATTTTCGAAATACGGCTTCACGTATGCACATACCCAAATTTGAAAAATACATGTTAATGGATATTAGGGTATGAGAAGCCAACTTCCCTTCAAAAAATGGTATAAAAAATTGTTGAAGCATGGAGTGATGTTGCAAACAAATGATGGAGTGAAACCAATCTTCAATGTATCCTTTATTTTCTTGATTCCGCATAGCCATCATATCATGAAGTTCTTGAGCTTTTAAAATAGTTTGTTGATGCATAGTAAAAGAAACTTCATTTTCTTCCATAGCTTCTACAATTTTTGCATTTGAAACATTCTGAATCTCATTGTAGGTTTTATCTAATAACACATGTGAGATAGAATGGGTGGGAAGGGTGGGTAAATTTGCCAGCTCAACATTGTAAGCATGGTGTACTGGTTTATTATGGTGAGGGTGTGGAATTAGTTGAGCAGGAAAATGTGTATGGAATGGAGCATTTTGATGATGTGGCTGATTGGGTTGTGTGAATGGTTTTGATGGGCAAGCAAGGTGTTGTGAAAGAGCTGGTGGAGAATATGGAGAATGTGCTTGTGCTACAAGATGAGGGAGAGTAGTCATGCCATCATAAGATGAACCATGCCCAACTTGTAAACAAGATAGGTGGTTATATTGAAATTGACATGGCTGCCCTAACACATTAGCATTCCATAATGGATTATGCAAGTATGACAATGGAGAAAAAGTGTTTTGAACCATACCTGTAGGCCATGATTTCCATGGTTTTGACCTTGTTGCAGCTTCCTTACCTCTTTGATATGCTACTTCCATCCTAGATAAGGAAGAGTGAGTATCTATGAGATGCTCCTTTTGGTCATGAGAACAAAACATTTCATCAAATTCTTCATTTTTATGAACCTGCAAAACATCCAATTTTTCATTTAGAGAGCTAATAAAATCAACTTTAAAATGTTCAAATAACACATTGATTTCAGCTCTTATGTCTCCTGTTCTTGTAGCAGATTTGGAAAACAAAGAAAAAACATCTCTAGGATTCTTACCAGCCTTGGAGATTCCTCTTGAATACCTTATGCACAACTCACAAACATCATCATATGATAACTGAAAAACATCACCTTTTCCTATCAGATTTAAAAGTTCTAAAAATTCATCTTTGATTCCTTTAAGAAGGAGTGTTTTTAAGATCTCTTTTTCCAAATGCTTATGCTTTGATTTTTGAAGGTTATAATGAAATCGATCTAGATAGTCCTCCAAACTTTCATCTTCCCCTTGTATCATATAGAAAATATCTTCATTGGCTTTGCAATAATCTTGGTACTTCTTCAAGAATATGTTCTTCATGTCCTCCCATGATTGGATGCAATTCCCACCTAGGCTCATGAACCATCGAAGAGTTGCTCCTTTTAGAGTAAGAGGAAACACTTTCAATCTTTGATCATTAGTACAATAATCATATCCTCTACAAAGTATTTCAAACTCAAACATAAATGCATGTGGATCTTCATTTGCTAAACCATGAAAATTTGGTAAAGATGGGGGAATTATGTGCATTTGTGTCACTCCTAGATCTTTGATAGGAAATTCAAAAGTAGAAACGTGAGCCATTTCTTACCATAATAGAAGATGTTCTTCATGTGTTTCTTCGAGGCTCCTTCTTCAATTGTTCCTGTCAATTAGTTAGTGAAATGGGTGGTGCTTACATCACCACTTAAGTGAAATCATGTGATTCATTTTTTTTTTTAAATTTCTATTTTTCCTAATAATTCACACAAAAATTCAAACATCTATTTCTACTCTAGGTTCTTTAAAAGTCCTGCTGGAAAGCGGACGGGGGAGCAAGGCTTTTACATGTTCCGTACGCAGGTTTTTACCTTCCGTTTTTAAGATCCAACTCTTTCCTAGTAGGCACTCATCAGATTCACACTACTCTTTAGAAATGGCTACACTCTCCCCGGCAACGGCGCCAAAATGTGGAGCGATAAAAAGGGTCTTTTTCACCTAATTACCTTCACATTAATTATCAACCCAGGGACGACTTTTTATTTCAAGAGTGTACTCTGTCTGAGGCGGCTATTTACTCAAGAGTAATGTTTAGTAGTATAGCATTCAGAGAACACAAGAGTAGACGGGTGCTAAACTATGACTAAATTACTTCAAAAGGATAAAATCACACAAGACAGCTTATCAGTCAAGGGTGCGGAAGCGATAACCCATCCCTCTAGAAACTGATGGAAAGGAAATTAGAGCATGGACCATAGGTCTGGGAGCTAAGAAGCGACTTGCTGAGGCTCACTACAGCCTTAGACCTTCTCTCACACCAAAGCAGCAAATGCAAGTAAATGGAACATCAGAAAGTAAATGGAACAGCAATCCAATAAACTAAATCATTCATTCAAACAACCATCAATTGAGGATACAGTAGCAATAACTTATTCCTCTGGATATTTATGCAATTGAAATCAAACACACAACATTAAATAACCAATTGGAAAGTGCAAAGAATTAAATCAATCGTATTACTACAACTCGATGAAAATGAAACAATTGTGCTAATTAAAAGAATGCTGAAAGGTAAGCTTAAATAATTGCAGAAAGTAAATAAATAACAACGCTAAGTATTAGAACTGAATAGCCAAACTTATATAACTGTAATGAATAGAAAATTGTTAAATTACTGGAGTGATCAGCGCAGCTTTGAAGATGAAATGAACAGCGCAACAACATGCTGACAAAAAGCAGGGAGCTCTGTTAAGAAGGAAATGAACAGCAACGCAATTTAAGTACAGTATATAAAACATATCAGTTCATTCAGTCTGGAAATACCAATCAGTAAAATTACATGATTACGATAAGTAGAAATAAAATCAAACCATCACACAATAAAGATCATGAAATAATGGTACAAGAACGGCAAGTGAATCCACTGGGGTTGGGCCCGTAACCACCAGCGATCACTGCCGGTAGTGCTTCAGAAGACGCGAAGGAATAATAACTCTGCTTATATATTGATCATCAAATTGAACAGCATTATATTGAGTGGTGCCTTCTCAGCAGTGAGAGTCTGCAAATAAAATTACAGTTCAACATAATACTCATTCCATCTCTCCCCCTATCCTATCACTCTTGAATCTCTAATTCTACATCCTCAATTCCATCATTCGAATCCCAAAAGTCCTTCTGAAGTCATCCTGAAGCCATCCTCTCTCTGATCTTTGTTTTCATTTAAATAGAGAAAGATCAGAGAGCAGTTACAACATAGATAAGTACAACATGATTTCTTTTACAAAATTGGATTGATTCTAACCAGATGATCAACAAGAAAATATATTTCCTTTCATCTCTCAACAAAAGCAAGACGAATTTGGGTTTGCAGCTAAAGTTTGGAGGACGGCCGCAACTGCAAATCTGAGAAAATCATGCTCAAAGAACCCTGCGTTTCTCCCTGTACAAGCCGAATTTGGGCAAACCATTCTTTGTTAAAGTTAATTGGGCTCGTTCTGGACAAAGCCCATGTTTCGGATTTCTCAAATTCGTCTTCATTTGCTCAGAATATCAACCGCAAAACTGTCACTCCTTAAACCAGCGAATTTCTGAGTTGGCAGATTTAAAAATCAAATCTTCAATCTGGAAGTTACTTTGGAGGCTAAAAATGGTGAATAATGTTATAACCAACTTATTAGAACTATCATTGATAAAATAATGCATAATCATCAATTTATTAGAAATAAAGGAGAATAAATAATATTCATCCATGAGAGCATAAATTATTTATAAAATGGATTTAAATGATAAATTATAATAGATGATATAATAGAGAAGAGTAAAAATGGATGAAATAAGTGTTACAAAGTGGTCGTATTCACGGCCCAACAAGAGGCACGTCTGGAGGAAATAGAACAGAAGCTTCAAAGCAACAGAGCTATCACCTTCACTCATACAAAGAGGGAGGGCAATAAGATAGCGGACTACATAGCCAATGTTGGAGTGGGAGGTAATCACTCTCTAATTACAGGACAACTGAATGACATATTAACGAATGAGGAAGCCCAAGAATGCTCTCAACTGGTCCAAATGGAGGAAACTCCCCCGGATGCGGGTGTTTAAAGCGATGGGACGGGAGTTGGAAGCTAGCCACATGCCGCTCCACGGGCATCACGTGGCACTCCATGCGAGAGGACGTCGAGTTCAATTCCGGTTTAATACAAAGGGACGGGGGATGGTAGCAGTGAATGCCCGGAGAGTGCACTCGATCCAGAGCATTGTTGCAGTAATGGCGGATGGGAATTCGAGGTGGGTAGGTGACGATGAAGGGCTTATATCCGGTTTGGAGCAGGGAATTTTGGTCGTGTTGCATTTGTCTGACCTCTCTGCCGTTGAAGCGGTCCATTCTCAGGCGGTTGGGTATACTACGGAGCTGGTTCTGGTAATCAACAGTCTGGTTCACTTGGCAGTTTGCAGGGAGTCTCATATCATTATGGTGAGACCCAGACAGAGGTTGCTGAGTCGTCGTGGTTCTTCTAGAGGCGGGGGTTCGAGCAGACCTGTGAGAGATGAAACGAGGCATTGCTGCCACTGTAATCTGGCAAGCGCCATTGGAGCCATTCCCCTGCACTCTGGCCAACATATGGATGCCGGAGCATCTAGCTCGGCCTCCTTGCCAGCCTTTGGCTCCACTATTTTCAACTTCACCAGCTCTAAGGCAAACCCGAGAATTAGTGCTCATGTTTCCATTCTGTTCATCGAGAACCCTCCTGAGGTGGATGATCCCATCGAAGCTCGAGAGCATGGGATACAGGACTACCATGGGGATGTAGAGCAGGCTCCGACAGCAGCGTTGGAGCAGGAAGAAAAGAGCCGGGCCAACGTCGAGGAAAATTCCAAGCATTCCCAGAATGTTCCTAATGCTACTACTGGGGAAGTGGAAGCGACCGCGCCTACTCATGCTGAGCCGGATTACTACGGCTAGTACCCAATTGTGGAAGAGCAACCGGATGAGCCGAGTGAATAATCACGCCGGCGCCCTTGCTCTACCAGGTCGCTCCAGACTCAGTTGCCGTCTCCTGGTTTGTTGTTGTTTCAGTTAATGTTTTTTTCTAGGATGTCAAAGCTGTTGGTCTTCTGTGTCAATGATGAAAGTACTTACTGGTTCCCCTGCGCGGGACGACTTGAACAGTTCCTTTTGTCTAAGACCCCTGCGCGGGCTTCCGTCTATGGACAGTATTGGAACTTCATGGAACCACCCCTGCGAGGGCTTGCTACAAGGGATTATGTCTGGGTCTTTGTCAGTCTAAGTTTTTGTCTATGTCTGGTGCCCCTCGCGAGCAAGAGCATTTTGGTCCTACCTGATGTAATTTTGCACTCTGTATATATTTAATAGATTAGCCTTGTTACCGAAAAAAAAACCAAGCACCTCAGGCACATGAAAGTGGTGTTAGAAGATCTACCAGGATATGTAGACCCCCTGAACGATACTCTCCTTCATTATATTATTTATTGTTCACTGATTCTGGTGAACTAGAATGTTATGAAGAAGTAGTGTAGGTAGAAACGAGGAAGAAGTGGGAGCAAGCCATGAAAGAAGAGATGGAATCCTTAGCTGTTATAGTCCAACCCTAACCCCCTTATTTATGTAATATGGTTGAGTCATAGTTATAGTTAGTTAAAGAGTCAATAAAGCCCATATTAATAATTGTAAGTGGTTGACTCGCATTCAATGAAGGGACCACAGTTAGTTGCAAATGGGCCATGGTATTAGATAGATGGTATTAATAAGAACCATGGTACTGACCCATGGTATTGCATGTATGAATCATATATAAAGGATAGAGAATCCCCTCGAGGAGCATCGTATCTTATTTTGTAATTGAGCCCAGCTGTATTGGAGGCTGCCCACTCGAAGAGGCAAGTGAACATTGCTTTCCTTTCTGAATAATAAAATGCATGCTGTTATTTCCTATTGTTCTATGTTCTAGGTATATTTCTTTTCATATTTGGTATTCTGGTATCTTCTCGTAGGTCAAGAGCATAACAAGTGGTATCTGAGAACTTTCTAGGGCCAGTGGGATCTCCATTTTTAGCAGAATTGTTTTTGGCTAGAGACATGTTCCGGCGTCTTTAAGCCACGGGATTTGTCGTTGAGCGCATAAACTTGCGGATTTGGGGAGGTATGCACGTAGGAAATACAAGAGGTGGTCAGACTTGTTGGACTCCCTTGTAACCCCTGTGGGTACCCCTTCGAGTAGTAGCACCTTAGACAGAACCACGCACGGACTATCTTCCAAGTACCCTCTGGGTATATCGGAAGCCCCCTAGGCTCTCTTGAAACCTTGCCATAGATAAATCGTCAGCCATCTTGCTGCTATAGTACACCGAGAATAGAACTTGGGGAGATTACTCGTGTGTATGATAGGGTAGTCGGGTTGTATGCCTAAGGATACAGTTGATCCTCCTTGGTTAGTGCCCTGAAAGATTGGGCCGAGTACTACTGTCGGACCCTTATGTATATTGCGATCTGTAGCACCTGACACTCCTTGAGACCATAGTTCCCTTGTCTCTCTCTCGATCACACATCATCTTTGCCAAATCTATTATATCTGCCAATCAAATCTATCAGATCTGCCATTCAGATCTAGTAGTTTGGGTTCTGTAACAGTCACAACAATCAGATCCACCATTCAGATCTAGCAACAGGGGTTCAATCACTTCCACATTTCTACTCATACTCTGCATTTGAGGGTTTCATTGATAGATCTGACTATTTTTGTGGTTCCTATACCTGGGCGTGATTCTCATAGGACATTGGGTAGAATTAACTTTTCTGGAAATCGGCTATTGTAGTATTCCTAAGCAAGGAATACTTAGCCCATAAGAATCAGGTCGACGGGCTGAGCAAGGTGGTACCATTCACTTGTCAGCGTCAAAATCTTGGGTGGTCCCAATTTTTTTTTTTTTTCACAGTAACGAAAAGTGCACTAGATCTGTGCATGGTACAAACCAGAGCTCAAGCTATGGCCAATGAAAAGATAGACACCCTTGAAGAAAAGTTGGAGGCATTAATCAAGTAGATCCAGACCTTACATGAAATAATCACAAAGGGCAAATCAGGGGAACAATCAGAGGCATATGATTTTAATGAAAACCTTGAGGGCAAGTCTAGCCATTCTCTTCACTTCTATGGAAAACACAAATAGTCCCAGCCTCAACCACCCAAGCTGGACATGTATAAATTTGATGGCTCTCATCTGGCCACATGGCTAGCACAAATGGAGCAATATTTCACATTGAATCACATCAGAGATGATGCGACTAAGTTATGTGTGGCAAGCCTGTACTTGGACCAAGAAATATGGAAATCATGGAAGTGGCATCAACGCTACTATGAAAGGCCAGTGACTTGGCATATATTCTCAAAAGCCCTTTCTGATCGGTTTGACCATGAATCTAACTTTTTGGGTCATCTTACAAAGCTCCAACAAACAGGCACAGTGAAAGAATATATTAAAGCCTTTGAAGCATTAACCTTCTATAGAGGAGGTTTAGGAGATGAATTATACTTGGAATGTTTTTTCAGTGGTCTCAAAGATGCCATACAAGCCCACGTCCAACTGAAACACCCAATCTCATTGTTGGCAGCTTGCATGATAGCTCGTGAAGTAGAACGCGTGTTAGCGGCCCAGTCAACTCGTCCAAATTTCATAGCCAAGGGTCACCCCACCCTGGCTCCGAGCACTACCCAAACACTTAAGGTTCAAAAGGTGTCACCAGCGGAAATGGTGGAAAGAAGAAAGCAAGGATTGTGTTACTACTGTGATGAGAAATACTCCCCGGGGCATAAATGCAAGGAACCCATATTCTTTCAAATTGATGCTACTGATCACAGTTCATATGAGGAAGCCCCGCCATTTGAGGGACCAAAGGAGGAAGATGACGACAACCAGCGGGACAATGAGCTCCCAGCTACACCTGAAGAACCAGTTATCTCGCTTCATGCTTTGGCAGCAATTTCTTCTCCCAAAACTCTCAAAATCAGAGGTTTTATCAAGCATCACCCTGTAGTAGTCTTGATTGATAGTGGCAGTACGCATAACTTTATCCATCACAGAGTCGATGTAGCAGTGCATTGTTTCATCAGAGCAGTCTCTAATTTCTAGGTCCAGATTGCTGATGGGGGGACAATGAAGTGTGAAGGCCGCTCTGAAAATGCCAAACTTCAAATGGGGGATTATCACCTAAAGACCCACATGTTTGCCATCAACATGGGTGGGTGTGACATTGTGTTGGGTGCTAAATGGCTCCGCACACTCAGCCCAATCACAATGGACTTCTAGGAGTTATATATGAGCTTTAAGTTGAATAACCACACACATACCCTCCGCGGACTCCAGGCAGGTGCTCCCTCTATCATCAGCTCACATAGGATGGAAAAATTGTTAAAAAGGGGCCACCATGGAGTTATAGCCCAATTTAATGCCATCCAGGCCTTCGAACCCACTTCTCTTCATATTCTTCCTGAGAAACAATAGGTCTTAAACAACCATCTGCTGGTCTTTGACAAGCCTCATGAGCTTCCAGCCTCTAGAGGGGAACATGATCATAACATTACTTTGGTCTTAGGGGCACAACCACCAAACGTGCCCCATATAGATATGCTTTCGCCCAAAAGAATGAAAATGAAAAAATCATCAAGGAACTCCTGGAAGCAAGTGTCATTCGTCTTAGCATTAGTACTTATTCATTGCTTGTGATCATGGTGCTCAAGAAAGATGGGGAATGGTGTATGTGTTGATCTGAAAATGGGGCTCTTAGGCTTCTTGTCTAACTTACAAGAACCTCTCCCACTTCCAAAGCTTGAATATTCCCAAGTCTTTAATGATTAACCAATGTGGAATTAAGAAATGCTTGAAATTATAGGTGTATGCTTGTAATTGTTTTTAATTGATTATGCCTTGGATTTTGTTGTTGTGTTGTGAGTTTAGGTGCTTAAACTGATACATAAATATACGTAACAGTAAATAAAGTAGTAGAGATAATGCAACAATAAAGTAGACACATGAACAACAATTTTAATTTGGAGTTCACCCACAACTCTTGGGCTACATCTCTGTGAGCTCTAGTTAATTCAACTAGGCTCTCTAGGATTATGGTATTAGTCTTTTTAACAAGCTCTTGGCCCAACTCCTACTGTTTTACACAAAAACAGTGGGTTCAGACACCATTTAATCCCCTCTGGCTCTTGAAGCTCTAACTCTTGGCTCTGGATTTTGGCTCTGGATTTTGGCTCTTGGTTCTGGCTCTTGGCTCTGATTCTGACTCTTTGGCTCTAGCTCTCAGCTCTTTGGCTCTTCGGCTCTAGCTTCTTTTTTCCTTCTGTAACCTTCAACTCTCTAGGTTTTCACTTGAACTTCAAGTGATCCCAAAGGCTCCCTCAGCTACTCTTTTTCTTTTGCACTGCCTCCTTGGCTTCTACGCTGCCTCTTTGGCTTCTATACTGCCTCTTTGGCTTCTACTTTAGCAGTAGAACCCCAACAGCAACCTTCAACAACAACAACAACTTGGCCACCATCAACAACTCAGCAGCACTCATGGCTTAAAAGCCAAATCAATTATATCTATTAGTTTTCCCTTTTGGGCTCTCTGTCTTCCTGCCACAGTCCGTTCAAATCCCATCTCTGAGTGTTAGCAATCATTGCTAAATGCCCTCAGGGATGAATGCCACCTATTTGGTAATGGAAGGGACTATCGGCGCTTGAAATCCTTCTGAAATAGTTGTTCTCTATTTACACAGAGAACGCTGTAAAAACACGGGAAAATCCGCAGAAACATTGTTCCCCAGACTTGAAACATTCATAACTGTGCTTTATAGCACCATCAGGTCCACCTGGGAATCGCCATTGCAAAAACCCCGCTTGTCGGACTTGAAATATTATATAGAGGCATTTCGGAACCCTTTTGGGTCCGTAATATCGCATCGGGCTTAACTCCTTTGTATTTTGTTTAATCAACGAAAAACGAAAATACAAAGAAAATCATCGTTGATGGATCTCAAAAGGTATTGAACCTGGTTTATATTGTCGTCGGGTCCGGCCAGTCGCATCACACACACACACACACACACACACACACACACACACACACATATATATATATATATATATATGTATGTATGTATCTATATATATATATATATATATATATATATATATATATATATATCTGTATATATATATATATATATATATATAGATATAGATATATATATATGTATATATATAGATATATGTATATATATATATATATGTATATATATATATATATATATATATATATATATATATATATATATATATATATATATATAACATTTTCCTTCTCCATTGTGTTCGCCGATTGCGATTCACCGATATCGGTGATTGTGGTATCGCATCGGCCCGGTCCCATCACGCTATGCCTTCGATTGTCCCTCGACTGCCTTCACCGATTACAATTGCCGATTGGATCTGGACCGTTGATCGGCCAGATCCGATGGCCCCTGTTCAACCATTGTTTAAGCCTCCGATAGCTCGATTTCATGGTTTTTCTTCATGTTTTCAGCCTCTAATAGTGTTATCCGCCTTCTCCATAACTTCTCCTTTTTTGGTGGTCTTGCCCTTTTGGGAGATTTGGAAGACTTAGAGGGTTTTTAGACCCATTATTCAAGGGATTTTGCATCTTTTTCCTTTGAAAAAGGGCAACTTCATTTTATGATAGCTTTCCCATCTGAAGTTCGTTTTCACCCATTTAAGTTGAACTGGATTCAGAATAGAGGGATCCATACAATGAGACTATTTCTGAGAGCAGCCTGTGATTTTCATTTTTCTCTAATTTACAAAGGATTTGTGCCATTTGGCACCTTTTACCTCTTGCGTGAAGCCTTTTAGACTTACAAGTTTATCTAGGATCCATTTTTGGATCACGCCTTCCCACTAAAAGAACTTTTGGTCTCCAAAAAACTGATATACTGATCTGAACAATAAATGAGAGTGACTCACCTCTTCTTTCAGCCTCCCTACACTTGCCTTTGCATAGTGCCTCTGAACCAAAGTTTTTGACCACTTCCCTTCTCTGGATGGGCTGGTCTTCTTGGGAAGAACTGTCTTCCTCCTTGCCTTCCTGCAGAACTTCTACTGAAATGGTCATAGAAGGTAGTTTGAGCTTCTTTTCCTTGATCATTGATCCAAGGTGGCTCAACAAATGTGAAGTACATCTGCTCCACAAAAATTTCATTTGTACCTGTTTGACAAGCTGCCAACAACAACTGTTAACAACAACAGGCATACAGAAAACAACTGGATGGACTAAATGTTATAGACATTTTTGGGCACTGCAACCCCAATCATAAATGTCCATAAACCAAGGGCTCTTAAGTCCCTAAAAGTGTTGTTCCAACCTATAAAAGAACAAGGTCAACTGATTACATCTTCTCCCAGAAGTTCTCCATGAAAAACTGCTCAGAACTGGTCAAAACTGGACCATCTCACCTGCTCCATGGTCAAAGTGCACTGCATCCCACCTAAATACACACGGGAGGCGCGATGCATCTTGAAAAGCCCTTCTATGGGGTGCAATGGGTGAGAGTGGACAAATGGCAGGGTCAATCTACAAGGTGGAGGATCATGGAATCTTCCATAAACTTATCCTGTGACACTTGCCTCTCTGAATTCGCCTAGGGATGAGTAAGAGATCATCAATCTCAAAGTGGAATCAAGAACTATCAGAGAGAGGACACTAATCAAATCTCAAAAGCTGACTCACCCCCCTTGCAAACATCTATATATGGATTCCTCATCCCAGATATCCAGGGGCTGGAATTTTGTATCTCGTAAGGAAGTGCTGCTGGTTTCTTGGTGCATTATCATAGTGTTGGGTGATCTAAGCTTTTCATGAGGTGAAGAAGGGCTTTCTTGTTGAGAGGATGATGCTGGGTCAGAACAATTGGTTGTAATCCTCTTTGCTATTCTTGATTATTAATAAAGCTATTCAAGTTTTCCTCCACATTCTTGTATGATTGAAGATATATGCATTTGTGTGGTCAATATATATCTGTTCCTATATTTCTTATGATAATAGATCTATGTTCTTGGATAGTGTTATGTTGCTTTGATTCTACAGGTGCTCTTTGAAGCTGGGTAGACGAGGAAGCGAGTGGCAAAGATCTATCAGAAGGGAGAGGAATCAAGGAAGGAACCAAGCGCAAGACAGAGGTTGGTCTCCTTTATTCCCCTCTTATCTATTTCTCATAAAGGAAAACAAAAGTAGTTTTAGTTTGTTTGTTTCTAAGGTATCTACCAGCCTTAGTGGGACTAGTAACTTTGCATAGACACTAGATTTCTCAATAACAAAATGGAGACTCCACTGGGGAGCGAATAGATTGTTTGTTTATCTACATTTTTTTACTTTATAAACTTACAGACAGAGCCTGAAGTCAAGCTAGCTAGCCTTCAAACTGCATTTGCTATGCAAGTGCAAAGTAGACCAACGCTGCTTCAGTATATCTCCGGGTTTTGTTTATTAACTAAACAATCGATTTACAAGCTCTCTAATTGCCCTTGTGGTGGCTCTAGTAACCTCTTTAGATCTACCCCTGTGATTGATTTACTGATTACCACTTGCTCGGCCTAAATCCCTGAACTGAGCTACAAACTGTGACCTGGAACCTAGTTAAAGTCTCGTCCCTGGTCCATTGCACTATCTTTTCTTTGGATTCTAGATGCATCGCACTTCCCGAGTGTAGTAGGTGCGCTGCATCTATTTTTCCCTGTGTTACAGGTGCACTGATCAGACAAGGCCTCTTCTGCTCATAGATTTTGGTTTTTGTGTTCACTCTTTTCAGCTCTATTTAGGAGTTTTGCTGCCTGTAGTCAGTACACCTCTATTGAAACCCCCTTGCTTGCCATTATTCTACCTCCATTGTGCAAAGGACTGTAAATGTTTTTATGTATTTTGAGCCATTTTCAGTTCTCTTTTACAAATAAGTAGCGTAATTGAACTGTCGTTTCTTGATTTAAAAGTGTCGCAAGTGTCGTTTTCAGTCATAGAAGAGAATACGATTGTTCTTGATGGTCGATTACACTGTTACCCTTGTACTTGATTTTAATTAATAGTTTTTCAAGTGTCGAAAGCAAGTTTTCAATTCCAAATTGAAAAGTGTCGTCATTGTCTTCATTTTGTCTTGAAAAGAAACTTGTTAGTAATGTCGCTTTGAAAAATAATTCAGATTTGCGCTTGGCTTTCTTTTTATCATTCACACATTAAGAAGGCTGAAAACAAATACATGCATGTGCATTTGCATTTAGACTGTTTGTTGGTTTGATTTAGGACAGTGCATATAGTGTGTGCTCTCTGCTCTATGTTGAAAGAACATCATCTCTCTTTCCTTAGTAGCTAGAATTTTCATTGCAAAAATAAGATTAAACGATTGTTTATCATCTTAGATTGCATTTTAGAAATTGTACATCTACATCACGCGTGAACCTGAAAGGAAAATTTCTTAAGCAAGATCAACTGTAAAATAAATTTAATGAATATAAAAACGCTTTGGAACCTAATGCACAACATTTAGAAGTCTAGGCTAGAGATATATTCCGGCGTCGTAAAACCTGGTAACTATTGTTTTCATTGATGGTTGGGTTATTCCTCCACTTTGAGACGATAAGTGCTAGTACTGACTTGTGCTCCCACGTACCGTCAAGTATATATTGGGAGACCACAATAGGCTTTATCCTTTATCCATAGGAAGCCGTGTCTGCCGCCCTATCGATCACAATTCACTGAACACAGCATTCGGGAAGATTGACTGCCGTATCGTAAAAAGTATTCTGCAATTTTGCGATTGGTTTGGTAATCCCTCTGTCTAGATTTCCAGAGCAGTCTCTTTCGTTCCTTTTTAGACTCCTTAAAGGAAAAGGTCCATCTGAGCACTTGTCACTTCAAGCTCATTAAAAATCGAAGGCGACTAGAGTCATATTTTGTTTTTTCTCGACTCTTAAAAATTGAAAAAACAAGTTGTGTCAAAGCGTCTAAAATTCATTTAATTTGGAAACATATTTCCCCTTTATTTTTAGTTGATCGAGTAATCCGCAATCGTGGAAGAAAGTCAATTGAAACCCCATCATTCGCGGAGGCTTACGAGTCAACCGTCTTTGTCTCCAGAATCGAAACTGTTATAGACAAAGCGAACTCATTTAACCGGTTCCAAATCCCCTGATAAAGTTAGAACAAGTGTTCCAACACCTTCGGAGATTCCGGTTACTCCAAACATTTCTGGTATCCCTGCCTTTACAGAAGAAGTTCAGCAGCCACCAAAGGACAGTAGAACTGATCCTAGTGTGAAGGTAAACACTTGTATTACTGAACCAGCTCCATCTACAGCTGATTCAGAAGGTGTTATTCCCCAAACATCTATTGCTGCAGATTCTATACCTTCTTTGGCACCAGAAATATTTTACGGACCTGACGGTCTACCTCTTCCACCTGGTCTGATTGCTATAGAAGAGATTGTGGAGGATCCTCCATCTAGTACTCCATCGCAATTTGGAGTCAGGATCACCCTATATCCTTCTTCATTAGAAATTAGTCTACCGTTATCGGAAGCTCCTGTAGAATCGCTAGGCAATCTTTTGGATAGACTAGAAATGTCTAAACAATCGTTGACATCTAGGATTGTGTCATCCGACACAGCGACGACAGAACTTCCTGCTGTCACTCCAACAATGTTCGCCGGCATACCATCTATCCCAACTAGCTTTCAATCGCTAGAAGGGGCCCACTCAGGGGATATTCCGACAGTATGGTCCGTTCCTGTTTGTTCATCCGGAATTATATCCGGGAACTCTTATGTTGAGTCTCAGCAAATTGATCCTTCAGGGTGTCAATTTGGGCAGTCCGGTTCTCAAGGACAAATAATTCCTTTGAGTACCGGATTACCCCCGTATGGGGGGCAATATGCCCTTTCATTGTCTCCTCTGGGAGGACAACCATACGAGAGTTCACAACAAAATTCAGGTTACACTGGAATTACATCTAATGGTTGGGTACCAATACTGCCTCAACAACGAAGAATTGTATATTTGATGCAACAATGTTTACCTATGTCAAATATACCAACTACGCCGGCTATTGTGACGGTGTTGCAAGTACAAGCGTTGCCTGTTGTATGCCAACCTCAGGTTTCTCAGGTTGTAATGCAACAGCCTCTTGTCCCTGCGACTCAACCACAATCGCCAACTAGTGGAATGACACAGGCCCAAATGGGTACAATTACCCCTCATCTTGGTCAAACGGTCAATATTGGACAACAGAACATGGCTTCACAACCATGGCTGGTGCAATACCAACAACCGCAATTCCAACAAGTGTACCAAGGATCTGAGCAACAAATATTTGCAAATAATGGGCAGCCGTATATTCAAAACGGTCAAAATCAACCATTCTACAATGGTTATGCCCATCGACCTTACCAAAGTTACCAGCATCAAATGCATTATGCTGGTATGCAAAGACCAACTTCTGAGGCCATTCCATCCTATCCTGGGTATGCTTCGCCAAACCTGAATCAACAGTTACCCTTCGTGGCAACTTTAGAGTTACCAGATCTAAATCGGCTAACGAACGATCCAATTGCTTATGCCCCTTGGTGGCCGGCAATTCTGCATAAACTTTTGTCAGATATTCCTAAATTTAATGGAAATCCGGGTGAAGACCCGTCGAATCATGTGATGACATTTCATCTGTGGTGTTCATCAAACACCCTAAATGATGATTCGATTAGGCTTTGCCTTTTTCAAAGGATGTTAACTGGTCCGGCAACAAAGTGGTATATCGAGTTACCCAGAGCTTCGTTTGACAACTTCAGTGTCCTAGCCACAACCTTTTTAACCCATTTTCAGTTACCAATAATGTACGAAACAGGAACATAACTTCTTACCAATTTCAAGCAAACAACGGCCACTCACATATCCGACCATATTCATGAGTGGCGACGTCGTCGTAGAATGGTAAAAACGTATGTTCTTGATCAGCTTTTAGCTGAATGGTTTATTAAGTCATTATTACCTTCCATTATAGAAGATGTGCAAAAAGGAGGAGTCATCACTGAAGAGCAAGTTATTGCCCGTGTGCAATATTTAGACTTGATTTATACTCAGTCTGGCACGCTCTACGATAAAATCCCTGACGCTCCCAGACCGGAATTTTCCGTCCCTCCTCCTCCTAAATCGAACAATGACTCTCATGCTGGCGATGGCATGATTGGTACGACAGACATGAAATTGACAAAGGCTACATCTAAAAAGGCCTGTAAGATTTCCAGTCAAAATTCAAAAGAGGAACTTCTCGCCTCGGAAGTAAATGCCGTCTCGACTGATAAAGGCAAAGAAACCAAGCAACCAGGAGGCAAGAAGAAAAACAAAGGGAAGAAGAAGAAACAGGAGGAATCATCACTTGAAAATTCTTCTGCAAAACCTCCTGGAGATAGGAAACCAAAAAAGTCCATGCTTAATATGTGATGAGGATCATTGGACAAGAGATTGTCCATATAAAGCTGAGCTTAGAAAATTCTTCAAGAATTCAAAAACCTTGGTGGTATTGACTGATCCGTTTCCAAATCCAGGGACAAATCTGGTTGCTAGTGAAAATGCTTCCCTGTCCCAAGTGCTGATGTTGTCAGTTTCGAAACAGAAAAATGATGCTTTGATATCAACAAGGAATAAAGATTACGAGAATCCACAGCTGTCGAACAACAAGGATAAAGATCAACCTAGTAGTTTGACAACAACTTCGACAGAAGTTGCATCGCCCATCATTCCAGAGCTAACAATAAAACCGCCAAAGGGAGTAGTACACAAGTTGACATTTAATCCTCGTGCCAGAGCAGCACAACATTATAATATAGTGGAAGATTTAGCCCAATCGCGATCCGCTATGTCGACACTTGAAGTACTACAAAATTGCCCATCTCAAAAGCAGGCTTTATTATCAGCTATAGGTGGGATAGACACAAAGGATTCTAATCTTGTGTCCTTTAATCACAAAGGATATGATCCTCAGTTACCAGCTCAACTAGATTTCCTCATTCAGGTGAAAGCCCTCAACAAAACTGTTCATAGAACAATTATTGATGAGGGGGCATCTACATGTATTATGTCGATGAGTTGCTGGAAAACTTTAGGATCTCCAACCTTGTCACGGTCTTCGATGACATTAAAAGCATTTGACGGATGAACATATACCCCATATGGTATTCTAAGTAACTTGCAAGTTGAACTAGGGGGGAAAACAGTAGAAATAGATGTCGAAGTAATCGACGGAAACCTCGATTACAACATCCTACTGGGAAGACCATGGATATATGCTATGGCTGCGGTTGTGTCGACCTACTTTAGGAAGATTGCATTTCCTTTTCAAGGAGGAATTACAATCGTCGACCAACAAACATTTCTCCCCAATAGTTCCCAAGTTACGGGAAGCATTCCGATGATCCATGGAAGCCCCCATTCGCTTCAAAATATCGGAGTAGGCCTACTAAAAGACCCTATATTAATGGGGACTTTTTCCCTCCCGCCTCCAATCAATCTGGCGGAAGTGGCGACGGTAGGAACCTGCAATATGATATCTTCGATTCAAAAGATCTCAGAAAATGATATTAACATGGATCATCTGCAGGTATTGCCTCCAAGCCCAATAGAAATATTGTAGCAATCAATGTTTTTGGCATGGGAGGCAGACCCAAATCAACGCTCATCAAGCGTTTGGATAGATAGGTCTAAGGAATATGGCACCCCTTTAGATCCTTGGTCGCAAGTGCATTACACCAACGAAGGAATTGTTCAGTCAATGATAATTGAAGGGGCGCCATGGGAAGATTACCACCATCGTTCCTGTGGAGCTCTGCAAAGGTATGTTTTTGACCAACAATTTAGTGACTTTTCGGTAGCAATTGTAACCCTTTCGGCATAATGAATTTAAAGAGATAAAGCATTTTTAGTAGAATATGTGAGAATTAGTATGAAAAGCTTAATCACTGATAATTGCTATTTTTCTATGCAGAAAAGGGTGGAAATGAAGGATTATTGTTTAAGAGGAAAACGCAAAGGAAGAGTAACTGCTGTCCCTTTGGGAGGAAACCGGATATGAACAAGATCAAGCGGATCGAAGCAGAACGATCCGGGAAAGAAAGAAGAATTATCGATTCGGCGAAGCAGGGAAAGGAAAATCAAGGAGTAACGGCTTGGCGAATCCCTCAGGATCTTTGATCCTGAGGGATCACTGTCTTGCTTATTTTTGCTATCTAGATACCTCTGCCATTTCTCTTATAAAAAGGGGCAGTAGTGTTAAGCTCAGGGACCTTTTTTCATATATGTAAATTTAAGTCTCAGTTTGAACTTTGATCATCAAGTCTCGTTAAGACTTGTTTTGCTGTACTTTTGTTGATGCATTAATACGAAAGACTTGGTGCTTTATTTCATCTCTGCGTCTGGAGTAATCTAAGGCAGTGTATCCTTGGAAGCTAAGGGCCCGGCTCCGAAGGACACTTGCTTTTGTATCATTATAATTTGGTTTCTGTGTGGATTGTCTATATAGTTTGGTAATCTGATGATTTGTCATATGCTATTCCATGCTCTGTTACGACTAATTCATTAATGGTTTCATTCAGGAGATTTATGTAAGTAACTCTGTATCGTGTAAATGAATCTCTTTAGAGTTGATTGCATGTTCACTATTTAAGCCAACTTTTTCTGTTACAGAGCTTTCATATTAGATATTGCTATTGGATTCATTTGAACTCTTATTCGTGGGAACCCGAAAGTAATATTATTCCATCTGGAAGCAGAAGTCATGTTCTTTGGAAACATCAGATTGCTATAATAAGTGTGTTGTGTATATATGATAAATGTTGTTCCATAATTCATTTGTGAATATCTCCTCATAAAGTAAGGTTCATTGGAATTGCTTTTGACGATTGTTATTTGATTGCGGAATGAGAGTTCAGTTCTAACTCGCGAGATCTAGTTTACTGAGTTGTTGTTCCATTTATTGCCGTTCCATTTACTGTTGTTCCATTTCAGATTTGTTGTTCCATTTTCCGTTTGCTGTTCCATTTTACTTTCTGCTGTTCCATTTTCTTGCATTTACTGTTTTGGTGTGAGAGGAGGTCTAAAGCTGTAGTGAGTCAGCAAGTCACTGCTTAGCTCCCAGATCTTTGGTCCATACTCTATTTTTCCTTCCATCAGTTTCTAGAGGGATGGGTTATCGCTTCCGCACCCTTGACTGATAAATTGCCTGGTGTGATTCCTTTCTTTTAAAAGCAAATTAGTTATAGCTTAGCATCCATTTACTCTTGTATTTTCTAGACACTGTACTACGAAGCATTACTATGACGAATAGCCTCGGATTGAGCTACTCTTTGCAATAACAAAGCATTCCCGGATTGACTTATTAATGTAGCATAACTAGAGGTGAAAGAGACCCTTGTTACAGCCCTACATTTTGGCGCCGTTGCCGGGGAAAGAGTACAGCCATTTGTCTTTTACAGAGTAGTGTACGAATCTGCTAGGGGAGAGTTGGATTTTAAAAACGGAAGGTAAGAACCTGCGTACGGAGCATGTAAAATCCCTGCTCCACCGTCCACTTTCCTGGCAGAATTGTGGGTTGAATAGAATTTGGTAGTTTATAGAATGAATGACTAAGCAGAACAAGCTAGAAAAAATTATCAAACCTCCATTCAAACTCGAAAAAGGCAAAGGGCCGGTAACCCTTGGCCGAACGACCTTCATAGACGAAATCTATAAGAAAACTGAATCTCAGCCATCAGTAGGTTTCAGAAAAACCAATTCCAAGCAGCCTACTGGTTCCCTTCAGGCCACAGGGTCACCATCTGTAGCCTTTGCTGAGGTGCATAGTCAGACTAATGAACAGGACTTTCAAGAAATTGAAAATTCTATTCCAGAACGACTGCAGGAAGGGAATCTAAGCAATCTTTGTGAAGGAGAAGGGGAAACAGGAGAAGTTGAAGAACCAAGATCTCCTAGGATAATCCATCCATTAGAAAGCCCAGATAAAGGGAGCGCTGTAAAAATCATTGAAGGGATTCAATCTCCTCAAGTAGCAGGAGCTTCCATTATTCCGGACAAAGGAAGTGCTATTAAGACAACCAAAACCATACCTTCTCAGCCTAAGAATACCCTTTTATAAATCCCTGAAGGTTATTGGCACATATTCGATCTGATGGCGCAGAATCAGCCCAATACTCAAACTTCTACATTACAATATCCTATAGTGGATTCCGCAGCAAATGCTCCTATGAAAGCAATTCCCCTTCAACACATTCCTACATTTCATGGACTGACATCAGAAGACCCGGACGCATTCTTATTCGAATTTGATGTCTTATGCAGGGGATATGATTACACCACTGACCCCCAGAAATTAAAGTTGTTCCCCTCCACTTTGAAAGGAGCAGCCTTAAGATGGTTTATGGGTTTAGGTGGTGGGGTTATAAATAACTGGGAGCAGATGAAGGAATCTTTTCTAAAGAAATATCAAGACTATTGTAGGTCTAGAGAATTGAAAGACGAAATATTCCAAATGATAGCTAGACCGAATGAAACATTAGAAGAATATGTAGAACGTTTTCAGTATAATTTACAAAGGTCACCTTATGCATCATTACCACTGCCTGATAATGTGTTAAAAACTGCATTAATCAGAGGCATGAAAGAGCAGTGGATCGAAACATTAAATATCATGGGAAAAGGGGATATTTATCAAGAAAATTTTGCTGACATCATTGATCTATGTATCAGAAGTTCGAGAGGTAGCACAAGGATAAAACCAGCAGAATATGATCGGTTTGTCAGAGATAACAAAGCACCAACAGAAGGAGTAACACGTGTAGAACTTGGCAATTTATTAGAAAATTTTAAAACTGATATTCTGGGGACATTAACTACACAACTTGATATTGTGCAGGCTAAACAGAAGCAGATTGAGGCAGAACAGAATTTGGCGATCTTCTGCCCCCGATGTAGAAGAAAGCATAGCCACAAGGAATGTCCGCTGGATACAGTTCAAACATGTGCCATCTGTACAAAAGATCACCTTACTGAAAGTTGCCCCTCACTTCCTGGATTGAAAGCAGTATATAAGGAAGCAGAAGAAGAACCAGAACCAGCATACTTCGTTAACCAGCGTCGCCAATGGCAACCAAGACAATCAGGTATGTTTTCAGACCCAACTTCTTCTTTTCAGCCTCCACAATATAGTATGTGGCAAAATCAATCTCAACCCCCATTTCCTTCTCCAAATCCATGGATGAATCAGCTAAGCCAATTTGGTTGGCCAAATTTCCCTTATACTCCACCATATTGGCAGAATAACTCATACCCTCCGCAATGGACCCCCCCTACTTCACAAAGTTCACCCTGGCAGACAAATTGGCCAAGATCGACATATCAACCAACAGGAACTATTCCACTCCCTCAACCGACTCTGCCAACTTTGCAACAAAATCCCCAGTCTAATCTGAGACCACAACTCCCAGCCCAACCTAATCCTAATCCCAATAATAGGCCGGTCTAGTCTCTCCAAATCATAGAATCAACAGAAATCGAACCTGAACTGAGGGAGTGCAATGATCTTCAGTTAAGATCTGGATGAATAATAGAAACAGAGGGAGATAAAACAATGCACATTGAAGATCAGTTACCAATAGAACAACCGTTACAACAAGAGAGCGTAAATAAGGAGCAGGCTCCTCATCAAATAAATGAACCCGCTCCTCCCTTCCCAGAACGATTAGTCTTACCACGACCTGTACAACAACCAGAATTTGACATTCTGGGGGAGTTACAAAATCTGTACATAAGAATTCCATTCCTCCAAGCCATTCAAGACATCCCCATATACGCAAAAACTATAAAAGAATTGTGCATAAAGAAATCAAGGAGGAATCCAACCACTAACCCAAGAGTCCAAGTAGTCGGTACTTTATCTGACTTGTTATCAGGAATACCCATTAAATATGAAGATTCGGGAAACCCAATAGTAACTGTTCAAATCTATGGACAGACTCTGACTAATGCTTTAGTTGATTTAGGAGCTGCAATTAATATTTTGACAACTTCTACGTGCCAAAAGCTTGGGATTACATCGGTAGAACCCACTTCTACTTTGTTAGAATTGGCTGACCGATCTGTAGTATGACCAGAAGGAAATCTATACAATGTCATGGTCTCTGTAGATTCTTGGGAATACCCGACTGACTTCCTGGTAATTAATCCAAAAACCCGACTGGATGGACACCCTCTAATTTTAGGTAGACCTTGGCTGGCCACTGCCGATGCATACATTGGTTGTCGGCAGGGGAATATGACAATAACCAGAGGACCAAATATCAAAAATCTAGTCCTATATCCTCCAACACAGCCAAGTCTTACAACAATAAAAACTAACCAGCACCTGGTATCATACCTTACTGACAATATCAGATCACCATTGACTATACAGAAGGCTCTAGACTTCAAAGATCAAACAGAAGATGATGCCATCAATAACTTTGTTAGTCAAACGGAATCTAGACCTCATGCACAGTGTTTTATGATAGAAGCTGCATTCGAGAATGAACTGGAAGAAGACCCCTTGAAAGATATACATGACCAAACGATACTTGTGACTTCTGTTGCTAATAGTAAAGTAGTGGAAATTGAACCGGGAAAAACACTAAACATTAATGCTAACCTTACACCGGACCAAGAAATCAAACTCATCCATTTGTTACGAAAATATCAAGAAGCATTTGCATGGGACTATCCTGATATGAAAGGGATTGATCCCCAATTGTGCACCCACCATATTTACATAGAAAAAGATGCAAGACTTGTCCGTCAACCGCAAAGAAGACTCAACCCCCATCTAAAATATGTTGTGAAAGCAGAACTTCAGAAGCTTTTAGATGTTAATTTTATTTATCCTATTTCTGATAGTAAGTGGGTCTCTCCACTTGTGGTTGTACCCAAGAAGAATGGGAAATGGAGGATTTGTGTGGATTATAGGGAGCTAAACAAAGCCACACAAAAAGACCATTTTCCCCTCCCATTTATAGACCAAGTACTGGACACGTTAGCAGGAAAGAAATTCTTTTCTTTCCTAGATGGCTTCAGTGGATACAATCAGATTCAGATTGCCCCTGAAGACCAGGACAAAACTACCTTTACTTGTCCTTGGGGAACGTTCACTTATAGAGTTCTACCCTTTGGCCTATGTAATGCCCCTGCCACGTTCCAAAGGGCCATTCTTAGCATCTTTGTAGACTTAATAAATGATGGGCTTGAAGTCTACATGGATGACTTTACACTGTATGGAGATGATTTTGATCCAGCTCTAGACACTTTAGAAAAAGTCCTACAGTGCTGCATTGCTACCAGGCTTTGCTTAAGCCACGAAAAGTGTTATATGATGATGATAGAAGGGCTTATTCTAGGGCACTACGTCTCAGCAGCCGGCATTCAGGTAGATCCGGCTAAAATTCAGATTCTTTTGCTTATTCCCACCCCCACTACTCAGACGGAGGTACACAGCTTTCTTGGATTTTCTGGGTATTACAGACGATTTATAGAACATTATTCACACATTGCTGCACCTTTATATGCACTAACAGGTAATGTTGATTTCATGTGGACAAAAAAATGTGACCGTGCTTTCCAGGATTTAAAGAAACTCGTATCAACAGCTCCAGTCCTTCGAGGACCAAACTGGAATTTACCATTCCAAATTTCATTTGATGCCTTAGACACAGCAAGCGGTGCAGTCCTTGGACAGGAGGAGGATAAAAAACCTTATGCTATTTATTACATCAGCAAAAATTTAACCCTTGCTGAATTAAATTACACTGTCACCGAAAAAGAATTCCTTGCTGTAATACATGCTGTCAATAAATTTAGACATTATATCATAGGCTATCCCGTTGTTTTATATACAGATCATTCTGCTATTAAATATTTAGCAAATAAGCCTGTTACAAATGCCAGAGTAACAAGATGGTTGATCTTATTGCGGGAATTTGATATCACAATCAAAGATAGACCCGGCAAGGAGAACCCTGTAGCTGATTTTCTCTCATGGATACCAAAACCAATTGAAGCAGCAGCAGTAGAAGACCAATTTCCGGACGAACACCTGTTCGTTGTTGCTGCCCAAACACCCTGGTACGCTGATGTTGCCAATTACCTTGCAGCAGGTAAACTACCAAAGCACTTAACCCCTAATGAACGTAAGCAGATTGTTCAGAAGAGCACTCGATTTTCATGGATTGGGGGCTATTTGTTCCACACAGGGGCAGACATGCAAATCAGGAGATGTATTCGAGAAGATGAAATTTTTGACATCTTAAAAGCCTGTCATGATGGACCTTGCGGAGGACACTTTGCAGAAAAAAGAACAGCACATAAAGTGCTGCAGACAGGATACTACTGGCCTACAATTTTTAAGGATGTGAAGAAATTCGTTCAAGCCTGTGACAGTTGCCAGCGAGCAGGTCGACCTGGTCAAGCCGACGAGATGCCTCTGAGGCCACAATTGGTTATTGAACCATTTTAATAGTGGGCTCTTGACTTCGTTGGACCCATCAACCCATCATCAAATCAGAGAACATATATCTTGGTAGCCACAGAATATGTTACTAAATGGGTTGAAGAGGAAGCGTTACCTAGAGCTACAGAAGATTCGGTAGTTCAGTTCCTATTCCATTTGTTTGTACGATATGGCCTTCCGAGAGAAATAATTACAGATAGAGGACCTCAATTTGCCAGAAACAAATTAGCTGCAACACTTAACAACTATCACGTCCAGCACAAAATTACTACCCCATATCACCCGCAGGCGAATGGGCAAGTAGAGAGCAACAATAAGGTAATAGAATCAATTTTAACAAAAACCATTGCTTCACATAGGCGTGATTGGGCCGCCCGACTACTTGAAGCACTCTGGGCCTATAGAACCACCTGGAGAAGTACCACTGGTTATTTGCCCTATCAATTAGTGTTTGGGAAACAACCTATTTTCCCCATAGAATTCGAAATCCAAACCCTACAAACTGCACAAGAAGTTGGCCTAGATTTAAGTGAGGCACAAATCAATCGACTACAGCAGATTAATGAATTGGATGAAATAAGGCTCTCCGCATTACAGAATACAACACTTATTCAACAGCAGCGAGCTAAATGGCATGATGCACTTATCAAGAACAAAGTCTTTCACGAAGGGGACTGGGCTCTGTTATATGACTCTCGGTTTCAGGATTTCCCGAGGAAACTGCAGACTCGATGGCTGGGGCCATATGAAATTCAGAAAGTACATGATAATGGGAGCCTTACTCTCATTACAATCGATGGTTCTGGATATGCATTCAAGGTAAATGGCCATAGAGTTCGTCTCTATCGCAGGCCACTCACTCGGGAATCCTTCTGTGATCAGCTACGTCAAGATACTGACATGATAATTTTAGGAGAGGAAGTAAAATCTTCCTCACCTACAATTCAGTGAGGAACTCATTCTTTTGACTTGAACATAAGTTCTTGTATATACGTTTTTAAATATTTCTTTGATCTCTCTTTCTTAAGATTGCTTTTTACAGTCAGTGTGTTTTTTCTCTTCTTTTTTTTTCAAACGGAACAACATTTTTGAGTTTTTGCTGTTCCTTTTCCAGAAGGAACAGTAATGGTTTGTTTTTGTGTCTTTGCTGTTCCTTTTTTCCAAAAAGAACAGCAGGTGTGAATTTTTTTTGTTCCTTTTCAGAAGGAACAACATTTTTGGATTTTTGCTGTTCCTTTTCAAAAGGAACAGCAGTTGCGAAGTCCTGCTGTTCCTTTTTCAAAAGGAACAACAGTTGCTTGTTTTCGTGTTTTTAGCATTGTTGTGTTTTTGCTGTTCCTTTTTCAAAAGGAACAACACTTCGTGTTTTTGCTGTTCCTTTTTCAAAAGGAACAGCACTTCGTGTTTTTGCTGTTCCTTTTTCAAAAGGAACAACACTTGGTGTTTTTGCTGTTCCTTTTTCAAAAGGAACAACACTTGGTGTTTTTGCTGTTCCTTTTTCAAAAGGAACAGCACTTCGTGTTTTTGTTGTTCCTTTTTCAAAAGGAACAACACTTCGTGTTTTTGCTGTTCCTTTTTCAAAAGGAACAGCATTTTGGGTTTGCTGTTTTGAGTTTTGCTGTTCCTTTTCAAAGGAACAGTAGTGGTGGTTTTTGCTGTTCCTTTTCAAAAAGGGACAGCATTTGCGAGTTTTTGCTGTTCCTTTCCAAAAGGTACAGCAGTTGACAATTTTTTAGACACCACTCATGATCTCAGGAGAACGGCATCCCAACTATTTTCTTGCATGGATCCTTCTCTTTCAAAAGGAACACCATAGTCATATCTTTGTCTCAGTGATGATTCATATTGAGGATGCTTTTTCACCCATCACCTTTCCAGTCTCTAAGATTCAGCTATACACCTATGCAATGAACATCAATTACAACATGCCGAAGTCAGGATATCATAAAATCGCTATCTTTATAGAGCCTAGTATTGATAAGAGGACAAGAGGGGGGACATACTTACTTCTCATCCCCATTGTCATTGACTTATTCCCATTGCCCTGGTTGGTTATCTTTATCATGGCGATTTCCTTAAAAAAAATTTCTGATTATTACATAAGAATAAGAACAGAGGATTTATATTTCCCTGTTGGGATGATAAGACTTCTTCCGCCATTCCCACTCTTAAGGAGTGTTGAACCACCCTTATGTGTAAATATATAAGAAAAAGTACTGGAAAAACAAAAGAAAAAAAGGAAAAATGATGATCAATGTGATTTATTGTCAAATGCAGGATAGGGGATCTCATCAAGAGCCAGCCTACCATGATCATCAGGTTGGAAGCGAAGTGGCATTCCTAGCATGGCCACCATACCAGGGATATGGTCCAAAGGTATACTAACTAAGTAGACCTTGGAACAGGGGGTCTCATCACGAGCTGGCCTCCCACGTTTTGTGCCTTCCTGGTGAATGGCATTATGGTTACCTGGTTACCAAGCCAGCATAATGGCCTGTATTTTGACAAAATATTTTTATACACATACAGGATCATGGTTCCGGGGGCGAAATAAACAACTCTGCCAAGGTTATGGACACCTGTTGGCAGCAGAGCTCTGTTAATGGTATCGAATTCATAAATGGTTACACCAACAGGGATAATATTAATACCTCTTTATTTCTTCTATCTTATGAATAATTCATATTTTATTCCCTGATTAACATATCGCATGAATACTCATTACTACCAATCATGGCAAAGGAACTGACAATGACCCCTCGGGACTTCGTACGAGTGACAGACGTCCCATCCCCCGGCCTCGCATCATATTATGAAAGCTCTTATGTAAAACGCGATCCACCTTTTTGCCTCGATTTCGGTATTTAGTTGTCTATCCAAAACATGGCGTAATTTTATATGTTGTTCTTTATGACTGGTAACACGATGGCTGCTGCTCCTCTATTTGACGGCTGGGGCAGCCTATCACATCGTGGGGGGGAAGGTAATCTCATTACTCCACGAGGTACGTGTCACCACACCATTCGGGGTAGATAGTGTACGAAGGAATGGCATGGTTTAACGGTATGATAGTTCTATTTTACGCAAAGTTGCCATCTGCAATCCATTTTTGCTGCATGCTCTGTTTTTTCGTGACGATCATCTTCTCTGCATCCCAAAACAGCTCAGATAGTTGCTGTTCCATTAAAAAAATTTAGTAGAACCATGGGAGGTAAGGCAGTCCGAAGCGATCCCCAGGAATTGACAGCCTCTGCTGCTGCTCGGGAGATCCTGGAAAAGGCTGGATGGCTGAATTATTTCAATCGCTTACAAGAACCAAACAAGACAGTGGCGTTGGAATTTCTGCAAAACTTGCAAGAAGACTACTCCACAGTAAGAGAAAGATGGATACTGGTCACTGACGATGTAATTGCAGAAGTTTCAGGCCTACCAGCCACCGGACCTGTATGGACGCTGAAGAAAGAAAGACTGCAGAAGATTATAGAGATTTTTCAGGATGAAGGCCAAAGCTTGACAGTGAAAGGGAAGGGAGTTCTGCCAGCTACGTTAGGAGAACCCTGGACCGAACTAGCAAAGATAGTACAGAGCTACATTACTTGCGAAGGAAGGAAGGACGTGGTAAGACCTCGCCATCTTAAACTGTTAGCTGTTTTAAAAGAAAAATGTTCTGTAAATATGCCTGCACTTTTAAATTCGCTATTGCATGATGCGGCCCGAAGCCTGAAAATGGCCCAGCACGTAGACGCAGTTGTTAGCCACCATGGATTGATTCGATTGATAGTGAGCCATAGTCTCACTCAACAGCAGAGCAGCTGGGAGGAGCTCATTGCAGTGATTGAGGGGGGATTGGTTGCACCACCTCCAAAACCTGAAACCTCCTCCAGCACGCCAGAACAATCAGAGAAACGCAGAGAAGTGGCAGCTGGAAAACGTGTCGCTTCGAAACGAAAGCATTCTTCAGATACACCGGAGCGACCAGAAAAACGCAGAGAAGTGATAGCAGAAAAACTTGTTGCCTGTACACCTGAACAGCCAGAAAAACCAAGGAAATCAGTTCACCTAGCTCGAATACGAGGGAGGCTGGAAAAGATTCAGAACACCAGCCAACCAATTGAGATTACAGATGAACCTCCAGAACTAGAAGAATTACCTTCTGATGAAAATGCTGGACAATCTGGGGACGAGGCTGAACAAGTCGGAGAAGGAGGAAAGGAAGGAGAAATGCACTCTGAAGCTGAACACTCCAAGGCAGTCACTGAACAAGACAATCAGGAGGAGGAAGTAAGACAGCTAGAAAGCAGTCCGCTGCGAGACCCTGTGGGCGAAGAAGAATTGGCCACAATCCTGGCCAGCTTGGGGGAATATGGCCAACCCTCCAGCCCACCAGGTCCTCCCGATGGACCGGCAGAGGAAGAGATACCCGAGAATTCACATGAAGAGAACCAAGGAGAAGAAAATCCACCCGTTCATGAGGAAGAAATAAGGGATACTAGCCGGGAAAAATCTGTTCCCGCAGCACCAGAAGAAATGCTGGACATAGGGGTAGATTTAAGGGCCAGGCCCAAACCCTCTGCTGAGACAAGGGAAATCAGGAAATTGAAGACTAAACAGCAGAGGCTACTAAGCACTATAGCCCGACTCTGACAGAAAATTCGCATTCTGAAAGCTAGTCTGAGGATACAAAGGACCACACAGAAGAGGAAGAGGACTACTACAGCAGAATCCCGTCGAATAAGAAGCCGAGGGACTTACACTCACACTGTTGGTCGAAACCCGATTAGAAGACCTGCATCTGTTCCAAATGATGCTGAGGAACAAACTATTGTTCCAATGGCCACTAAGGGACAGACTGCTGTTCCAATTGATAATGAGGAACAAACTGCTGTTCCAATTGCTACTGAAGAACAGACTGTCGTTCCATTAGCAGAGGAACCACAACAACCTTTTGTTCATGTCAAGAAAGAAAAGGAGAATAAGGAAATCCAAACAGAGGCACCGCCCTCAGGGGTGATCCGGGTTCGGAACTCTAAGCAGCATAACAAAAAGGTTCAGGTAAAACTCCCGGCCTCTACGACCTTATGGAAAAAGGATCCAAAAACAAGGACCTTGCATAAAATGATGAAGGAAGCTCAACAGGAAACTGAAAGATTGAAGGAACAAACAGTCCCCCGGGAGAGATATGAAGAGTTGTAGCAGCAACTTCGGAATATTAGTCAGTCCGAGAGCCAAGCCTTCGAAGGCTGGCAAAAAGAGCAAGAAAAGGTTGCAAAGGTAACTCGTTGATTAGATATTGTTGTTAGCCAGATGGACACTGTGTGTTCCTTGTATAATGACGTTCTAGCCTGTAGGGCCCCTGCTAAAAACTATGCTTTATTTTTGCTTGAACGATATTTACGATTAAAGATAAAAGCTGTCAGGGCAGGTGCCCCTATACAAATCAATACCCTTAATGATTTCATAGATTGTTGCAAGCATTATGGAAGTAAGGTCCAAAGATTATTATGTGAATTTTACTTGCATAACCTCGTGCTAGACCAGGAAACTGATTTAAATCCTGGCCCTTTCGTTGGGGACATACAATTGCAAGCCTTTGTTTCCTTCGGGGTTAATCAGCTAAAATGGCTCAGGGCTTATACCACTTTCCAGAGACAGGAAAATAGCCTAGACTTGTGGGTGAGAGCCGAGCCTAGAGACCCAGTACGGTTATGGAGAGCACATAGGAACCTTATGAGAACCCCGGGTGTTATGGAGACATTAGGACCCATGCATGAGGATTTAATCAGACAAAATTTGGAATATTTTCTGACTATTAAAGACCTTGCTACCGATGCTGCAAAATTCCGATATCAGATTTCGAACCCAAACATCCAGCTCAGGGAACCATTCAGATATGAAAATTTTGAGCTGGCAGCCAGCCGTTTGAACCTTTATGGCGAGCGAATTTTGCAAGCAGGGCCATCCTGGTTAGGGTATCGATTTCGTAGTCCAATCATTTGGCACCCTGCACCCGGATACCAGGCCTTGTATGAAATTCCTGAAGGTCAAACAAATCAGTTTTTTGATGATTTGGTTGCTCATCATGGTTGTAGGTCTCCACACGAGATTCCCTCTCCGGCCTACTCTCTTACTGCTCTGCATATCAACTACAATGTTTTCATGAGGGCATGAAACAGGGTAAGCAGGGGGGTGTGTGGAGCTCTAGAAAGGTATGTTTTTGACCAACAATTTAGTGACTTTTCGGTAGCAATTGTAACCCTTTCGGCATAATGAATTTAAAGAGATAAAGCATTTTTAGTAGAATATGTGAGAATTAGTATGAAAAGCTTAATCACTGATAATTGCTATTTTTCTATGCAGAAAAGGGTGGAAACAAAGGATTACTGTTTAAGAGGAAAAGACAAAGGAAGAGTAATTGCTGTCCCTTTGGGAGGAAACCGGATGCGAACAAGATCAAGCGGATCGAAGCAGAGCGACCCGGGAAAGAAAGAAGAATTATCGATTCGGCGAAGCAGGGAAAGGAAAATCAAGGAGTAATGGCTTGGCGAATCCCTTAGGATCTTTGATCCTGAGGGATCGCTGTCTTGCTTATTTTTGCTATCTAGATACCTCCGCCATTTCTCTTATAAAAAGGGGCAGCAATGTTAAGCTCGGGGACCTTTTTTCATATATGTAAATTTAAGTCTCAGTTTGAACTTTGATCATCGAGTCTCGTTAAGACTTGTTTTGTTGTACTTTTGTTGATGCATTAATACGAAAGACTTGGTGCTTTATTTCATCTCTGCGTCTGGAGTAATCTAAGGCAGTGTATCCTTGGAAGCTAAGGGCCCGACTCCGAAGGAAACTTGCTTTTGTATCATTATAATTTGGTTTCTGTGTGGATTGTCTATATAGTTTGGTAATCTGACGTGTTTGTCATATGCTGTTCCATGCTCTGTTACGACTAATTCATTAATGGTTTCATTCAGGAGATTTATGTAAGTAACTCTGTATCGTGTAAATGAATCTCTTCAGATTTGATTGCATGTTCACTATTTAAGCCAACTGTTTCTGTTACAGAGCTTTCATATTAAATATTGCTATTGGATTCATTTGAACTCTTATTCGTGGGAACCCGAAAGTAATATTATTCCATTTGGAAGCAGAAGTCATGTTCTTTGGAAACATCAGATTGCTATAATAAGTGTGTTGTGTATATATGATAAATGCTGTTCCATAATTCATTTGTGGATATCTCCTCATAAAGTAAGGTTCATTGGAATTTCTTTTGACGATTGTTATTTGATTGCGGAATGAGAGTTCAGTTCTAACTCGCGAGATCTAGCTTACTAAGTTGCTGCTCCATTTATTGTCGTTCCATTTACTACTGTTCCATTTCAGATTTGCTGTTCCATTTTCCATTTGTTGTTCCATTTTACTTTCTGCTGTTCCATTTTCTTGCATTTACTGTTTTGGTGTGAGAGGAGGTCTAAAGCTGTAGTGAGTCAGCAAGTCGCTGCTTAGCTCCCAGATCTTTGGTCCATACTCTATTTTTCCTTCCATTAGTTTCTAGAGGGATGGGTTATCGCTTCCGCACCCTTGACTGATAAATTGCCTGGTGTGATTCCTTTCTTTTAAAAGAAAATTAGTTATAGCTTAGCATCCATTTACTCTTGTATTTTCTAGACACTGTACTACGAAGCATTACTCTGACGAATAGCCTCGGATTGAGCTACTCTTTGCAATAACAAAGCGTTCCCGGATTGACTTATTAATGTAGCATAACTAGAGGTGAAAGAGACCCTTATTACAGCCCTACAGTTCCCATCTTCCGGATTGTCAAGAAGATACTCCTGATGACCTTCATCATCCTTCAGTTTTTGATTTCCTATCAAATACTGTAAACACGGTGGATTCCGAGTGAAACTTGTCCAATATTGAAGAGACTATCGCCATAAATATCTCGACCAAGACGGATGTTATAGAGAATATTTATGTTGGCAAATGTTGTTCTCCTTCAGAGCTGGAAATATATAACGCTCTTTTTTGCGAATTCAGAGATGTTTTTTCTTGGTCATATGATGAAATGCCAGGCATTGACTCGAGTATAGTTGAACACGAAATCAAGATGTATCTAGATGTCAAACCGGTATGACAACGGCTACGGCAGGTGCACCCCAAGAAAGCCGCTGCCATCAGGGCAGAAGTTGAGAAACTTCTCCATGCTGGTTTTATTTACCCGGTTCCTCTAACCAATTGGGTATCGAACATTGTTCCTGTGATGAAAAAACAAGGAACGATTAGAGTGTGCGTCAATTATAGGGATGTAAATCAGGCTTGTCCAAAAGACAACTACCCTACACCGTTTATTGACCAGATAATTGATGAATGCGACGGATGTGAAATATTTTCATTTATGGATGGATTCTCCAGGTATAATCAAATAAATATCCGCCCACAGGACCAGTCAAAGACTGCATTGGGCACATTTGCATATCACAAATTACCCTTTGGTTTAAAAAACGCAGGGGCGACATTTCAAAGGGCAATGAATTATGCCTTCCATGACATCAAAAACATCGTTCAACCATATCTCGACGACCTTCCGGCTCATTCGCAAAAGCAGACTGATCATCCGCAGCATTTGAGAGCGATATTTCTATGTTGCCGACACTACAAGATACGACTCAATCCACAAAAATGTGTGTACTGTGTCAGTTCTGGTCGTTTGCTTGGCTTTGTAGTCTCAAAGGACGGGATTCGTCTCAACCCATGTAAGGTTCAGGAAATCATAAATTTGCCTCCACCTTCAAATTTGCTTCAGATTCAGAAACTCCAAGGGAAAGCAAACTTTCTGAGGAGGTTCATTCCAAATTATGCCGAACTTGCTAAAGGTTATACACGTCTATTGAAAAAGGAAGTAACCTTCGTCTGGGATCAGGTCGCGCAAGCTTCCTTTGATGCTTTAAAAGAATCCCTAATGAAAGCATCATTAATGTATGCTCCTGATTATCAAAAAGACTTTAACCTGTATCTAGCTGCAGCGAATACAACCATAGCAATGGTTTTAGTTAAAGAAGACAACGGAATTGAACATCCTATATATTATTTGAGTAGGAACTTAAATGATACACAAAGCAAGTATTCCTATGTTGAAAGCTGGCTCTCGTAGCTGTTCAAGCGATACAGAGATTTCGACACTATGTCCTCTTTCGAAAAACTACCATTTTGTCAGATTGCAACCCCATGACTTATATATTGTCGTGACAGTTGCTGGGGGGCAAATATTCAAAATGGATAGCAATTCTCCAAGAGTTTGATCTAGAATTCGTAAAATCCAAATCAAAGAAATCCCTGGTTTTCGCGGAATTACTATGCGATCTCCCATCGTTGTCCAACGATGAAACATCTGAAGAAACCATCGTGGATGAATCTTTGTTTCTGATATCTTCAAGCAATCCGTGGTATGGAGATATAATCATCTATCTCCAAACCCAAAAATATAGGTCTAATACCTCTCGCTTGGAACAAAAACGTATTCGATACCAATCAAAAGACTACATAATCGTCGGTGATACACTTTACCGTCGTGGTGTCGATACAGTTCTGATGAGGTGTCTCACCCATGAGGAGGCCGAAAAAGTCCTGAATGATTGCCATTCAAGCATGTGTGGGGGGCATCAATCTGGTTACGCTACAACGCAAAAAAATTTATGAGCAGGATACTTCTGGTCAACGATGTTCAAAGATTGCATAACCACAGTCAGAAGTTGCCATGCATGTCAAATTTTCGATAGCAATACCAGAAAACCACCCGCACCTCTGCAACCGATAGTTGTTGTTGGGCCATTCGCCAAATGGGGCATTGATTTCATGACATGTAACCCCACCTCGACTGGGGGGCATGGGTATATCATAGTCGCAGTAGACTATTTTACCAAATGGGCCGAGGTGATGCCTACATTAGATAACACTAGTGAAATAGCTGCCCTTTTCTTTTTCAATCATCTAGTCGCTAGATTCGACGTTCCACAGGCTATAGTCACAGATCATGGATCGCATTTTCACAATCACATGATGGTCGAATTGGCTGCCAAATTAGGGTTGTCCCACAATAGCTCTACTCGATATTACCCACAGGGCAATGGACAAGTTGAAGCAATCAACAAAGTCCTGAAGCAAATGCTGCAAAGGATGATTGGAGTCCACAAAAGGAGTTGGCACCTGATCCTGTACTCAGCCTTGTGGGCATACCAAACATTGGTAAGAAATGCAACCGTGTTTACACCTTTTCAACTGGTGTATGGCCTAGAAGCAATCTTACCAGTTCAGTGTGAAATCTCGTCCCTCAAACTAGCAGTCGAACTTCTCCCCGGAACTTCAGAAGAGGAGGCTCGTTTCTTGGAACTAATCCAATTGGATGAAACCCATCGTGATGTCAGTTTAGCTAACGAAGCCCATAAGAAACGAGTCAAGGCGCAGTTCGACAAAAATGTCAAACCTCGTGTCTTCTCAGAAGGTGACTTGGTCTTACTTTATGACCAGGAATCCGATAAATTGGGAGCAGGTAAGTTCAAGTCTTTATGGATGGGCCCCTATATTGTTAAGCGAGTGTTAGCAAAAGGGGCCTACGAGTTAATGGATTGTGATGGGATTCCACTGGCGCAACCCCGTAACGGGTTGTACCTTAAGCATTACTACGCATGATTCAGTGTGGTAACCCATATGCTTTTGTTACATTTTTGTTTTCGCTAAGAGTAATTGTTTTGGTCAAGTAATCCACTTTTTACATTTTTCGCAGATGTCAAACCTATTGGAATCTTTTGTTGGATATGCCGACGGAGTGAGTCGTAGTTCACGGAATCTATTTTCTGCGGCCTGGGCCATTTTTGATCCAAGCGGCGAGTTAGTAAGTTTCAGAGGGGTATGTATTGGTCGGTCAACAAATAACATCGCTGAATATAGTGCGTTGGTAGAACTTCTCTCTGAAGCCATCACACATGGCATAAGTTGACTTGTCGTCAGGCTAGACTCACAGCTCGTCATACTACAACTCACTGGTATCTACTCCGTCTGAAATCCAGCTATTTATCGCATGTTCCTAAGGGTCAAGATTTTGGGAAGGCAATTTGATTTTATTCAATATCAGCATATTTCTAGAAACTTAAACACATTAACAGATTCATTGGCAAATTATGTGTTAGATAGACATTTGCAACATTTATAAAAAGAAGCATTTCATCAGTGTTTGCATCAGGATCATGTAACTTAACCAAAATAAAACTCCGAAAAACAAAAATATATATAACTGTTTATGGTTTACACATAATGTTCTGTAACCAAGACAAAATTGGTCAAATGACCCAAAACTCAAAATGCTAAGGGGCACCCTAGTCTAATGATGCTGGTGATAAAAAGTCAGCGCTTGTGCAATCATGCGTAAAAGCCTAGTCCATTGACTCGGTACGTCGGTAGTATGTTGTTGCAGCCTCAGGGGCAGCTCGCCTATCCTCACATCCAGAATACCAAGAGTGAGGCCTTCGACCTGATCCTACAATGCTGAAAGAGTCTCGACCACATCAAGGTCGCGAAGGATAGCCCTTCCCACACCCTCTCCTGCTGGAGCGGCAACTGGCACTCTCAGGCGTACTACTGGCCGAACTGGTCCAACATCTGCATGAGCACATGAGTTTTGATTAGTCCTAATAGAAGAAGGCACAAGAACATTATAAAAGAAATGATAAACGGAGATATGGTCAGAGAATTTACCGATGACACTCCACTACTCGCCAGCAGGCAGTACCAAATCTAGATCACCCCAGAAGTCCATACCGGCATATGGATACTAGGAAAAAACCATCTCCTGACGGCTGAACCACTCGAAAAAGGTATCAGAAAAGGAAATCTGGGACTGATTAGCATGTCTGGCCATAAGGTAAACCCATTTCTGCATCCGTGGCTCAGTCAGTGGAGGTAAACCAAGTGAAACATACTGCGGCTGCATCAGCGGGATCTTTTCCAAGGCGAAAGCTGTCAAGATAGAACCATATCCAAAGTTCTTCAATCTTCCATTTTTCACCTTGGTCAGTTGTTCTTTCATCACAGAGAGTACTGCATCACACCAGTTGAACACCTTTGGTTCAAGGCATTCCAAGGCGTACTGCATATAAGACCTGTTGGCCATGTGAAGTGCCGCACTACCAGCCAGTCTAGCAAAAGTGAACAGAATGGTCCTCAGGGACCTGTCAGTGACATCTCAGATAATGATCTTGCCGTCCTTACTCGGCTGAGATCCCTCTCTGCAATACCTGCGAATGTAATCTCTCACAGATTCACCCCCACGGGCCGAACCTGATAATGAGATAAGGGCACCCCACCTCGATAAGCCGGTCAAAAAATAGATGTCCACGATAGTCAAGGGGATGGACTTGCCCCTAATCTGGAACTCTTGGGTAGTAGGATCCCATGCATCGAGAAAATATTGCAACAGGTTGATTTATTGCCTCATGCAAGAGATGCGGAAAAACTTGAACAAGACATAGTTCTGTAGTGCATTTACCGTAACCAGATCATGTAAAGCAAGCATGTCCTCTTCTTCATGCTCACGTTCTTGCCATGTAACAGGCATTTTTGCTCCAATGAATCTCTGAAACAAACAAGAGAAGAGTCAAGATCCTGATTTGGTGAAAAACAGGAAAAAATTTCCATGAAAAACTGTGCATAAATTGCCCTCTTTGCGCCCATCGCACCCCCAGCAGTGTTCTAGGTGGGATGCATGCTGACTGGCCAATGGCCAAGCCAGCATGCATCGCACCTTTCGATGTAGAAGAGGTGCGATGGAGCTAGGGCGAGTTTTTCAAACCCCAGAGGCTCAGAAAAACTAGAAAACATGCTCAGAATTCAAAAAGGAAAGGATGAAATTAAAGAGCTCAGGTTTAGCTCCTACCTGGTCCAGACGGCACCGAGAATCGTCCACAGAATCTCCTGGAATCAACTAGTGAAAATCAAGGGGGAAAGTACCTCCAAAGCTCCAACAAACGAAAGTTCAAATGAAATGGTAAAATGAGAGGTAAAAAGCACTTTTAAATTACTTTTCACATAATTCAAGTAAAATATTATTGTTTTAACTCATTTTTCAAACATGTATTGTTCGTTTCTAACTAGTTTGATGAAGAAATTGAGCAGGCAGTGCAACCTTTGAAGAAACGAAGTTGTCAATAGTAAAACCAAGACAATCAATGATCATTATATCGAGCAGTTTTAACGCGGAATTCAAGCTCATTAAAAAATAAACATAAGCAATGAGCAAATGTTCCCCCAGAGTTCAAGCTCATTAAAAAAAATAAAATAAAATGAACCAATTTCTGGTAAATAACCATCGTGAATGTATTATCATCAGCCTTTGAAGCCTTGGTCATGTTCTCATCATCACCTACACTTTGTTTTGGCCGATCATTCACCTCCATTTGATTGTTTACCCTTTTTGAGGAACAGTTGAAAAGAGTTATCCTGTTAGCCATCCTTGTGACACTACCGTGATTGGAAAATTCCAAACCTTACCTGGAATCAACTACTACCCGAATTTATCACTCGTTCCTCAAAAAACAAGTCTTTTTAAAGCTCTTTTCAACTGACTCGTAAAATATGAAAAGATTGCCTAGCAATTGGCCTCTCCAGCTCGTTAAAGCGACCAGAAGTGCTATCCCTCCTTTAGATTTTAATCTTTTTGGACTTGAGGGATTATTACACAAAAAGATCGAGCACTTGTTTTGTTCGGCTCATTAAAAGTATCGAAAATTCATCCCTTTTGTATTGTTTTATACTTTTTCGGACTCAAGGGATTATATGACGAAAAAGGATTGTTGGAGTTTTCTTTACGTCCCTTTTTCAGACTCTCTAAAATTTAAAAGGACCGAGTTATCCTTCTCGTTAAACTCGTTAAAACCGAATAGCGACAAACTTGTCCATACAGACAAGAACGAGTTTCACTATCGCTAGGCTCGTTAAAACATAGCGATGGGTTTGCCCGAAGGGAAAATTATAGAACAAGCATATATTATCCTCCTCAAGCTTGACAAAAATAAATAGGTACTGGTCAGCAATGACTGGGGAAAAATTGGGAAGAGAACTTGAAGAAACTTTATTGGTAGCAAGTTGCTCTTGAACATGACACTTTCACTCCGCATCCGAGTTGGGTTGGGTTGTTCCATTCACTGGTCACATCACCATGGTTCCGTCACACCATCCGTATTTGGGGTTAATGCCACCGATCCATCATGTCAGTGTCACCGATATGTTCAAGAGAAGTCGCTCAGAGAATTCACCTGTGTCTCACCCACTGCAATACATTTACGCTCCATTCTTTCATGACCACCACCCTGAACCTTATATCACCAGATCGTTTTCACTAGGGAAAATTTTAAGAACCCCCCTAAATTTATAAATATAATAAATGGGCGAATCTCCATGGTATATAGGAAAAATGGAAGGCAATTTTATCAAGAATATAATATGTATATATAATTTTTTGGCGAATCTCTCACCAGGCATGGCGAATATTTTACTCAATTATAAAATATTGTAATATCTCTTTCACTAAATAATAAAACTTTGTAAATTCCTAGTGAATCTTAGCATAGGCTACATGCTGGTTTAATTCCCCCATTTAAATAGGCTACATTCTAGGTGAATACCATGGGTCAATACCATGTGCCATTTTTGTTTTTATTAATTCTAATATTAGGGTTAATAATGGTTTTTTGCATGGTATTAATAACAATCTAGTCCATGGTATTTGTCCCATAGTATTTTGGCTATAGGTTTCACCTAAATATAACCCATTATGGAGTAAATATAAAAAAATGTTTTATTTGTTTACCATACCTCTCGTTTATTTATATTTTTATTAATTTACCATACCTTTTTTACAAATATGGTATTTGGCCCATAGGATTCACTTAAATAAAACCTCTTTCTTGAGCATTGGTAAATAGAACGAGGGTTATGGACTAAATATAAAAGGAGGTTTTATTTATTTACGATACGTCTAGTTTATTTATATTTTTATTTATTTACCATACCTTTTGAGTAAGTATAAAAAGATGTTTTATTTATTTACCATACCTCCACTTTACTTATATTTTTATTTGTTTACACCCTTACATGTGTATAAGGTGACTTATGGAGTAAATATAAAAAACGTTTTATTTATTTACCATACATCCACTTTACTTATATTTTTATTTGTTTACACCCTTACATGTATATAAGGTGACTTATGGAGTAAATATAAAAAATGTTTTATTTATTTACCATACCTCTCATTTATTTATATTTTTATTAATTTACCATACCTCTTTTATAAATATTGTATTTGGCCCATAGGATTCACTTAAATAAAACCTATTCTTGAAAATGGGCGAATGGAAGGTTGTAAGTCCTAATTTCAAGGGCTAAATTTACCTTTTTTACCCTCTCCCTTAAAATAAGGTGGGCTATTTGAGGTGATTTGTAAAAATGTACTATGATACAAAATATTCGCCCACTAAAAATTTAAAACCCCTTAATTTCGCCAAAGGGCGAACATTCGCCCCTAAAATTATCCTTGGTTTTCACCTCCATTAAAATCATTTGCTCCGTTCCGTGTCATTGATGTGGGATTCAATAAGGCCCTCCTATGACGGATCACTTCTTGTAGACATCAGCTCATTATCCAAGAGGTCGATCTAGGAACAACCCTTTCAGTACTTTGAAGCTTGCATGCCTCAATGGCAAGTTTCTCACTTCCGGCGACAGGTTTACATCAATGGCCTTCGACCGAAAGCTTTTGCGTGGTGTTCAATGCCAAGTCCCTTATTCACACCATGTGAATTGTACTGTAGTACCTTGAGGGTCATCATCATTATCGGTGATTCCTCTCATGCCTGTTAACAGCGTACATCATTGGCTGGTAATCAGGCGATGTCTTTCCATGTTCGTCTCCAGAACATCTCTCACATGGATCGACTTGTACTTTGAGTGAAGATCGAATGAGATTGAAGACCCCGGATCTAGTTTCATCCATCCGGGCTACGATATATATTCAGGAAAATAAAGACATCAAATGTACATCATTACTACACAGATAATCATCCAACTTAAGGGATGATGGCTCTACCAGAATCATCAGTCTACACTCAAACGATTGTCTGTCTTATGTATATGAAAATGAATTTATAAAGCTGAGCATGGGAATGCCCGCCTCAGCTAGATCATGAAAATATTATGAAGATAATGTATTATATTGTATCTTATTACAGGTCGCCTTCCAGCTCGAAAAAACTTCAGATCCTTGTGATAAAGCATTTCACTCGACATCAAAACAGATTAACGACCTCATGCTTTAAGGGGCAACTGTTATAGACATTTTTGGGCACTGCAACCCCAATCATAAATGTCCATAAACCAAGGGCTCTTAAGTCCCTAAAAGTGTTGTTCCAACCTCTAAAAGAACAAGGTCAACTGATTACATCTTCTCCCAGAAGTTCTCCATGAAAAACTGCTTAGAACTGGTCAAAACTGTACCATCTCACCTGCTCCATGGTCAAAGTGCACTGCATCCCACCTAAATACACACGGGAGGTGCAATGCATCTTGAAAAGCCCTTCTATGGGGTGCGATGGGAGAGAGTGGACAAATGGCAGGGTCAATCTGCAAGGTGGAGGATCATGGAATCTTCCAGAAACTTCTCCTGTGACACTTGCCTCTCTGCATTCGCCTAGGGATGACTAAGAGATCATCAATCTCCAAGTGGAATCAAGAACTATCAGAGAGAGGACACTAATCAAATCTCAAAAGCTGACTCACCCCCCTTGCAAACATATATATATGGATCCCTCATCCCAGAGATCCAGGGGCTGGAATTTTGTATCTTGTAAGGAAGTGCTACTGGTTTCTTGGTGCATTATCATAGTGTTGGGTGATCTAAGCTTTTCATGAGGTGAAGAAGGGCTTTCTTGCTGAGAGGATGATGCTAGGTCAGAACAATTGGTTGTAGTCCTCTTTGCTATTCTTGATTATTAATAAAGCTATTCAAGTTTTCCTCCACATTCTTGTATGATTGAAGATATATGCATTTGTGTGGTCAATATATATTTGGTCCTATATTGCTTATGATAATAGATCTATGTTCTTGGATAGTGTTATGTCGCTTTGATTCTACAGGTGCTCTTTGAAGCTGGGTAGACGAGGAAGCGAGTGGCAAAGATCTATCAGAAAGGAGAGGAATCAAGCAAGGAACCAAGCGCAAGACAGAGGCTGGTCTCCTTTATTCCCCTCTTATCTATTTCTCATAAAGGAAAACGAAAGTAGTTTTAGTTTGTTTGTTTCTAAGGTAGCTACCAGCCTTAGTGGGACCAGTAGCTCTGCATAAACACTAGATTTCCCGATAACACTAAACTCTTGCTTCAACAAAAGAAATAGATTTCACATATTGTGAACACCTCCATGTCTTACATCTACATACAAATGATGGACTAGATACAAGCCCACAAAACATGCCTTTAAACAAAGGACCCTTCAAGTCAAGTATGTAGAAAAAAACATTAGGACTCTTTTTCCAAAGGATGAAACATTTCATCATTATCTCCATTTGGAGACCAATTTAACTTCTCCCAAGTCAACATGGCATCACATGCATGTCAAAGCAATCAACCCTGCAAGTTAATTACACATACATGTTCAAAAACAAGGAAATCATCAACATCCCTATGTTCATGCATCTCAAGCTCATGCATGCATTTCACCTTTCAACTTTTGCTTAAGCACACTGTACTTTCGAGGCTGTAATGAAATATAATGTAGATGCATCAAGAGACATGTAATCTTAATTGGATAAGAACTCTAACTGTTCCTTACCAATCCCTTTCAAAGGTACTACCCTTGTCTGCACATCAATGTCATCATCGTTGGCATTATGATGCATGTGTTGTACTTGATGGCAACCCACTTGTAATAGAACATTTCACTTTTATATGGTAACTAGATGAATCTATAGAAGAGATATTAGATGTGACAGAATGCATAACAGTAATGTTTACAGATATGATGAAATGCAGGACAGTTTCAAGGAATCGGTTCAGAAGGCAACTTAATCAGATGAAATATCAAAGTATAGCAGGTAAACAGCAAAGAATTACACTTTAGACTAGAAACAATGAAGAAAGAGATGTATACACAGGTTCACCTTGACCAAGCTGTGTATATAGGCAAGTTAACAGAACAAAAGGAGCGTATAACGTACACACGCACTTTCACAGAAGGAAAAACGCGTATAGCTTGGAAAACTAAGTGTTTGGTCCGAAGTATTTGGTCCATGGTATTTTGATCCATGGTATTGGTCCATGGTAATTGGTCCAAGGTATTGACCCTAGGTATTTGATCCAAGGTATTGGTCCTAAGTGGTTTTGGTCCATGGTATTGAGAAAGGCCTGAAACTATATGAGGAGGAGAACATCTTTAATCCAAAACACACAAGTATTGAATATTTGATAAAGGGAGAGATCCAGTATGCAGGTTATGGGTTTATGATGCTCTGCTTGATTTGACCCAAGGAGGAACCTTAGTGGTTTATGGAGGACAAGATCTAATGATGGATCAGGATCTTGAGGCTTGGAATAAATTATGTTTATATGGTTTGACCATGTTTATTCTAGATCTGTATACTGACGCATGTGTTGTTCTATAAATTTTATGATCTGGGTATAACTGAAGTCTGGAATAGCTACAAAATTATGAATGAATATTTACAGATGTATACGCTGGTTGACTTTGGTAAAAGTACGTATACACGTAAGTTCAACACATCGAAGTAGCATATACCTTGTGAACTATGATGTTTGAAGTTCCAATTGATTCTTGTTGTTGATGCAGAGTTATGGGTTTTTGCTTTATGTTCTGGTGACTGCATTCTAGTAACAGTGTTCAGATTGATAGTGATTTGCTTCAGTGATGATGGTTGATGGATCAGGATCATAATGACTTATCATTATGAGATTTGATGGGCTAGATCTGGGTGCTAACACATGTATTATCCTTTATATGTGATGATCTGGTTATGTTTGAAGTTGGGAAGTGCAGAGAAGTTATAAGTATTTGCAAATATATACACTGGTTCACTTTGATGAAGTTGCGTATACACGCTGGTTCGACTCTTCCAAGTTGCGTATACACTCTGATGCATGGTTTTGAAGTTACAATTGGTTCTGAATGATGATGCAGTGTTTTGGTTTCAGATTTGTGTACTGGTTACAATGATCTATCTTTTCCAGCTGATTGATTGAATTTGATTAAGTTTGAATGACTGGTTGATTCAGTTGTGATAGAGATTTAGTAATTGTTTGATTCAATTATGTTAGAGATTCATGGGTTGTTAGTGATTGATTGAGTTTTCTTGATTCAAAAAGTAATGATTGAGTTTCAGTGATTGCAGTAGTGATTGATTTTGAGCTTCAATGTTGTTGATGGGTCCAGTATGAAAATTGGATGAAACGTGGCCTTCAGATTATGGTGTTGTGTTCCAGGAGTATCCAGTCTGAAAATTTATGAAACATGGTCCCTGGAGGAAGAGAGAAGGTTGTAGCTTTTTGTAGGTCGGCAGCTATGTACTAGTAAACATATCAGCTAGTACAAGAGCTAGGGGGTTGTAGCTCCCTTCCAGTGGAAAACGAGAGAAGGTAGTAACCTTCTGCAGGTAGAAGCCTGCGTACTAGTATGAGTCTGTACTAGTACAATGTTTTAAATAGATTTTCTTATTATTAAAAGAATACAGAGACGACAATAGCAGGTGGTTTTTCACCCACATTGGATTTCCACCTTAAATCTTGGTGTTCATGTGTGTGGCTTATGTGTGATGGTTCTTTCTATTATTAACTGCACATGGTTAATGTTTAATGTTTAGTAAAGTATTGATGCACAGATTAAAGACCAACATATGATGAATTAACGGAATCAATAGTTTGCTGGATATACGCTTGTTTCCTTAAGCACAACTGCATGCACACGCGGGTTACTTTCATTGAAGTAGCGTATATAAATTTGAGTATGAAAAAGTAAAATATTATTAACTCGACATAATATTGATTCGCCCCCCCTCTCAGTATTATTTCCAACAATTGGTATCAGAGCAGGTCCTTTGGTAGAAGCTTGATCATTTGAAGGAGATCCGTAGAACAATGGGAAAGAAGCTAAAGAAGAAAGTGCCTCAGAAGAAGAAGAAAACATCTCAAAGGAACTATGACAGTGGGAGAATCGATTGGGGAATATGTGGAAGCAACTCTTCAGATTCAGAATCACGTCAGAATGAAGATGAACAAGCAAAAGAACTATCAGGTATGAATTTTTTATCCTCTGGTGATACATTTCTCCATCCATTTGAAGACGATGAAAGTGATAGCGAAACAACTGAATTTTCTCTTATGGGTGAGGAAGAAAGATATCAAATAGAGGCAGAATTTAAAAGTCTTAAAAACAAAATTAGGGATCAAAAAGATCTATTGGACAAAAGGGAATGTGCCTTCAAAGAAGAAGCTACCAAACTAGAAGCTCAACTAGAGGAAGGAAACAAAGTAAGGAAGAAATTCAAAGAAAATAAAGATCAATGTCAAAAGCTATAGGATGAAGTAACATCATTAAGAAATGAAGTAAATGAAAGGAGCACAACAATCAAGAAACTCAAAGATGGATCCAGTTACTATGAAAGTCTTGAAGCTAAGATCCTCTCGCTAAAATAAGATCTTGAAGAATCAAATAAGCAGAATAAAGAACTACTCAAAGCTCTTGAAAAACAAGAAAACGAAGTTCTTGAATTAAGGCATCAGATGGAAGAAGGAAGAAAAGCTGAAGGAATCATGAAGAAGCAGTATCTTGAAAAGGAAGAGCAACATCAGGTTGAGGTAAATATTCTAAAAAATAAATTAGAAGAAAAGGATAAGCTTTTATGATTTCAAGATAGTACTAAGATCTTGGATGGTATTCTTAGTAGTCAAAGGTCTCCTGCCATCAAAACTGGTCTTGGTTTTCATGAATCTATTGAAGGTGAATCTAGTTCACAAAGACAGACAAGGAACTCTAATGCAAAATCTGAAATGCTCAACAAGGAGATGAGAGGTCAATCCCATCAACAACCAAGGAAAGAAATTCTTCAAAGAAAATAATTCACTCCTAACTATGCAAGTGATAGTCGGTTGAATAATGTTGAATGTTTTATATGTCATAATCTTGGACATGTAGCAGCAAGATGCGGAAGTAGAATGGTTCAAGACCAACACACAGAAAGATCATTAGCTTCCAGGTACTTTAAGGGATATTGTTTTTCTTGCAATGTGTTTGGTCACAAAGCCATTGAATACTATAGAAGAGATATGAAACATGTAAGATGTTATGCATGCGACAAGTTTGGTCATATAGCAAAGGAATGTAGGAGAAAATATCTGACACCATACCAAAAGGAGAAAACATCATCACACTCGAAGATATGGAAGAAGAAGGAAGTACAATCAGAAAAATGTGGCATGGCACAATGTACAGACATGACAGACTCAGGAGAAGTCGAAAGTATGAAACTTCAATATTCTAAATCTAATACGCAAGTTTCATGAAGACCAGTGACGTATATGCGTGAGTTCAAAGTTGAATAGTCACGTATATGTAGTTTGAGAAAAATGTTGTGGGACAGTTTCAGAAAAACTGATGTGATATGATTCAGAAAATTATCAATTATCTTTTCTATCATAGATAACTACAGTATGTGGATATTATTTAGAGGTGTTTTGATCCTAACAAGTTGTTGATAACTTGATGTATATCTGACTGATGATGGCCTTGATACTTCTTATTCACATATGCAATGATCAGATCTGACAGGGAATAGGTGTAATAGGTTCAGGGGGAGAACATACTATGCTTCTAACAAAGCATTGTTTTCAATGATGATGATGCTTATGTGGCTAAAGTGTTTAAATTGATACATCTTGCTATGTGATGGTTATAAGTTTCCCATGATGAAATCTCAGATGATACTTGTATTGATTGGGGTTACATAGTTGTTATTCAGATCAGATTTATGGATGATTGTGGATGACTTTTTGATAGTACATATATGGTGATCTTCATAAGGACAAGGAGATCTACAAATCTTGAGTACACAACTTCATTAATTGATGATGAGCCACTCATTTCTTCTATGCTGCTGTCATCATGCCTTCAAAGATGCATAAATTTCATATGGTGCAGTTATGATACAAGATTCCTATAGATCTTGGCTCTCACACGGTTGAGGATTGTTGCTGTTGATGATATGAAGAAATATTGACAAATGACCATAAGCTAATGGTTTTCTAGATACTTATTGATATCTCTTTGATGGATACATGGATGATTACTTAAGTTTCATACTGTTGGTTGGCCAAGAGAATGGTGTTATTGCAGGTCGCATGAAGACATAGCTATTTGAAGACATGGATTTTCAAAGACATGGATTACTTAACCACATAATGATGATGAGTTCTTATCTTATGATGATAGGTTGATACTCACATATGTTGATTATCATGGTTGATGCTTATCAGATGTGGGATGTTCCCTAGTGATGATACATGGTTGATATATTGAAGGTCCTTGTGGAAAGATCATGTAGTTCTTGATGATGATGTGAAAGATCATAATGTGATGACTATGGTGTTTTCACATATAATATGGTGTGAATGATTTTTTGTTACTGCTTGGAGATATGACATATGCTGAGTTGATTCATGGAAGGTTATGATAAGGCTCTTTCTACTAAGGAAACGAAGCAAGTTGATCTTGATGAGATCAAGAGGATGAGTTGATATCTATATGCAGACATAATTTGACACAGGTTGATGATATTTACACTGAACATATACAGGTTGTTGGTTTGCATGTTGACAGATGCTTATGGTGCAGATCATACATGGTGTATGATAGTTATGGTCTTCTTTAGACATTTGGTCTCTGCTATAAATGTCATGTATGTAAAGATCATATCAAAAACCATGATGTAATAATTTGTCTATGTCTGTTGTAGTATTTTGATGAGTCCCTTTTGGTCATATGATGTAATTTGTACCCGCTCTATGCATGGGAAGGATGATGTAATAATTTCTACATTTTAGTCATGTATAAACATTTGGTATATCCCCACTTGGTTGGGAGAATGGATGTATGTATGAGTCATTGATGATAGGAAGGTCAAACTCACATAGTTGAGTTATAGAGTCATGTTTTCTTCTTGAAATATTTGCAGACTCTGCATGTGATCAGGGGAAGCATGGATGATACAGTATATCTCAGCATGAACAAAGGGGGAGTTTTATCGTAGATTTCATCATGTGCTTAGGGGGAGCATGATCAATGTTTATATTCATCTGTTTACTTATGGAAGTATTCTTTTTGGTCAGCCCTTTGCCCTTGATATCAAAGGGGGAGAATATCCTGGTTTGCCCTTTGCCCTTGATGTCAAAGGGGGAGAGTATTTTTGTGTTTCTTGTTATCTCTAACATTTTCTATAGCTTGCAGTACTCAACACCAACATGGTTGCCATCAAGTCCAAAGGGGGAGATTGTTGGCATTATGATGCATGTGTTGTACTTGATGGCAACCCACTTGTAGCAGAACATCTCACTTGTATATGGTAACTAGATGAATCTATAGAAGAGATATCAGATGTGACAGAATGCATAACAACAGTGTTTACAGATATGATGAAATGCAGGACAGTTTCAAGGAATCAGTTCAGAAGGTAACTTACTTAGATGAAATATCACAATATAGCAGGTAAACAGCAAAGAATTACAGTTCAGACTACAAAGAATGAAGAAAGAGAGGTATACGCAGGTTCACCTTGACCAAGCTGCGTATACACGCAGGTTAACAGAACAAAAGGAGCGTATAACATACACATGCACTTTCACAGAAGGAAAAGCGCATATACCTTGGAAAACTTAGTTTTTGGTTTGAAGTATTTGGTCCATGGTATTGGTCCATGGTAATTGGTCCAAGGTATTTACCCTAGGTATTTGATCCAAGGTATTGGTCCTAAGTGGTTTTGGTCCATGGTATTGAGAAAGGCCTAAAACTATATAATAAGGGGAGAAGATCATTAGGTCAAAACACACAAGTATTGAATATTTGATAAAGGGAGAGATCCAGTATGCAGGTTATGGGTTTATGATGCTCTGCTTGATCTGACCCAAGGAGGAACCTTAGCGGTTGATGGAGGACAAGATCTAATGATGGATCGGGATCTTAAGGCTTGGAATGAATTATATTTATATGGTTTGATCATGTTTATTCTAGATCTATATACTGACGCATGTGTTGTTCTATAAATATTATGATCTGGGTATAACTGAAGTTTGGAATAGCTGCAAAATTATGAATGAATATTTACAAATGTATATGCTGGTTGAATTTGGTAAAAGCGTGTATACACGCAGGCTTGACACATCAAAGTAGCGTATACGTTGTGAACTATGATGTTTGAAATTCCAATTTATTCTTGTTGTTGATGAAAAGTTCTGGGTTTTTGCTTTATGTTCTGGTGACTACATTCTAGTAACAATGTTCAGATTGATAGTGACTTGCTTCAATGATGATGGTTGATGGATCAGGATCATAATGACTTATCATTATGATATCTGATGGGCTAGGTCTGGGTGCTAACACATGTATTATCCTTTATATGTGATGATATGGGTATGTCTGAATTCGGGAAGTGTAGAGAATTTATAAGTAAGTATTTGCAAATATATACGCTAATTCACTTTGATGAAGTTGCGTATACATGCTGGTTCGGCTCTTCCAAATTGCGTATACACTCTGATGCATGGTTTTGAAGTTATAGTTGGTTATGAATGATGATGCAGTGTTATGGTTTTATATCTGTGTACTGGTTACAGTGATCTGTCTATTCCAATTGATTGATTGAATTTGATTAAGTTTGAATGACTGGTTGATTCAGTTGTGATAGAGGTTCAGTAATAGTTTGATTCAGTTGTGTTAGAGATTCATGGGTTGTCAGTGATTGATTGAGTTTGCTTGATTCAGAAAGTAATGATTGAGTTCCAGTGATTACAGTAGTGATTGATTTTGAGCTTCAATGTTGTCGATGGGTCTAGTATGAAAATTGGATGAAACATGGCCTTCAAATTATGGTGTTGTGTTCTAGGAGTATCCATTTTGAAAATTTATGAAACGTGGTCCCCGGAGGAAGAGAGAAGGTTGTAGCCTTCTATAGGTCAGTGCCTATGTACTAGTAAACATATTGGCTAGTACAGGAGCTAGTGGGTTGTAGCTCCCTTCCAGTAGAAGCTGGAAAATGAGAGAAGGTAGTAACCTTCTGCATGTAGAAGTCTGCGTACTAGTATGAGTCTGCACCAGTACAATGTTGTAAACACATTTTGTTATTATTAAAAGAAGACAAAGACGACAGGAGCATGTGGTTTTTCACCCACATTGGGTTTCCACCTTAAATATTGGTGTTCATGTATGTGGCTTATGTGTGATGGTACTTTATGTTATTAATTGCACATGGTTAATGTTTAATGTTTAGTAAAGTACTGATGCACAGATTAAAGATCAACATATGATGAATTAACTAAATCATTAGTTTGCTGGATATACGCTTGTTTCCTTAAGCACAGTTGCGTGCACAAGCAGGTTACCTTCATTGAAGTAGCATATATAAATTTGAGTATGAAAAGGTAAAAGATTATTAACTTGATATAATACTGATTCACCCCCCCTCTCAGTATTATTTCCAAAAATCATGTGAATCATTTTGAGACACATTATTCATGGAATCTTCACTTCCATTTCTGCCATCTTCTCTTTCCACTTTCTTCAGCTTTGGTGGAAGCATTGTTGGATTCAGTGTCCAACATTTTGCAGCAAGATGTCCTTGCTTATGGCAGTAAGTGCACTACATGTGCATCCTCTCGATAGCATGATTTTCCTTGTGAAATGGACCTTTGGCTTCTTACTTCTTTTCTTTCTTCTACTTCCTATATATGGCCATTCTCTTCCAACATTTAGAAACATCATGGTTATCCAAACCACAAAAGGAACATGCAACTCTTTCCCCATACTTATGTGGAAATCTATCATGCTTTGCAAAATCAAAAGGAAAATGTTTAGAACCAGATTTATACCTGCCTCTTTCACCTTTATTGCCTTCATGAGGAGGTGAAGCAAATGAAGAAGTGGCTCCCTTTGGAACACCATCAAACTCTTGAAGGCTGTTAGAGTCTCCCCAAATTTCTGGTTCAAGTGTGTGCTTCTGAACACCTAAATCTTGCAATTTATGTTTCAAGCTATTGTATTCCTCTTGGATACAACCTTCACACTTCTGAGGTAGAGGACATGAAATGAAACGCCTTCTTGGGACTATTTCAATGGCATTCATGGAAATTTTGGAACTATCTCCATAAGACTGTCCATAGCCAAGACCCAAATACTTAGGCCTTTCCTCAACCATTATTGGTTCAACAATACCTTTTGCATGCTTTCCCAAGCCCTTTCCTTCATAGCCCATCTTGGACATTATCTTGGAACCTATGCCTTTAGTATGCTTTTCAAAAGATCCAATACAAGCATTCTTAGAAGAATTTGATGACAAACTGGAATGGCTTACCTCTTCTTCAAGCTGGTACTTGACTAAGGCTTCTTGGGAAACAAAGAGCTATGACTCCAACTCATGCATCCTTTTCAGGTTCATATTTTCAATATGAAGTTGCCTCTCCATTTTCTACAATTTGTCAGAAAGCATTTGCTTCTCTTCCTCCATGGCATTCAACTTCTTTCTAACCATGCTGCTCTTCCTTCCATCCTCATACATTTCTCTCACCATATCCATCATGGTGGACAACTCTTGCTTCATGTCTTCATCAAAGAGTCTTGTGAAGAGAGCATAATTTGAGGACCCACTTGTAGAAGTTGTCATTATGCCAATGAACAAAAAACTTCAACAAGATAATTAAAGAACTTATTCAGCAACCTTTTGCAACAAACCTCTTGTGCTCCAAAGATTTCCTTGAGGTCCTTTGGGATAGAAGAATGCCTTCAACCCTTCTCCTTCTTGTCCTTCCTAGACTGAGCTTTCCCTTTACCTCTACAAACTCAGAAAATGGTCAGTCTGCAAAACAAGCATACAATCAGCCTCTTGCTATTCAAACACCTTTCAGACAAGCAATCTCTACTCTGTCAATCAAGCATTCTGATATAACCTTCTTAAAGGTGTGGTTAATCAAACTTAAGCTCTGATACCACCTGATATGAAAATGGGGCTCTTAGGCTTCTTGTCTAACTTACAAGAACCTCTCCCACTTCCAAAGCTTGAATATTCCCAAGTCTTTAATGATTAACCAATGCGGAATTAAGAAATGCTTGAAATTATAGGTGTATGTTTGTATTTGTTTTTAACTGATTATGCCTTGGATTCTGTTGTTGTGTTGTGAGTTGAGGTGCTTAAACTGATACATTAATACACATAACAATAAAAAATGTAGCAATAATGCAGACACATGAACAACAATATTAATTTTGAGTTCACTCACAACTCTTGAGCTACATCTCTATGAGCTCTAGTCAATTCAACTAGGCTCTCTGGGATTATGATATTAGTCTTTTTTACAAGCTCTTGCCCAAACTCCTACTATTTTACACAAAAATAGTGGGTTCAGACACCATTTAATCCCCTTTTGCTCTTGAAGCTCTGGCTCTTGGCTCTGGCTTTTGGCTCTTGGTTTTGGCTCTTGGATCTTTGGCTTTGGCTCTCGGCTCTTTGGCTCTTCGGCTCTAGCTTCTTTCTACCTTCTGCAACCTTCAAATCTCTAGCTTTTCACTTGAACTTCAACTGATCCCAAAGGCTCCCTCAGTTTCCCTTTCTCTTCTACGTTGCCTCCTTGGCTTCTACGCTGCCTCTTTGGCTTATAAGCTGCCTCTTTGGCTTCTACTTCAGCAGCAAAACCCTAACAACAACCTTCAACAACAACAGCAACTCAGCCACCGTCAACAACTCAGCAGCCCTCTGTCTTTGACATTCATGGCTTAAAAGCTAAATCGGCGTTGTTTGTTGGTTTTCCCTTTTGGGCTCTCTGTCTTCCTGCCACAGTCCATTCAAATCCCGTCTCTGAGCATTAGCAGTCATTGCTAAACGCCCTCAGGGATGAATGCCACCTATTTGGTAACAGAAGGAACTATCAGCGCTTGAAATCCTTCTGAAACAACCATTCTATATTTACACAGAGAACACTGTAAAAACACGGGAAAATCTGCGGAAACACTATTCCCCAGACTTGAAACATTCATAATTGTGCTTTATAGCGCCATCGAGTTCGCTTGGGAATCGCTATCGCATATCGAAATTGGCCTGCCCCTTTGTATTTCGTAGTACATTAAAACATGAAAAAATACATATAAAACATGGAAAAGCCCCACTTGTCAGACTTGAAATATTATACAGAGGCATTTTGGAACCCTTTCGGGTTTGTAATATTGCATCGGGCTTAATTCCTTTGTATTCCGTTTAATCAACGAAAAATGAAAATACCAAAAAAATCATCATTGATGTATCTCAAAAGGTATTGAATCTAGTTTATATTGTCATCGAGTCCAACCAATCGCATCGCATATATATATAACATATCCCTGTTCCATGTTGTTCGCCGATATCGGTGATCGCGGTATCACATTAGCACGGTCCCATCATGCTATGCCTCCGACTGTCCCTCAATTGGATTCGTTGATTGCGATTGCCAATCGGAACTAGACCGTTGATCAGCCAGATCCAATGGCCCCTGTTCAACCATTTTTTAAGTCTCCAATATCTCGATTTCATGGTTTTTCTTCATGTTTTCAGCCTCCGATAGTGTTATCTGCCTTCTCCATAACTTCTCCTTTTTCCGTGGTCTTGCCCTCTTGGGAGATTTGGATGACTTAGAGGGTTTTTAGACCCATTATTCAAGGGATTTTGCCTCTTTTTCCTTTGAAAAAGGGCAGCTTCATTTTATGATAGCTTTCCCATGTGAAGTCTATTTTCTCCCATTTAAGTTGCGTTGGATTCAGAATAGAGGGATCCCTTCAATGAGACTATTTTTGAGAGCAACCTGTGATTTTCATTTTCCTCTGATTTACAAAGGATTTGTGCCATTTGGCACCTTTTGCCTTTTGCATGAAGTCTTTTAGACTTAGAGGTTTATCTAGGATCCATTTTTGGATCATGTGTCTAGACTTCAAGGCCCTCAACAAGCTGATGGTCAAAGATAAATTTCCCATCACGGTTGTTGATGATTTGTTGGATGAACTAAATGGGGCTCAATTCTTTACTAAGCTCGACCTTCACTCGGGCTATCACCAAATTCGCATGAAAGAAGTAGACATTCCAAAGACTGCTTTTCGAATTCATGAAGGCCATTATGAATTCCTGGTCATGCCATTTGGTCTCTGTAATGCCCCATCCACTTTTCAAAGCCTCATGAATCACCTACTCAAACCATATCTCAAAAAATTTGTCCTTGTCTTCTTTGATGACATCCTCATCTACAGCCTTACCTGGGAAAAACATCTTTAGCATGTAGATCTGCTCTTGCAACTACTCCGGAAGCACAAATTATTTGTCAAGATGTCCAAGTGCTCTTTTTTCATGGAAGAAGTTGAGTATTTGGGCCACATTGTGGGGCGTGAAGGTGTCAGGGTGGACCCCAAAAAGATCTAGGCAATGCAGTATTGACCACAACCAAAGACCTTGAAGAGCTTGAGAGGATTTTTGGGTCTCACCGGCTACTAACACAAATTTGTCTGCAGTTATGGTTGCATTGCTAGACCCCTCACTCACCTTCTCAAGAAAAATTCATTCCTCTAGAATGATGAAGCGCAACAGGCATTTATAGCTCTCAAACATGCCATGTGTTCCTCTCCAATATTGGCACTACCCGACTTCACCAAATCTTTTGTGATTGAATGTGATGCTTTAGGTACGAGTATTGGGGTTGTCTTAATGCAGGAAGCTCGACCCTTGGCCTTCACTAGCCAACAACTAAGTGGGAGAAATCCGGGACAATCTACCTATGAGAAGGAGATGATGGCCATCTTACATGCAGTGGATACTTGGTGACCATACTTATTGGAGCAGTGTTTCCAAATCCGCACAGACCATTAAAGCCTTAAATATGTTTTGGAGCAATGCCTATCCTCACCACAACAAAATAAATGGCTACCCAAAATGTTGGGATATGATTATGAGATAATTTACAAAAAAGGGCGCAAAAATGTCGTAGCAGATGCTTTATCATGCCAATTTGAGGAGGAAAGCACCCTGCTAGCAATCTCTCTTCCCATTCCAGAGTGGATTGAAGAGGCTCGCAAGGAATGGTTTTCACATCCTTTGCTCTCCCAACTCATTAATAAATTATAGGTGGATCCAAATTCCACAACGGGCTACTCTTCGCAGGATGATCTTCTTCGCTACAAGGACAAAGTAGTGATATCACAAACATCCACCCTCAAAAGTCGCGTTTTGGCAAAGTTGCACTCATCTCCCACTACAAGCCATTCAAGATTTCAGAAGACTTATGCTCGCACTTGACGTTCATTCTTTTGGACAGGCATGAAAAAGGTCATTCTTACTTTTGTAGCTGAGTGTGATGTGTGTCAGCACCACAAAGGAGAAATAATCAAATCCTCAGGGACATTACAGCCATTACCCATCCCAGCCTCAATCTGGACAGAGGTTTCTATGGATTTCATTACAGGTCTTCTGAAGTCAGGCAACAAGTCTGTTATCATGGTGCTTGTGGACAGACTTTCTAAGTATGCTCATTTTTGCGCCCTACCCCACCCTTTTACACCAGCTTTGGTGTCTCAATCTTTCATGGACTAGATCTTCAAATTGCATGGCATGCCCACTTCCATTGTGTCTAATCGTGACTCGATCTTCACCAGTAACTTTTGGTAGGATACAAGGTACCCAACTACAGCTTAGTACTTCCTATCATCCCCAAACTGATGGTCAAACTGAAGTAGTCAACAAATGTCTGGAGACCTACCTCAAGCGTTTCACTTTAGAAAAGCAACATCTATGGGTATAGTGGTCACCTCTAACCGAATGGTGGTATAATACTAACTATCATGCCACCACCAAAATGACTCCATATGAGGCAGTTTATGGTCAATTCACTCCATCACGTACTTATTATATCTAGGGATGCTCGAAGGTACAAGGAGTGGATCAACTCCTACAGAACCATGCAACCATGCTGGCCCACCTCAAAGAGAATCTCCATCAAGCTCAAAATCGCATGAAGCAACAGGCAGACCAACATCATTCAGAGTGCAAATTTCAAGAAAGGGATCAGGTATTCTTGAGGTTGTAACCATATAAGCAAACATCACTCAAAGACAAGGGTTGTCAGAAGTTATCTCCAAGATTCTATAGACAGTATCAAATACTTCAGCGCATCAGAGAAGTAGCCTAGAAGCTAGCCTCGCCACCCACTACAAAAATCCATCCCGTCTTCCATGTCTCATGCCTCAAGAAAGTGGTTGGGAACCATTGCAGAATTCAAACCAGTCTACCGGAATTGGATGAAGAAGGTTCAATCCGGCTCCAACCTAAACAGGTTCTTGACACGTGAGAACAACACCTGTGTGGTTGCATGATCAGGGAAGTCCTTGTCAAGTGGAAAGGCACCTCTCCAAAAGATGCGACTTGGGAACCAACCACTGTTCTTCAGCAGTTTATGAAGCTTTAGCCTTGAGGAAAAGGATATTTTTATGGGGGAGGGCATGTTAGCGTCCAACACTAACCCCCTTATTTATGTAATAGGGTCGAGTCATAGTTATAGTTAGTTAAAGAGTTAATAAATCCATATTAATAATTGTAAGTTGTTGACCCGCATTTAATGAAGGGACCACAGTTAGTCGCAAATGGGCCATGGTATTAGATAGATGGTATTAATAAGAACCATGGTACTAACCCATGGTATTGCATGTATGAATCATATATAAAGGATAGAGACTCCCCTCTCCCAGTTCTATTGGAGGTTGCCCGCTCGAGGAGGCAAGTGAACATTGCTTTCCTTTCTAAATAATAAAATACATGCTATTATTTCTTATTGTTCTGTGTTATAGGTATATTTCTTCGCATATTTGGTATTTTAGTATCTTCTCACAGGTCAAGAGCATAACATTAGCACATAACCAGACTTGGGACTTAGTCATGTTGCCTGCAGGTAAAACAACATTGCAGAATAAATGGGTTTATAGGTTGAAGGAAGAAGATGGAGGTATAAAAAGGTATAAATCTAGACTTGTAGTGAAGGGGTTTGCACAGAAAAAGGTTATAGACTTTGATGAGATATTTTCTCTTGTTGTTAAAATGACTTCAATCAGAATTATTTTAAGTCTAGTAGTAGCTGAAGATTTACATCTTGAATAATTAAATGTAAATACAACCTTTCTCCATGGGGATTTTGAGGAAGAGATATATATGCAGTAGCCACAAGGATATGAGGTAAAAGGTAAGGAGAAACTAGTGTGTAGGTTGAAGAAGAGCTTGTATGGCTTAAAACAGGCTCCAAGGTGGAATAATTGCTCACTCATTCATATGGGTGAGGAACGTAGAGAAACGGAGTTGCTCGCCAAGGGGCGAGGGCGAGGAAGGATTGCTCACTCATTCATATGGGTGAGGAAGGCCAAGGATAGGATAAGTAGGATGAGTCGCAACTCGTCCGCTGAGGATGAGGAAGGATGGCTCACCCTAATTAAGTGAGGTGAGGACAGTGGTATCTAAAATTTGACAGGTTTATCTCTAAACAAGTTATACTAGATGTTACTCTGATCATTGTGTTCATCTCAAAAAACAAAATGATGGAAACTATATTATATTGTTATTGTATGTAGATGACATGCTTGTTGCAGGTTCTAACATGCAGGAAATAAATGTGCTCGAAACAAAATTGGTGAACTCATTTGCAATGAAGGATTTAGGTGCTACAAAATAAATCCTTGGTATGAGAATAACTAGAGACAGGAAAAATTAAAAATTAGCATTGTCTCAAAGTGAGTACATAGGAAAGGTGTTGAAAATATTTAATATGCAGAATGCAATACCAGTTAGTATACGTTTTCCTATCCATTTCGAACTAGGTAAGGGGGTGTGTCCCAAGACTCAGGAATAAATGGATGATATGTCTAAAGTTCCATATGCATCAGCAGTTGGAAGCTTAATGTATGCAATGGTCTTCACAAGGCTTGATATTGCACATGCAGTGGGAGTTGTGAGCAGGTACATGAACAATCCATGGAAAGAACATTGGATGGTAGTGAAGTGGATTCTCAGGTATTTGAGAGGTACCACAAATCAAGAATTATGCTTTGGTGGTTCAAACATTGCTCTATAGGGATATGTTGATGTAGATATGGTGGGTGATAGATATAATAGGAGGAGCACAATAGGGTATTTGTTTACTGTAGGTGGAGCAGCTGTAAGTTGGGTTTCAAAACTGCAAAGTGTTGTTGCACTGTCAACAATGGAACCAGAGTATGTTGCTGCTACAGAGGCTAGTAAAGAAATGATTTGCTTACAATGGTTTTTGGATGAATTAGGTAAGAAGCAGGAGTTGGGTAGGTTATACAGTGACAGCCAGAGCTCAGGTACCATTTCATATGGTTAGCATTTGAAGATGGACAGTTGAAGCTCGAAAAGATACGCACTAGCCAAAATCCTGCAAATATGTTAACAAAAGTTGTAATCTGGGAGAAACTGAGAATCTGCTCAGTTTCAATTAGTCTTCAAGTAGGATGAAGAAGATGAGAAGCAACCAGGTCCAATGTGGAGTCATTGTCCAACAAATGAAGCAACTATGAAGTTGTTATACTCAGTCTCCAAGTGGGAGATTGTTGGGTGTGGAGCCTAATTATCTTCTTTATTTAGAGGTATTGTGACATTAGACCCCTGTTTGTAATGTGGTGGAAACACCGCTAGTAAAATATACGCTACAGGAGGGGTCTAGATGGGGGCCCCGAAGCTAAAAATAGATGTAAATTTTCCTTGTAAAATGTTGTAATTTCATAGTCAATTTGAGCCGTTCATTAGGCAGAGGTCTGACGGTAGAAGTGTTGGCTTGTATGGGCGTGACCCAAGTTCAGAGGTGATTTAGCCAAGAAAATCCTGGTACTATTGGCCCTTTCGGAAACAGTTCACGGAGTGTGGACTAAGGTCTCACCTGAAGTAGTATGGGAGGGTGATAGAACCAGGTTTCTGCACCTTGGGGATGTTTGATGAGCTTCTGGCGGTCTGCGGTTTGACCCCGCGCGCACGTCGCTATGCGCACCAGTTCAGTGTATCATGCTCCTTCGGCTGGATCTAGTGGTACTACTATGTGTAGTGACTTTTTCTCAAAGATCATTTTGTGCTTCTTCATTTTTATGACTCCGTTCATATCAGTGGCCCAACCTATTCCTAGTAGTGTAGGATAGGGATTACGGTCATCGAAAATCTCTATCACTTCAAAATCCACCTGCACGCTCGCACCTTCAATATCTATGATTACCCCTTACAATCTTCCCATGGGAAAGATCTTCTATTAGCTCGCCATTCGTAATTGAATATGAGACCACTGTAGTGCGGGTTTGCCCATGCATTCCTATGTTTGTTTTGGCAGTACATTCATGTCTAATCCAAGATCCAGGATTACGTGATCCATTTCATATTCATCGATTTGCGTAGTCAACCTCATTTCCCTTCCGGTGCGCAATGCATGCTTTCCAAGTTTTCAGACCACGTGCAACTCTCCTAACCCTGAGCACCTAGTGATAAGTTCATGTAGTCCTTTTACTGCCTTTCTATCGCATAGCAGTTTCATGCATGTCTCCAAAAAGGTAGTGAGCATTGAAGGATCCATCCCTAGTTCTAGTTGATCCTTACTACCTGATGTGGAGGCCCTCGTGAAGCTCTTCTTAGCTTCCATGAATGTCTCCTTCGCGTGTTCTAAATCAAATTCGGGTTCCTTTCTAGGAGCCTTGCGAACCCAAGCAATTTATTCTGACTTCTTCCCTTTATCATCACCCATGGTCATACCGCTCTTGAGCATCATGTTTACATTTGGGTCTTCTTCGCGTGGCTCAGACCTCATCATCTACAAATTCTGAGTGGGAGGGGGCTGGAGTACCCCTTTCTTGCACATCCTCACTATCAACGAAGGCCAGTCTTCTGCCTCATGATCAAATTGAGTACAATACAAACATGATTTCCTTGTCGGGTTTGTACAATCACGGGTGTAGTGCCTTGGACCTTCGTAATTATTACAAATTAACTATCTGCGACCCCTTCGTGGTTCCATTCCACCTCGACCTTGACCGCGGCCTTGAAATCCAGCATGCGCCATTCTTGCATTTGGATCGAGGGCGCGTGTTTTGGTCTGCACCCTGTAGGCAGGAGTCCGATCCATCATAAGTTCGTAGCTTCTGCAAGTGCGTTCATCATTGCCTACCGACCTGCAGAAGTTACAAAACAATTGTTGGGATGTCAGCGTATACTTCTCCAATAGATGACACTTAAACATAGTGTGTTTTCCTCCTATCTGACAAATCATGCACCATAATGTAGGCGCCGCGCTCGATCATGCCTATCCTTTAGGTCTTAATGGCATCAGCCCTCCTCCTGTCAAGTAATTCGCGAACACTTGACAGTGGTCCTTGTCATGACCCTGGCCTTTACAGTTTATGAACCATACCTCCTTGCGCGCCTCTGGTTGAGGTGTCCTATCCTGTTTCAAACTTTGCATCTATAGACACAGATATTGCAATTGCACATGGATTTGTTGGACTCCCAGACCAAGGTCTTGTATAGGGGTCTCATGCAATCTCATCACCATCTCCAAAGATTCGGCCTGGGTGGAAAGTTTTTGCTGTGACAACGACGTCCTTAAGTGCAGTGTCAGTGATGCTACAAACCATGCGTGGTGATGTCCATCTGTCAATGTCATGTTTGCTTCGCGAATCATGACCTTTAATCTTTGGTCTAGGTCCCAGGGGGTCTCGCCCGGGAGCATCGTGATCTCCTTAAACCCGATGATTGATTATGTTTATGAATTTGGCATGCTAAATTCCCTATTCAGCATAGTCTAGATTCTTGCGATTCTTGCGTTTAGATAGTCATTAGAATGCTTGATGTACCATGTTAATGCACGATCCTACAATGCACTCACCAGCGTAGCCTTCTTGATATTTTCATCCACGACTCCTTGTGCTTCCCATACTGCTCTTACCACAAACCAGAATTGGTCCAGGTCTTCATTCCTTACTCCTCTAAATACCGGTAGTTTCATCGCACTCACCATACTGAACTCTGGTGGTGGCAGAGGTGGGGTGGGTGGAGATGGAGGTGAGGGGGGTGAGATGGGTGGCAGTGGAGGTGGTAAGCATGGAATTCGTTGCCTTATCAAACTGGCCACACTTCTCGGAGAAACTTTCACGAGAACTTCCTCGCTTTACCACGAGGGTGAAATTAAGGGATTGGTTTCTAATTCTTCACTACGTCCGCTTCTGTAGATCTCCCCACTTTTCATAGCCCAAAACATTAATTTATTCACATAACCTGGTTTTCACACAATAACATCTTAATCCAAGTGTTCAAAGATTTAATATACTTACCTTGCAGTCCCTTGAGGAAACGTCACTCTGCCTCACTGTAGCTAACGGTTGTGTCTACTGCGAACTTAGTGATAAATCCTCCTATAGTTTGGTCGAGCCAATGGTCCACAACTCGAGTGATCTTATTTCCTAATGCATCTAGTCTGCACTAATTTCAGAGTCCACACGATTGGTTTGTCGAACCTACACCTTCCATGACTATTTGCTAGCTTCGCAATCCACTCATACAGCTTAGAAGGAAAGAATGCAAAGAAAATTTTGTGGATTTCTGTATACAAGTAGTGCTCCAACCACTATTCCTTAGATACTCATGGATTTTTGTTTTCTTGCGTTGCGAACTCGTGAATCTTCTTGTCCAACCACTCTTTAATTTCTTTCTTTTTGGGATTCCAGTGGCACGACATTAGACATCCATTATGCAGATCCTAGTCCTAGCAACGGAACCATTTGTTGGCTTGTATGGGCCTGACCCAGGTTCAGAGGTGATTTAGCCAAGCAAATCCCGGTACTACTGGCCCTTTCGGAAACAGCCTGTGGAGCGCGGACTGAGGTCTCACCTGAAGTAGTATGGGAGGGTGATAGAACTAGGTTTCCTCACCTTGGGGATGTTTGATGAGCTTCTGGCAGTCCGCGGTTTGACCCTGTGCACACGTTGCTATGCGCACCTAGTAGTCCCTCACAACCTGTGATGTTGCCTCTGCGCACCCTTACTCGGGCGCGATCCGTATTATACCCAAGTTCCTTACTATTTAGCCTGCTATTACCCATTTACTTAACTTATTTGTGTAAGACTAGTGATAATTAATAGTATATCCAGCAATCATATAAGTGCGCGCGGTAAACAAAATAGTATAAATGTAAAGAAGGCAATACACAAGTAGATGCACAAAAATTAGAATCAACTTCTCTTTATTATTCTTCATTCAAGATTATAGACTCGACACTGCCCTGCACACTCAACTGTAGGAGTCCGCACACTTAGCTGCGGACTCTACTAGGCCTCTGTGCACTCAGCTGCAGAGCCTCTTCCTACTACTATGACCCAATACTTAGACTCTTACTCTATGCTCGAACCATTCGTATTCATCTCTCCAATTCGCTATCTTTACAACTTAGAGCCTCGCTCTATTTATACAATCCCATGGTCCGTGGACCATGGGTAGGCCGACATGACATTACATTACATTACAATACTTAGGGTGGACAACCCTATGACTCAACCTATACTTCGTGCTCCGCACCCACAATTCGTGGAGTTTTACAATACATTTGACCAAAACATGGGCTTTGAGCCCCAACATGCTGTGGGGGGATTCCATGCCCAACAAGAAGTTATGTTTAATTTAGGGTTTTCTTCCCTAGAAGGCAACCCCTCACTATATATGGGGGACTTGTATTGCATCTATGCAGATCTGTATTCTGAGTGAGAAAGAGAGACGAGATTGTGTGAGAGCGAAGAGGGAATTACAACAGATCGGTTGTATGTTGTATCTCTTTAGTTTGCTAGATAATATAAAAGGAAGGACTGGATTTTTCTCTGTCGACGTAGCCCAAATTGGGTGATGTTGGGCATGGAATCCCCCCAAGGCATGTTTTGCGGCTCAAAGCCCAAGTTTTGACCGAATTGTGTTGTAAAGCTTCACAAATTGCAGGCGCATAAGTATGTTAGAGTCACAGGGTTGTCCGCCTTAGTTTTGTAATGTAATGTCAGCCTACCCATGGTCTGCGGACCATGGAATTGTATAAATAGAGTGAGGTTATAAGTGTAAAATATGGATCATAGTAGAAGAGCAAGATTCTAAGTGACTAAGTGAAGTGTGTCTTTGGGTCGTAGAGTAGGAGAAGGCTCTGCAGCTGAGTGCACAGAGGTCTAGTAGTCTGTAGCTGAGTGCGCGAACCCCTGCAACTGAGTGCGCAGGGTGGAGTTGAGTCTGTAATCGAGGAAGGAATTAATAAAGAGAAGTTTTATCATAATTCCACGTATTTGTTCCTGGGTTAATGCATGTTTGATATAATTTGTGAATATATTGTTTAGTTACTGCACGCACCTGTATGAATGGTTTATATTTTTAAGTATAACTTAAAGCATGCAAGTAGGCTAAGATAATCAACTAAGATTGGAATATCAGTAAAGTCTTGGGTAATAATGCAGAAGTGCAGCATTCAGCCCTTGAGCAAGGCTACACAAAGGCAGTATCCTAGGTTTCAAGGTACGGGAAAATGTGCGAAGAAACTTACGCGCAGGGTCGAACCGCGGACCACTTGAACTCATTAGACATCTCCAAGGTCCAGAAACCTTGTTCTAGCACCCTCCCACACTACTTCAGGTGAGACCTCAGTCTATTCTCTGTGGACTGTTGCTGAAAGGGCCAGTAATACTGGGATTTGTTTGGCTAAATCAACTCTGAACCTGGGTCAAGCCCCAACAATCCAACAAATGGTTCTGTTGCCGGGACCGGGATCTGCATAGAAGATGTCTGATGTCATATTTTTGGAATCCAACAAAGAAAGGAATTGAAGAGTGGTTGGACAAAAATATTCACAAGTTTGTGACATAGGAAAATAGGAATCCATGAGTATCGAAGGAAGAGTGGTTAGAGCGCTACTTATATACGGAAATCCACGAACTTTTCTTTGCATCCTTCCCCTCTGAGTTGTACGAGTGGATTGCGAAGCTAGTGGATAGTCAAGGAAGGTGTAGGCTCTACAAGCCTATTGTGTGGACTCCAGAGTTGGTGCGCAGACTAGAAGCATCGGAAGGTAAGATCGCATGTGCTGTGGACCATTGGCTCAATTGAATTATAGGAGGGTTTATCACCAAGATTACGATAGATACTTTAGTCAGCTATAGTGAGGCGAAACGATGCTTCCTTAAAGGACCACGAGGTAAGTATGTTAAATCTTTGAACACTTGGATTAAGATGCTACTGTGTGAAAAATGGGTTATGTGAATATATTGATGTTTGGGAGTGGGAGGATCTACAGAAACGGAGGTAGCACAGAACTAGAAACTAGCCCCTTGATTTCACCTCTGCAAGAAAGCAGGGAAGAGCTCGTGAAGGTTTCACCAACAAGTGCGATCAGTTTGATAAGGCAGTGAATTCCACGCATACCACTTCTACCTACACCACCGCCAGTCTCACCATCTTCACCCCCGTCTTCGCCACCACCACAGTTCAATATGGCAAGCACAATAAAATTGCCGATGTTCACAGGAGTAGGGAATGAAGATCTAGACTAGTTTTGCTTTGTGGTAAAGGCTGTATGGGAAGCGCAGGGAGTCACGGATGATAATATAAAGAAAGAAATGGTAGTCAGTGCCTTGGAGGATCATGCACTGACATGGTACATTAAGCATTACAATGACAATCCAAATGGAGGGATCGCAGATATCCAAGCTACGCTAAACAGGGATTTTAGCAGGCCAAAATCAGAGACACAGTCGATTTAAGGAAATCGTGATGCTTCTAGGCAAGACCCCCTGGGTGTTGGATCAGAGACTGAAGTGTATGATTCGTGAAGCCAACATGACCTTGACGGATGGGCAACACCGCGCATGGTTTGCAGCGTCAATAACGCCGCATCTAAGGACCGCTCTGTCACAGCAGAAGTTATCCAGTTAGGTTGAGGCCTTGGAGATCGCAATGAGATTGCACGAGATCGCGATACAAGATCCTAACCTGGGAGTCCAACAGATCCATGTTCAGTTGAAAAACTTGTGTCTTGAGATGCAGAGTTTGAAACAAGACAGGACAACTTGCACAGAAGCGCAAGAGGAGGTATGTTGTGTAAAGTACAATGGCCAGGGACATGACAAGGACCATTGTCCAGTCTTAGCAAACTACCTAGTGGGAGGAGGGCCAATGCCATTGATAATAGAGGCACAAGCAGGACCGAACACAACGCATGCATTATGGTGCGCAATTTGTCAGGTAGGAGGGAAGCATGCTACAGATAACTACCATCTATTACAGAAGTATATGCAGACGTCCCAGCAGTTGTTCTGTAATTTCTACAGGTCAGTAGGCCATGATGAGCATACCTGTAGAAGTTATGAATTGATGATGGATCAAACTCCTACCTACAGAGTTCAGACCGAAACACCAGAACTCGATCAAAATGCAGGGATGGTGCGCACTGGAGTTTAGGGGCATGGACAAGGTTGAGGTGGAATGGGACTAGGAAGAGGTTGCGGCTAGCTGATTTGTTACAATTGGGGAGGGCTAGGGCATTATGCCCGCAATTGTACAAACTTGACGAGAGCATCATGTTTATATTGCACGCAGTTGATCATGAGATAGAGGACTATCCCACGCTGATAGTAAGGTTGCACAATAAAGGAACACCCCAACCTTCCCCGACTCAAAACCTACAAATGATGAGGTCTGAGCCACGCGACGAAGACCTGAATGTAGACATTATGCTCCGAAGTGGTATCACGACAAGAGGTGACAAAGGAAAGCAACCTGAAGAGAGTGCTTGGGTTCGCAAGGCTCCAACAAAGGAACCAAAATTTTATTTGGAGCGTGCTAAGGAGACATTCATGGAAGCTAAGAAGAGCTTGACAGAGGCCTCCACTTTAGGTAGTAAAGTCAAACTGGAACTAGAAATGGACCCATCAATGCTCACTACCTTTATGGAGACATGCATGAATCTACTGCGTGACAAAAAGGCTGTGAAGGGGCTGCAAGAACTCATCACTAGATGTGCTAGGACCGCGCCAAGAGAACCGCGCGTAGTCTGGAAGCTTGGGAAGCACACAACGTGAACAGGGAGGGAGATGAGATTGACTGCGCAGATCGAGGAGTATGAAATGGATCAACTGATTTTGGATCTAGGATCGGATGCGAACGTCATACCAAATCAGACATGGGAGCGCATGGGATGGCCCGCATTGCAATGGTCTCCTATTTAATTGCGAATGGTGAACCAACAAAATATCCTACGTATGGGAAGATTGCAAGGAACAACGGTGGATATCAAAGGTGCGAGCACGCTTGCAGATTTCGAAGTGATAGATATTTTTGATGACAAAAATCCCTATCCCACACTACTAGGAATAGATTGGGCCATTGACATGAATGGAGTGATAAATCTAAAGAAGCATAAGATGATTTTTGAGAAAGCATCACTATGCATAGTGGTACCCTTAGACCCTGCGGAAGGATCGTGCTACACAAAGCCAGTGCGAAACTATGAGAGTGATGACGATATAGACTGCACCTACAAGATAACTGTGTGGGAGAAGGATTGGGTGAATCCAAAAGTGGATGGCCAGATTTCGTGGGAGCGCGAAAGCTCCTGCACCTCAGATTCAGACGAAGAAATAGAACGATGGCAGAACTGGTTACACGAGGTAACCACGCTCAACTACAACATGATGATAAAGTCATTGTGCTGTATGGAAATAGAGGTAAGAGATCTGCCTATGTATGGTGGGTTGAACGAGGTGGACGATTTCTTGAACAAATTTGAAAAAGAAGTGCTGGAACAACAGTGGTTCTATGCTCTAAAATGGGTACTACGCACTATGCCTGCAAGGTGGTGGGGTACGCCATAAAGAAGTTTGGAGGACTGGCATGAATGTAGAAGGATGATGCGCATACGGTTTGGGAAGCCTCGGATGCAGATGAGAGTTGGGTATAAGGGGTGAAACAGCCTGCGCACCCACCTCTCCAGATGGGTACAGGCGTATGGTGTATAACCTACACGAACGCACACCATCCTCGCTATAGGAAACATGACCAACAAGCAGGAGCGGGCAAGCCGATGGCGTGAATGATGACCAGGAGGTATGATAAGACCAAGCATGTCAAAGATTATCTGCATGGAAGCCTTTGACAAAGTATGTGAAGTACTGAACGTAGTCCACCATGTGAGGTGAACTGAATGGGACCTGCTGGTACCAACTGTTCTATGGGCTTATAGGACCATGCGTAAAACCCTGATTGCGCAGGCACTTCCAAAGTTCAAGTATGAAGCAGAGGTTGTAATCCCTATGGAGCATACAAAGCCTAATCCATGCATAGTAGCACCCGTAGATATGATGGTTCACGAAGCCCGGAAAGAAGAAATCACATAGCTGCAAGAGACAAAACGCATGGGACTTGCGGAAGAAATCAAATAGGGAAACCTTAGACTCCAAGAACTTGAAGAAGACAGGGTACGGTTAAGAAAGAAAAGCGTGCTAGTGGACACGGAAGTTAAGAAGCTGGAGGACGAGATAAAGGAAGAGTTTCTCACCGAAAAAACTAGGATGGTCAGGCAAGGTGCATACAATCATACTAACAAGTTTGAGAACTATCACCGTGAATTGATTAGTCTGATGCCTTGGCTGGGACCACATATTACTCAGCATAGTGACCAGTGTTGCACGTTGCAAATGGTGAAGTGCACAATGCCGACCATAACAATAAAGGTGTGGAGTCTCCAAGAACCATGACAGAGGATAGGATGGAACTCTACACGGGTGGTGCGACCACCTGACTAGCCAAGGGAAGGACAGTCTTAGCGCTCCGCGCAGTTGGAAGGGAGCACGGGACTATAAATTATCCGACTTGGGAGTTGCATGATGGTGGATATGTGCATAGAAGTAGAGAGTCACAAGGTCCGTGAACGCACATGGGGGGCTGCGCTGCCACGTGGGTTGGCTAGAAAGTGACCGTTGAAGTCACTATTAACGTTGGGATGCTTGGTTTGAGGCCAAATGGAGCGGGTGGTAGGCATTTAAGACACGATTTATGGGCAAGATTTAGGAAAATATGCCACCAAGAAAGCATTAATGAACCAGAATTGGGGGGAATGGTTGAATTTGAATTCAGAAAGCGCTATAAAATACAAAGGGTTGCTCAGAAAACAACACTTGGTCATTTGTCAATTGAGCGATTGAGCAGAACCCTGAATATTGTGAGCCGAGTGTTGATTGAGCCCCTGAACTCGCGAGTGATAGATTGCAACACAACTACAATGAGAAAAACTAAGAATGGTCTAGGAATAGAAGAGGTAACCGCCGGCGAGGCCGTGCAAGCCCTAACTATGGAGGATGTTCCAGGAGGTGTCGGGGTTGTGGCAGAGATCCCCAAATCACCGTGTACGCTAAGACCCAAGAAGGATAAACAAGCAGTGACTCCCGTACACATGTTATTGGGCAACGAATCCCCCCCATAGCAACTTTTTGGGGCTTAAAGCCCGAGTTTTGGTCAATATAATGTAAATACTCCACGAAATGTGGGTGTTGAGTGAGAGAGTCTAGGGTTGTCCGCCCTAAAATAATGTAATTTAATGTAAAGTGTGTTGGCCTACCCATGGTCTGCGGACCATGGGATTATATAAATAGAGCGAGGCTCTAAGTGTAAAAGGAGAGTCTTAGTAGCTTTGGTAAGTTGATAGATGCAAAGGCATGGTTAGAAGATAGAAGTGGATCTAAAGGTATAAGGTAGTAGTAGTAGATAGAGGCTCTGCAGTTGAGTGCGCAGAGGCCTAGTAGAGCCCACAGCTAAGTGCATGGGCCCCTACAGCTGAGTGCGCAGGGTGGAGTCGAGTCTGTACTAAATTGAACTTGGAAGGCATCACTAATAAAGATAATTTGGTTTGGCATATTGTGCATCTGGTCCATAGATCTGTATTTGAATGTTATGTGTTGATGGTATCTGTTTATTTATATGCGCGCACTTGTATGTATGCTTATGAATGGAAATCTTCTAAGTAATTAACGAACAAACCCTAATTAAGGAAGACTTGGGTAATTAACACTAGTCACACTACGGCTAGAGCTGCGTGAAGGCAGTCCCACAAAACACCAAAAGCTTGCTGGTACACGTAATCTAGTAAGCGCGAACACTGAATCGGGTACAGATCTCCCATATCAAACATCCCCAGGGTGCGGAAACCTGGTTCTAGCACCCTCCCATGCTACTTCAGGTGAGACCTTAGTCCACACTTCGTAGACTATTGCCAAAAGGGCCAGTAGTACCAGGATTTTCTTGGCTAAAACTCACTATTGAACCTGGGTTAGGCCCCACGTAGCCAACACATGTCCCCGCGAAACCCACTGCACAGCAAATTGTCGATGGAAGAGAAAGGGAAAGTTGTCATGATAGAAACAGATGAGGAAGAAGAAGATTTATAGGCCCTTATCATTGCAGAGGAAGAAGACGAAGGCATGGAGGTGGATACTCAACCTAAGCACTCTACGACAAAATTGCCCCACACCCTACTCCTCTCATATGGCATTACGTTTGAAGGCGCGCACCTGGGTTGCGTGTCAACCATGAAATTTGAAGATTGGGACCTCGCTGATTGCGAGAAGTTCCCTCACCTGGAGACTGAGAACCTCATGAAGCAGAACACCAAGGGGGTGGTTTCAACATTAGAGCCATGGAAGTGGTTACATGGTGTGGAAAAGGTCGGGTCTGCTGAACCTGCTTTGGGTGCCGCATTTCTACCTCTCCCTAATAACCATTTTCGTCATCAGGCAGCTACTCTACCTAGTGCATGATGGGTATTTATGGCTGGAGGAGCCCATCCCTATCATGACAGACCTGATTCATTGCATTTACTAGCCTCCATACAAAGGAAAGGACCCCGCGACCATATCAGAAGGAAAGGGCAGTGATTTGGCCCTCGTGGAGGCCATGAAGATGAAGTACAAGCTGGAAAAGAAGAAGAGGGGTTATGCCATCTCCAGCATCAAGGACAAAGAGGTACACATGGCAAAACAAATCCTCATAGGCAAAGTTATGGCAAGTTCCGCGCCGACGAGGTACCTGCGCCAGTGGTTGCACTGGCCGAGCAGTGCGCGGAGGGGGTCCAGTTTAGCTGGTCTGAATTCCTCTACAAAAAAATCTTAGAGAATTGCTGCGAAGCCCAGGAGTAGGGTAAAAACATCCACTATGCATGGCTGTTGCTATCCATAGTGCTCATAGCAGGGGAATCACCAAAGGACAGTCAATTCCCCATAACTGACAGAGATTTACTGGAGGCCGCAAAGTACGGTTTTCTCTGGGCCACAAAGGATGTGACAAGGATATGTGATACCAAGATCTTTTGGGTGCCCATGGAGATGACCATCCAAATGTGGATCAACCGTAAGCTATGATTGTCACCCATGGTTTACAATAGTTTGTAGAGTTTCACAGAATTTAAGGCAGACATGCACAACATCTTTATCAAGGCACGCAAGGATCCGACAAAGCAATAGACAAAGCTACCCTTTGTAGCCACTGTCGACACCATTTTCACTATCTTGGAGGCATGGCCTCCGAAATGGCGTGCCCCTGACATTGCAGAACTCGAGAGGTCGATAGAACATAAGAAGAAAGATGATGCCAAGCTGCGCATCGCACAGTTGGCCGAGAGAAGGTAGAAGGAAATAGCAGTGGCTGAGGTGTGGGTAGCATGGAAATCGGCACAGAAGGCAGCTGAACAGGAAAAGGCCGCAACAGCACAAGCAGCAGCCGCGAAGATAGGTGAGGGCAAATCAATGCCTTCGCAAGGGCAAGCAGCAAAGGAAGCAAAAACAAAAGAAGGAAGCGTAGATCCACAGACCGCATCCACATAGTTGAAGCGCAAACACCTGGCAGAATGAGCAGGATCAAGGAAGAAGGTCAAGGTCTGAAAACCGTCCATTGACCCGGTCACCCTAACTAAGGGTGATCTGCATGACATCGACGAGATGGTGCATGATGTCACAAATGAGGCTCTTCCGAATTTCATGCAGGAGCACTAGACTATGTTGGGGGCCCTCCGAGTGTAGTTGAATGAATTACAGGTGTGCCCTCCTTAGGTTGGTACCCTTTCAACCAACCTCGCAGTCAGATCCATGGTAGCAGAGAAAATGTTGTGTGCATGGATGACGAACACAATTGTGTTGCTGAAAGGGGCTCTAGTGGCATCAAATGAGGACGACAGGCTGTCAGTTAGCACGATGAAAGGTCTCGGGATTAATATAGCTGCCCTTCCACGTGAGACATTACATCTATTATAGGATGGGATAACGACAGTGCTGCGCACTAGAGAGAGCCGCATGCTCCAAGTCCTTAGTGAGCAGAAGATAAATATGGAACAACTCAACTTGCAGTGCGACGAACTGGTGTTACAAAATCAACAACTGGTGCAGGTGATAGGCGACGCTTGTCGAAGTGTCCCAGAGCTAGCCATCCCATCAGATCTACCAGCAGAGGTGAGGAACCACAGATTAGTAGCAGGAGTCCATGAGGCCAGGGAAGAAATGACAAAGGTTCAGCTAGAGATAAACCTTCAGATCACCGAGCTGTGATTATAGGTGCAGCCATCCACTCCCCTGAAAGTCAGATAGCAATGTGCTAGCACTATCACAGCGGGATTGGAGGAAATCGGAGGTGCAGTGCGAGACTGCACCAGCATGTTGGAAAAATCACTTGAGGTCCTCACAACTCCGCAAGAGGACCCCAACATCCAGTGCTTAGAGACAGAGGCATGAGAACTCGAATAAAAATACAATAGTGTCCAAGGAACTGTTCAGATAGTGGTCCTCACCCAATGGCTTGCGAGGATGCAACAAGCTAAAGCACTGAAGGAGTAGGTGGACGCAGCAAGACATAAGGAGGCAGTTATAAAACCACACATCCAACCTTGGATCGATAAGCCCTTCACCATCATGGTAGACATCAAAGGCAAGCTCGTGGACATACAGGGGATGCACACATTGATGCAAAGAAGCAGCACCCCAGACACAGAGGTCTCGGAACAGTGCATGTAGTAGATCCAGCAAGAAGTAGCTTAGTGCACTGCTGACCTTCGTGCAGTTCGAGAACAGTTGGAGGGACTTCGCGCCAAGATTGTCGCATTGACAGAGTGACTCGAGGGCGAGTCACGATGTTTGTGTTGGGGGCCTGTTGGGCATGGAATCCCCACAAGGCATGTTTTGGGGCTCAAAGCCCAAGTTTTGACTGAACTGTGTTGTAAAGCTCCACGAATTGCGAACGTGGAATTATGTTAGAGTCATAAGGTTATCTGCCCTCGTTTTGTAATGTAATGTCGGCCTACCAATGGTTCGCGGACCATGGGATTGTATAAATAAAGCGAGGCTCTAAGTGTAAAATATAGATGATAGTAGAAGAGCAAGAGTCTAAGTGAATAAGTGAAGTGTGCCTTTGGGTCGTAGAGTAGGAGAAGGCTTTGCTGCTGAGTGCGCAGAGACCTAGTAGTCCGGAGCTAAGTGCGCAGACCCCTGCAGCTAAGTGCACAGGGTGGAGTCGAGTCTATAACCGAGGAAGGAATTAATAAAGAGAAGTTTTATCATAATTTTGTGTATTTGTTCCTGGGTTAATGCATGTTTGATATAATTTGCGAATATATTGTTTATTTACTACGCGCACCTGTATGAATGGTTTATATTATTAAGTATAACTTAAAGCATTCAAGTAGGCTAAGATAATCAACTAAGATTGGAATCTCAGTAAAGTCTTGGGTAATAATGCAGAAGCACAACGTTCAGCCCTTGAGCAAGGCTACGCAAAGGTAGTATCTCAGGCTATGAGGTACGGGAAAGTGTGCGAAATGACTTATGCTTAGGGTCGAACCACGGACCACTTGAACTCATCAGACATCTCCAAGGTGCAGAAACCTGGTTCTAGCACCCTCGCATACTACTTCGGGTGAGACCTCAGTCCACGCTCCGCGAACTGTTGCAAAAAGGGCTAGTAGTACTGGGATTTGTTTTTCTAAATGAACTCTGAACCTGGGTCAGGCCCTAACAAGCCAATAGGTGAACCACATATATCTTTGTCTCTCTTGTTTTATATGTTTTCTGTTTTTGTATTTCTGCAATATATTTTATGTGTTGCATTTCTCTGTAATATATATAATTTTCTAACAATGGGATGGTTTCTCATTAGAAGTTTCATTCGAAGAAATGGTTGCTTGGTTGCTCCCCTTCTGAATTGGTTTCTTCTTCTTCTTCTTCCCTTTCTTCTTCTTCTTAGCCACCTAGTTACTAGTATCAATAATTTCACTAGGAGAAAAGGAAGAAGGGGAGGAAAAAACAACCTACGAAGAAGGCAAAGGGTCAAGTTTGGGATCAACTGGAGGTTGATTTTGTCCAGTTGGAGGAGTACTCGATTGTGGAGAAATTGCGACTTTTTGAACCAAGGAGGTTGAAAAAAACCATGTTGGCAAGACAATGGCAAGTCTCGGAAGGGACAATTTAGCCATATAAGGAGCACCAATAATTCCAAAAGGAGGAAAAGGACTATGATTCCTATGAAAAGGAATTCCTTGATCAGTGGACTCCGAATTTTTCACCATATGTCTCAATCTAAGATCAACTAAGGAGTGAGCATGGAGGATGTTATTCATGGTCATTTAAATTTATTTTAATCAAAATAACAAAAAAAAAACAAAAGAGGGATTATCAAGGCAAAAGGATTACCAAGTAACTGTGAACCCTAGAATACCTCCCAGCAAACCGAGAAGTACGAGCAGGAAATCTCCCCGAATGTTGTGTTCGGTGTATCACAATATACAAGGTGGCCGACTCGGTTACCTAAGGATGGATATAAACATAGTTTTGTCCTCCCATGTATACCCAAAAGTATGTGGAGGCCTAATCCGTATTAGCATTGTCTAATGCGAAACTGCACAGTGAGAGCATTCCCAATACTTTACATACTGTAACACCGCCCTATATACTCGAAGGTGTGTGGATGAGCTACGATATACTCACATCCGTGGAATGAAGTATCACACTTGGAATGTATTGTAGACAAGTTAGCAACAACTACTATGTTTTACAATGCTGGAACATGTCTCTAGCCTAGAACCTCTAAATGTTTTGTGTTAGATGACAATGCTCCATTAGGTTAATTGATGTTAATTTTAAGTTGATCTTGATTAAGAATTTTCCTTTCAAGGTTCAAAACATGATGTATTTTCAATTCCTAGAATGAAACTAATATGATAAGCATTCTTTTTCATTCAATTTGGAGAATGAAAATATTAGCTAGTAGGGATATAGCAATCAGATTCTTGTAATCAAAGAACAAAGAACACATCTAATGCGATTTCCCTAAACTATTCCTATGAGCACACACAAACTTTTCCAATTCAAAATGAAAGTTTTTCTTTTCAATTCCCTTAATGTTATGATGAACAAAAAAGGAAACTAATGCACATACAATCAATCAATATTTTTGCAAGAATGAGGAATTTACGAAAGTTCTGTTTCGAAAGAAATGAAGACTTTTACGACACTTTCTTTTGTACAAAGATCAATCAACTATAATCTAAATTTGACAATGAATTGATAGTGATAAAGAAATCATTTAAGAAGCACTAAACAATCAAAGACAAAGTAGGGCTAGCAAAGGAAACACAAATTGATTTCAGAGAGACAGGCATCATTGATCTTTCAGCAAGCAGGGACAGAAGGAAATTTGGCAAAAAATCAACTCAGAGGAGGGAATTTTGTCTTAATAGGGATCAGCGTAGCCTTGAATGGAAGATAGTGCACTTCAGAGCACTGTCCTCAAGCCAAGGGTGCTCTACAATGCTTTGTCTCTAGACCAAGCCTGCACTGGTGCTAGAGAGGCCATCCTAGGGGCTTACAAGAAAAAATTTCACCAAAAAACACTTCAAAAGGTTGAAGGAAACTAAATGGAAGCAAGTAGAGTCTACTAGAGGGTACTAGGATGAAGGTAAACTGCCCGGAACAATGATCTTCCCTAGTGGAGTCACCAATTTTTTACGAGGAATTTGGTATCTACGGATAAATACTAATTCCCTAGGTAGGTAGCTATACCTAGAACAACAGATTTAAAGCACTTATCCTTTTTCTATAATTGGCAAATAAGACAAAAGGATCAGAAGACCTACTTGTTCTTTTTCTTTCCTTTTGACTTCTTTGTTTGAATCCAGTCACTCCTTTTTGAACTTAACTCGCTCCAAAAGTACCTGCAAGCATAAAAAGAAGACAGAGAGCCAATCAAAGAAAAAGATCGATTGAATACAAGTAAATGGAATCAGATACATTCACACATATAAACATCACATCTCAAGATAAGCATATGGAAAAAGGGTGTAAACTGCTTTATTGAATAGAAGGAAGAATTAAAACCATGAAGTCCGATCCATTTTCACTCTTCCAGCTTGGGTTCCAACGAACATCACATTAATAGCACAACATTCCGACAGCATAACACTACTCACTTACAAACTCATTTCTCACTCCAATAGTATCTCCTTAAAAATTCTCAAAATCCAGCCCCTGATCACTTAGATGAGTGCTCAATTTATAGGCCAAAGGATGAAGTTTAGAGAGGAAGAGCCACAAACTCCGGGTTTGAGAAGATCAGTTCGAGAAAGAAGGAAGCCAGAAAGGTATAGTCCATATGATTTCTATTCAAATTTTTCTTTATCTAATACTGATGATGATCCTAGAACTGTGAAGGAAGCAGTAGATTCATAGGATGGCAAACTCTAGAAAGAGGCCATGGTTGATTAAATGGCATCTTTGCACAAAAATGAGGCTTGGGATCTGGTGGAGTTGTCGGCTAGAAGGACACCCATTGGCAGTAAATGGGTGTTCAAGAAGAAGATAAATGCAGAAGGAAAGGTGGAGAAATACAAAGCGTAGTTGGTAGCAAAAAGTTATTTCCAGGTGCCGGGAATTGATTTTGGTGATATTTTTTCTCCTATTCCCAAGGTAGCTTCTATTAGATTACTTTTATTTGTTGTTGTTGCTTTTGATTTCGAGGTAGAACAGATGGATTTGAAGACAACATTTCTTCATGGGGATCTGGAAGAGGATATCTACATGAAGAAACTAGAAGGCTTTGCGGTGAAGGGTAAGAAAGAACTGGTATGCAAGTTAAAGAAGTCTTTGTATGGGTTAAAACAGTCACCAAGGATGTGGTATCAGAAATTTGATAAATTTATATGGGGACTTGGCTTCACCAGAAGCAAGGCAGACCACTGTGTGTATTTTGAATTAATTTGTGACCGTGTTATTTATCTGGTCTTGTATGTGGATGATATGTTGCTGGTTGGAAATGACAAAGAAATTATCCAGGGTTTGAAGACCCAATTGTCCTCCAAATTCGACATGAAAGATCTTGGTGCTGCAAACTGTATTCTGGGCATTGAAATTAAAATAGATCAGGAAAAGAGGAAGCTCTGGTTAAACAAGAGGAAGTATGTCGAGACAATACTGCAAAGGTTTAATATGCAAGATAGTAAACAGGTGAAGGTTCCTATTCCTGTAGGTGTGAAGTTATCTGCTAAATATTGTCCCAAGACACAAGAAGAGGAAGAGGAAATGTCCCGTGTTCCATATGCAAGTGTAGTTGGTAGCCTGATGTATGCAATGGTCTATACTAGACCAGACATTGCACATGCAGTGGGAGTATTGAGCAGTTTTATGTCAAAACCAGGAAAGGAGCATTGGACAACAGTGAAGCAGGTTTTTAGGTATTTGCGTGGCACTAGTGATTATGGTGTGTGCTACCAAGGAAGACTAGGATTGGACAGAGAGTTGAATATTCGTGGCTTTGTTGATGCAGACCGGGCTAGAGATCTAGATCAGAGAATATCTACAAGTGGGTATGTGTTTAACCTATTTGAGTTGCAGTAAGTTGGATGAATAAGAAACAATTTGTAGTAGCACTATCAACTACAGAGGCAGAATAGATGGCAGCCACTCATGCAAGCAAGGAAGCAGTTTGGTTGCAGAGATTGTGTTCAAGTATGGGGTTAGTATAGGGAGATATAAGGATAGACTGTGACAGCCAAAGTGCATTTTTCTTGGCAAAGAACCCTTCTTACCATTCAAAGACAAAGCACATTGATGTTCAATATCACTTTTTGAGGGATATAATAGAAGACAAAAAGGTGTTGCTGGTTGCTGGTAAAGGTGGGCACTTTGAAGAATATTGCAGATGCATTGACAAAATCTATGACGTCTGAGAAGTTGTCTTGATGTAGAGAAACAATGGGCATTGTAGGGTTGGATAAATGACTAAGCTCTCTTGTGGCCCCCTGTGGAAAGAAAACAACAAGTGGGAGAATGTTGGGTTGTGTTATATTCTTTCCACGACTAGCCTACGTAGTGAACCGAGGGGTTTAGAGGTGGGTGGGTAGCCCCCCTGTACGGGGTCTGGGTAGCGCCTTGGGAAATTTTTTTTGGAACCTATATTAGGTTAGGCAGACTTACCTATGGTTTTGTGCATGGTTTTCGCACATGGTTTTGGACGCGATGGTTTTCGGTCCATGGTTTTGGATGTGATGGTTTTCGGTCCATGGTATTGGATGCTTCGGCATGTATAAATATGTATTGTAACATTGAAAGGAACATAATCAAAAAACAAGCTGGTATTCCTGGTTTTGGGATCTAGGGGAAAATCTCTGTGTATATGTTTTATGTGTTATGCTCTCACATTGTTTATTTTCTGTGTTTTAGAATTTGTATGTAGGTAATTTTTGTATGGGATTAAAACCTACATTGGGTTATGGGCCCACCACGTTGGGCATGTAGCAACTGAATTAGGGTTTGATGAGCCCTAATGGTACTGATCTAAATGATTGGAGTGATGTGCCCAAATGGATCTCTAACAAGCAAGGAGGACGATCAAAGAACAAAGGAGGATAAAAAAGGGACCTATTTCACTCACATTTTTATTTTTCCACTCATTGTCATTCATCACTCCACCATTTATGTCATTTTTTTCACTCCTTTTCTTCAGTTTACAAGGGGATTGTGTTTTCTATAGGATCCCTTGTAAACCTACAAGATCCCCTGAAAAACTACAGGATGATCCTATAGGAATTACAGTGACTCGAGAATCCTACAGGAAGTGACCCTAGGGTGAAAAAAATGACCTGCTATGTCAAAGAAATAACACCCCTACATCACCATTTCATTACCATACCTATGACCACTTTCATAACCCCTGCATTCACCATCAAAAAAATCAGTTTCAAAAAAATATATTTTTCACTATCTTCAAGAGAGAAAAAAAAATTTGAAACAAAGAGCAAAAGGGAGCAGCACCTGAGTATGTCCCATTTATCCACACTCCTAGTCTTCCTCTCAATCCATGTCACCATCATAAAAATCCTAGCAGAGTGTATGATTACAAGTTCTGAAGGAGAAGCAGCTACAGGACATCCTGTAGGAAATCCTGTAGCAGCCTATCCCACAGAATACAAATCACAAGTAGCAACAAGCTTCCAACATGAAGATCCAAGGGCAAAAGGTGATCCAGAGTAGCCACAGCACCATCATCTTCAACACCAAGTACCTGCACATCAAAGCAATCATCGGAGAGAAATAATGAAAGGAAGAAAAAAATAGCATGCAACCAACACACAACAAGCACCTCTGGTCTTCAACAACTGCAGCAAGGTATTAGCACCATAGGTAAGTATCTTTCTCACTCTCTCATTTGCATAATGTAGTCAAAAGATGTAAAGGTTACAAGTAAGTTGGTTTATAAGTGAAAGGTGGCTAGTTAACTTGGCCACCTTCGTTCAGTTGACAAAGACAAAACAATTGGTCCTCCCACACATGGCAATAGTCAAGTCAAAAAGGAGAAGAGAAGGACAAAAATAGTTAAGTCTATGGAGGCATTAACTAGGAGTTGATTATGAGGAGAGGGAAATGATGAGGTGGTAGTGGGGACCGATAGCCCAAAAATAGAAAACGTACCTCCACTGCCAGCAGACCACCTCACATAACTCAATCATAAGAAGAAATACTTGTTGATCCCCATGCACTCATGCATGCATTTTCTCGAGTCTCACTCTAGCAAATGTCACTCTCATACCTAGGAAAACTACAGAAGAGGAAAATTCCATCAGGATTCCACAGGAAGTCCTACACTATCACATAGGAAACCTATAGGATACAGACAGACAGTCTACAGGATTAGCTGAGAGGAGTTTTAGAGGGGAAAACATAGGGGTTGGCTACAAAAAATGCTATGAAGAGGTAGGCTCTATAATTCCTTCCCTTTTTCAAAGAGAATTGAATAGAAAATCCCCGTGTAGTGAGTGAATTTGGCAGCTATGTAAGGGAATTATCTCCACAATTCCTCCAGTTATTTACTTATGCATTCAAAAAAATTGTGTCAACCATCTCAGCTCCTCCAAATTCATCAACAAAATGATAGGGGGGTTTAATAGAAGGGAGCAGATTAATACTGAGAGAATCCACCAACACCCTCAGGTGTTAGAAATCTTCACAAGGCATAATTAGATGGGTTATTTTGAAAAATTAAGAGGGTATGATGATGAAGTGGCCCGAGATTTTTCTCTCTCCCTCATTGCACTGACGAGAATTCATGCTACTGTTGTGGTGAGAGGCCTCTCCATAGAGCTCACCCCTGAACTCATGAGTAGAATTACCACACTTCCCATAGGAGTGCCTTGGAGAAAGGAGGATGAGGGAGGTAGCTAGATTACCAAGAAGAAGTTATTTTTCGAGGGAGAAGAGCCCACTGTGGACAAAAATGGAGTAAGGAGAGCAAGCCTACCATACCCCTGGAATGAGGTGAGCTACCACATTATCAAATACATATCATGTGAGGGTAGGTATAGTGTGGTTTATGGGTATCACTTTAGGCTTCTTGAAGAATTGAGGTTTGGAGCAGAAACATCTCCTCACCACAAGCTCATCATACCATACTTCCTTCTGCAATCACTGATAGACACAAGCATAAAAGTGCAAGAGGGAAACCACCAACAGTTATCCCACCATGTGTTAATTAGAATCATCATAGAAGATTCCCTCCACAACCTCAGAATTCCTACCCAGTGGGAAATTTTCAGAGACATGCAGACAGAAGAGCATATCAAAGCCCTCACATATGACATTAGTACTACTGTCAGTGAAAAGGATGAGGAAGAAACTGAAACAGAGGGAGAAGAAGAAGAGAGGGATGAAGATGAGACAAATGAGGAGGAAGATGAGGAAATAGAGGAAGATGACAAAGAAGATACTGATAAACAAGATGAGGATCTAGAAGGAGAAGAAGAGGGGAAAAACAAAGAGGAAAAGGGCAATGAAAAAGAGGAGGAAGAAGACAAGGAGGAGTCACCTAGGGTGTCTCCAGAGGCCACTGGAAGAGAAGTAGCAACTACCCTCACTGCTCTTAGCACCCCGATCAAATAGAAAGGCAAAAGATAGAGGCAGACCCCCTTATATTTCAGGACAAGGAAAAGCACAAGGATAAGGCAGGGGAAACCCCAAATACCAACCAAAATTCCCATTGTGATTAAGGACTCACCTAAACAGTAGGAGAAAATGCATCCTCCTAAGTCTCCTATCACCTATGTGAGAAGGCCTATAACTAGATCCACCTCATCCAAAGGAAAAGCAATCCTACAGGATACACAGTAGGACCTATAGGAAGCTAAATCAGTCCTACAGGATACTTTGCTAAACCTACAGGAGACTCAAAAATTGGATAAGGAGGGAAGCCTACAACAAGAAACTAAAGAAGAGGACCCAGAGTTAAAGGAACCTAGCCCCCAACCTAACCTTGACTCCTACTACAGATTTATTGAAGGGGGCAGGGTCATTCCACAAAAATTTGCTATTCCACTATTCTTTGAGCTTGAGGAGAGAGCCAAAAATCATTGATGGATGCAAATTGCCAAATCCAAGGGGGTGGAAGACATTGGTCACATGGAGCATAAGCTCAAGGAGATGGGCAGAGAGTTAAGTAGCTTGAGAGACAGAGAGACCATAATGAGAAATCAGTTAGAGACAGAAAATGCATGGTTGAAAGGACAACTGCAAGAAAGAGAGAACCAATTGGCATGTATGGCTAGTCTCTCTTTGGAAGAAATCCAGTGTAGGATGCCAGCTAAATCCTATTCCCTATACCTTAAGGAATAGTGGCTGCAGTTCTAGATCAAGACCCTAGCACAAAGAGGCACTATACCATTTCAGGATTAGAGACAGTTCATGGATCTTTGTGATCAAAGTACATTGGAAGACAGGGCCAAGATGTCTAAGCTTTATTTGCATAACATGGTCTTAACATACATGAATGTATGGGACCCTAATGCCAATCTAGGAGATTTACAGTTGATGAACCATGAGGAAGCAAGGGCTACAAAAATGAAGAAGATATTGGAAAAAGAACAAACAGAGCCTCTTATGATCAGAGCTAAGAAGTCCAATCTAATGGTCCTCATCAATACACATACTTTAATTGAAAATGATCCTGATATTGTACCCCAGGTATCTTGCTACCCAAGAGCAAGAAATTTCACATTTTGAGGGCATGTCCAGGTTGTTAGGGGATGACAACATACATGCTTGCCTGAGGAGATGGAAAACATTGCCATACAATTTAAAGATAAGAGAGTACCACTCTCCTCAAAGAATGAGAGAAGCACTAAACATGACACCCATGTACAAGAAATCTATGCAAAGGCTCAAAGTCAATTGGATTGGCTTAAAACTCAGTCCACCACTGCTGTTAGGAATGCTAGAAGGCAGGAAGGAAGAAGAAGAAAAGAGATAGTGGGAGGAGGTAGAAAAGAAAGAAAATTTCTATGAACAAGAAGAGGAAACCACAACAAAGGCATGGGATGTCAGGGAGGCCACTAGAGATATGAAGGACATGGATATTGATTGAGTTGCGCAAAGGATGAGAAACACTTTTAGTAGGGGGGTGATGATGAGCCTCGTCATTGGTAATTATATGGGCCTTAATTGATCTCCTAGCTTAGTCAAACTAACTTTTCTCACAACTTATTACATATTTTGATTATATTTTGTTTAATGAGATGAGTCAAAGTGAGATATTATGCCTAGTGGACTAATATGCATTGAATGCAGGTTTGGAAGAGAAAATAAAGGAATTTTGGCAAAGACTAAGGCTTGAAACTTGAATAGGACAAGGGAGAGAGATTTTAGGAGGGAAATCCTCCTCATTTACTCCTTCCCCATTCAAATATTCCTTCATTAATCCCACCAGCTCAGAGTGCAAGCAACCAAGTCATGAAGATTAGAAGGCAGCCGAGCAAGTGACAGAAAAAGGGTAGTTCATCTTGAGTTTGGGAGCCAAGACTCCCTAAATTTAATTCGTTGGAGACTTCAGTTGTATAAGTAGAGATGCCTAGAGCCTCACTAGGATTCAAATTTTTGCTGTAAAACTCTAGCTATTTTCGAGCTCCAGACTTGTGGAAGACTTTTTGATGTAATTTCCTTTTTTGGTAATAAGAATGAGTTTGTTCTTGATTTAGTACTGAGTTAACTTAGAGGGCTGAAGCTCTTGGGTTAGGGCCCAACCCTAGCAGCAAAGGCTTCTCTTCTTGTATCTTTATGCTTAGCTTAGTTTCATAGATTCATGGTTAAACTGTCTTTAGAAGTCTTTCATTGCAAGTAGTGTAGATTTGATTAATTGTTTATTAGTTTGCTTCCATTTGTTCCTTACTTCAATAGCAAGTTAGAAGGGATAAACGAAGCATCACAAAGCTATCAGTGGGTTTCTTGGCCTCTCTTCTTCCCTCTAGGTTCATGATTTGAGGAAAAGACCCTTATGCAGCCCAAAATGATAGATTTCCATTTCTTTCATGATATTTAGAGTTTGTTGTACTTAAACTAGCATTTGATCAGTTTTGCAATGTAGGATTTCATTTCCATCTCTTCTATCTTCATTCTTGAAGTAGATCTCATCCATGATTCCATGTTATTCAACAATTTCGTCATGCATAAGGTAGACAATTAGTTCATTAAATTTTTCTTTTCTAGCTCATGAGAATTCTTCTTGATTAAATGAATTTTTGGAAATTTCACATGTTTGTTGCAAAGCAAGTGCTTCAGAAGTAGACAGAGATCTCATAGCAAGCAACCACCCTCCAACTTCATTCACCCATAGGCATTCCTCATTGTCATCAAAACGTTTACTAATTTCATAATTTTACATAGAAATTTCCTCAAGCATTTTGAGTGAATCCAACCATCTCCTAAACTTGGTTATGGATTTTGAGTGATCCTAGGCCTTTTCTCACTCCATTCCACACATCAACCACCTTCCCTAAGCCTTCCATCACCTCCAACACCCATCGTTTTTGCTCACGGCTGCATCCTGTAGAAATACAAGGAATCCTGTAGGTTTTTAGTACATCTTGTAGGTTTTCCTGTAGTGGCCTGTTTTGAGGCCGAATTGAGGGAAAACCTATAGGAAGCCTCCCAAGGTCACCCAAGGGTCTCCCAAACCTTCCAACCATCTCCTCAACCTTCCATCCATCCATCAGCATCCCTAAACCACTTGCCATATCACCAAAATAAATTAGTTTGCACACTTGATTTTTCATGAAAAACATGAAAAGACAAAATAGATTTATTACAGTCCTTTACATGCATAACAGTTATGTTTGATGTTTTTAACTTCCATGCTTAGGATAGTAGCATTTTGTTCATGTTGATTTAGCATCAGTGCAAAGCATAGCTCTTAGTAGTTAATTAGGAAATGGTGTGCCTTAGCATTGAATTTCATTCTTTTTCATTATTGCAGTAGATCAGCTCTCTCTTAGGGTAGATTTCTATTTCTTTCATCAAGGAACCAAGCTTCTTTTGAATCCATAGAAATCTGGCTTTCAAACCCTAGTGGTCTCTCACCAGCTAAACAGTGACAAAAGGCAGAACCATCACTTTTAATTGTGTATACAACACTATCACCTCCAAGTTTGTATGAACCCCGGGTTGATAAAGTAAAGATGGTAGCCCAAGAGTTGCAGCATTCTTGCTACAATATTGGTGCTCATCAAAGTGACCATACCACATATTTAAAATTTCATGCCCCCAAGGCGTCTTTGTCTTGGTCATAGACCAAGACAAGGTCACCTTCAGAGAAAACCCTAGGATGGACAACCTTATCATATTGAGTTTTTGCTCTCTTTTTATGATCTTTGTTGTTTATGGTGCATCTTGACGCTGCTCATCGAGATGTTTCAAATGAACGAGGCATTCTTTGATACTAGAAGTATCTGGAAGAAGTTCAATAGCTAATTTAAGGGAAGGAATTTGACATTCTGGAGGAAAAATTGATTCTAGCCCATAAACTAGTTGAAAAGGAGTAAAACTTGTGGTAGTCTTGACTGACATTCGGTATGCCCAAAGTGCCAGATATAACATAATGTGCCAATTGGATCAGTATTTGTTAATCATCCTTTGCAGGATTATTTTTATGGATTTATTCATGGATTCAACCTACCCATTGGACTAAGGATAATAAGGAGATGAATGCTTCTACCGGAAACCCAACTTAAGAGCCAATCTAAACATCATATGATTCTGGAAATGACTGCCATGGTCAGTGACAATCTCTTTGGGAATACTAAACCAGGAAATGACTTGATTGAAGAGAAGCAGGGTTGCTATTTCACCATAATTTTTGAAAGTAGGCATATCTTCATCCCACTTAGTAAAGTAGTCGACAACTACGATGATATACTTAAGATTTCCCACCGAAGGTGGATTGCATTAGTGAAATCAATACTCACTTCGTGAATGGACCTATGGTGATCACATGGAATAGCGGAGCTGGATGTGTGTTCATTTTATGAGTATAAACTTGAAAAGGGTGGCATCTCTTGACCACTTCAACATAATCCTTGAAGATCGAGTGCCAAAGGTAGCCTAACCACAATTTTTTTTGGGTTGTTGCAAACCCAGATAGATGACCATCAGAAGCCTTGCTATGGGAATGGTTTAGAACAAACTCAAATTCTTCTAATGTTAAACAACATCTAAGGATTGAATCAATCTCGTGACGATATAAAGTGTCACCTATCATAATATAGCTTTTAGCCAAGTGACGTAACTTTCTACATTCATCCTTCAAAAAAGTGATCGAAACTTCGAAGTCTGGAGATATATAATGATATCTCCATACCAAGGATCTTCTGAGGAAATAAGGAAAAGATATTCATCATGAAAATATTCCTCATAAACTATTTCTTCCTCACAAGGATACTCTAAGATCAATTCTACAAATACTAATGATTTCTTAGACTTGGTTGACATGAATTCGTGATCAAACTCTTGTAAAATGACAATCCATCTATTGTATTTTCTCCCAATCACTCACCTACTGAGAACAAACTGAAATGGATTCACATCTCTTAAGACGAAATATTTTCAAAGAAGAAGTTGTTGGACAACATGGCCAGCTGCTAAAGCTAATTTCTCAATGGGATAATATCGCAGTTTAGGGACCACTAAGCCTTGGCTCAGATAATAGATTACGTGCTCAGTGCAAGCATCATCCTCTTGAACCAAAAGCGTACCAATAGTTTATTTTGGTGCAATGAGATATAAAAGGAATTCTCTTCTATAATTAGGTGGACTTGACAAAGGAGCAGATGTTAATGCTTTTTTCAAAGCATCAAATAAATTTTGCATGAAATGGTCCCATAGAAATGGGACCCCTTTCTTGAGCAATCTCATAAATCCTTTAGTAATATCGGCATAATTAGCTATAAATATCCTTAAGAAATTGGCATTTCCTTGAAGACTCTAAAGTCGATGAATAGTGGACGAGGGAGGCAATTGCAGTATTTCCTCAACCTTGAAGGGATCTACACGAATCCCTTCAGTAGAAATGATCAATCCCAACAACCGACAAGATGTGACAGCAAAAACAAACTTATTCATATTCAACTGGATTGTGTATAAATGTTATCATTAAAAAATTAATCGAATATTCTTGAGATGATCAATTCTCTTTCAAGAACGAGCAGCTAAATCATCCAAGTAGGCTTTGATAACATGTTTGATATCGTGGAAAGCATATGACATGGCCCGTTGAAAGGTAGCTCCAACATTTTTAAGGCCAAAAGGCATCTTCTTATATGAAAATGTACCCCAGGGGAAAATAAAAGTTGTCTTATGTTGATCTTATGGACGAATAGTGATTTGATTATAACCAAAAATCTGTCCATAAAAGAGAAAATCTCATTACCCGCACACTCATCGATAATCTCATCAATAAATGGTGTGGGGTAATTATCTTTAGGACAAACCTTATTCAAGTCCCTAAATTCAATGCACACACAGATCGTTCCTTGCTTCTTGTCAATGGGGACTCGATTCGAGACCCACTAAGTTAAAGGAATGGGGTATATGAAACCCACCTTCAGCAGCTTTTCAACCTCAGCTTTGGTAGTTGTAATGGTTGTAAATGTAAAAGTAGAAATATTTAATGAAAATAGTTGGTAGTTGTAATGGTTGTAATGGGTAAATCCAATTTCTTCCCAAAAGGAGATTGTAATGTAAATTTTCATTAACTATTTCTACTTTGACATTTACAACCTTGCCTCCAACACAGATGGGAAAGACTTGGATAATCCCATGTGGCCTATGAGAATGACCATCAAATGTTGTTAAGAGAGTAGGTGACGGAACAACCTAAGGTGATCAAATAGCCTTCCAACATGATATAGACATTACACATGTGGAAGCTCCCTCATCAACTACAGTTTGAGGGATATTGATCTTTCGGTATGTAGAATTGATTTGAAAATCCATATGATGTGGGAGTCTCTTCTTGATATTCGACATGTCGAATGTAAGAACAAGAGATTTTTCTGGATCTACCACTCTGATCATGGTGAGAAACACACTCCTTTGTGTTGGGCATGACTGGAATAACTCTAACGCTAACATGGCATAATGACTCGGAGCCAGATCTTCTACAATGGAGTAGTTCTGAGTTGCCTTGGCATTGGGGTTAATTGTAGAACATTTTGTGGAGCCTTTCGGCATCCAAGGTATAGACTCAACTGTGGCCCTCTCAATATGAAGTGGCTCTAAAACATCAAGAGTATTATTGGCCTTAGATGATTCTGATTCACCATAATCATGTGACCGTGTAGAAACATCAATATGTAAATCCATCATATAAACATTTGATGGATTTTCCCCTTCCTGGTTGCCCCCAGTGGGGGTACTAGTACTAGCATTTGTGCCACCTAACAACTGCTTCCCTTGGGGAAAAGGGTTAGTTAGCACATCCTAGGATCTTGAAGACCATTTCTGAACCAACAAGTGTTGAGCATCCTAAATCTTTGGGCAAAGATGATTCAAATGGTCACCCTTTCATAAATTGCATGGAAACTTCACTTTCTTCTTAGACTCTTTTTTACTCCCCCCAGCATCACTGCCGGGCTTATTTTCATTACCCTTCCCATCTTGATTCTTTTTCTTACCACATCCTTTATTCTTCCCATCGGATTGTTGGTTTCCTTTGGGGTTACAATTTTGAACGACATTGATAGACAAAGGTTGAGAAGGCATGGGCACTGATGGCGATGCCTGAATATAAGAAGAAGTTTGCAAAGACAACAGTTTCAATTGGTTTAGTAGGTTAACCATGCTATTAACAATTGATCCGACTAGCCCGTTGACATGGGGACCTGATTTCAGCTTGGAAAAATTAACCTTAGATCTAGGAGTATTAGGGAAAATTTTCTCAACAATCCCATATTGAGAATATATGGGTTCTAGCTGCTAGGCTCTAAAAATAGCTTGTTGTTCAGTGAATGCACCGGAGAGCGATATAGCCTTAGATATTTCATGCTGCAAAGATTTGAGAAACCATTCAAGAAGTAATTCTTGTGGAATATCAGCTTTAGTAAGCTTCTTCCTTCTCCTCCATTCCTGGATATGATAATAAATGTGGGTTGCTTGGTCTTGGTGGAAATTAGCTAACATCTGAGTTCCAGCAATATAACGAATAGGAAAATAAAAATGGTTTCAAAATATGGTGGCCAAGTCACCAAACAAAGTGAAGGTGCCCCGTGGAAGTTTAATATACCATTTAGTTGCATTCCTAGTTAGGGTGCGTTTAAATAGTCTAAAACTGATTGAATCATCAATCAGGGAGCTCGATGAACACCATAAATGTAAATTAGATATATGGTCACCCGGATCTTCACCAGTCTTCCCTTCGAATTTGGGTATGTTTGATGGAAGTTTGGTTGGAACCAGAGGCCAAACTAGGTTGTATTAGATAGGATCATTAGTCAACTTTGATAGATCTGGAAAGTTTAAAGGTGCCAGGAAAGGTAAGTGTGGAGGACCTTGAGGATTCCACCCACTCTGGGCAGAGTTCCCAATGTTCTAAAAATAATATCCTAGATTGGTGAAGGCATCAGGTTTGCTGAGGTGAGTCATATAAATTCCTGAACCATAAGGAAAACCTTGTGGCCCAGAAAAATTTGGAGTTTGTCCAACCCCTGTCGAAAAATTGCCATATCCAGTGACATTGCCCCGTAGTGAGGTATTAAATGGAGCAAAGAGCCCTTGGTAAGGGTTCCATGCACTAAAAAAGAGAGAAAAACTCTGAAATGAACTCACGAAGGAGTATGACATATTCCCTTGTTGGCCGACAGAGAATTGATTCCCGACTCCAAAGCTGCTAATAATTGGATTAGTTCATCCTTGGAAAGGATTATAACTTTGACCTGTGGAGGGAAAAGGTATTGATCCTAGAGATCGGTTAGAATGTGGTATATGACCACTCCCAAAAGGGAAACCATAAAAAGAGGTAGATCCACTCACCATGAAAGTCATAGACATGGAAGCAACAGATGGAAAAGTTAAGGTAACCGAAGGAATTAGGCTGGTAGGCATTCCAAAGGGGAAAAAACCAGTGTTGGAGGAAAAATCTTGGGTTCTATTTCTGGGAAAACTAGTATTCTTAAAGAATTCTAGCCCTCTAGGTTTGGTAGCTACCCTAGAAACAACAGTTTAAAGCAATCCAATGATTTCTTCTATGTGTAACAAATAAGAGAAAGATAATGGAACCAACCTAGAACTTCCGCTTAATCCCTTCCTTGATCTCCCTCTCCTTTGACAGATCTTGCAACTCCTCCTTGTACTTAACATGCTTGGAGAGTACCTACACAAGTACAACAATAAAGAACTGTCAAAGAATAGTGATCTATTACAACATAAACATTACAGAATCAGATATATAATGAACAAATGATAGCATTCACAAATGATAACATTCACAATTGCACAATCATATGGAAGAAAACTTGAAGATCTTTATTAATAGAAAGGAGAATTACAACCCAGTTGTCTGATCCAGTGCCATCCTCCCAGCTTCAATCCTTCTTCACCTCATGAAATAACAAGATCACTTCAATAAGAATACAATGCTCTTTCCTCAATTACAAACTATCAGCACTTACTTGCAATTCACCACATTCCAGCCTCTAGATCTCTTGGATGAGGGATCCATTTATAGATGTGTGAAAGGGTGTGAGACATCCATGGGGTTTGATTAGTGTCATTCCACTTGTTACAATTTGTTCCACAAGAGAAGGTATTGGATATTTTCTTAGATCCCTTATTCATCCTTGGGCGAATTCAGAGAGGCAAGTGGCACAAGAGAAGTTTCTAGAAGATTTCATGAGCAACCACCTAGAAAACTGTCTTGAAAATTTTTCCATCCTCGTCCATCACAACCTATAGAAGGCATAAATAGTATGCATCAAACCCTGGTAGTGTACCACTCAGTATGCATCACAATTTTCCAGTTGAGCAGTCAGTATGGTTCAATTTAGGCAATTTCTGGATGGCTTCTCAGATGGAACTTTTGGGGAATGATGTATTCAGATGACTATGTTCCTTTAGGGTTTGAAACAACTCTTTTAGGGGTTGATGAGTCCTAATATATCGACATATAAGTTTGGGGTTGATGTGCTCAAATATGTCTATAACAGTTTCCCCCTAAAGCATGAGGTTGTAAATATTCATGTCGGGTGAAATGCTTTATCATGAGGATCCGAAGTTTTGAACTAGAAGGTGACCTGCATAAGTTACAATAAAATACATCATCATAATATGATTTTCATGATCCAGCTGAGGGAGGCATTCCCATGCTCAGCTTTATAAATTTCATTTCATGTACATAGATCAGATAGTTGTCTGCAGATACAGACTGGTGATTCTTCAGATATAGAGTCATCATCCATGATTAGGATGACCATCTGTGTAGAGCCTTTGTACATTTGATGTTTTTATATCCCTGAATATATTGCAGCCTGGATGGATGAAACTAGATCCGGGGTCTTCAAACTTGTTCAATCTTCACTCGATGTACAAGTCAATCCATGTGAAGAGATGTTCTGAAGTCGAACATGGAAAGACATTGCCTGATTACCATCCAATGATGTGAGTTGTTAATAGATGCGAGAGGTATCACTGATAATGATAATGATCCTCAAGGTACTACAGTATAATTCAAGTGGTGTGAATATATGTGTTATAGAAATTTTTGGGCACTGCAACCCCAATCATATATGTCCATAAACCAAGGGCTCCTAAGTCCCTAAAAGTGTTGCTTCGCACCCTAAAGGAACAAGGTCAGCTGATTACATCATCTCCCAGAAGTTCTCCACAGAAAACTACTCAGAAATGGTCAAATCTGGACCATACAGACTGCCCAGTGCAGAAGGTGCGATGCATCCCACCTGCCCTAAGTAAAAGGTGTGATGCATACTGGATAGCTCTTCTGTAGGGTGTGATGAGCGAGAGTGGACAAATGACAGAGACAGTTTGCAAGGTGGTTCGACATGGAATCTTCCAGAAACTTCTCCTATGACACTTGCCTCTCTGAATTCACCGAGGGATGAGTAAGAGATCATCAATCTGCAAGTGAAATCAAGAACTATCAGAGAGAGGACACTAATCAAATCTCAAAAGCTGACTCACCTCCCTGCAATCATCTATATATGGATCCCTCATCCCAGAGATCTAGAGGCTGGAATTTTGTATCTTGTAAGGAAGTGCTGCTAGTTTCTTGGTGTAACATCATAGTGTTGGGTGATCTAAGCTTTTCATGAGGTGAAGAAGGGCTTCTTGCTGAGAGGATGATGCTAGGTCAGAACAAGTGGTTGTAATTCTCTTTTCTATTCTTGATATTAATAAAGCTAGTCAAGTTTTCCTCCACATTCTTGCATGATTAATGATATATGCATTTGTATGGTCAATATATATCTGGTCCTATATTGTTTGTGATAGTAGATCTCTGTTCTTGGATAGTGTTATGCTGCTTTGATTCCACAGGTGCTCTTTGAAGCTGGGTAGACGAGGAAGCGAGTGGCAAAGATCTATCAGAAGGGAGAGGAATCAAGCAAGGAACCAAGCGCAAGATTGAGGTTGGTGTCCTTTGTTCCCCTCTTATCTACTTATCATAAAGGAAAATGAAAGTAGTTTTAGTTTGTTTGTTTCTAAGATAGCTACCAGTCTTAGTGGGACTAGCAGCTCTGCATAGACACTAGATTTCCCGATAACAAAATGGCGACTCCGCTGGGGAGCGAATAGCTTGTTTACTTTTCTATATTTGTTCGTTTTATAAACTTACAGACGGAGCCTGAAGTCAAGCCAGCAAGCCTTCGAACTGCATTTGCTATGCAAGTGCAAAGTAGATCAATGTTGCTTCAGTCTATCTCCAGGTTTTGTTTATAAACTGAACAATTGATTTGTAAACATCCTAATTGCCCTTGTGGTGGCTCTAGTAACCTCCTTAGATCTACCCCTGTGATTTATTTACTGATTATCACTTGCTCGGCCTAAATCCCTGAACTGTGCTGCAAACTGTGATCAAGAACTGGATCAAAAGTCTCGCACTGTACCATCGCACCCTCTCTTCAAGGATATCAGTATGCATCGCACTTCCCATGTGCAGTAGGTGGGATGCATACTGGAATCCCTGTGTAACAAGTGCGATGGTCAGAGAAGGCTAATTGTGCCTCCAGACTTTGCTTTTTCTTAACTCTTTTCAGCTCTATTCAGGAGTTTTGCTGTCTGTAGTCAGTATACCTCTATGTAAACCCCCTTCCTTTCCATTATTCCGCCTCCATTGTGAAAAGAACTGTAAATTTTTTTATGTATTGTGAGCCATTTTCAGTTCTCTTTTACAAAGAAGTAGCGTACTTGAACTGTCGTTTCTTGATTTGGAAGTGTCGCAAGTGTCGTTTTCAGTCATAGAAGAGAATCCGATTGTTCTTGATAGTCGATTACACTGTTACTCTTGTATTTGATTTGAATTAGTAGTTTTTCAAGTGTCGAAAGCAAGTTTTCAATTCCAAATCGCAAAGTGTCGTCATTGTCTTCATTTTGTCTTGAAAAGAATCTTGCTAGTAATGTCACTTTGAAAAATAATTCAGATTTGCGCTTAGCTTTCTTTTTATCATTCTCACATTAAGAAGGCTGAAAAGAAATACATGCATGTGCATTTACATTTATACTGTTTGTTGGTTTGATTTAGGACAGTTCATATAGTGTGTGCTCTCTGCTCTATGTTGAAAGAATATCATCTCTCTTTCTTTAGTAGCTAGGATTTTCATTGCAAAAAGAAGATTAAACGATTGTTTATCATCTTAGATTGCATTTTAGGAATTGTATATCTACATCACGTGGTGAACCTGAAAGGAAAATTTCTTAAACAAGATCAATTGTAAAATAAATTTAATGAATCTAAAAACGCTTTGGAACCTAACACACAACATTTAGAAGTCTAGGCTAGAGACGTATTCCGGCGTCGTAAAGCCTGGTAACTGTTGTTTTCATTGCTGGTTGGGTGATTCCTCCACTTTGAGATGACAAGTGCCAGTACGGACTTGTGCTCCCACGTACCGTCGAGTATATATTGGGAGACCACAATAGGCTATATCCTTTATCCATAGGAAGCCGTGTCTGCCACCCTATCGATCGCAATGCACTGAATACAACATTCGGGAAGATTGACTGCCATACCATAAAAAGTATTTTGCAGTTTTGTGATTGGTTTGGTAATCCCTTTGTCTAGACTTCCAGAGTAGTCTCTTTTGTTCCTTTTCAGACTCCTTAAAAGAAAAGGTCCATCTGAGCACTTGTCACTTCAAGCTCATTAAAAATCGAAGGCGACTAGAGTCATCTTTTGTTCTTTCTCAACTCTTAAAAATTGAAAAAACAAGTTGTGTCAAAGCGTCTTAAATTTATTTTAATCGGAATAAATATCACCTTTCCTACGTTGGTCTTAGGTTGAGAAAAATGGAGTCCACCAACCAAGGATTTCCCCTTGGAGGAAATCCTAGTCCTTTCTCCTCTTGGGGAGATGTTGGTGCACCCCATATGGCCACATTGTCACTTCCAGGATTGACAATCGGCCTGCCCATATGGGTCTTCTCGACCACTGTCGTTCAGAACACCGTGATTCCTGAGCAATCGAGTCAGCAACTAGACGATACCAAAGCTACCCCCTAACCTTCTACTTCATCTGATTCTCCCTCTCCTCCTTCCTCTTCACTTGATGAAGCTGGTAAAGCCAAAAATCAAGTAACTAAGAAGGAGAAGAAAGAGAAGAAGAAGAAGGAGCCAAAGGCGAAAAGGGGCAACCAGGCATCATCTAGTGAAAATCCACACACTACACTGTCGAAGCCTAAATCTCCATGTGTCATTTGCAAAGGAGATCACTATCATCGAGATTGTCCTTGCATCCCTCAGATCATAAGGGACTGGTCTCCTCATTTGCACAATCCAGTGTCAACTGTTAGGTTCCTATTACCAATAGTTTCATTTTTCATGATTGACCAGGGAAGTGCCAAATATGTTCATCCTTGCATGCTGCAAAGGGTCCATATTTTGTAAACACATGAAGAAAATTAAAAAATGTAAAGAGGGTATGCCCTAAAAGAAAGATCAAAGGGCAAGAAAAATGAATTGGTCAGAAAAAATAATAGAAATGAACCCCAAAGAAAGACCAGGAAAGTGGCCAGTCAAAATGCCACTGTTATCTTGTTTGCAAGTTCAAAATGTGCAAATATTGTTGCTTACAACACTTGATGGGTGGCCCAACAGTTCAATCTGGACCATTCCATGTTTAAATTGCTTGTTATGGAATAGAGAATAAATATATGTCCAAACAGTTCAAGCTTGGCAGATGAGTAGATAGGTAGAGAAATTAAGGAGCCCAACTGCTTAATCTGGGCTCTAGGAAGAGATAAGGGTAGACTTAGATAGGAGGGCAGTCAAGAGAAAAGAGGACAATCAGGGTTTGCTAGTCCAAATGCACCCAATCCAAAGGAAGAAAAAATGTTAGGTGTATTAGGCTGGGTAGGCAGTTTGAGGTTGCAGAAGCAGGTGGGTGCTCACTTTTGTCTTGTCAAGAAAGACTCATATCATCAGTGACATAAGTACCAAGGCAGTTGTTGGACTATAGAACAATGGAAGCATGACTAATTTCCCCTTCATTCCCCATAAATATTTTACTAACATCCCCTCAAGGAGCTTGGGATCTGCCCAAGGGTCTTGTTTCACTTCATTTCATGATAAATGTTGAGTTGAATCTTGACTCCACTTAGTGGAAAGAAGCCACATTTCTTGTGTAAAAATCATTACTCCATACTCCTTTCATCTTCCTATGTCTAAGTTTTCACTCCACATACTTAGCATTCACCCATACAATTTCAATTCATAAGGTCATATTAACCTCTAATTTATTATTTAGCTCCCTTAAATCATTTTCCCATCCCTATTTTTACCAAAACCTATATAAAAACCTAAAAAGTGTTAATATTCCTACTCCATAGCACTATAGCTATATAACCTAAAGTTTGGGAAACATTTGTTCATTTGGAACCTATGATTAACCCTTCCACGTCCAATTACCTGGGATTAATTTAACGTTTGGTTAAATTAATAACTATTCTAAACCCCCCTCCTAAACCATAGTATGACCCCGCGCGCATATATATATAATGGGTTTAGTTTAGCATCTGGCTAAAATAATAACCAAGTCTGGCCCGTATAAAACCATATAACATGCCATATAACAAATGTTCATTACCCCTGGTGAGTTATTAAATATTTAAATAAAAGGCGGGTCCCGCGTCCAAAGTTGCTTGCCCTCCATCGTCGCCGAACGTCATCCGATCCCACGCCCAGCATCCAACGGTGGGCGACAATATCGCATGCCTCGATCCGCCGAAGATTAGAGTCTGGGGGATGGGCAGTATTGCTGCTGTACCCCTGCCACGCGTCAATCTCCTGGCGTGATCGGAGCCCCCCTCTGCAATACCACCCTGGGCCAAAAGCGGTGCGGGGAAAACCGGAAACCACCTGCCACCTACCCCGTGACATCAGCTCCCCGTCACCTATGACATCGTGTCTGCATCGGCCCGCCGCTGCCCTGTACCATTGCCACATCACCTGCTGACATCAGTGCCCGCCACCGTGTCACATGCCACAGCACTCGCCGTACCCACTCTGCGCCAAAAATACGTCATGCTGACATCATCCCCGAAAAGCGCCAAAATGTCCAAAATTCAATAAAAAGTCGTGAAAATGACTATTTTGTTTGTTTTCTATTGTGTGCCCATGGAGCCGCTTGCATGCGATTTTACATTCAAATTGCCCACCAACCTGCACAGTGCGTCAACCTGCGAATTTGGCTCTATAGCCCGACCCTGCAGCTCGAGTTGTACCTGCTAGTTGCCCTCGGCACCATTAAAACAGGTATTTACCCGTCTGTTTGCCTCCAAACCCTATTTTTTCGCAGTTTTCTCCATTAAAGTTGCTTAAACATCTACCAATTCAAACCAAAAAGCACTCCAGCACCTGAAATTCCACCTGTTAATTCACTAGGTGACCCTTTGTTCAACAGCAACCCTGCAAACTCGCCCCTCTCTGCAAATTTCGCCATTAAAATACATGTCGAGGGCATTTTCACCGGCAAAGTCTACAATCTGTCCAAGCATTTAGTTCCTTTGTCAAAATCCTCTGTAAAATCTCACTCCTCTGGCTAGAAATCAATCCCATTCCCTCTGCAATCTACCCACAGAGCCTATCAATCCAATGAATTCATTTAAAAAGACTGTGTAACTCTGCAGAATCTGCTCTTTTACCATAAATTGTACACAGTGAAGGCCAGTTCCATATATAAGCCCATTCTATAGCCTCCTGACAAAACGTCAGAGGCAATTTTCACTGTTCAGCAGTTACACCAATCCAAATTTCAAATTACAGACACATAGCATACAACATGGCCACTCCAACAGCCTTGAACATTGCTCCTCTCAATGCACCTCACAAGGAACTTAAAGCATTGCCTTTGGCTGATAGGGACCACCTACTTCAGGATTTGGTTGGTGACAGAAACCACTTGCAGACCTTCTGTCAACTGAGAAACAGTTACCTAAACAACAGTGATATTTATGGCATTTGGGAATCAAACTTGCCCATTTACTTCCTCCCTTCTGTCAATATTTTCCCTGAAATTATTCGCCTCTGCTGTGAAAACTATGACCCATCTCAAAGAGAAGTCAAGTCTCCATCTGGGAGCATTCTTTTCCATATAACCCCTAACTCAATCAACCAGATGCTTAACTTCAAGCAAACTCAGCTTCTGACGCCTCTCTCTATGAAATTCCTGCTTGATGAAGGTCCTAAACTCTCCAGCTCTGAGATAGCCCAAATTGCCAAAATATTCATAAGAGCAGACTGCCAGCCTACAGGGCCACCTCTTTTTCTCTATGTGTGCTTTAATGAAGTGGGCAAATTACTGGTTCATATGATATCCTATGTACTAGGTTTCAAAACAAGTGAGAACATTGATGAAACTATACTAGTTATGCTGTCTGCATTCACCCCAGGACAGCCCCCTGCTGTCAAGTACAATTATGCCAAATTTATCTCCAATAAGATACATGACCAACTGTTGAAGCTGGATAGGGAGGGAGTCTTCAAATATTCATCCTATATCTATCATTTGTTCATGTATTATTAGCCAGACTGCTTCCAATGCCCCATCAAAAGATTAGACTCTAAAGGAGAAAAGTGATCTGTTATTTTCTGGACCTCAGTCTTTCATGAAGTCCAAAACTCCCCCTACTCTTACTGTGAGTTTATTGACCTGTTTGTCTATCCAGTTTCTTGTCTCCTGAAGAGAGCCCCTCCTGCTAGGTTATCCTATGACATGCAGAAAATATTGCAGCTTTCAAAGAACTACAAAATAGGTGAGTGGTACTTTTACCTGAATCACACTATCATTAGGATCTATGGCTGTGAGCTCTATCCCTACAGGCTCCCAAGATATGTGCCAATGAGACTCTTTGCCTTGGATTATTACAGGCAACTCATCAATTCAGATTTAACTCATTTTCATAGTGCCAAGAAAAAGGCTCGCCTGAAATTCAAAGACTAACTAGGCCCCTTTGTCATGAACAAGAAAGAAGGTTGGCAAGATGTTGATCAAATACTGGGGGAGAAACTCAAGTTAAAGAGGAGTTTTTGGTGGGTCCCTTATGACCCATATGGCTTTATTAGTGCCAGAAAAATAAAATATAGGCTGTCAGCCTATGAGCATTGTAAAATCCCACAGATTGAACAATTTGCCAACCAAGATGAGTGGGTGGCAGGGACACTAGTTGAGGAATTCACCCAAGAAGAAATTATGGAGCAAAATGTAAAAGATTTGGAAAAGACTCTTGACTTGGATTCTTTTGAGCATGTAATATTCAAACTGACACATCAAGTCAGAGAAGGCACATCCAGTGCTACAGCTTCACAAGCTGCCCAAGAAAGATCTACACCAGCAACAGGTACAACAAAAGGCAAGGAGGTGATGGATACAGAACAGGAAACAGTGATTGAACAGCCTACCACCTCAAAGGAGTAGAGTCAAGGGTAGGCACCACAGTAAACTGAGGCACTACAGGTGCCAGCTTTACAAACTCCTCTTAATGAGGAAAGAGGTAAAAAGAGGGATAGGGAAGAGACCACACCTCCAAGTGGGCCAATCCAGAAACCAAAAGCCAAAAGACAAAGAGTTGATCCTCAAGGCGAGGAAGAAATTACTGAAGAAGTGATAGAGAGCCCGAGGAGTGGAAGAGAAACAAGCCAGCAAACACCTACTAGCTCATTCCAGCAAGAACAAGAGAGGCAGCAGGGTATGGAGGTCTCTTCCTCAAGGCATCAAAGCAACTTTCATGGAAATCAAGGCTCAGAATGAATTGTTAAGAGTATAGCTATATGATCAATTCCTCATGGCAACACCCTCCAAACAGCAGATATTAATGGCAACCTATGACTTTAAGGAGGAAAAGATGATTCTAAGTCACTTCAAGCCTAAGATACCACAGCCCCAGACAGTTGCAGACTATATAAAGACAAGTTTAGAGGTCCTCTCCAAGGACATACACGCGATGGATCAAATAGAGCTGCACAAGCAAATGGGTGAAATGGTCTATGCCACCCTAGCAAACAAGGCCATGCTGGCTCATCAACTGAAGGAATCATTGAAAAACACAAACACTCAATTGGATTTGGAAAGAATGTCTTCCTCTGCCAAAGACAATAGAATAAAGACATTGGAGGAAATCATTGTAGAACTAGGACATGATCCTAAGAAGGATGCTAAAGCCATCCAGGCCCTCATAAGGAAAAAAGAGGAAGATATTGCTGCACTTAAAAAGCAATTGAGGATACCTGTAACCATGCACCCTCAAACTGCAAAACTTGTGCAAGAGAAAGAAGCTAAAGATACCATGGATCTGCTAATGAAGATGAACCAAAGAATAATTCAGATGGAGGAAGAGTTGGAGAAAGCATTGCAAGGCAAGCAGGGAGAGTTGACCTCCCAGCCACCTCAAACAGCTCCAACTGTTGCCACTGTTCCTCCCATACAAGCATCAGCAATCCCTCCTGTTATTCCAGCGTCCACCACAACTACATCAACTACAGATGCTACAGCAGCAACAACAACAACAGCACCTGAATCTAGCATGAGCATGGAAGAAATGATGAAAGCAGTCAAAGAGCTAGAAGTTCAGGTGACAGAGGTAAAAGAGGCCAAAGAAAAGTTGGCCAAGCTGGAGGCAAGCTATGACAAGTCCAAGATGACAGTGGCTGAGAAAAAAAGAGAAATAAAAGCCTTGGACAACAAAATAAAGGCCTTAGAGAAGGAGCTTACTTTAGACAAAACTCTGACTGAAATCAAGAAGATTTTGTGGGCCAAGATTGGCCAGTCAATCACTGACCAATGGCGATCGATTCAGGCCATACATGAACAGATAGAATTGATAGGCCTAGCTCAGTTTGAGACTCAAAGGGCTAGAGTAGCATTGGGAAATATGCCTGAGCAGGCCAATAAAATGATTCACTTCCTCAACACTCATACCAAAGAGGAACTGGCAGCATTAGATATCAGTAGCAGGACAGATACTATTCTGACAGCAAAAAAGGTGTTGACCCTAAGAAATTTTGTGCAAACTCTAGAAAGAAAGTGCCAGGAAATGCAGGCATAATAAATGATTTCAAGTTAAAGCTTGTAGCATCGCAGAGCAGAGGGTTTCCCAGCCTATTAAGCAGCGCTGGAAGACTGCTGACCCATGAGCAGTATACTACCAGGATGAATAACTAGGTTTCAAATCAGATTACAGCATCCTCAAGTACCTCAGAGGAAACGGGGCCTCCCTTTGGACAGACTCTGTATGACAAATTAGAGAACCTATTTTATATTGAACATGAAATAAATCACCTATTTGAGGTTCAACCCAATTTTTACAGATACACTGAAGCTGATGAAACACTCATAAAGATACAAAGACATCAGCTGCCTACTGAGGATTGGTGGCAAGCAATGTTGGAGATTTTGCCAAGGTAATTTCGGTCCTTTTCCTCTTTTGATCAGCTTCAGATTTTGGTCAGCTACAGGTCAGCAAAATTGGGTACACAGGCCACCGGTTAAAGCATGAAGATAGCAGGCAAAAGAAGTCAAAGTGTGACTACAGCAATTTTATGAAAGACCAAGTATGGATACCAAGGCCAGGACAGCAAAGCAGTGACTCAGCAAAGCACCAGGACAACAAACACAGAAACCGCAAATTAAAGATGTAGCTTCAGCCGACTCAGTTAGTCCAAAAAGTCAAATTTCTCTGACAAAGTGGACAGCTAGCGCACCAACAATTACTGCAACATTTATTTCTTTCATTTACTTCTTTTGAAGAGTTGGTGAGGGAACTTATTGCATGAAGACTCATCCATAAGATATTTTGTATCTCATTTTTGTATAAATACCTCCCCATAGAATGTATTTGGGGTTGGTGATTTTCTTTCTAGACTGCGCTGTAATTTTTGAGACTATCTAATACAAATGGCTGTTGAAGTTCATGGTCTCTACACCATCTGAAAGTGCTAATGATGTTCTGGGACCTGCTACAGAATTCCTGTGTCATTCAATGGAATAATAAGTTATTCTAAACTGTATTTTGTGTTTTCTATGTTTGCAAATTCCACATATGTTCATAATCTTGGTAACAGAAAAGAAGAATAGCCCAGGATTTGTTTAATAGCACACTGTGTTCAATCTCTGCTATCAATTATGTTTTCTTTAGAATTACTCATAAATATGAATTCTTAATTGCTCGTGTTTGCACTAATTCCTTCGTTTTGAATACTGTTTAGGAATTATTTATTGCTCCTGAATAATATTCATGCACTTTCCCCCTACCAGCATAATGAAAGATTCTTAATTGCCTTTCATTCTCTGAATTCGCTCCATCGATTTCCAGATTTGAAAATTGTTCCTAAACTACCTATCTTGCTTTCTAGCATTACCATCTACCCCAGAAACACTTTCAGCAGTACACCATCATTGACTCCATTGCCCAATAATATAGACTGTTTTGGACTTGCATCCCAACTCTGCTTGAAATCACCATCCAACAAATTTAAAACAAAAACCTGTACATCATAACTAGCCTAAAATATTACAAAACAAAGCTAAATTACAAAGAGAGAGCCCTCTCTGGTTGCAGGTAGGCTAGGACCTACAGCTAAAAGATTGGTTAGTGGTTACCTCGGTCGTATTCCCTTCAGGAGGCAGGGAACAACCTGAGTGATAACATCATTGGCGACTCCACTTGGGAATCTGAATGGCTATTTGTGATTGCTGTCTATTTTCTAAAACTACAGATGGAGCCTGAAGTTAGCCAGGTAGCCTTTGAAACTGTCTTTGCTCTACATTTACAGGAGTAAATAAAAGCTGCTTCAGTCAATCTCCACTATAGTTTTAGGCTTTAAACAGTCGTTCCAAATATTTGATCAGTTTCTCTGTTTCAACATATTCAAAGGAAAAACTCAAAGCCTCCCATATTTCAAAGAAACTATTGTAGAATATTGTGAAAAAACTGTGATCTTCCAACATTACCAGAAAATACCAAAAAACAGATTTAGAAGCTAGCTCCAAAGAAGAAAACTCGTTACACTAGGTCAAACCCTGACCCAGATCCTCCAGCTGTTTTTGAAAATCCCAACTTGATTCCTAAGACCCTTAGGAAACAAGAAGAACAAGAAAATTCTGCTGGTTTAGACCTTGAAACAGTTCAGCAGAACTATATCCCAACTCCTGCTAAAGCCTCAGTCCGTCCTCACATTACTGCTGCTTCTCCTAGTTCTTCATCCACCTCTCAAAGCACCTTCTCCACACCTCCATCCACTGCACATATTTCTACCGCTGTCCCTACTGTTTCAGCTGCCCCATTTCTCCTTGTTGCCCCATTTATCCCCGTAAATATGGCAAATCATTATGCTCCTCTTCAATTGCCTGCAAATCCAGGGGCTATGCCCCAGGATTATCAGAGTAAAATCACATATTTTGATGGTATTGGCTCCTATACAGCCCAGCAACACACTAAGAAAATGCAAGATTATTTTGAGAATTATGAAATAGATGATGATGATGTGAGAATGAAGATTTTTGTCCAAAGTCTAACTGGTGATGTAAGGATTTGGTTTAGAGCACTTGCTGCAAATTCTATAGCTGATTCAGAAGCTCTTTATCAATCCTTCTTAAACAGATGGGAAAAGAAGAAGGACCCTTTACACATCCTGACAGAATATGATAATTTGAAAAGAGGCCCACAAGAAACTGTCCAAGACTATTGTGCTAGGTTCAACAATGTTTATAATGCTATTCCTCAAAACCTTAGACCTCCACCTGATCTGGCTTTAATCAAATTTCCCGATCGATTTGATTCTAAAATGGCATACCAATTGAGGGAAATAGCCCCTCCAAGCCTAGCAAACATGTAGAATATAGCTGTTAGTGTGGAGGCAAACCTAATTGCCAAACGGAATCGGGTAAGAGCCAAAAGAAGAACAAATTTCAAAGAGGAACCTTCAGCATTTGAACAAAAACTAGATGTAATCATCAAAGGTATGGACAGACTTGGGGATAGCGTGGAAACCATCTAAAGGAAATCATCATGGGAAGGTCAACCGAGTAACACTGCTAGAAGCCCAAACTTTAGAAAAAATCAAAATCCAAATGTTGGGAGGACTGGCACTGATCAGAACATCAAACCTCCATTTCAAGAGAACTATGCCGAAGCCTCAACATCTAGTGAACCAACAGAGGACACCCAAATCAACCTAATGGTATTGAACAGTGAGCAACAAATTTTCCTAACACAAGATGACCAAGAAGCCCATAATATCAATCAATTTCAAACCAAGTTCGGAGAGTCATTTGATTTCAGGGAAGGCTATGATGCAGCGGTCTATGAGGTTCATAAACAATACAAATTGAGAAGCAGAACCATAGATGTCCCTGAACCTACCAAGCTGAAGGATACCAAACAGCCAAAGAAAACAAAGGATAAACTTGTCCTGGTAGAACCCTCTAATAAAATAAACCCAGATCCAAAGGAAGTCACTGTGGAAGACATATCAGACCTACCGCCTTCAAAAAACCAGCCATACACATCCCATTCTTCTAAAGAAAATCTAAACTACCCTCCTAAAATTAATTTCAAATCAGATGTACCTCAAAACAGTATTCGTAATCAAGAGGAGATCACTGAAAATCTGGTTGAGAAAGAAAAGTCTGTTGTCCATAATACAAAAATGCAAATAGAAAAACCTTTTAACTTAGAAACAGAGATAGGCGAGCTGAAAATAGCTATTCCTCTCTCTGAGCTGGCCAAACATGAAATTTACAGATAACAAATCAATAGGTCACTGCAAATACCAGAGAATAGGGATGCCGTCAATGTTGTTGATGATCAACCAGAGTTAATTTTCGGTCCTAAAGTCAATGGTAAAACAGTAGATGGAGGGGTTCCTCCATTCTATGTGAGTTTAAACATCCATGACAGAGTGCTGCATAATGCTATGTTTGATTCAGGAGCTTTCCATAACCTGATGCCAAAATATGTGATGGAGAGACTAGACCTAGATATCACAAGGCCATACAAAGATTTATTCTCATTTGATTCCAGCCAAGTTAGGTGTCTAGGCCTAATCAAAGACCTTTGTGTATCTTTAGTCCAATATCCAGCTAAGACAATCTTGATGGATGTGGTGGTAGCTGATATTCCACCTAAGTATGGCATGCTTTTATCCAGATCATGGGGTGCAAAACTCCAAGGATCTTTGCAACTAGACATGTCCTATGCCACTATTTCAGTATTTGGACAGCCAAAGAGATTATACCGGGAAACACTAATGAAATATGTGGTTAGCAGTCAAGAAAAACCCCAAAACTTCCCCATCTATTCTATGCATTCCAATATGGATTCATTCATTTTATATAATGTTGGGATGTGTTCCAAAATTGATGTCAAACTCCTAGAAGCAGCACAAACAGAGAGTATGAATGAACAATCTACTGCTCAAGATCATAAAATTGTTGATGTAATTAATGCAATAAAGGAAAATGACATATCATATGAGTTACAAGAGCCAAATCTGCCCATTGAACAAGCTTCTAAAACTCTTAAGGCTAATCATGACCAAGAAATCTTATGGTACTTGGAGTTTGATGGCTCAGTAAACAAATTAGGAGCAGGGGCAGGGGTTTGGATACACAATATGCAAAATGACCATGCTGAAGGTCATGCATATAGGTTAAATTTCAGATGCACAAACAATATGGCCGAGTACGAAGCCCTTTTGTTAAGTCTTAAGCTCATCAAAGGCCTAGGCGCAACCAAGATTTTGATTCTAGGGGATTCAGATCTGATCATACAACAGATGAAGGGAAATTTTTTCACAAATGATCTAAGGTTGAGGGCTTACAGAGGGGCAGCCATTGAAATACTTAACACCTTCTCTGAATCTCAGCTCACCAAAATTCCTAGAAAGCACAATTTACATGCACATAGCTTGGCAACTTTTGCCAACACTTACAAGCTACCTTTTGAACCCAATCACCATTTCACTGCTGAAATCAAACACAGACCTGCTGTCCCAGATAATTTCAAAAATTGGCAAGTCTTTGAACATGATACATAGATAAATAATTTCCTGACTTTGAAAGAGGAATTCTCCAGCATAAACATTGATACAAGCAGCATGGATGACCAACAACAAATAGACAAGATTGAGCAAAGTATATCGGCTGAAACAGCAAATCTGATTTTACACCCAACAACTTTTGATGACAAGAATTTACAAGAGCTAAAGCAAATAGACCTTGATGAAATAACTGAGGTAGAAGCTGAAGTAATTGAACTAAACGATAATTTTCTGCCCACAGGCTTAACTCCTTTAGAGGACATATTTGATTCAAATGACATTCCTAGAAAGCCAAAGATGCAACCACTAAATGTAGAAATTGAGGATTGCAATATTGGAACCATAGAAAACCCCAAAATGGTAAAACTGTCAAAAAAATTGCCTGCTGATCAGAAACTGAAATACATTGACTTGTTTAAGGAGTTCCAAGATGTCTTTGCCTGGAGTTATGAGGACCTCAAATCCTATGATACTTCAGTCATCCAACACACTATACCTTTGAAAGAGAATCAAAAACCTTTTAAACAAAAGCTTAGAAGGGTGAATCCTGTCCTCCTTCCGCTAATTGAAAAGGAAGTTAAACGATTGTATGAAGCCGGGATCATTGCACCTATCAGGTTCTCAGAGTGGATTTCAAATCTAGTGCCTACTAGGAAGAAAAAAGGAGAGATAAGACTGTGTGTTGATTTGAGAAATTTGAACAAAGTCTCTCTTAAAGACCATTACCATCTACCAAAAATGGACCATGTCCTACAAAGGGTAGTGGGAGCTTCTAGGATTTCATTGCAAGATGGATTCTCAGGATTCAATCAGATCTTAGTGCACCTGAATGACCAAGACAAAACTGCCTTCACAAAGCCTTGGGGAACCTTCAAATATGTCAAAATGCCTTTTGGATTCAAAAATGCAGGGGCCACTTTTCAAAGAGCAATGGATATAGCCTTTGCCAAATCACTACTTTTTCAAAATCAAACCAAGAACATTTAGAACATTTAAGGCAAGTGTTCCTAATTTGCAGAAAATATGGCATATCATTGAACCCAAAGAAATCATTGTTTGGCCTAGAAGAAGGCAAGCTCCTAGGTCATATAATCTCAAAAGATGGCATTAGGATTGACCCGGACAGAATTCAAGCTATCCTTCAAGTGCCTCATCCAAGAAACATCAAAGAACTACAAGCCTTTCTTGGAAAGATCAATTTCCTAAGAAGATTCATTCCCAATTTGGCTGAGCTAATTAGACTGTTGAATAATATGTTGAAGAAAGATTCTAAAGTCAAATGGACGATGGAAGCTAAACAAGCCTTTGAGGACATCAAAACAGCTTTGACAAAAACACCAGTCCTCACCAGCCCCAAGTTTGATAGAGATTTCATGATTTTTTCCTTTGCATCCGAGCATACTATTGCTGCTGTCCTATTACAAAAAGATGACCAAGGATGTGAGAAGCCCATTGCTTTCTTCAGCAAAGCCCTTAGGGATGCTCCACTAAAATATCAGATCATGGAAAAACAAGCTTATGCCCTTGTAAAGGCCATCAAGGATTTCAGAGTTTATATCTTGTACTCACATGTGATAGCCTATGTTCCAAATGTTGTGGTTAAGGACATTTTAACTCAAGAGGGAATTGAAGGTAAGAGGGGCAAATGGATAGCCAATATTTTAGAATATGACATTGAAATCAAGCCTACAAAACTCATAAAAGGACAAGGGTTAGCCAAACTAATGACTAAAACCAATTTTCAAGCCCTTGACATCAATGAACTGGATAACGAACAAGAGATGGCGACTCCACAGATCAATCAAACCTTTTTACAATCACCTTGGTATGCCGACATATGTTTCGTATTATTGAACCTACAAGCTCCTCCAGGGTTGTCCAGGACTAAAAAGAGATTCTTAAAAATGAAGGCATCAAAGTTTTGTATTATAGACAATGTCTTATTTTGGAAAAATCATGAAGGTATTTTGCTTAATTGCCTAACATTGGATGAAACTGACAAAGTCCTCAAGGAATTTCATGCAGGAGACTGTGGAGGACACTTGTATTGGAAGTCAATAGCTGATAAGATTCTAAGAGCTGGTTTTTATTGGCCTTCCCTGTTTGCTGATGTGAAAAAGTTTGTAATGACCTGCCACAAATGCCAGATTTTTGAAGGTAAAAGAAAGCTATTACCTTTACCCCTCAAACCTATTTCAACTGAAAGACCATTTCAACAATGGGGTTTAGACTTCATTGGTGAAATCCACCCTTCATCCTCTGGCCAACACAGGTGGATTTTGACTGCCACAGACTATTTTACCAAATGGATAGAAGCCATCCCTTGTAGGCAAGCCAATGACTCAGTCATCATGCAATTCTTAGAAACCAACATCTTGTCTAGATTTGGCTGTCCAGAAAAAATTATTACAGACAATGTTGCTGCTTTCAAATCCAAAAGAATGATCAACTTTTGCCACAAATACCACATTACCTTGGGACATGCCACAGCCTATTACCCTCAAGGCAATGGCTTAGCTGAGTCATCCAACAAAAGCCTCTTCAACATCATCAAAAAGGTCTTGGAGGAGAACAAAAAGAATTGGCATAAGAAGCTTGTAAATGCACTATGGGCTGACAGATTGACCACCAAAAGATCTATTGGTACAAGTCCATATGAATTGGTTTATGGAATGGAGGCAAGATTCCCTTCATCTTTGGGAATCCCTGTAATCAAATTACTGCAAGAAATACAAGAAGAGCCTAATGATATTCAGAGAAGGATCAATCAAACTATTTACTTGCAGCAGACAAGAGAAGATGTATATCATAGAACCCAGGTACTACAAGATAAACTCAAAAAGATCTTTGACAAAAGAACAAAAGCTTATGACTTCTTCATAGGAAACAAAGTGCTGAGATGAGATTCTAGAAGAGACGATAAAGGAAAACATGGGAAATTTGATTTCCTGTGGAAAGGACCATTTGTTATTCAAGCTGTACAAGGTCATAACACCTACTTTTTGAAGAGTTTGGATGGCAGACATACTGAGGAAGGCCCAGTCAATGGGCGGATGCTCAAGCACTATTTTGATTCCCTGTAATCAATATAACACAAATGTATATTGTAAATTAATATTTGTATTTCCATCAGTTTTTATTTATAGCAATTGGATAAGGAACAAGATGTAGCAGATTTTGAGGAAAAAGTCAAGGAATTACACCACTTTTGGTGTATATTTTGAAATTACAACAAAGGATCAAGAAGAAAACTTGGGAAGTATAAAGATGATGATAAGAACTCAGAAAAATGAGCAAAGACACAGTTGTAATATTGTACAAATCAGCTCATAAGAACTGCACACAGGCTACCAAGGTTCAAATCATTAGTTCCCAAAAGAAGGAAGGTTTGAATTACGGCAGCCAACTGAGAATAAGGCCATCTGACCTGCTGTTCTTGGCTTTTCACCAGGAAAATCCATCCCCAAGTGGAGCCACTGTTAGGTTCCTATACCAATAGGTTTCATTTTTCATGATTGACCATGGAAGTGCCAAATATGTTCATCCTTGCATGCTGCAAAGGTTCCATATTTTGTAAACACATGAAGAAAATTAAAAAATGTAAAGAGGGTATGCCCTAAAAGAAAGATAAAAGGGCAAGAAAAATGAATTGGTCAGAAAAAATAATAGAAATGAACTCCAAAGAAAGGCCAGGAAAGTGGCCAGTCAAAATGCCACTGCTATCTTGTTTGCAAGTTCACAATGTGCAAATATTGTTGCTTACAACACTTGATGGGTGGCCCAACAGTTCAATCTGGACCATTCCATGTTTAAATTGCTTGTTATGGAATAGAGAATAAATATCTGTCCAAACAGTTCAAGCTTGGCAGATGAGTAGATAGGTAGAGAAATTAAGGAGCCCAACTGCTTAATCTGGGCCCTTGGAAGAGATAAGGGTAGACTTAGATAGGAGGGCAGTCAAAAGAAAAGAGGACAATCAGGGTTTGCTAGTCCAAATGCACCCAATCCAAAGGAAGAAAAAATGTTAGGTGTATTAGGCTGGGTAGGCAGTTTGAGGTTGCAGAAGCAGGTGGGTGCTCACTTTTGTCTTGTCAAGAAAGACTCATATCATCAGTGACATAAGTACCAAGGCAGTTGTTGGACTGTAGAACAATGGAAGCATGACTAATTTCCCCTTCATTCCCCATAAATATTTTACTAACATCCCCTCAAGGAGCTTGGGATCTGCCCAAGGGTCCTGTTTCACTTCATTTCATGATAAATGCTGAGTTGAATCTTGACTCCACTTAGTGGAAAGAAGCCACATTTCTTGTGTAAAAATCATTACTCCATACTCCTTTCATCTTCCTATGTCTAAGTTTTCACTCAACATGCTTAGCATTCACTCATACCATTTCAATTCATAAGGTCATATTAACCTCTAATTTTATTATTTAGCTCCCTTAAATCATTTTCCCATCCCTATTTTTACAAAAAACTATATAAAAACCCAAAAAGTGTTAATATTCCTACCCCATAGCACTATAGCTATATAACCTAAAGTTCGGGAAACATTTGTTCATTTGGAACCTATGATTAACCCTTCCGCGTCCAATTACCTGGGATTAATTTAACGTCTGGTTAAATTAATAACTATTCTAAACCCCCCTCCTAAACCATACTATGACCCCACGTGCATATATATAACGGGTTTAGTTTAGCATCTGGTTAAACTAATAACCAAGTCTGCCCCGTATAAAACCATATAACATGCCATATAACCAAAGTTCATTACCCCCGGCGCGTTATTAAACATTTAAATAAAAGGCGGGTCCCGCGTCCAAAGTTGCTCGCCCTCCATCGTCGCCTGAACGTCGTCCGATCCCATGCCCAGCATCCAATGGTGGGTGGCAATATCGCGTGCCCCGATCCGCCAAAGATTAGCGTCCGGGGGATGGGCGGTATTGCCGCCGTACCCCCGCCACGCGTCAATCTCCCAGCGTGATCGGAGCCCCCCTTTGCAATACCACCCCAAGCCAAAAGCGGTGCGGGGAAAACCGGAAACCGCCCGCCACCTGCCCCCTGACATCAGCTCCCCGTCACCTATCACGTTGCATCCGCGTCGGCCCGCCGCTGCCCTGTACCATTGCCACATCACCCGCTGACATCAGCTCCCTCCACATTGTCACATGTCACGTCACTCGCCGTACCCACTCCGCGCCAAAAATATGTCATGCTGATGTCATCCCCAAAAAGCGCCAAAAGCGCCAAAATGTCCAAAATTCAATAGAAAGTCGTGAAAACGACTATTTTGTTTCTTTTCTATTGTGCGCCCGTGGAGCCGCTTGCATGCGATTTTACGTTCAAATTTCCCACCAACCTGCACAGTGCGTCAACCTGCGAATTTGGCTCCATAGCCCGACCCTGCAGCTCGAGCTGTACCTGCTAGTTGCCCTCGGCACCATTAAAACAGGTATTTACCCATCTGTTTGCCTCCAAACCCTATTTTTTCACAGTTTTCTCCATTAAAGATGCTTAAACATCTGACAATTCAAACCAAAAAGCACTACAGCACCTGAAATTCCACCTGTTAATTCACTAGGTGACACTTTGTTCAACAGCAACCCTGCAAACTCGCCCCTATCTGCAAATTTCGCCATTAAAATACATGTCGAGGCCGTTTTCGCCAGCAAAGTCTACAAACTGTCCAAGCATTTAGTTCCTTTGTCAAAATCCTCTGTAAAATCTCACTCCTCTGGCTAGAAATCAATCCCATTCCCTCTGCAATCTACCCACAGAGCCTATCAATCCAATGAATTCATTTAAAAAGACTGTCTAAACTCTGCAGAATCTGCTCTTTTACCATAAATTGTACACAGTGAATGCCCGTTCCTTATCTAAGCCCATTCTACAGCCTCCTGACAAAACTTTAGAGGCTATTTTCACTGTTCAGCTGTTACACCAATCCAAATTTCAAATTACAGACACAGAGCATACAACATGGCCACTCCAGCAGCCTTGAACATTGCTCCTCTCAATGCACCTCACAAGGAACTTGAAGCATTGCCTTTGGCTGATAGGGACCACCTAATTCAGGATTTGGTTGGTGACAGAAACCACTTGCAGACCTTCTGTCAACTAAGAAATAGTTACCTGAACAACAGTGATATTTATGGCATTTGGGAATCAAACTTGCCCATTTACTTCCTCCCTTCTGTCAATATTTTCCCTGAAATTATTCGCCTCTGCTGTGAAAATTATGACCCATCTCAAAGAGCAGGCAAGTCTCCATCTAGGAGCATTCTTTTCCATATAACCCCTGACTCAATCAACCAGATGCTAAACTTCAAGCAAACTCAGCTTCTGATGTCTCTCTCTATGAAATTCCTGCTTGATGAAGGTCCTAAACTCTCCAGCTCTGAGATAGCCCGAATTGCCAAAATATTCATGAGAGCAGACCGCCAGCCTACAGGGCCACCTCCTTTTCTCTATGTGTGCTTTAATGAAGTGGGCAAATTACTGGTTGATATGATATCCTATGTACTAGGTTTCAAAACAAGTGAGCACATTGATGAAACTATACTAGTCATGTTGTCTGCATTCACCCTAGGACAACCCCCTACTGTCAAGTACAATTATGCCAAATTTATCTCCAATAAGATACATGACCAACTGTTGAAGCTGGATAGGGAGGTAGTCTTCAAATATTCATCCTATATCTATCATTTGTTCATGTATTATCAGCCAGACTGCTTCCAATGCCCCATCAAAAGATTAGACTCTAAAGGAGAAAAGAGATCTGTTATTTTGTGGACCTCAGTCTTTCATGAAGTCCAAAACTCCCCCTACTCTTACTGTGAGTTTATTGACCTATTTGTTTATCCAGTTTCTTGTCTCCTGAAGAGAGCCCCTCCTGTTAGGTTATCCTATGACATGCAGAAAATATTGTAGTTTTCAAAGAACTACAAAATAGGTGACTGGAACTTTTACCAGAATCACACTGTCATTAGGATCTATGGCTGTGAGCTCTGTCCCTACAGGCTCCCAAGGTATGTGCCAATGAGACTCTTTGCCTTGGAGTATTACAGGAAACTCATCAATTCAGATTTAACACATTTTCATAGTGCCAAGAAAAAGGCTCGCCTGAAATTCAAAGACCAACTAGGCCCCTTTGTCATGAACAAGAAAGAAGGTTGGCAAGATGTTGATCAAATACTGGGGGAGAAACTCAAGTTAAAGAGGAGTTTTTGGTGGGTCCCTTATGACCCAGATGGCTTATTAGTGCCAGAAAAATAAAATATAGGCTGTCAGCCTCTGAGCATTGTAAAATCCCATAGATTGAACAATTTACCAACCAAGATGAGTGGGTGGCAGGGACACTGGTTGAGGAATTCATCCAAGAAGAAATTATGGAGCAAAATGTAAAAGATTTGGAAAAGACTCTTGACTTGGATTCTTTTGAGCAGGTAATATTCAAACTACCACATCAAGTCGGAGAAGGCACATCCAGTGCTGCAACTTCACAAGCTGCCCAAGAAAGATCTACACCAGCAACAGGTACAGCAAAAGGCAAGGAGGTGATGGATGCAGAACAGGAAATAGTGATTGAACAGCCTACCACCTCAAAGGAGCAGAGTTAAGGGCAGGCCCCTCCATAGAAAACTGAGGCACTATAGGTGCCAGCTTTACAGACTCCTCTTAATGAGGAAAGAGGTAAAAAGAGGGATATGGAAGAGACCACACCTCCAAGTGGGTCAATCCAGCAACCAGAAGCCAAAAGACAAAGAGTTGATCATCAAGGTGAGGAAGAAATTACTGAAGAAGTGATAGAGAGCCCGAGGAGTGGAAGAGAAACAAGCCAGCAAACACCTACTAGCTCATTCCAGCAAGAGCAAGAGAGGCAGCAGGGTATGGAGGTCTCTTCCTCAAGGCAACAAAGCAAGAAACTGCCTGGCATCAAAGAAACTTTCATGGAAATCAAGGCTCAGAATGAATTGTTAAGAGTACAGCTATATGATCAATTACTCAAGGCAACACCCTCCAAACAATAGAGATTAATGGCGGCCTATGACTTTAAGGAGGAAAAGATGATTCTAAGTCACTTCAAGCCTAAGATACCACAGCCCCAGACACCTGCAGACTATATAAAGACAAGCTTAGAGGTCCTCTCCAAGGACATACACCCGATGGACAAAATAGAGCTGCACAAGCAAATGGGTGAAATGGTCTATGCCACCCTAGCAGACAAGGCCACGCTGGCTCATCAACTGAAGGAATCATTGAAAAACACAAACACTCAATTGGATTTGGAAAGAATGTCTTCCTCTGCCAAAGACAATAGAATAAAGACATTGGAGGAAATCATTGTAGAACTAGGACATGATCCTAAGAAGGATGCTAAAGCCATCCAAGCCCTCATAAGGAAAAAAGAGGAAGATATTGCTGCACTCAAAAAGCAATTGAGGATACCTGTAACCATCCACCCTCAAATTGCAGAACTTGTGCAAGAGAAAGAAGATGAAGATACCATGGATCTGCTAATGAAGATGAACCAAAGAATAATTCAGATGGAGGAAGAGTTGGAGAGAGCATTGCAAGGCAAGGAGGGAGAGTCGATGTCCCAGCCACCTCAAACAGCTCCAGTTGTTGCCACTGTTCCTCCCATACAAGCATCAGCGATCCCTCCTGTTATTCCAGCGTCCACCACAACTACATCAACTACAGATGCTACAGCAGCAGCAACAACAACAACACCTGAATATAGCATGAGCATGGAAGAAATGATGAAAGCAGTCAAAGAGCTAGAAGTTCAGGTGATAGAGGTAAAAGAGGCCAAAGAAAAGGGTGCCAAGCTGGAGGCAAGCTATGACAAGTCCAAGATGACAGTGGCTGAGAAACAAAGAGAAATAAAAGCCTTGGACAATAGAATAAAGGACTTAGAGAAGGAGCTTACTTTAGACAAAACTCTGACTAAAATCAAGAATATTTTGTGGGCCAAGCTTGGCCAGTCAATCACTGACCAATGGCGATCGATTCAGGCCATACATGAATAGATAGAATTGATAGGCCTAGCTCAGTTTGAGACTCAAAGGGCTAGAGTAGCATTGGGAAATATGCCTGAGCAGGCCAATAAAATGATTCACTTCTTCAACACTCATACCAAAGAGGAACTGGAAGCATTAGATATCAGTAGCAGGACAGATACTATTCTGACAGCAAAAAAGGTGCTGACCCTAAGAAATTTTGTGAAAACTCTAGAAAGAAAGTGCCAAGAAATGCAGGCAGAAATAGATGATTTCAAGTTAAAGCTTGCAGCATTGCAGAGCAGAGGGTTGCCCAGCCTATTAACCAGCGCTGGAAGACTGCTGACCCGTGACCAATATACTACCAGGATGAATAACTATGTTTCAAATCAGATTATAGCATCCTCAACTACCTCAGAGGAAACAGGGCCTCCCTTTGGACAGACTCTGTATGACAAATTAGAGAACCTGTTTTATATTGAACATGAAATAAATCACCTGTTTGAGGTTCAGCCCAATTTTTACAGATACACTGAAGCTGATGAAACACTCATAAAGATACAAAGACATCAACTGCCTACTAAGGATTGGTGGCAAGCAATGCTAGAGATTTTGCCAAGGTAATTTTGGTCCTTTTCCTCTTTTGATCAGCTTCAGATTTTTGCCATCTACAGGTCAGCAAAATTGGGTACACAGGCCACCGATTAAAGCATGAAGACAGCAGGCAAAAGAAGTCAAAGTGTGACTACAGCAATTTTATGAAAGACCAAGTATGGATACCAAGGCCAAGACAGCAACGCAGTGACTCAGCAAAGCACCAAGACATAAAACACAGAAACCGCACATTAAAGACACAGCTTCAGCCGACTCAGTTAGTCAAAAAAGTCAAATTTCTCTCACAAAATGGATAGCTAGCGCACCAACAATTACTGTAGCATTTATTTCTTTCATTTACTTCTTCTGAAGAGTTGGTGAGGGAACTTATTGCATGAAGACTCATCCATAAGATATTTTGTATCTCATTTTTGTATAAATTCCTCCCCATAGAATGTATTTGGGGTTGGTGATTTTCTTTCTAGACTGTGCTGTAATTTTTTAGACTATCTAATACAAATGGCTGTTGAAGTTCATGGTCTCTGCACTGTCTGAAAGTGCTAATGATGTTCTGGGACCTGCTACAGAATTCGTGTGTCATTCAATGGAACAATAAGTTATTCTAAACTGTATTTTGTGTTTTCTGTGTTTTCAAATTCCACATATGTTCATAATCTTGGTAACAGAAAAGAAGAATAGCCCAGGATTTGTTTAATAGCACCCTGTGTTCAATCTCTGCTATCAATTATGTTTTCTTCAGAATTAGTCATAAATATGAATTCTTAATTGCTCATGTTTGCACTAATTCCTTCATTTTGAATACTGTTTAGGAATTCTTTATTGCTCCTGAATAATATTCATGCACTTTCCCCCTGCCAGCATAATGAAAGATTCTTGATTGCCTTTCATTCTCTGAATTCGCTCCATCGATTTCCAGATTTGAAAATTGTTCCTAAACTGCCTATCTTGCTCTGTAGCATTACCATTTACCCAAGAAACACTTTCAGCAGTACACCATCATTGACTCCATTTCCCAATAGTATAGACTGTTTTGGACTTGCATCCCAGCTCTGCTTGAAATCACCATCCAACAAATTTAAAACAAAAACCTGTACATCATAACTAGCCTAAAATATTACAAAACAAAGCTAAATTACAAAGAGAGAGCCCTCTCTAGTTGCAGGTAGGCTAGGACCTGCAACTAAAAGATTGGTTAGTGGTTACCTCGGCCGTATTCCCTTCAGGAGGCAGGGAACAACCTGAGTGATAACATCAACAACCTCTGATGATTATGTTGAAAGTACACCGTCAACTAGTGAAAGCGAAGTGTCGGGACAGAAAAGGAAAAGTAAATTCCTTTGTAAACTATGTGAAGGCAATCACGCCGTCCACCGTTGTCCCTTCCTAGACGAGGCTAAAATAGTTTTGGACGATCATCTGGTTTCACTGTTACGGCTTCCTCCTAGATATAAGAAACTCTTGCCAAGTCTGTCACTAGTTGAAAATCCGACTGACACACCCTTGTGGTCGGTCGAAGCGTCTATCATTGAAGATAAACCATTTGAATCCACACCAGACGAAATTCAAAAGGTCGAAGTGACAGTTGACCCGGTCTTGCCTTCAGAAGGTCCATCTTCAGATGATACAGTCACCGGAGAGAACAAGAATGACACCATTCAAATTCTCTTCGTAAACACAGACTCCGATGAACATGGGGACAGTCTACCTGTTCCTTTACCGTAGGAAGGAAGTTCGTCAGAGTCATATCCGACCGTCTTTTCGGTCCCACCTCTAAGAAACCTAGTTGTTTCCTTCGATTGGAATCTACTAGGTAGACCCCATTTACCGGCTAGTGTACCATTTCAAATCATTGCACAAATATACAGAATGGTCATGGCCAGTACCATCATAGATGAAGGGGCTTATGTGAGTATCCTTTCCTCAACTTCTTGGAAATCGCTTGGTTCGCCATCGCTTTTGCCTGAGATGAGAAATCTAACAAGCTTTGACTAAGGAACCGGTCGACCGTTAGGGATCCTTCCCAATGTGCCGAAAACATTGAGAAGGAAAACCGTTCACATGAACGTAATGGTAGTTCAAGGACCCCTAGATTATAATCTACTCCTCGGACGTGACTATATTTATTGCATGGGAGCCATTGTCTCCTCGCTCTTTAGAGTAATTTGTTTTCCGCATGAAGGAAGAGTGGTCAAGCTCGTAGACCAGCTTTCATTCCCTGGCTCACACATAGCAAATAGTCAAATACCATCCCTGAATGGTCTTTTCATGCAAGGAATGTCTCATCAATCCCCAGTCCGTCCACCTGATGAGCGCGAGTGATTCGGGAGGACATGACTGAAACCCAGGGGGCATGCACCCTGGTCTGTTTCGGCAGGAAAACCTTGGGTATAGGGTAGGTTTCCACGAAGGATATATGACTGGTTTATGAGATTAGACTGGAATAAGATTCCTCCGTCAAAGTTATGTGAGTGGAGGCAAGTTGCGCCACTCACCTTTGTCTATTTCGGTAGACATCACCGAGGAAGTGTTTTGTCTGCAGTGCGGATAGAACAATCTTTGGTAACCTAGAAATTTTTCACTATACCTGGGGGCATGCAAACCTTTTGGCATGCAAGCAAAGAGCGACCATTTATTTTTTAAATTTGTAGGTCCTCTAACCCTTTAAACTCGTAGGATTGGTCGTTTCCTAACTTGCATAAAGAAAGGATGCAGGGAAAAGCTTTGTAAGGTGCAAGCTCCATAAAAAATGGCATCTTAGACGAGACATCCTTATTATACGACTGGATCGAGCAGTTTTTATGTGGAGTTCAATCTCGTTAAAAATTAAACATAAGAAATGAGCAAATGTTTCCCCCAGAGTTTAAGCTCATTCATTAAAAAATGAACCAATTTCCGGTAAATAACCATTGTGAATGCATTATCATCAAACTTTGAACCTTGGTCATGTTCTCATCATCACCTCCACTCTATTTTGGCCGATCATTCACCTCCATTTGATTGTTTACCCTTTTTTGAGGAACAACTACAAAGAGTGATCTTGTTAGCCATCCTTATGACACTACCGTGATTGGAAAATTCCAAACCTTACCTGGAATCAGCTGCTACTCGAATTTATCACTCGTTCCTCGAGAAACGAGTATCCTTTAAGCTCTTTTCATCTGATTCGTAAAATATGAAAAGATTGTCGAGAAATTGGCCTCTTCAGCTCATTAAAGTGTCCGGAAGTGCTATCCCTCCTCTAGATTTTAATCTTTTTGGACCTGAGGGATTATTACACAAAAAGATCGAGTGATTGTTTTGTTTGGCTCGTTAAAATTACCGAAAATTCATCCCTTTCATATTATTTTATACTTTTTCGGACCTAAGGGATTATATGACGAAAAAGGATTATTGGATTTTTCTTTACGTTCCTTTCAGACTCTCTAAAATTGAAAAGGACCGAGTTATCTTTGTCGTTAAACTCGTTAAAACCGAATAGCGACAAACTTGTCCATATAGACAAGAGCGAGTTTCACTATCTCTAGGCTCATTAAAACATAGCGATGGGTTTTCCCGAAGGGCAAATTATAGAACAAGCATATGTTGTCCTCCTCAAGCTTGACAAAAATAAAGAGGTACTGGTCAGCAATGACTAGGGAAAAATTGGGAAGAAAACTTGAAGAAACTTTATTGGTAGCAAGTCGCTCTTGAACATGGCACTTTCACTCTGCATCCGAGTCGGGTTGGGTTGTTCCGTTCACTGGTCATATCAACATTGGTCCATCACACCATCCACATTTGGGGTTAACGCTACCAATCCATCATGTCCGTGTCACCGGTATGTTCAAGAGAAGTTGCTCAGGGAATTCACCTGTGTCTCATCCACTATAATACATTCACGTTCCATTCTTTCATGACCGCCACCCTGAACCTTATATCATCAGATTGTTTTCACCTCCATTAAAATCATTTGCTCCGTTCCGCATCATAGATGTGGGATTCATTAAGGCCCTCCTATGACGAATCGCTTCTCGTCGACATCAGCTCATTATCCAGGAAGTCGATCTAGGAACAACCCTTTCAGTACTTTGAAGCTTGCATGCCTCAATGGCAAGTTTCTCACTTCCGGTGATAGGTTTACATCAATGGCCTTCGACCGAAAGATTTTGTGTGGTGTTCGACGCCAAGTCCCTTTTTCACACCATGTGAATTGTACTATCGTACCTTGAGGGTCATCATCATTATCGATGATTCCTCTTGCGCCTGTTAACAGCTTACATCACTGGCTGGTAATTAGGCGATGTCTTTCCATGTTCGACTCCAGAACATCTCTCACATGGATCGACTTGTACTTTGAGTGAAGATCGAATGAAATTGAAGACCCCGGATCTAGTTTCATCCATCCGGGCTGCGATATATATTCAGGAAAATAAAGACATCAAATGTACATCATTACTGCACAGATAATCATCCAAACTAAGGGATGATGGCTCTGTTGAGAAGGGAGTTGAGGGGCTAGGGCAAGTAAAATATGGCTCCCACCTTCGCGAAAATAGCTGCTGGTTCAGTGCCATCTGCTTCTAGAGGGCAAGCTCCTGCCCATATTGTCAGTGAAGCCCCAGCGCCCACTATACAGGTGGTCCAGGCCTCACTCGATGAGGCTTTGAAGTTTTCTGAAAGTGCCCTAATTTGTCGGTTCAATGGTTTATGGCCGCGGCTAATAGCTCTCCACAATTGGATCTCGGAGGTATGGAAGCCTGTCATTTCTAATGAAATTAATATCTACCCCTGTGCTAGAGGTTTCTTTATAATAGATTTTGAAAACCCTGAAAGCAGACAATGCATTCTAGATTCTGGCCCTTGGTTTTGGGAAAAATCAGGCCTATTCATGAAGCCATGGTACCCAGCGTTTGATCCCTCAACAGCAGTGATAACCTCAGCACCAGTTTGGGTGAGATTTCCAAGCTTACCCTTGCATCTCTGGAATCTCTCCTCGCTAAAAGCCATTGGAAATGCAATTGGGAAATTTTACTGCAGGTGCCCAGAAACAGAGGAATATGCCAGAACCACCTATGCACGCATTTGTGTGGAAATGGACTTCAGTGCCAGATTCCTAACGGAATTAAACCTAACAAGTAAAGATTATGTATGGAACCAGAAACTCGATTATGAAAGTGTCCTCTTCCGATGTCGATCGTGCTTTGAGACAGGCCATCTAGCCAAAAATTGCCTAAAAGCCTCCGAGAAAAATCCCGGTAGAAAAAACCACCACAGATCTACTTGGTGGGAAGTAGCACAAAAAGAACACTACACTGTCATCAAAGAAGAATACTCTAGAGAAAACTCTGAATCACAAGAAATTGGGCAAGACAGAAACAACTCTCACGACAAGCATGGAGAAATCCCTACCCAACAACAAAAATGTGCACTCAACAACCCCTCAAGCATCAACAGTGATGAAGATTCAAATACCATACAAAATAAATCTTCATTTAACAGCCAAGCAGATCTCCTAGACCAAACTTCTTTTCCGACTATCTTCAAAAGGATGAACACAATAGATTGCGAAGCTAAGACACCAATGTCCCAAGAACCAGATGAGATGAAGGAGATGCAAGATAAAGGAAGTTGGAAGACCGTAGAGAAAAAAAAGAAAGCTACAACACCAATCTCGCCAAGAAAGACGAGGAGCCAGACAATTAAAAACTAAAAATATTATAGGTCCGATAGACCAATTTGGTCTCAGTGGACGGTAACCATCATCATTATCATCATCATCATCTACGAGAATCATCAATCTGCACATCGATGATTGTTTGTCCTATGTACATGAAAATGAATTTATAAAGCTGAGCATGGGAATGCCTAACTCAGCCAGATCATGAAAATATTATGAAGATAATGTATTGTATTGTATCTTATTACAGGTCGCCTTCCAGCTCGAAAAAACTTTTGATCCTCATGATAAAGCATTTCACCCGACATCAAAAGATTAATGACCTCATGCTTTAGGGGGCAACTGTTATAGACATTTTTTGGAACTGCAACCCCAATCATATATGTCCATAAACCAAGGGCTCCTAAGTCCCTAAAAGTGTTGCTTCGCACCCTAAAGGAACAAGGTTAGCTGATTACATCATCTCCCAGAAGTTCTCCACAGAAAACTACTCAGAACTGGTCAAATTTGGACCATACAGACTGCCCAGTGTAGAAGGTGTGATGCATCCCACCTGCCCAGAGTAAAAGGTGCGATGCATACTAGATATCTCTTCTGCACGGTGCGATGAGCGAGAGTGGACAAATGGTAGAGACAGTTTGCAAGGTGGTTCGACATGGAATCTTCCAGAAACTTCTCCTATGACACTTGCCTCTCTGAATTCGCCTAGGGATGAGTAAGAGATCATCAATCTCCAAGTGGAATCAAGAACTATCAGAGAGAGGACACTAATCAAATCTCAAAAGCTGATTGACCTCCCTGCAATCATCTATATATGGATCCCTCATCCCAGAGATCCAGAGGCTGGAATTTTGTATCTTGTAAGGAAGTGTTGTTGGTTTCATGGTGTAACATCATAGTTGGGTGATCTAAGCTTTTCATGAGGTGAAGAAGGGCTTCTTGCTAAGAGGATGATGCTGGGTCAGAGCAAATGGTTGTAATCCTCTTTGCTATTCCTGATATTAATAAAGCTATTCAAGTTTTCCTCCACATTCTTACATGATTAATGATATATGCATTTGTGTGGTCAATATATATCTAGTCCTATATTGTTTGTGATAGTAGATCTCTATTCTTGGATAGTGTTATGCTGCTTTGATTCCATAGGTGCTCTTTGAAGCTGGGTAGACGAGGAAGCGAGTGGCAAAAATCTATCAGAAGGGAGAGGAATCAAGCAAGGAACCAAGCGCAAGATTGAGGTTGGTGTCCTTTGTTCCCCTCTTATCTACTTATCATAAAGGAAAACGAAAGTAGTTTTAGTTTGTTTGTTTCTAAGATAGCTACCAGTCTTAGTGGGACTAGCAGCTCTGCATAGACACTAGATTTCCCGATAACAATATGATCTAATGTCGAACACCACGCAAAATCTTTCGGTTAAAGGCCATTGATTTCAACCTGTCGCCGAAGTGAGAAACTTGGCATTGATGTATGCAAGCTTCAAAGCACTGAAAGGGGTGTTTCTAAGTCAACTTCTTGGATAATGAGCTAATGTCGACAAGAAGTGACTCATCGTAGGAGGCCATTGATGTATCCCACATCTACGACACGAAACGAAGCAAATGATTTTTGGAGGTGAAAATGAATTGACGACACAAGGTTCAGGAATGTTGGTCATCAAAAAATGAAGGTTAGAGGTATTGCAGTGTATGAGACATTAACTGGATGGTGATTTTTCAACTAAATGGCTTCTCTTGAACATGTCGGTGACACTGAGATGAATTGGTATAATTAACCCCAAAAGATGGATGGTATGAAAGACCAATGGTATGATGACTGGTGAACGGAATAACCCAACCCAACTCAATAATGGTGATGAAGTGAAAGTGTCATGTTCAAGAGCGACTTGCTACCATAAATTCTTCAAGTTTTTTCCCTTTTTACCTAGTCATTGTTGACTAGTACCTATTTATTTTTGTCAAGCTTGAGGAGGATAACATATGCTTGTTCTATAATTCGCCCTTCGGGAAAACCTGTCGCTATTTAATATTTTAACGAGTCTAGTGATAGTGAAACTCGGTTTTGTCTAGATGGACAAGTTTGTCGCTATTGTTTGAATGAGTTTAATGACAAGGATAACTCAGTCCTTTTCATGCTTAGAGAGTTTGAAAAGGGATGAAAAGAAAACTCCATAAGTTCTTTTTCATAAAATAATCCCTCAGGTCCGATAAAGAATAAAATAATACAGGAGGGATGACATTTCCAATACTTTAACGAGCTGGAAAAGACAAGCGCTCGAAGATCTTTTCATGTTTAACAAGTCTGAAAAAGGTTTAAAGAGGACTCTATAGTTTTCTTTTCATTTTTGAACCAAAGCTTGAAAAGAAGACAAAAAGTTTGCTTGGTACCTTGTTTCATTTTTAAAAGAGCTTGACACAAGATAAGGAATTATGCTCATAAGAGCTATTTCATTTTTAAATGAGGTTGACACAGCAAAAGAACTATCCTCATACTTCTTGGTTTCATTTTTTAATGAGGTTGACACAAGACAAGGAACTATCTTCAAATCCCTTGATCACAACTCACAAGTGGTCATGAAGGAGAGATCTGGTTCCAATACCCCTAGTACATAATGTACAACACCACTGAATCGATCGTTAGTCGATGTAGGTATGGAACAGGTTGCCACATAATTAACCCATGGTGGGGATGATACCATTGGTATAAATGGACCATTTAGGGATGATGGTTGACTAGGAGCTATATTTGGATCGGGAAATGAAAGCTGGTCAACGGTGAAAATCTTGCCTTCATTCGGGAAACACATCACTCGAAAGAGTGTGGAAACAATAGTTCCCATATCATAAACATAGTCACGCCCAAGAAGTAAATTGTAATCTAACGGACCTGGGACTACCATCGCGTTTAGATAAACAGTTTTCCCTCCCAAAGTGATAGGTAATTGAGGAAGGATCCCTAATGGTCGACTAGTTGCTTTGTTAAAACTCAACAGAGTATATGTAACACGCATAAACGGTGGCAAACCAAGTGCTTTCCAAGTAGTTGAGGAAAGGATACTTACTGATGCACCTTCATCTATAATAGTGCTAGATACAATCATTTTACAAACTTGTACTATGATTTGGAAAGGCAGATAAGAAGGAAGGCGGGACCCTACCAGTCGATTCCAATCAAAGGAAGTGACTAGACTACTTGGAGGGGGTACCGTAGAAACGAGAGATTTAACCCCTTGAGTTAAGAGAACTGGATAATTTTCCTTTTTTCTTGATGGAACAGGTGGACTACCCCCAAGCTCATTTGAATCTGAGGAAACAAAAAGAACTTGAGCAGTATCATTTTCACTCTCTTCGAGAAAGGTACGATTAGCTGAAGGTGAAATCGGGTAAACTATTACCTCAACCTGCTGATTTTGGTCAGGTATAGACTCGTAGGATTCACTTTCAAGGAGAGTGGTTTCAACCGATGGTTGATTTAAGTCATTTTGTTCTTCAACTAGTGAAGGATTTAGGGAGAGTTTCCTATAACCAGATGGAATTCGCTGCAGTGAAGCAGGATGGTTATCCAACACTCTTTTGGCTTCATCCAAAAAAGGACAAAGGTGAAGGGAATGATTACCTTCACATAACCTACATGGAATCTTGACCTTTCCCTTTTGTCCATGAACTTTACTATCACTAGTTGATGGTGTGTTACCAACATTATCTCCAGAGGTTGATGACATGGGATGGTATGAACGGGAAGACCATTCTTTCAAGATCCGAGGAAAGTAAGGACAATTTCGATGAAAATGGTCTCCCGCACAAATTATGCATGGATATTTGGCTTTGTGAAGCTTAATGGATGGATTTTCATTAGATGTTGCATTCAGAGCAATGGTTGCTTGGTTGCCCCCTTGATGAATTGGCTTCTTCTTCTTCTCCTGCCCTTTCTTCTTCTTCTTAGCCACTTGGTTACTAGTATCAATATTTTCACCAAGCGAAGAGGAAGAAGGGGAGGAAGAAAGAAACGAGGAAGAAGGCAAAGGGTCAACTTTAGGATCAACTGGAGGTTGATTTTGTCTAGTTGAAGGTGTACTCGATTGCAGAGAAATTTCGATATTTTGAATCAAATAGGTTGAAAAGAGCCATACTGGCAGGCCAATGGTAAGTCCCAGAAGGGACAACATAGCCATATAAGGAGCACCAATATTTCCGAAGGAAGGAAAAGGACTAAGATTCCCATCAAAAGGAATTCCTTGATCAGTGGACTCCAGATTTGTCACTATGTCTCAACCTAAGATCAACTAAGGAATAGGGATGTTATTTGCGATCAATTAATTTTAACGACACTTTAGATGCAACTTTTCTTTTTCAGTTTTTAAGAGTCGAGAAAAAGCTAAAGATGACTCTAGTCTCCTTCGATTTTTAATGAGCCTGAAAGGACAAGTGCTCAGATGAACCTTTTCTTTTAAAGGGTCGAAAAGGAACGAAAGTGACTACTCTGGAGAATCAGGACAAAGGGATTACCAAACCAATCACAAAACTGCAATAATCACCTTGGTGATAAATTAAAGAGAAATTACCAAGGACTTATGTACGGCAGTCAATCTCCCCGAATGCTTTGTTCAGTGCATTGTGATCAATAAAGCGGCAGACTCGGTTTCCTATGGATAAAGGATTTAAGCCTATTGTAGTCTCCCAATATATATGCAACGGTACAGGGAGCACAAGTTCGTGCTATCACTTGTCGTATCAAGGAGGATGAATCACCCAACCTTCAATGAAAATGATAGCCACTAGTTTTAATGACGCTGGAACATGTCACTGGCTTAGACCTCTAGATATGTTATGTTAAGTTCCAAAGCATTGTTAGGTTCATTGAAATTAATTTTAAAGTTGATCTTGTTTATATTTTTCCTTTCAATGGTTCACCAGGTGATGATGATCTGAAATTCCTAAGATGCAATCTACAATGATAAACAATTTTTGTTTATTTGGGCAATGAAAATCCTAGCTACTAGGGAAAGAAGATAATAGTGCTTTTAAGCAAAGAGCACACACTAGTGAATTTTCCTAAATCATCTTTTCACACACAAATCAAAAAATGCTAAATGCAAATGCATGTATTTGTTTTCGCTTTCCTTAATGTGAAAAATGCCAAAAGGAAAACTAAATGCAGCAAAGATCTGAAATATTTCACTCAAAATGACATTTTTGACAATTTCTTCTTCAAAAGGAAAAGAAGACTCAAAATGACACTTTCAATTTTGAATAAAAATGATTTCGACACTTTGAATATAAACAAATCAAATCAAATACATGAAGAAAATTTTAATCGATTATCAAGGGAAGGAAGAATTTACGACACTTCTCTTTTCGACACAAAACGACAATTACGACACTTTTTGTATCAAAGCGACAAATCGACTAAAACAACTTTTCGACAAAGGATTGTAAATGAGGAACAAATACACAAAAACATTCACTAATCCTAATGTAATTGAGGCTGATCTAAGTGATGCAAGTAAGCTTCAGTAAAGAGGCATTGTTCATATGCAGCAAAACAACCAAACAAAACTGAAAACAAGGTCAAAAACCCTCAATTTCTAGATGGAAAAAGAGTTCAGTCAATCATCGCACCTAGGCTTCACAGAAATTGAGATGCATCACACTTACTACACTCAAGAGGTGCTATGCATACTGAGTCACAGTGGAAGACAATGTGATGGTCCAGGGAGCGCAACTGAAATGGGTTTTGGCTCAAATGTGGAGCTGTTTTCAATGAGTTAAGCTGGGTTTTGATGAACAATGATGAGCAAAGTATGATGGAATGTTTTTAGAGGTTATTGAGCTACCAAAAGGGCATCTAGATGTGCTTGCAAGTCAAATGTTTGATTCATAAACTAAACCAGAGATTGACTGAAGCAACATTCATCTATTATGCAATTGCAAAGCAAGAGCATTTCGAAAGTTACCTGGCTAACTTCAGACTCTGTCTATAGTTTATCAAATTGAACATAAAACAAACAATAACAACAAACAAACATCCATTCATTCCCCAGTGGACTCGCCAATTTGTTTATGGGAAAACTAGTATTCCTAAAGAGAAAGATAATGGAACCAACCGGGAACTTCCACTTAATCCCTTGCTTGATCTCCCTCTCCTTTGACAGAACTTGCAACTCCTCCCCATACTTAACATGCTTGGAGAGTACCTGCACAAGTACAGCAACAAAGAACTGTCAAAGCATCATGAACTATTACAACATAAACATTACAGAATCATATATATAATGAACAAATGATAGCATTCACAAATGATAACATTCACAATTGCACAATCATATGGAAGAAAACTTGAAGAGCTTTATTAATAGAAAGGAGAATTACAACCCAGTTTTCTGATCCAGTGCCATCCTCCCAGCTTCAATCCTTCTTCACGTCATGAAATAGCAAGATCACTCCAACAAGAATACAATGCTCTTTCCTCAATTACAAACTATCAGCACTTACTTTCAAGTCACCACATTGCAGCCTCCAGATCTCTTAGATGAGGGATCCATTTATAGATGTGTGCAAGGGTGTGAGTCATCCATGGGGTTTGATTAGTGTCATTCCACTTGTTACAATTGGTTCCACAAGAGAAGGGATTGGAGATTTTCTTAGATCCCTTATTCATCCTTGGGCGAATTCAGAGAGGCAAGTGGCACAGGAGAAGTTTCTAGAAGATTTCATGAGCAACCACCTAGCAAACTGTCTCGGACATTTGTCCATCCTCACCCATCACACCATATAGAAGGCCTAAATAGTATGCATCGTACCCTAGTAGTTTACCACTCAGTATGCATCACACTTTGCCAATGGAGTAGTCAGTATGGTTCAATTTAGGCAATTTCTGGATGGTTTCTCAGATGGAACTTTTGGGGAATGATGCATTCAGATGACTATGTTCCTTTAGGGTATGAAACAACTCTTTTAGGGGTTGATGAGCCCTAATATATCGACATATAAATTTGGGGCTGATGTGCCTAAATATGTCTATAACAGTTTCCCCCACTCGAAGATGGAATGGAGGTAGAGCCAAAACTTACAGTGCTAGGAGTGATGGAAGGTATAGAAATTTTACCTCCTCCTTGTACTGATAAAGGAGTATGTAGACTAGTAGCACTCATAGTTGAAACCATGCTCCCAGTAGTGGTGATCAAAGGAAAAGACTGATATAGACAGGGGCTCAAAGGCTTATGGGTTGGGTCCCGACATATAATAGAACGTTTGGATAATCGGGAGGTACAGGAGAAGGAGTCACAAGAGACTCAAGGAGTTCTTCAACCTCTATAATGTCTTCTGATTGGAAGAGGATTCTAGAAAGGACTCGAGTGTTCCTCTCCAAATCTCAACTTACACTAGGTCTTGTCTATGAAACAATAGTTTGAACTAGAGGATCAATATTCATTACGTCCACTGCAACTGATTGGAAATCACCAGAAGAATTGCTCATATGCCTTCTGGAAGAAGGCTCAATGCTCATAGGTGAAAGCCCACGAAGCCTCCTATACTGACAAACTGGTTGATCAACCACTTTTAATTATTTTAACAGAACTAATTAAAGACTAAAAAAAATTATAAATCTATGGCCAACTAGGAGCAAAAAGCACTCTCTAACAAAGTCCCTAGAAGATACAGTCAATCAAGCAACTTCCAAGTATTTCCGCTTCGGGTGATGAGGACCAGGCACTAAAATACAAGAAAGTGAAACCAATGACCTTCCGAACATAGTTTGGGATCATGACAGCCCAGGCCTACCAGTGAAGGTGACAAAACCAGTTACGTTGACCTCCAGACAAAATCCTTTACCGGTGCAAGCACACAAGATTATTAAGGGTACCCTCTAGAAGTACTAATGAACGTGATGCAAAATCTACCTCAGGTGCCAAGGGATTCCCCTCCGCAGTGACCTATGTGGTCCCTAGGAATAGAAACTGTGGACACCAAATCATATCAAAATCTGGGTGGAACAGTCTCAGGGCAGGATCCAATAAGTAGGATCTGGGGTATCTCTCTTTCGTTGTCTTCACTCTCCATCATGCTTGACTCCCAGTCACGGAGATTTCCCGGTGTTTGTAACGACACTAAACTTCACTCATTATTCAACATCTATGTTTAATAGTTTGAGTGGCCTTGGAGAGTTAACTCTCCACTCACCTATTTGAAGTCCCTAAAGAGTTATACTTGTTGATGAAATTAATGACAAATTAAAAAATTTTCTAGTTCTTTTTAATTAAGCACTTTATTTTAAAGGGTTTTTCTTTAGGTCACGAGTAAAATGAGAGTGAAACTTATGGTGTTTTGATGCAAAAGAAATCAATAGAAACTTAGCTATATTTAGATGCATCTATTTTTATCCGATGAAAATACATTTCTATGAGGTTCTATGAATAAAATTACACAAGAAAAAAAAAAAAATTATTTTTCAGAAACACACTCCACACACTCAAAATCTAACAAAAATACTAAAATTCCTATAATGCAAACTAACTTAATGCAAACTATAATGATGGTGCAAGATTCTATGAATTCTCATATAATAAGAAAATGTGTTCCTTTACGAGATATATAGGCCACCTTGACTACAAGGAGGGTATAAATTCAATGAAAAACATCCCTCGAAACCAAGCAAAACAAATCGAAAAAAGTTCATAATTGCTCAAAAATAATGAAGAAACGAAAAACAAAAACTAAAAAGAAAAGGAAAGGCAAGAACTATGTTTTTGCCTTTTTCTTTTTTAAAGGACCCAAAGAGTTTTTTGAGAACAAAAAGACTACTAAAATTCCAAGACCAAAAACAAGCATAGAGAGTCCAAAAATTTGCAAGTTACGCACATCATTGATATAATGAAACTTGAAATGAAAAAGGAATACAAACTTGCATAGATTGATCTGAACAACAGTACAAAGGACTTCAACAAACCAAAATAATTTCAAGAAAGACTTTCAAGATCGCCAAAGAGGCACTCAAAAACCAAGAAAAACAAAATAGGTGAACCAAAAAAAAAGGGAAGAAAAGCAAAGCAATTTGAAAGTTGGGTTATAAACAAAACTGCAACTAATTTATTGTTCCGCAAAGTCAGAACAACCAAGAACATCTACAAGAAGCCTTGAACCTAAAACCTAAACTGAAACTTTACTCAAAGAGAAAACCCTAGGTTAACTATGTTTTTCAAAAAGAGGAATATTAGAAATTGAAAACATACAGGAAAGAAGAGTTTCATTGACAGTGAATGACCAGAAAATAGAAAAAACCATCAAGCAACAATCTTAACTAGGCCAAAGATTTTGAAAAATTAATTCCAAACAAGATATACACAATTGTGAAAAAACGCAGAAGTGTGTATATGCAACTAAAACACAGGAAACTCGCATATACACGAGTCTATTTGAAGAAACTAGCATGCACACAGTACTATATCCTCTGAGAAGTGCATATATAAAGCTCAAACAAGAAAAAAAAAAAATCTAGGCCTGATCCAAAAGATCAGACTTGATGTCTAGGAAAATAAAAGGTCACAGGCACTGTAAAATAAAGAAATCAATCAAGTAGGCCTTGATCGAGAAGAAATAACCCAATCTAGCAAAAACAAGAATGCTTTCCACAGTGAAGTCGCCAATTCTGTTTCAGGTAGAATCGCCCTAAGGGCTCGGGTTGAGAACCCCAACAGAGTGGAGGGCATATAGCATAAGGAGACATACAAATAGGAAGTCCTAATACTTGAACAGTTAAAGTTATTATAGAAGGTCTTACTCGTAGGTGTTACGTTTGAGGTCATTCCCGTAGGGTCCAAACCCTTTGCTTCTTCCTTGCACTCTAGGACCTGGAATTCATTCAAGGAAAATCATATACAACAAAAATAACGGAAAGCAATTTCATGATATCAAGGTTAGGTCATATAAGAATATAAGAAAATAAGCATTAGCATAATATTTTATAAGAAACTCATGACATAAATTAATGCATAAAGACCGTAATCATGAGGAACAACACATCGCCTCTTTATTAATGTAAGCTAAAGAAAATACGGAAGAATTACAACCTAAGTCATTTGTTGTCTCAAAGCAAAACATCCTCTGAAGCCATCCTGCCCAGACCTCAGCAATCCTCCTTCATGGGTATACACAAGGATGTCATGAAGGGATGATTGACATCTCAAGAAGGAAACAAGGGTTTCCTATGACTTGGGAGTGTATACGGCATAGGGATATCTTTAGAATTGATCAGGTATGTAATCAACTATAATATCAATATCTAATATTTTCTTCTCCCTTAGGCCTTTCCATGGAGGTTTATTTATACTTCTCCAAATTAGTGTTTTTAATTGGGAAACAGTTGGGCCTCATGCTGCATTAGGTGAGTATCAGGTCAAACCCGTAAAATCTTCCTGAATTAAGGGAGATTATATATTTTTTAATGTTTTAACACATATACGTGGGTTTGGTATAGACTGACCTGTGTGTACACGTACTTTATACAGGGAAAAATTGTGTATGGGATTTAAAACATTGTTTTTTAGAATTTGGACCAAGTCTGGTAGGGAAGGGTTTCCCTAGGCCATATCACAGAGGATTAAATATAACAAGGGTGGTAAATGGTGCTATAACACAAGGTTTCCAAGGAAAGGGTGTATTCCAATTACTTTGGGATGGATGGGCATAACCTTGAAATTGTGAATTAGGCTCTTGCATCATACCAAGTTCACTAGGCTGCCATAGTCTTCTTGGAGCTACATAACATAGCTACTTTAGTGATTGACTTGCTCCACTGTCCTCTTGGTAAATTTCTTCAACCTTTGTAATGATGGAAAATATTTAACATCATGTGATTCTGCATGGGCAACACAAATATCAACATCTTCGTTTTCCTCATATTGCTTCGTTTTCCTCATCTTGCATTCTCAACATTTCTACTTATTTGCTTAGATTGCCAAGAATTTATGATTTAAAGTCATCAAACAACTTTCCATGTTTAACTTGATATGTCGATCTTGATGTTGATTTACTTACTCTTGTCCTTCCTCTTGATATTTGTTTGCATGTTTCACAAATTTCTTCAAATAATAATTGGTATACATCACCTAGACTCATGAGATCAAGGAGATCAATCCACTTATCACTAATTGTTCTAAGTAAGAGGGTTTTTAGTGTGTCAGATCCTAAATAATGTAATTTTCCCCTATTAACATTATAAATGAACCTCTCTATTAGATCCTCAAGGATCTCATCTTATTTTTTATTCATTCTAAATATTTCTTCTTTAAGATCATGATCTTTATATTTTTCTAGAAATAACTTTTGCATATCATTCCACTATCTTATTGAATTAGTCCCTAAACTCACGAACCATTTAAGAGCTCTATCCTTCAATGTTATTGGAAAAAATCTCAACTTTTGAGTGTTTTGTAAGTAACATAAGATCTAAAAAGGATTTCAAATGCAAAGAGAAAGGTTTTTGGATCCTCTGACCTCATACCATGGAAGTTGGGAAGGAAAGATGGAGGGATGTTCTTCATATGAACACTAAAGTCAATATCTTTAATGGGGCATTAGAGAACTTTCAAGGTCTAAAATGGGCCTCCTAAGAAACCTGTATAACCAAAATAAAATTTATAAGAACCAATAGGAGTCAAGATGATGATGTCAACCATGGGGATGATTCACCGTTATTTGGGTAAAAAATTAAAAAGATTAAAAAATAGTAAAATAACAAAACTACTTTTGCAACTTGTATTTTCAACTTATCTCCCTAAGGTTTTACTCAAATTTCAAGTGGGAGTACTCATTGGATGCAAAATTTAATTCCTCATCCAAGGAGTACCCATGTTGCATACATTTGATGGACCGAGCTACACGAAAAATGTGAAATATATGAAAAAATGTGATTGCAATCACATTTTTTCATGTATTTCTGATTTTTTGTGTTGCTGGCTCCATCGAAGGTATGAAACATGGGTAATCCTTTGATGAGGAATCAAATTATGCATCCAACGAGTGTTCTTGCTCGAAATTTGAGTAATCCCACAGGGAGATAAGTTGAAAATACGAGTTGAAAAAGTAGTTTTTTCTTTTTTACCTCTAAAATTTGATGATGTAATCTAATCTTATTTTATTATTTCAACTATTATTTTATAATTTCCTTAGGAGGCCCATTTTAGGCCTCAAAATTTCCCTAATGAATCCAAAAGGATCTTCTTCATTGTCATCATCTTTTTCCATTTCTTCTACCTTATTTTTCACCTCTTCTTATTCTACCTGCAATTGTGGATGGTGATGCGACTCTTACTGCCCCACGTAATCAAATGGAGGGCTTGGTGTTGGACACGTATCTTTAAATTAATTTTTTTGAATAATAATGCTAATGCAATGAAATTTTCTATTTTTGAATAGAAATATGCTTAATGATAATCTTTTTTGTTTTTGCAGAAAGTAAAGAAATAAATCTAGGGAAGAAAGTAATGCATATTTTTACATCTCCCCGGAAATGACGCCAAAAATTGATGAGCCTGAATATTGCAATAAGAATGCTGCAACTCCCAAGGTTTGTTGGGTGTGGAGCCTGATTATTTTATGTATTCAAAGGTATCGCTGCATTGGACCCCAGTTTGTAATGGGGCGGCAACGCCACCCGTAAAATATTCGCTGCAGGGGGGGTCCAAGGGGGGTGGCTGTGACCTTTTGGGAGCCCCCCCCCTTGGTGGGGGGATCGGGGGCAGCGCCCCCAAAGCTAAGAATAGATGTAAAATTTCCTTGTAAAATGTTGTAATTTCGTAGTCAATTTGGGTCGTTCATTAGGCGGAGATCTGATGGTAGAAGTTATGTTTAATTTAGGGTTTTTTGCCCTAGAAGGCAACCCCTCGCTATATGTGAGGGGATTATATTGCGTGTATGTAGATTTGTATTCTAAGTGAGGAAGAGAGAGGAGATTGAAAACTAAGAGGGAATTACAGTGGATATGCTGTAGGTTGTATCTCTTCAGTTTGCTAGATAATAGAAATCGAAGGACTGGCTATTTCTCCATGGATGTAGCCCAAACTAGGTGAACCACGTATATATGTGTCTCTCTTGTTTTATGTGTTTTCCGTGTTTACATTTTTGCAATATTTTATGTGTTCCATTGCTCTGAGATATATAATTTTCTAACAATTTGTATGAGAGCCGAAGGTCTATTTGGCTGAAAAACTCATAGGAGATAAGGGTTCTAGGTTCGAGTGGGAGCAATGGCGGAAGATGGTAGGTTTAGGGTCGAAAAATTCAACGGCTAAAACTACCAGCTTTGGAAGATGCAGATGGAAGATTATCTGTATCAGAGAGATTTGTACCAACCATTGAGTGGAAAGACAAAGAAGCTGACAAGTATGACAGACACACAATGGGATATTCTTGATAGAAAGGCACTTGGAACAATACGGCTGTGCCTAGCGGTGTCGGTAGTGTTTAATATTTCAAAGGAAACAAAAATAGAGGGTTTAATATTAACATTGGCCAAAATATATGAAAAACCCTTGGCCTCAAATAAGGTATTTCATATGAAGCGTTTATTTAATATGAAGATGCCAGAAGGTGGATTTGTTGCTGATCATTTAAATGAATTTAATACAGTTACCAATCAGTTAAGTTCTGTAGGGATAACTTTTGATGATGAAGTTAGGGCTCTGTTATTTCTGTGCTCATTTCCAGAAAGTTGGAATGGTTTAGTTATGGCCATTAGTAACTTTGTCTCTGGATCTAGTACTTTAAAGTTTCATGATGTTGTCGATGCAATCCTTAGCGAGGAAATGCGATGGAAAAGCTTCGGTGAGACATCAGGTAATGCTTTGACTGCAGAGACTAGGGGAAGAAAAATGGAAAGAGGAAAGAGCCCAGGATATCACAGTAAGTCAAGAAAAGGCAGATCCAAGTCCAAATCAGGGATAGTGTGCTAGAAATGCGGGAAGAAAGGACACTTGAAGAAACACTGCAAGTCATGGAAGGGAAAAGAAGGAGACGCACAGTAAGAAAACAATCATGAAGCAAATGTGACAAGTGATGTGTTGCAAGATGCTTTGATTCTTTCTTTAGAAAATATTATTGATGCTTGGGTGGTAGATTTAGGGGCCTCATTCCATGCCACACTTGATAGGAAACATTTCCATGATTATGTTCAAGGATATTTTGGATAGGTTCGATTGGGTAATGATATACCCTGTAAAATCGTTGGAATGGGTACAGTTTTCATAAAACAACAGAATGGAAATCAGTGGCTATTAAAGGAGGTAAGGCATGTCCCAGATTTGAAGAAAAATCTGATTTCAACAGGGTAGTTGGGAGGTGAAGGCTTTGTGACTACTTTTACAGATAAAACTTGGAAGGTCACAAAAGGATCCCTGGTAATAGCAAAAGGAGAAAAGGTTGGTACATTGTATTTATGCAATGGTATTTCTAATTCTGTTAATGCTTTAACCTCTACAGGAGAAGATACGACATTGTGGCATCACATGCTCGGGAACATGAGTGAGAAGGGGATGTAGATTCTTCACTCAAGAAATTTTTTACCATGTTTGAAGCATGTTGATTTAAAATTCTATGAGAATTGTGTTTATGGAAAACAGAAGAGAGTTAGATTCCTTAGAGTTGGGAAAGAAAAGAAGAGCGAAAAATTAGAGCTTGTGCATACAGATGTATGGGTACCTACTCAAGTATCATCACTTGGTGGATCTCGTTATTATATTACTTTTATTGATGATGCAACCAGAAAAACTTGGATTTATTGTATTCGAAATAAATCTAATCTATTTGATACTTTCAAGAAATGGAAAGCTTTGGTTGAAAATGAGACAAGAAAAAGGTTGAAGTGTCTCAGATTAGACAATGGAGGTGAATATTGCAGCAAATAGTTTGATAGGTACTATTCTGAAAATGGAATTCGCGGAGAGAATACAGTTCCAGGAACACCACAAGAAAATGGTGTGTCATAAAGGATGAACAGGACAATCATGGAGCGTGAAAGGTGCATGAGATTGCATGCAGGATTACCTTTACAATTTTGGGCAAATGCTATCGATATTGCTATTTATCTAATAAACAGAGGGCCTTCAAGTTCCTTGGATGGTGGTATTCCAGAGGAAGCATTGACAGGTAAAAAGGTAAACTACTATTTTTTAAAGACTTTTGGTTGTGAAGCCTTTGTCCACATTAATAAAGAAAATAGAACAAAGCTTAAGGAAAAATCAAAGAAATGTACCTTTATTGGATATGGTGTTAATGATTTTGGTTATCGCTTTTATGATTATGAAAAACAAAAAATCACTAGGAGTAGAGATGTCATATTCAATGAAAAGGTTTTGTATAAGGATCAACTACAGGAAAAGAAACAAGAAAAAGAAAACATAGAATACACAGTGCTTGACGAGATCACAGAAAAAGTGATGGTGCCTAAAAATCATAATGATCAACATCCAGAACAACAACCACAATAGCAACAAGCACCTCAAACACCTGAAGGTGGTGTTAGAAGATCTACCAGAATAAGTAGACCCCCTGAATGATACTCTCCTTCATTATATTATGTATTGTTGATTGATTCTGGTGAACCAGAATGTTATGAAGAAGCAGTACTCGTAGAAACCAGGAAGAAGTGGGAGCAAGCCATGAAAGAAGAGATGGAATCCTTAGCACATAACCAGACTTGGGAGTTAGTCAGGTTTCCTGCAGGTAAAATGACATTGCAGAATAAATGGGTTTACAAGTTGAAGGAAGAAGATGGAGGTAGAAAAAGGTATAAAGCTAGACTTGTGGTGAAAGGGTTTGCATAGAAAAAGGGTATAGATTTTGATAAGATATTTTCTCATGTTATTAAAATGACTTCAATCAGAACTATTTTAAGTCTAATAGGAATTGAATAAATGCATCTTGAGCAGTTAGATGTAAAGACAACCTTTCTCCATGGGGATTTGGAGGAAGAGATATATATGCAACAGCCACAAGGATATGAGGTAAAAGGGAAGGAGAAACTAGTGTGCAGGTTGAAGAAGAGCTTGTATGGCTTAAAAGAGGTTCTAAGGAAGTGGTATCTAAAATTTGAAAGGTTTATCTCTGAACAAGGTTATACTAGATGTCACTCTGATCATTATGTTTATCTCAAAAGGAAAAATGATGGCAGCTATATTATATTGTTATTGTATGTAGATGACATGCTTGTTGCAAGTTCTAACATGCAAGAAATAAATGTGCTCAAAAGAAAATTTGAAAACTCATTTGGAATGAAGGATTTGGGTGCTGAAAAACAAATCCTTGGTATGAGAATAACTAGAGACACGAAGAATCACAAATTAAAATTGTCTCAAAGTGAGTACATAGAAAAGTTGTTGAAAAGGTTTAATATGCAGAATGCAAAACCAGTTAGTATACCTTTGGCTAGCCATTTCAAATTAAGTAAGGAGGAGTGTCCCAAGACTCGGGAAGAAATGGCTCATATCTCTAAAGTTCCATATGCATTAGTAGCTGGAAGCTTAATGTATGCAATGGTCTGCACAAGACCTGATATTGCACATCCAGTGGGAGTTGTAAGCAGGTACATGAAAAATCCAGGAAAAGAACATTGGATGGTAGTGAAGTGGATTCTCAGGTATTTGAGAGGTACCACAAATCAAGCATTATGCTTTGGTGGTTCAAATATTTTTCTACAAGGATATGTTGATGAAGATATGGCAGGTGATAGAGATAACAGGAGGGGCACAACAGGGTATGGGTTTACTGTAGGTGGAACAGCTGTCAGTTAGGTCTCAAAACTGGAAAGTGTTGTTGCACTCTCAACAACAGAAGTAGAGTATGTTTCTGCTACAGAGGCTAGTAAAGAAATGATTTGGTTACAAATCTTTCTGGATGAATTGGGTAAGAAGTAGGAGTTGGGCAGGTTATTCAGTGACAGCCAGAGTGCCATACATCTTGCAAGAAACTCTGCATTTCATTCCATGAATAAACATATACAGCTCAAGTACCATTTCATATAGTCAGCGTTGGAAGATGGACAGTTGAAGCTGGAAAAGATACACACCATCCAGAATCCTGCAGATATGTTAACAAAAGTTGTAACAGGGAGAAACTGAGAATCTGCTCAGTTTCAATTGTCTTCAAGTATGATGAAGAAGATGAGAAACAACCAGGTCCACAGTGGATCCATTGTCCAGCAAATGAAGCAGCGGTGGAGTTGCTATAATCAGTCTCCAAGTGGGATATTGTTGGGTGTGGAGCCTAATTATCTTCTGTATTCAAAGGTATCGTCGCATTGGACCCTAGTTTGTAATGGGGCGGCAACGCCGCCCGTAAAATATTCGCTGCAGGGGGGGTGGCTGCAGCCTTTTGGGAGCCCCCCCTGGCGGGGGGATTGGGGGCAGCGCCCCCGAAGCTAAGAATAGATGTAAAATTGCCTTGTAAAATGTTGTAATTTCATAGTCAATTTGGGCCGTTCATTAGGCGGAGATCTGATGGTAGAAGTTATGTTTAATTTAGGTTTTTTTGCCCTAGAAGGAAATCGCTTGCTATATATGAGGGAATTGTATTGCATCTATGTAGATCTGTATTCTGAGTGACGAAGAGAGAGGAGATTGAGAGAAAAGAGGGAATTGCAGTGGATATGTTGTAGGTTGTATCTCTTTAGTTTGCAAGATAATATAAATCGAAGGACTAGCTGTTTCTTCGTGGACGTAGCCCAAAATGGGTGAACCACGTATATCTGTGTCTCTCTTGTTTTATGCGTTTTCTATGATTATATTTCTGCAATATTTTATGTATTCCATTGCTTTGAGATATATAATTTTCTAACAAGGTTAGAAACTTTAATTATCAACCTAGGGTTCGTACAAACTTAAGAGGTACCATCAACCTTTCAATGGGAACATCACTACAACCATGATCAACAACATGCAAATACAACAAGCATATGGACTACATGCATAAGGAACACATATGCAACCAACATGAAAGCATGATCAACACACAACCTAAGGAGAGTGCAACCATGCTCTGATAGCACTCTGTAACACCCTCCTCCCACATCTACCCAAGAAACTGGTCTATCGGGATAAACATGTGATGAGAGGAAACTATGATAATACTCAACCTCCTAGGTAACCTTAAGGAAATGGAGTCGACAAAAAAAGACCTTACAGACCTCCCTTAGGTGCTTTAGGACCCCCAAGAACTAATACACCACTCCATGTGCCCAACTCCTAAGTTAACCTATCATTTCAATTAACTTAACCCAAAGTTGCTCCCATTACAAGGCATGCATGCGACTGGAACCCTATAGTCACTCCCACAATGCCTGCAAGGGAGAGACTACAATATTTTTCAACCATTTTTGTGCCAGAGACTACGAGATTTAAGCCACTTTTTCAGGGCTAGTCGCCAAACCAATGCCTAGAACTTGATGATAATTTCATACTTATCTTAGCTTCGCCATAAAGCATTATTTCCTTATCACCTTAACTAGAATTCCATCCCCTAGAGCTTGATGATAATTTCATACTTATCTTAGCTTCGCCATAAATCATTATTTCCTTATCACCTTAATTGGAATTCCATCCATTAGGTCATATATACATTGTTCATTCATTTACAAGTAAAAGCATTATGAGAGTCATACATAGCTCTTGTCATAAAACATATACATAACTAGCATAATAGGGTAAGAAATATCAATGAAATTATAGATATAACCCATCATAATACTCATAGAAATACTAGCAAAAATAACCTTTCATTAATCATGCAAAATCCAAACCCAAGATGGGACTTCCACATTCCAACCGACCGTAGAATGGCTGAGCCAAATCTCTCTCCATCCATTCACCCTCGTGCCATATTCCAAGCAAAAATTTTGGGATATCACAGAATACATCAATAAAAACTATCCAAGGACTCTGTTGTTGGGAAAAGTATCCAATACGGAATGACCCTATCCCACTCTAAGGGTGATAGTACCTCAGCAACAACCGAAGCAAAGCTATCTAAGATTTCTTCTTTATGAAAGTAAAATAGGAGAGAAAGAGATCCACTAACCGATGTCTTTCGCTAATGATTGATCCAATCTTCTCTCCTTGCTGCTTGCTCCTAGCTCCTTGCTCTTTCACTGGCCCAGCTACACAAAGATCCTGCAAAAAGGCAAGAGAGGGAAACTACAAGAAGCATACATTCATAATTGATTCAAGGATTAGAATAAATCAAATACACAAGCATAACAATACATCATTGAGACACATGCATATAGAGGAACCTCAAATGCTTTATTAATGGAAGAAGTAAAGTTCAGGAAGTGTTACAACCATAAGAGGCCCAATCTAGCAACACCTCCCAGCAGAAAGAAATCTCCTCTTCACCTCCTTCAAAGAAATCACCCAATAGCTCTAAACTCAAACCAACAACACTTCCTTGCATTCACCAAATTCCAGCCCCCTTTAGACCTCATGAGAGAGCTCTATATATAGGAGTTTTGGAGAAAGGATGAGTCAGCTTGAGAGCTGAGTAGTGTCCTATCCCACTTCAGTTATTCTTCAGTTCTTGAGTCCACTTGGAGATCCTTGCTTCCACTTGGAGTTTAAGAACCTCTTACTCATCACTAGGCGAATTCCCTGATCCAAGTGTCATTTTGGAAGCTTCCTGGGCATTGACACCTTGAGGAATGACTGTGCCACTTGTCCAATCTCGCTCAGCGCAGGTAGCCTTTGTTGGAGTTGACATTCAACACAGGTACAGATAGGGGCAGTTGACATTCAGTGCAGATGCTCAGTGGAGCAGTTGACATGATCCAGAAATTTCTTGTTTTTGAGTGTTTTCAGGTGGAGAACTGATATTCAGTGCTGTGGTTTGCTGACCTTGTTCCTCTAGGGGTAGGAACAACATGTTTAGGGACTTTGGATCCCTTACATTATGGACATTTCATGCTTCATGCTGTAAGGCACAAAAATGTCTATAACAGTTGCCCCCTAAAGTATGAGGTCGTTTATCGGGTGAAATGCTTTATCAGGAGGATCCGAAGTTCATTCAATCGCTGAGAGGTGACCTGTAATAAGATACAATACAATACATTATTTTTCATTCTGCTTTCATGATCTAGCTGAGGCGGGCATTCCCATGCTCAGCTTTATAAATTCATTTTGGTACATAGAATAGACGATCGTCTGATGGTAGACTGATAATTCTCTGCTGAAATTATCATCCTTTGAGTAGGATGATCATTCGCTGCAATGATGTACATGTCAAATGTCTTTATGTTTCCTGAATATATATCGCAGCCTGGATGGATGAAACTAGATCCGGGGTCTTCAAACTCGTTCGATCTTCACTCTAAGTACAAGTCGATCCATGTGAGAATTGCGCTGAAGTCGAACATGGAAAGACATCGCTTGATTACCGGCCAATGATGTAAACCGTTAACAAGCGCGAGAGGAATCACCGATAATGATAATGACCCTCAAGGTACTGCAGTACAATTCAGGTGGTGTGAATAAAGGACCTGGCGTCGAACACCATGCAAAGTCTTCTGGTCGAAGGTCATTGATGTATACCTATCGCCAGAAGTGAGAAACTTGCCATTGAGGCATGCAAGCTTCAAAGTACTGAGGGGGTTGTTCCTAGATCAACTTCTTGGATAATGAGCTGAAGTCGACAAGAAGCGATCCGTCAAAGGAGGGCCTTAATGAATCCCACATCAGTGACACGGAACAGAGCTAATGATTTTAGTGGAGGTGAAAACAATCTGTGACATATGATTCAGGGTGGCGGTCATGAATGGATGAAGGATAATGTATGGCAGTGGATGGGACACGGTTGACTCTTTTTGAACGACATCTCTTGAACATATAACGACACTGATGCGATGGATCGATAGCATTACCCCAAATGGATGGTTTGGCGAAGACCATGGTGATGAGACCGGTGAATGAAACAACCCAACCTGATGTGGTAAGGAGGAAAAGTGTCATGTTCAAGAGCGACTTGCTACCATTAAAGCTTTGAGGTTCTCCCAATTTTTCCCCAGTCATTTCTGACCAATACCTCTTTATTTTTGTCAAGCTTGAGGAGGATAACATATGCTTGTTCTATAACCTGCCCTTCGGGCAAGCCCATCGCTATGTTTTAACGAGCCTAGCAATAGGGAAACTCGTTCTCGTCTAAAGACAAGTTTGTCGCTATTTAATCATTTTAATGAGTTTAACGACAAGGAAAACTCGGTCCTTTTCATTTTTAGAGAGTCTGAAAAGGTACAGAAAGTTAACTCCAAAATTCCTTTTTCGTCATCTAATCCCTTAAGTCCGAAAAAGTATAAAACAATACAGAAGGGATGAGTTTTCGGTACTTTTAACGAGCCGAACAAAACAAGCGCTCGATCTTTTTGTGCAATAATCCCTCAGGTCCAAAAAGATTAAAATCTAGAGGAGGGATAGCTCTTCCGGTCGTTTAACGAGCTGGAAGGCCAAAACTCGGCAAACTTTTCATATTTTACGAGTCAGATGAAAAGAGCTCAAAGAAGACTCGTCTTTTGAGGAACGAGTGATAAACAGGGATAGCAACTGGTTCCAGGTACAGGTTGGAATTTTCCAATCACGGCAGTGTCACAAGGATGGTTAGGTGAAATCACTCTTCGCAGCTGTTCCTCAAAATGGGTAAACAATCATATGGAGGTGAACGATCGGCCAAATGACGGTGGAGGTGACAGGTGCAAACACGACCAAGGCTTTTATGGCTGATGGATTTATGATCTCAAATGGTTATTTACCGGTTCATTTTTTCTAGATGAGCTTGAACTCTGGGGGAAGCTTGCTCACAGATTATGTTTATTTTTTAACGAGCATGAATTCCGCGTTAAAACTACTCGGATCTTGCGTTTATTTTTTAATGAGCATGAACTATGTGCTAAAACTGCTCGATGATAAGTTTGCATGCCCCCAGCATAATAATGCAAATCGAGGTGCATGCATATTGGTCACTATTTAAGCATAGTAACGCTTGAGGTACAACCCGTTACGGGGCTGCGCCAGTGGAATTCCGTCGTAATCCATTAACTCGTAGGCTCCTTTTGCTAACACCCTTTTAACAATATAGGGGCCCATCCATAAGGATTTGAATTTACCTGCTCCCAATTTTTCAGATTCTTGGTCATAAAGCAAGACCAAATCACCTTCTGAGAAGACACGGGGTTTGACACTTTTGTCGAACTGAGCCTTGACTCGTTTCTTATGGGCTTCGTTAGCCAGAGCGGCGTCACGACGGGTTTCATCCAACTGGATTAATTCCAAGAAACGGGCCTCTTCTTCTGAAGTTCCGGGGAGGAGGTCAATTGCGAGCTTAAGAGACGAAAATTTACATTGGATTGGTAAGACTGCCTCCAGGCCATACACCAGTTGAAATGGTGTGAACCCAGTGGAATTTTTTACCGATGTTCGGTAAGCCCACAAGGCTGAGTACAGGATTAGGTGCCACCTTCTTTTGTGAACCCCGATCATCCTTTGCAACATACGCTTCAGGACCTTGTTGATTGCCTCAACTTGTCCTTTGGCTTGCGGATAATACGGGGTAGAGCTGTCGTGAGATAGCCCTAGTTTGGCAGCTAATTCAACCATCATGTGATTGTGAAAATGCGATCCATGATCTGTAACTATAGCCTGCGGAACGCCGAACCTGGCGACTACATGATTGAAAAGAAAAGGGCAGCTGTTTCACCAGTGTTATCCAATGTAGGCATCGCCTCGGCCCATTTGGTAAAATAGTCAACGACGACTATAATATACCCATGCCCCCCGGTCGAGGTGGGGTTACATTGCATGAAGTCGATGCCCCATTTGGCAAAAGGCCCAACAGCAACTATTGGCTGTAAAGGTGGGGGTGGTCTTCTGGTTTTGCTTTCAAAAATCTGACATGCATGGCAACTTCTGACTGCGATTATGCAATCTTTGAACATGGTTGGCCAGAAGTATCCTGCTCGTAAGATTCTTTGTGCTGTTGCATATCCAGATTGATGCCCCCCACACGTGCCCGAATGACAATCATTCAGAGCTTTTTCGGCCTCCTCATTGGTAAGGCACCTCCTCAGAACTGTATCGATACCACGACGGTAAAGCGTATCACCAACGATCATGTAGTCTTTAGATTGGTATCATATACGTTTCTGTTCAGAGTGTGAGGTGTTAGGCCTGAATTTTTGGGTTTGGAGATAAACTATGATATCTCCATACCACTCATCTCTTGTAGATATCAGAAACAAATTTTCATCCACGATTGACTCTTCCGATGTTTCATCGTTGGACGACGATGGGAGATCGCACAATAATTCCGCGAAAACTAGAGCTTTCTTTGATTTGGATTTTACAAATTCCAGATCAAACTCTTGAAGGATCGCTATCCATTTTGAATATTTTCCCCCCAGCAACTGTCGCGACAGTATATACGTCATGGGGTTGCAATCTGATAAAATGGTAGTTTTCCGAAAGAGGACATAATGTCGAAACCTTTGAATCGCTTGAACAGCTGCAAGCGCTAGTTTTTCAACATAGGAATATTTACTTTCTGTATCATTTAAGTTTTTACTTAAATAATAAATTGGATGTTCAATTCCATCGACTTCTTGCACCAAAACCATCGCAATGGTCGTATCCGCTGCAGCTAGATACAGGTTAAAATCTCTTTGATAGTCTGGGGCATACATTAATGACGCTCTTACTAGAGAATCTTTCAGAGCATCAAAGGAAGCTTGCGCGACCTGGTCCCAGACAAAAGGTACATCCTTTTTCAAAAGACGAGTGTAACCTTTAGCAAGTTCTGCGTAATTTGGAATGAACCTCCTCAGAAAGTTTGCTTTCCCTTGGAGTTTCTGAATCTGAAGCAAATTTGAAGGTGGAGGCAAATTAATGATTGCCTGAACCTTGCAAGGGTCGAGACGAATCCCATCCTTAGAGACTACAAAGCCAAGTAAACGACCAGAACCGACGCAAAACACACACTTGTGCGGATTGAGTCTTATCTTGTAGTGTGGGCAACGTAGAAATATCGCTCTCAAATGCTGCGGATGATCAGTCCGCTTTCGTGAATGAGCCGGAAGGTCATCGAGATATGGTTGAACGATGTTCTTCATGTCGTGGAAGGCATAATTCATTGCCCTCTGAAACGTCGCCCCTGCGTTCTTTAAACCAAAGGGTAATTTTCGATAAGAGAATGTGCCCCACAGACAAATAAATGGAGTCTTAGACTGGTCCTATGGGCGGATATTTATTTGATTATACCCGGAAAATCCATCCATAAAGGAAAAGATTTCACATCCGGCGCATTCATCAATTATCTGGTCGATGAAGGATGTAGGGTAGTTGTCCTTTGGACAAGCTTGGTTTACATCCCTATAGTCGACATACACTCTTATCGTCCCTTGTTTTTTCATAACAGGGACAATATTCGATACCCAATCGATTAGAGGAACTGGGTAGATGAAACCAGCATGGAGAAGTTTCTCAACTTCTGCCTTAATGGCAGCGACTTTCTTAGGGTGTACCTGTCGAAGCCGTTGTCTTACTGGTTTGACATCAGGATACATTTTAATTTCATGTTCAACGATACTCGAGTCAATGTCTGGCATTTCATCATATGACCAAGCAAAGACATCTCTAAACTCGCGAAAAAGAGCGCCATATATTTCCAGTTCTGAAGGGGAACAACTTTTGCTTACATAAATATTCTCTACAACATCAGGTTTGGTCGAGATATTTATGGCTATAGTCTCTTCAATATTGGATAAGTTTCACTCGGAATCCACCGTATTTACAGTATTTGTTAGGAATTCAAAAACTGAAGGGTGGTAAAGGTCGTGTTGAGTATCTTCTTCACATTTTGGAAGAAGAGAACAATGGTGGTGATCATTCCATGGTGCCCCCTTAATCAACATTGATTGTAAGATTCCTTCGTCGGTCCCATGAACTTTCGACCAAGGATCTAATGGGGTACCATATTCTCCAGACCTATCTACCCAAACGCTTGATGAGCGTTGACTTGGGTTTGCCTCCCATGCCCGAAACATTGATTGCTACAATATTTCTATAGGGCTTGGTGGCAAAACCATTGGGTGATCCATGACGACTTTGTCTTTTGCGACCTTCAAGGAAGATATCATGTTGCATGTTGCTACAAACGGGATATTTCCTACATGGATAGGAGGCGGCAACGCGAAAGCTCCCATCATTGTGGGATCTTTCAATAGGCCTACTTCGATATCTTGAATTGAATGGTCGCTCCCATGGATCATGGGAATGATTCCTGTAACTTGTGAACCATTAGGGAGGAAGTTCTGTTGGTCGACAATCGTAATCCCTCCTTCAAACGGGAATGTGATCTTCCTAAAATAAGTCGACACTACAGCTGCCATGGCATATATCCATGGTCTTCCCAGTAGGATGTTATAGTCAAGATTGCCATCAATGACTTCAACATCAATTTCCACTGTTTTTCCTCCTAGTTCAACCTTCAAGTTATTTAGGATGTCGTACGAGGTGTACGTCCTTCCGTCGAATGCTTTTAATGTCGTCGAAGATCGCGACAAGGTTGGAGATCCGAGAGTTTTCCAGCAACTCATCGACATGATACATGTCGATGCCCCCTCATCAATAATTGTTCTGTGAACAGTTTTGTTGAGTGCTTTCACTTGAATAAGGAAAGCTAGTTGGGCTGGCAACTGAGGATCATATCCTTTGTGATCAAAGGATACAAGATTGGAATCTTTAGGATCCACTCCACCAATTGCTGATAACAACGCCTGCCTTTGGGATGGGCAATTTTGCAGTACTTCAAGAGTCGACATAGCAGATGGCGATTGTGCCAAATCTTCCACTATGTTATAATGTTGCGTCGCCCTGGCGCGAGGATTAAATGTTGACTTGTGTACTACTCCCTTTGGCGGTTTTATTGTTAACTCATGCGTGATGGGGGGTACAACTTCTGCCGAAGTTGTTGTCGAACTACTAGGTTGATCTTTACCTTTGTCGTTCGACACCTGTGGATTCCCGTAATCTTTACTCCTTGTCGAAATCAAAGCATCATTTTGTTGCTTAGAGATCGATAACATCAGCACTTGCGACGGGGAAGCATTTCCACTATCAACCATATTTTGACCTGGGTTGGGAAATGGATCAGTTAACACAGCTGAGGTTTGGGAACTTTTAAAGAACCTCTTTAACTCAGCTTTGAACGGGCAATTCCTTGTGAAATGATCCTCTTCATCACATATCTGACATGGATAAATTTGTTTCCCTTGCCCAGGAGGGTTTGAAGAAGTTTTTTGAGGGGATGACTCACCCTGTTTCTTCTTCTTCCCTTTGTTTTTCTTCTTCTTGCTTCCTGGTTGATTGGAATTTTTGCCTTTATCTGCAGATATGGCGTTTATTTCCGAAGCAAGAATTTCTTGATTTGATTTTTAATTTGAAGTCTTACGGGCTTTCTTATTCGAATCCCTTGTCGACTTTGCATTTGTAGTGCCAATCACACCATCACCGGCATGAGAGTCACTATTTGATCCAGGAGGAGGAGGAATTGAAAATTCCGGTCTGGGGGCGTCAGGTATCTTGTCATAGAGCGTGCCAGACTGAGTATATACTAAGTCTAAATATTGGGCACGAGCAATAACCTGCTCCTCTGTTACGACCCCTCCCTTGGCCACATCTTCTGTTATAGCAGGAAGAAGCGACTTTATAAACCACTCAGCTAATAGCTGATCTGGAACATAAGTCTTTACCATTCTGCGACGACGACGCCACTCATGTATATGATCGGATATATGTGTGGCCGTCATCTGCTTGAAATTGGTTAAGATCTCTGTTCCAGTTTCGTACCTTATAGGTAACTGAAAGTGTGTTAAGAAAGTCGTGGCTAGGGAACTGAAATTGTCGAAAGAGGCTCTAGGTAACTCAATATACCATTTAGCCGCCGGACCTGTCAATGTCCTCTGAAAAAGGCGAAGCCTTATCGAATCATCATTCAAGGTGTTCGACGAACACCACAGATGAAAAGTCATCACATGATTCGACGGGTCTTCGCCAGGATTTCCATTGAATTTAGGAATGTCCGAAGGAAGCTTGTGAGGAATCGCTGGCCACCAATGGGCATAGGCAATTGGATCATTCGTCAATCGATGTAAATCTGGTAATTCTAAAGTTGCCACGAATGGTAACTATTGATTCAGGTTTGGTGAGGCGTACCCAGGATACGATGGAATCGCCTGAGCAATAGGCCTTTGCATACTAGCATAATGCAATTGATGCTGGTATGACTGATATGGCTGGTGAACTTGGCCACTATAAAGTGGTTGATTTAACCCGTTTTGAATATAGGGTTGTCCACTATTCGCAAAGATCTGTTGCTCAGATCCTTGGTACACCTACTGGAACTATGGTTGTTGGTACTGCACCATCCATGGCTGTGAGGCCATGTTTTGCTGTGCTATACTAACCGACGGACCAAGATGCGGGGTAATCGTACCCGTTTGGACCTGTGTCATCCCGGCAGTTGGCGATTGTGGTTTTGTTGCAGGGTCAAGGGGCTGTTGCATTACAATCTGGGGTTGACATACAACAGGCATCGTTTAAACTTGCGACACGGTTACAATAGCTGGCGTCGTCGGGATGCTAGACATAGGTACACATTGTTGCATAGAATACACAACTCTTGGCTGTTGGGGTAACATAGGTACCCAAACACTTGTCGTAACTCTAGTCAAACCTGAATGCTGTTGAGAACTGCCGTATTGGTATCCTCCCGGAGGGGGTAATGAAAGGGCATATTTCCCCCCATACGGTAGCAATCCGGAGCTCAAGGGTATGGCTTGCCTTTGAGGACTGGATGGCCCAAATTGACCTCCATAGGGATCAATTTGTCTAGTTTCAACATAAGAATTACCGGGTATTATACCGGAAGAAAAAACTGGAACAGACCACACTGTCGAAATAGTCCCTGGGTGGACTCCTTCTAGCTGTTGAGAGCTAGTTGGGGTAGCTGGTATGCCGACGAACATAGTAGGAGTGGTGGCAGGGGTTTCTGCCGTCGTTGTGTCATTTGACACAGTCCTAGATGTCGACGGTTGCTCAGACATTTTAAGTCTATCCAATAAACTGCCTAACGATTCTACAGGAACCTCCACTGGTGATGGACAAACTTCTGATGCAGAAGGAAAAATAGTGACACCTACTCCAAAATGAGTTGGAGTATTTGCTTGCGGGTCCTCTACGATTTCCTCTATTGCAATCAAACCAGGAGGAAGAGGAAGACCGTCAGGTCCGTAAAAGATTTCTGGTGCCGAAGAAGGGGTTGTTTCGACAGCGATAGTCGTTTGAGCAACAAGACTCTCTGGACCGGTTACAGATGGAACTGGTTCAGTTATACAAGTACTTGTCTCAGACCAGGATCAGTGCTACTGTCCCTCTGTGGCGGTTGAACTTCTTCAATAGAGGCAGGGGTTCCAGAAATACTTGGAGTGACCGGGATCTCAGATGTTGTCGGAACTGTTGTTCTAACTTTGATGGGAGATTTTGACCCGTCAAGCGAGTTCGCTTTGTCCGTACTACTTTCAATTCCGGAGACAAAGACGGTTGACTCGCAAGCCTCCGCGAATGACGGGGTTTCAATTGACTTTCTTCCACGGTTGCGGATTACTCGATCAACTAAAATACAAAAAGGGGAATTATGTTTCTGTATTGAATGAATTTTATTAGACGCTTTTAGACACAACTTGCTTTTTCAGTTTTAAAGAGTCGAGAAAAAGCTAAAGATGACTCTAGTCTCCTTCGATGTTTTAACGAGCCCGAAGTGACAAATGCTCGGTTGGACTTTTTCAGTTATAGAGTTTGAAAAAGGCCAAAAGAAACTGCTCTGGAGATCTAGGCAGAGGGTGTGCCAAACCTTTCGCGAAACCACAGAATACGTTTTACGGTACGGGTGGTCGATCTTCGTGAATGCTGTGTTCACTGCATCGCGATCAGTAGGGCGGCCGACACGGCTTCCTAAGGATAAAGGATAAATGCCTATAGGGGTCTCCCAATATATACGCGACGGTACGTGGGAGCACAAGTCCGTATTAGTGCTATCGTCCCTTAGGAGGAATCACCCACCTTCGTAGAGATCGACAGTCACTACGTTTAACGACGCCGGAACACGTCTCTACCTAGACCTCTACTATGAGCATTATGTTGCAAAGCATTGTTAGGTTCATTCAATATATTTTAAGTTGATCTTTTTAAAGTTTGTCTTTCAGGATCACCACGAGATGTATTGGTACAAATTCCTAAATGCAGTTTAAGATGATAAGCAAGCTTTATAATCTTTTAACTTTGAAAATCCTAACTACTGAGGGAAAAGAAAGACATCATCTTTTCACACAGATCAAAAAGCACACACTAATGCACTTTCTCCTAAATCAACACGCAAACTTATCAAAAATGCAAATGCAAAATGCAGGTATTTCTTTTCTCTTTCTTAATGTTGATGTATTACAAAAAGAAAGCTGTTGTATAATTTTGAATTCAATTTCAAGTGAAAGCAAACAAGCTTGTCCAAAATCAAAAGACACCTTAAGATTTACTTGTTTCGACACTGGAAATATATAAACTCAAACCATATGACGAAAGCAAAAGCTCAATCAGCTATGAACAGCAAACAAACTAACTCTTAAGATCAATACGACACTTATCACAGGTCTAGATCTAAGAGGTCACAGCAAGGCTAGTTCACTTTTCGTTATGGGAAACTGCAAATGATGTAAGAAATACACAAAGAACAAACACAATTTCTTTATACAACCGAGGCAGAATAGTGGCAAGGAAAGTTGGTTTCAGATAGGTACATTGACTGGTAACAGGCTGCAAAAACAAGGGTGAAAACAGGGCAAGAAACAGCAGGGAACCCCAGTAGCACTAGGCAAGACTGGTTCAGCGCAGGTAGTACAATGTCAGTTTGACATTCAGCGCAGGTAGCCCCTTCGGGAACTGCGCTGAAATGCAGACTGCCTTCACAGTGCCTGCACTGAAGAGAGAAACTTGCGTTTCTCTTGGTTTCCGGGTCACAGATTGCTCAAAAATTCACAGTTTTTGGCCAAATCAGAAGCTATCAGTCAAGTACACATTAAAGGGTAATTAGGAGGATGAAAAGCTATCACTAAGAGCTGTTTAGAGTCCTTGTGCATCAGCTCTTCAAATCATAAACATGCCCAGAAACTGAGCTAGAGTAGTTGCCCTCTACTTTGCATTTGAAAGATCCAAATGCAGTTCGATTCGGTACTCCCTGTGTTTATGAAATGAATAGCAAAAACACAAACAACCAACAAGATACGATCCCCAGCGGAGTCGCCAATTTGTTGTTGGGAAAAGTATCCAATATGGAATGACCCTATCCCACTCTAAGGGTGATAGTACCTCAGCAACAACCGAAGCAAAGCTATCTAAGATTTCTTCTTTATGAAAGTAAAATAGGAGAGAAAGAGATCCACTAACCGATGTCTTTCGCTAATGATTGATCCAATCTTCTCTCCTTGCTGCTTGCTCCCAGCTCCTTACTCTTTCACTGGCCCAGCTACACAAAGATCCTGCAAAAAGGCAAGAGAGGGAAACTACAAGAAGCATACATTCATAATTGATTCAAGGATTAGAATAAATCAAATACACAAGCATAACAATACATCATTGAGACACATGCATATAGAAGAACCTCAAATGCTTTATTAATGGAAGAAGTAAAGTTCAGGAAGTGTTACAACCATAAGAGGCCCAATCCAGCAACACCTCCCAGCAGAAAGAAATCTCCTCTTCACCTCCTTCAAAGCAATCACCCAATAGCTCTAAACTCAAACCAACAGCACTTCCTTGCATTCACCAAATTCCAGCCCCCTTTAGACCTCATGAGAGAGCTCTATATATAGGAGTTTTGGAGAAAGGATGAGTCAGCTTGAGAGCTGACTAGTGTCCTCTCCCACTTCAGTTATTCTTCAGTTCTTGAGTCCACTTGGAGATCCTTGCTTCCACTTGGAGTTTAAGAACCTCTTACTCATCACTAGGCGAATTCCCTAATCCAAGTGTCATTTTGGAAGCTTCCTGGGCATTGACACCTTGAGGAATGACTGTGCCACTTGTCCAATCTCGCTCAGCGCAGGTAGCCTTTGTTGGAGTTGACATTCAACGCAGGTACAGAGAGGGGCAGTTGACATTCAGCGCAGATGCTCAGTGGAGCAGTTGACATGATCCATAAATTGCTTGTTTTTGAGTGTTTTCAGGTGGAGAACTGATATTCAGTGCTGTGGTTTGCTGACCTTGTTCCTCTAGGGGTAGGAACAACATGTTTAGGGACTTTGGATCCCTTAGATTATGGACATTTCATGCTTCATGCTGTAAGGCACAAAAATGTCTATAACAGACTCTAGAGGCCATCCACCTCAGGGTTGTACATCACCAAAACTATCATCTGATTAGCCTCTATCCCAACCTTCTAGGGCTCTAAAGTGTTTTTTCCAATCCAACTCCTAGGACTAGTAACTCAACCCACGTTTGTTTTTGAATCTAGAGAATTTGTCCAACCAAGGCTTGAGGTCTAGTAACTCAACCCACAACCATTGTCAGGATTCTAGAGTGTTTTTCCAACCAAGGCTTCCAAGACTAGTGGCTCAACCCACCAAGGGCTTCCAGAGCGTTTTTCTAACGAAGGCTTCCAGGACTAATAACTCAACCCATGTTGTTATAGGGCTTCCAAAGTGTTTGTCCAACCAAGGCAATGAAACTAATATCTCAACCCAAGCCGTTACAGGGCTTCGAAATCGTTTGTCCAACCAAGGATTCCAGGAACTAATAACTCAACCTAAGCTAAGGAAACATGAGAACCAACCAAAACAAAATAGCAAAATAAACCCACAATCTCCATGGCTATCCAAGAAATGGAAAGGCTAGGAAAATCGACTATCAAGTCAGGCAATCCTCCATGCCAATGATAGGTCATAACCAAGAAACCACATGCATGTGTCATGCATGCCAAAACTAGTGAGGAAAACAAACATGCAACTCAGTACCTGCAAGAAAAATTGTTGTAGTTGCTGATCCTGATGCCCTCATGCACTTTCCTGCTCTTCCTTTGCCTTCTTGCTCCAAAATTTCAAGTATTTCGCAACCTCCAAGAGTGCTCGAAGAAACTCTAAGTATCCAAGAGTGAGATAGAGATATAATCGAAGAGAGCTCCACCAAGACCTCTCAAAATATGAACTAACCAAGTCTTGACCACTGATCCTCATAAGCCTTTTTATGAATGAGACCTCTATTTTCTTCATTTTCCATTATTTTTCTTCATTTCCCTCCTCACATGCAACCTATGACCTTTCACCTACATTTCTCCTAATTTCCATTATTTTCATAAATAAATGTGCCAAAATATCATTTTTCCTTTCCAAATCCCTAGGCATTGCCTTTGCCAATTTCCTTAGCCATAATAAACTGAATCAACACCCATTAGGATGTTTCCCCCACCATTCAACTTGGAATACTTTTCCCATCACCATGAACATTTATATATTTTTACATGGAATTTTCACCAAGCCTGTTACAGAATCAGAAGATTTATTGCGAATGAAAATAACACGTCCATTGAACCAATAGATTGGCCAGATATTGGAACATCTCCCATTAATGAATATAATACCGAAGGACCACTTGATATGGCATTCCCCACTTTATTCCCTACAGGTGATGATGATTGGTTGTATCCACGCATTTGCAATGTTTAGATGCATGAATATGGTTTGCATCTATTGAGAATTTATGATCAAATATTTGGAAGGCATCCTTGGTTTTGATATTTCTTGTTGAATATGATTATGTGACATCATAGTCAGGGAAAAAATTCATTTGTTTTGAAGAAAAATATTCATGAAAATGTTCCCACAACTGTTTGGGAGTTGCATCAACAAATTTCTAATTTCCAAATAATAACTTGGCTAAGAAATTAATTCATTTTGGATATTGTCGTAGGGGTATGAGAGCTTATTGGACAAAGTGTTGTTTTGAATTAATTGATATGATCAACCAGTTGGGTTGCCTTACTTTGTTTTTTACATTGAGTGCGGCTGAAACAAAGTGAACTGATTTGCATAGTGTTATGCTCTCAACCAAAGATTGTCATCGAAAAAGTAAGCATGCTAGAAAGATTCAAAATGTTATTCGGTACCCGTATATAGCTGCTATTTACATGCACCAAAGATTCAATATCTTTTGTGATACAGTGTTGCAGAGATATCTTGGTGCTAAAGACTTTTGGTATAGGTTTGTTGCTGTTCCTTTTTGACATTTTTATAATGATTTGATGGAAAATGTATGTTGTTATGATTGCTTATTATATGTTAACTACATGTTTTGAATCTTGTTAGGTATGATAGGAAGCATAGAGGTTCCACCCACATCCACAGTTTCTTATGGTTGCCTAAAGCATCAGATATGGAAACATTGGATTGGTCCAATGGGACTAATGTCAGCGTAGAAAATAGGTACTTTGATAAATATGTTACAACATTGAATCCACATGACGTACATTATCCAAAGGTGATGATCCCTCGAACTTTAAATGATGATCCATGTCTTTTGAACACTGAACAAATTTTTTCTTGCAATACTGAAGAAGATTATGAGCATTTAGTTAACCATGTGCAAAGGCATACAAAAGGTAGCAATGATTCCTATTTACGTAAAAAAGGGTTTGTTCTTTCATGTCGTCATCATGGTCAATGGGGGGTTCGTGCGGAGTCAATATTATTGATATATGAAAAAATGGAGAACAAAGTATGAAACCAACACGAAATGATGATAGTTTAAATGTTCACAATGTTGATGTTTTAAGAATGTGGTGAGCAAATGTTTATTGTCAGCGAGTTCTTTCTTGACATCAGGTTTTGAAGTATATTGCAAAATATGCTTCAAAGGAAGAGAGAAGATCGGAAATTTATCACCAAATGTTGACCAGAGTTGCTAGTGGGAGTGGGTCTGAGGCTCCAATATTATCTATATATAAACGTTACCCTGTTTAGATGCTTGTTGAGTGTGACATTGGAGCTCAAGAGACGTGCCAATTGTTGCTAAAGTTGCCTCTTATTATCTATAGTCAGAAATTATTCTCCTTGAATGTTGGAAAGAAAGTGTACCAAATGGTTTCACTACATTATGATGAAGTTTTGTGCGGAAACAACTTTATTCAGGTTTATCAAAGTCAACCTGTTTTCTTGGAACATTTATGCTTGATAGAAACATCAAGATCATGGAGTTTTGAGGAGAAGCGTAGGCAAGAGAAATGGAGGCCACATGATAAGCATGCTATCATTCGTGTTTGGACAAGATTTTATTTTATTCCGGATGAGGGGTTAGAAGGGATTGAAACGTTTTATTGGAGTGAGTTTCTTTTATACAAGTCGTTTCATGATGTTGGTTCAGATATTGGCTTGTCTACTGAAAGTATTGTTGAGAATTGGATGAATTGGAGATATCGTCTGTGGCATGTTGATCGAGGCTCTCTACGAAATGAAAATGATCAAGAGGATGTAGAGTCTCTTATACATGAAGAAAATGTTGATCGATATTTTGAAGAATGGCAGGTATTTTAGCGGTTAGTTCCTCCAAGTTGTGTAAACATTTCAGACCTTGATAATCTTGGTAGAAGAGACTTTGATGTTGATTATAATTGGTAGGAAATGATGGTCTCAAATGATTTTTTAGAAGAATGGGTCAATTTTGTAAAATATGTGCAGTCTGCAGGTGTTTTGAATTGTGGGTTCATTAGGGAGACATATTTGTCACCTTCCTTTCTATCAGAAAAACAACTAGCTGCTTTTGAAATTATTTTTCGACACTTTGCTAATGGTGAAAATGGTGGTGTTTTGAAAATGATTATTCCAAATACTGCAAGAACAAGGAAGTCTTCTCTGCTTGGGTGTATTTCTCATGCCCTTTGTAGTTCAACAATGAATGGAAAAAGTACTTTGTTATTCCTTGCTCCAATTGGTATTGCTGCTTTTAACATACTTGGGAAAACAATACATTCTGTTTTAAAAATTCCTATAAAGATATGAAACCACTATGTGGGTAGGCTTTGGCAGTGTTCCAAGAAGAAATGAGGCACATTCAATATATATTGATTGATGAGATGAGATTTATAGGTCCAACGCTATTCATACAAATAGATTCTCATTTGCGAGAAGCCTTTCCTAAAAACAAGGACTGTCCTTTTGGTGGTAGGTCCATCATTCTTGTGGGTGACCTTGCCCAACTGCCTCCTGTTAAGGATAAACCCTTGTATGCAAGTAGAAAAACTAGGAAAGTTTTGTGGGAAAGCTTCAACATTGTAGTGGGTCTAGATAAAATTTATAGGCAACAAGGAGATGATCCGAGACAAGCATCTTTTCACAATATTTTAACTAATATTAGAAATGCAGAGCCTTTTCTTGGTGATTGGGATCTTCTTATGACGCATGTTGATAGTTGCTTGGATCGACAGGAAAGGAATTTGTTTGATTCTTCTGTTCACTTATTTGTGATGAATAATCTCATCAATTTGCACAATCGAAAATGCTTAAAGCACTAAATTCTCTTATTGCGAGATGTGCCGCAGAAAACAATAAAAGAACATAAATAAGTGATAATGATGATGATATTTTGGAGCGTGAAGTACTGCTATGTCGTGGAGAGTGTGTGATTTTAACATATAATTTGTGGGTTCAAGTTGGTCTCGTTAATGGTGCACTTGGATATATTGCAAATATTTTCTTCGCGCCTAGTTCAAAGCCACCACAGCTTCCACAATTTGTTACAGTTATGTTTGAAAAGTATTGTGGTGTTCCATTTGATAAGGATTGTCTAACTCTTGTACCGATTCCACCTGTTCTTAGGGGGAATATGAAACAAATTCTTTTGAAAATTGCATGGGCATTGACAATACACAAATCACAAGGGATAAATTTGCAATGAGCCACTGCAGATATTAGAGATAGAGAGAGGGATGGTCTCACATTTACAACTATATCGAGAGTGAAATCAATAGATGGTTTGTGTATTTCACCGCCTTTTTCTTCTCAATGCTATGCAAAAAATGAAAGATAGTGCATATGTTACACTTCGAAATAAAAAGGAGTGATTAAAGTCAATATCATTTTTGGGGTATTTATCTTCAATACAATTCACTATTCATGAATTTTTTATTTTTTATTTTTCTTCTTTGTTCCAATTATTTGTATGCATGTGTTTAAGAAAAAAAAAATTACTTCTCTTTAGTTCTTATTATTTTTTGCAATTATTTGTATGCACCTTGATAAGTCGTTTTTGTTTCTTTTTCTTGATTTCAATACAGTTGTTGATTACGAAAGTAAGTAAATTGACTAATTTGTAGAAATTGTTTTTTGATTTCTTGAATTATAGTTGTTTTCATTGCTTTCTCTCATTCTTTTGAGTCATGTTATATTTATGTTTGAATACAAAATAACCAAAATCATAAATCAATAGTTTTGTTTCTGTTAATTCATTTTCTTTGAATGTATTGATTTTAATTGTATCTGTTTGTAAATGATTCACAAATATGGAGATCAATGATGGTAATTATTACATCAGAGATTAATTCTATTGCGAAAACCATTATTTTTGTTACCTTTATTCGCACAAAGTGGGATAGAAGACATGGCCCATCTTGATTTTGTCAACGAGCATATTTGTGTTTTGAGTGGAATGAAAGCAGATGTTCGAACTTTATATCATTTTCACCAAAGAGAATCAAGGAAGAAAACGAGAAGGGATTGGATTGAAAAAGTGAAGTATCGTGATCATTATCTTGTTGATTTGTATTGGTGTTTCTTTTGCCACCGCTCTAGGTGTGTTTTGGAAGAGGTTGTTATCAAATAATTATGTTCTCGACAAGTGTTGACTATTGAAATTTGTTGTGGAATGGGTTGTTATTGTTTTTTTTTGTTATTTCTTTCAATGTTACTAAACTCTGCATTCTTGTCATTGGTCCTATAATGTTTAAAATTTCATCTCATTTTTTTGTCACATTGCGACTAAGATTGTCAAAATCGTCATTTCTTAAGTATTGCCAATACTTGTTAGCGATTCACAACAGTTGTTGTTAATGTGGAAATTTGTGTTCTCTTCAATGCTTTTACTTTTTCCTATGCTTATACTTACTCTTCAATATTTGTATTTATATTGGTTTTTTTTTTAATTTTCTAAGATTATTTTCGTGTAATTATATTAAAATTTTAATTTTTTAATTTATATTGTTTTATGTTTTGTTAAATTAATTTTATTTATATTGTTTTATATTTTATTATATTTATAGTATTATGAATAATAATATTTTCCATTTTAACAAATAGTATTATTATTAATACTCTCAATTACCAACATTATTTTATATTTTTAATTAGCAACATTATTTTAGCAACATTTCACATTGGTTAATGATATGGTTTTCTATTTCTATTTTGGTTATTAATTTTTATTAATAGAGATTATTTATGTTATCGTCAGGTGTATTTCGGGTATTATTAATTCAATTATTTATTTTATCATATTTTACTATATATTTAGGTTATTAATTTGTATTAATACGTTTTATTTAATTTCATGGTTTCTTTTATTAAATTATGTTTAATTATTTTTTATGATATTTTCTTATGTGCACTATTATTAATATCTAAAATTATTTTAAAATGTTATTGATTAATTGATATTTTAATGTTAATTTGATTGTTTATTTTATCTTTTTTTTCTATAATAAATAATGTTATTAATTTTTATTAATATGTTTTATTTAATTTCATGCTTTGTTATATTAAATTGTGTTTAATTATTTTTTATAATATTTACTTATATGTGCTATTATTAATAATAATATTATTAATATTTAATAATATTAATATTAATATGAATAATTAATATTATAGACGTATCGGCATTTATCAACCATATTTATATTAAGATAAATGTGGTTGTGCTAGTTTATTAATTATTAACTTCTAGTTTTAAGTGCATTAACGATTTAAATTTTGTGTATATATCACATTAACTAACCTTTAAGTTTCTTTCTCGTTCTTTTCTTTGCAAGAGGAAAAAATCCAAATGCTAACGAAGGGGTAGAGTCACCATCCTAGATAGCTTAGGCTATTTAAAGAGCCTCGCAAAACTATAATGATCTAGTTAAATTCACTCCATTTAACTCCTATATAGACTCTAAGTAAATGGTCCCATTAACTTCTCTTTATATGATTTCTATATAATTTCTATATAAAATATAATATTATTGAATCAATATCGTGTATGTGTACTTGTTCAAAAACAATTAGAGTTCCCACACAGAGATAAAATTCTTTATCTAAAATATAAACGACTTAACATAGTATATAAAATACATAATTTTTAAATTATTATATATATGTTAAATTAAATTATTAATATTGAAAAAATAAAATAAAATCAATCCTTCATATGGAAATGTAACCCTCTCTGGACCGTAATGATTGGTTGCTGCTCACTCCATCGCATAACATTACGTTATTTTCCCAAGTCTAAAATTAGACTCGCGACTATTTTTTTTCTAATGTTGTTTCCAATCTTCGATTTTTACGTAGTTTTGTTTTTTTTAAAATATATTTTAAAACATTTTGTTTCAATTTAATTAATTTAAAAAATTAAAATTAAAATCGTATAATTTACATAGTTGTAATATTTATTTATTTTTAAAAATATTTTAAATAATAAAAAATATAGATTATCAAAAAATATACCTCCAATTCGAATGAAATCTAGTTCTTTCAAAAATGCTTCCAGCATGGTTTGTGAAATTTAATTTACAATTCAAACTTTTTAGGAAGGTAAGCACATGAAATTTGTTTCTTTAGAGTGAATTGTACTATTTTTAAAAGTGTAAATTACTAAATAGGTTAAAACATTTGAGTCAATGTTTTATTAGGAAGATGTGACCAAATCTAAAAAATTACCCTCTATAATTCTCCACCAAATTTAAAAATTTATTTTCTATAACTCTCTATAAAGAGGAGAGAGGTAATTGAGTACTAGGAGAGACAAAATTCAAAATTATGCATACCAAAATTGAGAGACTTGCCTAAATGGCTTTTGCAGAAAAGCAACTATAGCATAGGAGTCATATAACATAAGAATGTTAAAAACTAGACCGAAAGGTTTGAGTTCAGAACAACAACTTGAATGCACTCTTTAGTATCCCTGGAGGTTTTCCCCACTAAGGAGGGTATGTTGAGATGTTATTCAATTCACTTCTTCCTTCGATCTAAGTTCCTCATATGCCGATGAAAATGCTTAAAGGACTCAAGAATATCCATGCGATGCTCGTGCGAATCTAAGAGAGTGCATCCAAGTAAAAAAAAAATATTCTACTAATAAAGATAAAAAAAATTGTATATATCGATTGGAACAACCTCTCATATGCCATGTGTTTGTTATCCATTCTACCCATTCAGTAAGAACATTTATATCTAAGAGGGGGAGTCTATGAGATGAAGCTCCCCCTTATCTTGGGTGAGTTCTATCTGAATTTTTCCTAGTGTGAGGAAAAGTCCTCCATACAATGGTACATGCATACACTTCCCCTGTGGGCCTGCCCTTGGTAATAGGCGTCACCCCTGTTGGCATTTTGGCACAGGTGTGGCGCTACGATCCAGGTGTTGTCCTTGATGGCAACTCTCTTTGATGACAGATCTCAGTCCAGACTACAAGTATGAAGAGAAATTTCATATACGTAGGTTCATTAAGCCCAAGTTGCATATACACGCAGGTACTCTATATACTAAGTCGCGGATACGCTGGTTCGCTATATACGAAGTCGCGTATAAACGCAGCTTCATGAACAGAAAAGGGCGTACATGTTGAGAAGTTTCCCTTTGGTCCGTGGTAGTTAGTCCTTGGTACTTGAACCTATGTCTTTGGACCAAAGTATCTCGGCAGACGTGTTGATCCCTAGTTTTGAAGTTGATGGTATTGGATTTCTATGATTTTGGCCCTTGGTATTGAGCAAGGCCTAAGGCTATATAAGGAGAAGAAGATCATTAGGCAAGTACAATTTGAAAAGTCTTGAATATCTGAAAAGAAAGAGATCTGGTATGCAAGTTCTGGGTTGCTTGATCTAAGCTGAGGAAAGATCACACCGGTTGATGGAAGACTAGATCTAGGGATAGATCGGGATCTAATGGTTTGAAATGCACTATTATGATATGGTTTATTATGCGTATTTCTAGATCTACATACTGATGCAATGTTATGTTCTGAGTCTAACTGATGTCTGGTACAACTGCAAGTTAAGAGAATTTACTTTTAGATCTGTACGTAGGTTGTCTTCGGTAAAAGCGCGTGTATACGCGAGTTTCTCTCATTGAAGTAGCGTATATCTTTTGAAGTTTGATTTTTGGGGTTGCAGTTGGGTCTGACTGCAAATTGCAGAGTTCTGTAGTCTGCTCTGTGTTCTGGCGACTGGTGTTGACAGGGTTTCAGTGGTTCGGTGATTCAAAGATTGATGATGCTGGTATTGGTTGTTTTGTGCTTCAATGATCTGATATGAAAGTTGAATGAATTGTGGTCTTCAGATTGTAATGTTGTGCTTCAGGAATATCCAGTCTGAAAATGTATGAAAAGTGGTACCTGAACGAAAGAAGATTGTAGGCTAGCACCTACGTACTAGTATCTTAGCTAGTACAAGAGCAAAGGGGGTTGGAGCTCCCTTCCAAGGAAGTTTGGAGAACGAGAGAAGGTTGAAACCTTCAACAGGTTGTAGCCTGCGTACTGGTATAAGGCTGCACCAGTACAAAAGATTGTAAACTGAAGTTTCATATTAAAGAAAGATAGAGACGACTTGCAGCAGGTGGTTTTCACCCACATTGGGTTTCCACCTTATATCATGGTGTTCATGTGTGTGTGTGATGATCTGTTCTGTTATACTGCACCTGTTTTACTATCATGGTTAATAATGTCCTGATGCATTTACTAAAGATAAGCTACTGAATCATAAGTTTTCTTGTTATACGCTGGTTTCTTTAGACACAGTAGCTTGTACACGCTGTTTCAACTTAACTGAAGTAGCGTATATGTTTCTGAGCATAAAATGAAAAAGTTTTTCTGATAATACTGATTCACCCCCCTCTCAGTATTATTTCCAACAATTGGTATCAGAGCAAGTCTTTCAGAGAAGCTTGATCGCTTGAAGGTAGATCGATCATCATGAGCAACTACGAGAGAGAAGCATCAATCAGGCCACCGCTTTTTGATGGGACAAACTTCAATTATTGGAAAGTAAGAGTTACTACCTATCTTCAATCTCTTGGTACAGAAGTTTGGGACATCGTAGATACAGGCTACACTTTTCCTTCAGCTACTCCTACAGATGCAGACAAGAAAAAGAAATATGAAACAAATGCGAAAGCAGTCAATACTCTATTGGGATGTATATCTCAATCGGAATTCATGAAGGTAATGCACTATAAGTCTACAAAAGAAATATGGGACAAAATTGTCACAAGCTATGAAGGAGACGAACAGGTAAAGCATGCTAAACTTCAAACTCTCAGGATTAAGTATGAGACTCTCAGAATGTATAATGATGAAAGTGTTGCTAACTATTTCCTTAGGGTAGATGAGATTGTTAATTGCATGAAAAACTTGGGTGAAGAAATAAAAGAGGCTATTGTGGTTCAAAAGGTTTTAAGATATTTGTCCCCCAAATTTGAATCTAAAGTGTCTGCCATAGAAGAAAAGGAAAATCTGCAAATTCTTACTATGTCTCAGCTTCACGAAATTCTAGCCGCTTATGAAATGAGAAAGGGAGGTCCATCAGACAGAAGAGAAGCTGCCTTCAAGGCTTCAGGCAAAGAAGATTATTATGAAGCAAGTCATGTGCCAGAAGATGAAGAAGAAGAATCAAATTTTGTCAGAAATCTTCAGAGGGGTTCTGGAAGGTTCAGAGGTAAGTTACCTTTTAAATTTTTTGCTTGTGGAAGAGTAGGTCATTATGTTGCCAAATGTCCTCACAAAGATAAGAATGACAAGGGAAAGGAACCTGTTAAATGGAACAAGAAACAGAATGAAAAGAAGAAAAGCTATTACACTCATGAAGATAGTGATGGTATTTCAAATAGTGACGAAGATGAACAAGGTAATAGATATAAACTTTTAATGGCTTTTGAAGATGATGACTACATGGATGCTATAGATGTAGATGGCTTTTATGAAGAAATGAATAATCTCAAAGTTTTCTTAGAAGAGAAAAGTGCTATTATTGATTCTCTACAATGTCAACTGACTGAAAAGGAAAAACATCTTGAAAAATTGGAATGTGAGATTGTTTGTCTTAGAAAGGAGATTGAGAAAACAAAAGCAATTAATCTCAAATTTTTTAAAGGATCTGAAACCTTGGATGAGATTATCAATGTGCAGCGATCTCCTCTGATCAAGACAGGTCTGGGATATAATGGAGAAACATCTCAAGCCTCTACCTCTAAAAGTTATCTTGATGCAGCAAGGAGAAGCGAGCAAAGGCCAAATAAAAGTCATCAGGTGAATCAAGGACAGTTTACCTCAAGAACAAATAAAGACCATCAAGAAATTCGGGGACAAACTGCCTTAAGGACAAACAGAAGCTACAATCAGCCACAGGTAAAATCTTCCCAATTTGCTCCAAGAATGAGTGTGAATAGAAGCTACAATCGGTTGGATGATAGATCTGATTATCGCAGAATTTTCTTTAATGGCCAATGCTTTTCTTGCCATAACTTCGGTCACAAAGCAACTCAATGTGTTGCCTACAAGACAATCATGACTAGAGAAGCTCAAAAGCAAGGGAGAATGACTGGAACCATGAACAGGAATTATAACAACTTTTCGGTTCTTGAAAATGAAATTGAATGCTCTATTTGTAATAACTTTGGTCATGAAGACTCTGAGTGCAGGAGCAGGTTCCGGAAGACAACTCAGAAGGAACAAACCTCAAATGTCAGAACATGGAGAATAAAGGAACCGCAACCAGAAAGATGTGGGATAGCCTTTTATGCAGAAGGTCAAGAAAGTCTATGGTACATTGAAAGCGGATGTTCGAAGCATATGACAGGGGACAAAGAAAAGCTTGAGTCATATACCGCATTAGAAAAGGGGAAGAAAGTTTCTTTTGGAAACGATATCTCTGCAGCCATAAAAGGAAAAGGTGTTGCTCCATTGAAAGAGAAGGTCAAAGCTGGAAATGTTTTGTATGTTGATGGATTGAAGCATAATCTTCTGAGTGTCAGTCAGATATGCGATCAAGGAACAGAGGTAATATTTAGATCAAATGGATGTTGTGCTCGTGATCTTGATACAGGTAAAACAGTGATCAAAGGAAGAAGGACTCCAAATAATCTATACATATTTGAAGAAAGACCACAACAATGCTATTTGAGCAAGGATGATGAAAACTGGCTATGGCATCGGAGGTTGGGGCATCTAAGCTTTTCACAAATAAGGAAAGCATGCAAATATCAGGCAGTTCGTGGTCTTCCAGATATCAAAATTCCAGACAACACTATATGCAAATCTTGTCAGTTTGGAAAGCAAACCAGAACAAACTTTCCAGAGAAGGAAGGATCAGCCAGCATACCTCTTGAGCTAGTCCATACAGATGTATGTGGTCTATTTAGGAAAAGGACACCTCGAGGAGAAGAATATTTGATATTATTCATTGATGATTTCTCCAGGTTTTTCTGGTTAGGACTTATGAAGCACAAAGATGAAGCATTCAGAAAATTCAAATCCTTCAAGCTTTGGTAGAAAATGCATCAGGACACAAAATTAAGTGCCTCAGATCTGACAGAGGTGGGGAGTTTACCTCAAACGAATTTTTCGATTTCTGTGAAGAACATGGGATAAGAAGAGAATTTTCTACAGCTATAACTCCTCAGCAAAATGGGGTTGTGGAAAGAATGAACAGAACAATCCAACAAATGGCTCGTGCTATGCTTGATGAATTAGGTACTCCCGCAACTTTCTGGGGTGAAGCTGCACATGCTGCGGTTATTATTCTTAACAAAACAAATGTCCGAGTAAACAACACTCAAACACCTCATGAGCTCTGGAGTGGTGAGACTCCTTCGGTGAAGCACTTCAAAATCTTTGGGAGCAAATGTTATATTAAGAATACTGATGAGAAACTTGGCAAACTTGAACCAAGAGCAGATGAAGGAATTCTTCTTGGTTATTCTCCACATAGCAAAGCATACAAGTGCTACAATAAAAGACTTGGCAGAATTGTTGACAGCATTGATATAGTGGTTGATGAGAAGGGATATATTCCTAGGCAAGTTCATCATGAAGACATTGAAGAAGATGAAGGCTACCCTCAAAGGCAAAATGATGAGAAGAAGAACCTCAAGAAGAAGAAGAACCTCAAGAAGAACCAGAGGAGTAGACAAGAATAGAAGAAAAGACTCCATCCAGATATGTTCAAAAGAATCATCCAGAATCTCAGATTGTGGGGCAGAAGGAAGTAGGAGTACAAACAAGAAGAGGAATTGCAGAAGCTTCAAGCTATTTGGCATTACTCTCTTCCACTGAACCACAAAGTGTGAAAGAGGCATGCAAAGATGAATGCTGGGTCAAAGCAATGGATGAAGAACTTGAGCAGATCAAAAAGAACAACACTTGGGAATTGGTTCCTAGACCAAAAGATAAAAGTGTCATAGGGACAAAATGGGTCTTCAAAAATAAATTGAATGAAAATGGAGAAGTAATTAGAAACAAGGCCAAACTTGTTAGTAAAGGGTATGCGCAACAAGAAGGAATAGATTTTGAAGAGACCTTTGCTCCTGTTGCAAGACTTGAGGCCATCCGAATGTTCCTTGCTCTCTCAAGCTTTCAAAACTTCAAGGTATTTCAAATGGACGTGAAATCAGCCTTTCTGAATGGAGACTTAGAAGAAGAAGTATATATTGAGTAGCCAGATGGTTTCATTCTCGGGAATGATCCAAACCTTGTATGTAGATTGAAAAAGGCTCTCTATGGTCTTAAACAAGCTCCAAGGGCTTGGTACTATCGATTGGACAAATATATTCGCCAACAAGGCTTCTCAAAAGGATCAGCAGATAGCAATCTCTATATAAAAGTTGAAAATAACAAATTGCTAATACTTGTTGTTTATGTAGATGATATTATCTTTGGCAGCAATGAAGAGACTATGAGTCAAAACTTTGCCTTGGTTATGCAGAAAGAATTCGAAATGTCACTACTTGGAGAATTGACATACTTTCTTGGATTGCAAATCCAACAAAGTGAAGGAGGCATCTTCTTGTCTCAAACCAAGTACCTCAAGCAGATCTTGAAGAAGTATGGCATGGAAGATTCAAAGCCAATATGTACACCCATGGTTACAGGATGCAGCCTCAGTGAAAATGATGAATCAGTAGCAGTTCATCAACCAACTTATAGATCCATGATTGGGAGTTTGCTTTATTTGACAGGTACACGACCAAACATCATGCATGCAGTCGGAATAGTTGAAAGATTTCAGGCAAATCCAAAGGAGACTCATCTTCAGGCAGTGAAGAGAATTTTCAAATATCTTCAAGGGACACAAAATTATGGATTATGGTATCCTAGAGATACAGATCTCACACTTCATGCTTATACAGATGCAGATTGGGCCGGAAGCGTGGATGACAGGAAGAGCACAAGTGGTGGTGCATTCTTTATGGGCTCCAGATTAGTATCTTGGTTCAGCAAGAAACAGAGTTTGATTGCCTTATCTACAACTGAAGCAGAATATGTGGCTGCGGCATCTTGTTGCACACAACTTCTTCGGATGATGCAGACCTTGCAGGATTTTCAAATCACTTGCACTTCACCAGTCTCTATCTTATGTGATAATACAAGTGCAATCAGCATTTCAAAGAATCCAGTCATGCACTCAAAGACCAAGCACATACCAATCAAGTACCATTTTCTTCGGGAACAAGTGCTTGAGCAGAAGGTCAAGTTGGAGTATGTTCCTTCTAAGGAACAAGTTGCTGATATTCTCACAAAACCACTGCCCAGGGAAACTTTTGAATATCTCAGACAAAAGCTGGGAGTAGTTGATGCTTCATCCTGCTGTTGAAGCTTGTCTGTTCTATAGAAAAGTTGGTATACGCAAGTTACGTAAGGGATATCCGCGTATATACGCCGATTTATGCTGGGAAAGTCGCGTGTATGATGTGTGCGTGTTGTAGAAAGCATATCCGCGTACATACGCTGTTTTATGCAGGAGAAGTCGTGTATATGGAGTTCTGAACAGCAAGGGCAGACTCTGGTTGGAGAAGGTCTGAGATGGGTATGCCAGAATTCTTCAGGCACAGTTTCAGGAGGTGAAGCAGGCACAGGTTCAGGGGGAACAACTTAAAGTCTCATAAAGCATTGTTGGCATTTAGATGCTTTTGGTTCTAGTACACAACTGTTGTTGGTTTCAGGAGAAGGAGCTCAGAAGGAAATCTTGGTTGCTGATCTAACAGATGTTTATCAGATGCTGCTTGTGACTTTCATAAGTCTTGGTCTAGATTTGTTGTCTCTATGTCATGTATTTTTTTGTGATATCTTTTTTCTGGTGTCAAGGTCATGTAACGGCCTATGTTGGTTTCCCCACTATGCCTGAGATTAATGATGTAATATAATTTGTTGTTTCTGATGTATCCCCTCTTGGTTGGGAGTATGGATGTATGTATTGAGTCTTTTGGTGATAGGAAGGTCCCTTATGGTGTATAAGTCTTGGCTCTTTTGAAGAACATCTTTTGCAGATCTTGCCTACAGTCAGGGGGAGCATGTTTCAGCACAGCCAAGTAAAGATATCAGCATGTACTCAGGGGGAGCACAGCCCTTTTCCCTTGATGACAAAGGGGGAGAATGATTCTAAGGATCTTGGGGTTGCCATCAAGTCCAAAGGGGGAGATTGTTGGCATTTTGGCACAGGTGTGGCACTACGATCCAGGTGTTGTCCTTGATGGCAACTCTCTTTGATGACAGATCTCAGTCCAGACTACAAGTATGAAGAGAAATTTCATACACACAGGTTCATTAAGCCCAAGTTGCGTATACACGCAGGTACTCTATATACTAAGTCGCGGATACGCTGGTTCGCTATATACGAAGTCGCGTATACACGCAGCTTCATGAACAGAAAAGGGCGTACATGTCGAGAAGCTTCCCTTTGGTCCGTGGTAGTTAGTCCTCGGTACTTGAACCTATGTCTTTGGACCAAAGTATCTCGACAGATGTGTTGATCCCTAGTTTTGAAGTTGATGGTATTGGATTTCTATGGTTTTGGCCCTTGGTATTGAGCAAGGCCTAAGGCTATATAAGGAGAAGAAGATCATTAGGCAAGTACAATTTGAAAAGTCTTGAATATCTGAAAAGAAAGAGATCTGGTATGCAGGTTCTGGGTTGCTTGATCTAAGCTGAGGAGAGATCACACCGGTTGATGGAAGACTAGATCTAGGGACAGATCGGGATCTAATGGTTTGAAATGCACTATTATGATATGGTTGATTATGCGTATTTCTAGATCTGCATACTGACACAATGTTATGTTCTGGGTCTAACTAATGTCTGGTACAGCTGCAAGTTAAGAGAATTTACTTTTAGATCTATACGCAGGTTGTCTTCGGTAAAAGCGCGTGTATACGCGGGTTTCTCTCATTGAAGTAGCGTATATCTTTTGAAGTTTGATTTTTGGGGTTGCAGTTGGGTCTGACTGCAAATTGCAGAGTTCTGTAGTCTGCTCTGTGTTCTGGTGACTGGTGTTGACAGGGTTTCAGTGGTTCAGTGATTCAAAGATTGATGATGCTGGTATTGGTTGTTTTGTGCTTCAATGATCTGATATGAAAGTTGAATGAATTTTGGTCTTCAGATTGTAATGTTGTGCTTCAAGAATATCCAGTCTGAAAATGTATGAAAAGTGGTACCTGAAGTAAAGAAGATTGTAGGCCAGCACCTACGTACTAGTATCTTAGCTAGTACAAGAGCAAAGGGGGTTGGAGCTCCCTTCCAAGGAAGTTTGGAGAATGAGAGAAGGTTGAAGCCTTCAGCAGGTTGTAGCCTGTGTACTGGTATAAGGCTGCACCAGTACAAAAGATTGTAAACTAAAGTTTCATATTAAAGAAAGATAGAGACGACTTGCAGCAGGTGGTTTTCACCCACATTGGGTTTCCACCTTATATCATGGTGTTCATGTGTGTGTGTGATGATCTGTTCTGTTATACTGCACCTGCTTTACTATCATGGTTAATAATGTCCTGATGCATTTACTGAAGATAAGCTACTGTATCATAAGTTTTCTTGTTATACCCTGGTTTCTTTAGACACAATAGCGTGTACACGCTGTTTCACTTAACTGAAGTAGCGTATATGTTTCTGAGCATAAAATGAAAAAGTTTTTCTGATAATACTGATTCACCCCCCCTCTCAGTATTATTTCCAACAACCCCTTCAAACTTGCACCCACTGAGAAGGCATGGGGGAAAGGTTAAAGAATCCGTAAAACTCAAGGAAAGGCCACGATAGACTTAAGAATTCAAGGAATCGAGATGGGCACCATGTAGGTCAACTTCCAAACAATTTTTTTCCACAACCAATGGGACCTCCAACGAGATATACCAAATAAATTTTCACAAAAGGAAGGGAAGGAAAATAAGCATGCCCCAACAAGAAACAAACCACTTAAAGACCCCAAAGCAAGCGCTTACAATGTGCACACTAAGAATGTGGAGCATGTAGCGAGATAAAATAGACTGAGGGAAAGAGAAGAAATACCGTGTAGGAAAAGGGGAACTCGAGGGCAGGAGAAATGGTGAGGGGCTAGGAAGGAAGACGGGGCCGATGAGAATAGGGTGGTGAATGACCTGCAGAAGCAGCTAGGAAAGAGACATAAAAGCAATAAATGAAGTACGTTGGAGCCACCGTGTAGATGGTAAGCAGATCAATCTACAAAAAAAACATAAAAAACAAACTAAAACCAAATTTGAATTAAAAAAAATTACCAATTTCAAATCGTTGCATAACAACAATGATGGAATTCTTTGCAATCAAAACCACATAAGGTTCTAGATGATTATAATGCCATAGCGAACCTCTCTCAAACTTTGCATACAACAACCTCGAATACAACTATAAGCAACTATCCTGAGGAACAAACTCAAAATATGGATGCAGACATAGTTCCATGGGTGATGTCTTTACCCTCGTTACCGACACAAACTCAACTATTAGCATACAAAATGGCGAACAACTCATTGATGATGACAATGCTTTTATGGTACGGTTGGCCAGAATTTAGGCTCACTTGTTGTATATCTTTACCATTAAAATATTCATGTGACGTGTCGCCATATCCCTAGTTCATTAGCGAGGTGGGACATCAACAACCTTCTTCTACCTTGATAGTCATCCCATGCAAAAAGAACATGAAATTTGTGAACAAATTTTAAGAAGGTACGGAAAGCACACCATTTATTTATATCCACATAGCACCCGAAAAATTCCTTCCCATGTTGCCTTTGTTGTCTTAGAAGTTCATGACTTATAAATTATATAAATGGTGAATTAATATTTGACAAATCAATATAGTTTAATTTAAAATTTAAATGATCGAATATTGAAATGAATCAAACGAATAGAATTAAAGTTTTGATTATTTAACATGTATTGATTTTTATATTAATAGTAGAAAATATTATTTTTTAATATTCTATAAGTTATTTTAAGATAAAATATTTATTTAATTGAGTTAAATTTAGTATATATAATAATAATAACAAGTGTAATATGCAGTGTTGGTACTTAATACCTGTTTTTAATGTAAAAAGTAATTGATAGTCTAAATTATTATATCTAAGATAAAAATTCCCTTAATATTCATGCATAAAGATCTTAAAGCTTTTTAATAATTAAAACTTAAAGTGTCAATTTATAATAGTTTAGATCTTCTTTAGCGTTTGAATTTAGGTTTCTTATTAGTATACTATATTATTTTGAAATATGTTGTTAGTAAAAGAATGGTTAAGTTTTAGGCATTTTATATTTTTATGAAAAAAACAATAAAAAAATATTTAATAAGTATTGGGAGACTTTAAGTTATTAATATATTAGATAGGCAATAAATGTAAAATTGAGAGTATAGTATGAGTTCCAAATAGAAATCAATTATGAAGGTAAAAAACAATTTCGATATTATATATATATATATATATATATAATATCGAAATTGTTTTTTACCTTCATAATTGATTTCTATTTGGAACTCATACTATACTCTCAATTTTACATTTATTGCCTATATCTATATATATATATATATATATATATATATATATATATATATATATATATCAACTCAAATGTTGATCATCTATATAAAGAAGTTGTATTAACATAGGAAGGGACTGAAAAGCAGCAAGAGTTTAGAGGAAGAGCTTAAATTGGATTTTCAAAAATATCTATATATTGATATAGGAGGTGATACAATATCACAAATGTGTTTATCCAATTTTTTGTAGTTGTTGCAATAGTATTGGAAACCTAGTAGTAAGATTTAAAAGAGATTTTATTAAAAATTTCCCATTATCACTTAGGAATATTTAGTTTAAGTAGTGTCATAATAATTTTAGATGTTTTTCCTATATTAAGTAGATTACACACACACACACACACATATATATAGAGTAAGTAATTTGACATTTAAAATAGCATATCATAAGATATATATATATATATATATATATAACCACAAAAAAAGAATATCATAAAATAAAATATGATTGTTAAAATTTTAAAAAAACTTGAGTAAACTTTGTAAATTATTTTCAAAAGCTACACATTTATTAAAAGTCAAAAATAAAATTTTCATCAATATTGGGATTTGATGTTTGTACTCTTTATTATAAATATTGAGATTTGATGTGTGCACTATTATGACACATGGTGCATATCAAGTTTGTTTGTCTTGTTTTTTTTTTTTTTTGAAATAATGAATTTTTCATAAATATTGACATTTGACATTTGCTCTCTTTTTTATAAAAAATGAGATTTGATGTATGTACTATTATGACATTTGATGATTTATTTTTTATTTTTAAAATAAATTTTATTTTTGGCAAATGATATTTAAGAAACCATTTATTTTTATTTTTATTTTTGACAAATTATATTTATAACCTGATAAAACTAATCATTTGGAAAATAGAAATTCATATTTCAAAATTTTCAAAAATTATTTAAAATATTTAGCTTAATAATATTTTTTTCAAAACATTAATAAACTTTAGAAAATATTTTAAATTTTCATAACTAATTAAAAAGCAAAGTATTTTGACTATAAAATGATTTCAATCTAACCTACTTATCCACAAATATAATAATAATAATTTTAACTTTAATATTTTATTTAAAATAATTTTAATTAATTATTTAACGATCATAGTAATTTCCAAAATAGCTTTATAAAATCATCCTATCATGCCACGTCAGTTTTCATTAAAGACGAACATTGTTGTTACATCTCACCAATCCTCTAATCACACCCAACCTGATATAATGCTACTTCATCTTCCATGAAAGATGAATTTAGTTGTTACAACTCAACAATCTTTTTGATGACACACCACCTTGTGAAATGAAATGAAGTTTTGTCAATTTATTATGAATGGAAAAGGCTCCGGATTTTGGAATTTACTAGTATATATTATTTCCTTTCGTTGCTTCGATAGAAAACGTGGTATATTCGGCCTGGAGTATGCCGTAAAACTGCTTCTGCTTGGTTAAGAGCTCGTCTTCCTTGGACGCAAGGAAACAGGTAACGGCCCAAGACCCAGAGGCATCTGGCAGGAGTGAAAGCCTGCTCCCTTACGGACCACCAGCGGGTTATTACAGGTGGCGTGGTTTTTCTTGATAACGGTGATGAGTCAAACCGACATTCGCGGATAGCAGCCAGAGATGGCTGTCTTCACTGTTGGTTTGACACCTGAGTTTGATAGGTTTTGCCACCTTAGAAAAAAAGAAAACGTGGTATATGTATGAAAAAGATGGCCATAGAATTTACACAAAAATATAAATAGTGGAATTATATTAAAAATATTAATGTAAAAAATATAAATAGTATAATTACGTTAAAAATGTTAATGTGATTGACATATTTTAAGGTTTTATAAATATAAAAAAAATGTAATATGTAGAATATTTTGTTAATGTATATATTTATTTATTTAATTATGTATAAAAAGATTATAGGTCAATATTAATTTGAGATAAAAAAAAAATTGGACATCTTATTGTAAAATTGATTATTTTGCTAATTAGAACTTGTTTATATATTAATTTCCTCGTCTAATTAGAATATCAACTTATATTAAAATTGGAATAATATCAAATCCCTACTAAAATTGGAAAATTCGAGAAAAGAAAAAATTACACATCTTATTGTAAATGGACCATTTTGCTAAATAAAATTTGCTTATATATTAATTTCCCCAATATGAACATATTACAATTGGAATAATCTCAAATCCCTTGGAAATTGGTAGGCATGGAGCCACATGACACAAATATAAATTTTTTAATTTATTAAAAGTCAATGCAACCTAACAAACTATGTAACACACTACAACGGTTAATAAACATTAAGACTATGCATATGTTGCGCATATTCTCTTGAGAATCAATCTACGCTGTCAATAAAAAATAAAAATAAAAGTAACAGATCCTCATCCACCTTAACATGAAATAAGAAGCATTTTGTGATTAAGGAACTACACATCTTATTGTAAAATGGACTATTTTGCTAAATAAAATTTCCTTATATATTAATTTCCCCAATATGAACATATTAGAATTGGAAAAATCTCAAATCCCTAGGAAATTGGGGTGCAGGGAGCTAGGTGGTACAAATATAAATTTTTAAATTTATTAAAAGTCAATGCAACTTAACAAACTGTGTGACACACTACAACTGTTGATAAGTATTAAGACTAAGCATATGTTGAGCATATTCTCTTGAGAATCAATCTAGGCCATCAATAAAAAATAAAAAATAAAACCCAATAGATCCTCATCAACCCTAAGTTGAAATAAGACGTCTTCTATGATTGTTTATTGATTATTAATACATTAATTAACAAGTCAAATAATTAAACATTAATATATTAGTTTGGAAGTTCAATTATAAATTAAATAATGTAAAAATAATAATAATAATATCAAATTATAATTGATAAATGGTAAGAGGTGTTGTTTTCACAAGAATGAGAAAATAGTTGTTTCAGGTTCAAAATTATTTGGATTGGACGAATATATTATTTGTTATTTATCTTAATGTTTTCAAAGTGGAAAAAAATGGAGGAATGTAGGGTCATTTAGTGGTAAGTTCGAGTTCAGAAATTTGGGGTTTGAAATCTATTAAAGTCATTTTGAGCCATCAAACTGTGTTTTTTAAAGATAAAAATTGTATATTTTTAGGCCAAACCTTTCAACACTTATGTACACTTAGAGACCTTTCCAAAAACACAAGAATCATGTCATTCAAAGCTCATATATAAAAAATTATGTCTCCTACAAGTTGACCTACCATTTTGACAACCATGGTATGAGAGAATGCCACATCATCCTTGGTTACTCATGCATATGGGGCTAGCGGCATGTGGATTTCTAAGAAGATTCTAGAAAGTCCAAAACGACAAAACTAATTGAATGTTGAAGAATTCAAAAACCTACTCCTAAATGGTTGTCAAACAATCTTAAATATTGGGCCGCTAGGAGGAGACACTTTCTATTACATGTCATTATATTTGTTCCATAGTCGAGAAGAGAAACTAAGAGTGGGAAGTTATAAGGCATAACAAAGGGGGATATAATTATGTACTAGCCTTATAGGCCATAATTCTCAAGGAACACCATAGGCAGTACCTCTTTCTTTGAATTTTTCAGTTTTCCATACTAGAGAAAAGAGAGCAAAGTGGCTTCACCTTCTAGCTCAATTTTCTCCAATACAAGTTTCCTAGGGTAAATATTGTGTTTATTTGTGGATGGTGTGTGTATTTTCTATTATCTATTTTTTTTCATTTCAATATTTCATAAATTTAAACATAAAACATATTGGCTCCCCAGAGTCACACCACACTGTGATGTGGTGCAAAGCCAGTGAACATCTAAATGGGCTCTATTTACTATTTATCTGATGGAAGAGTTCAAATTCAAGCCTACGTTTTGGTCATCCCACTTCTATTGATAAGATTTGCACTTAGAATTCTTAGGACATTGATTGCTTTTCGTTCTTTGACTAGAAAAAGCTTATGTAAGAGGACATTACAATAAATAAGAATCCATATATTAATTATTATCTAAAATTATATATGACCGTGAAATTCAAAACTCAAAAATTAGTCAGAAAATGCATGTTTCACATTTTAATCACATGCACTTCAATTTCCCCTTTAGCTGTCACAAGAAAAGGAATAACATGTCGAATTCTGATCACACTCATTATGTTAAAACCACATGTGAATGCACATTTTGTGCTTCTTTCCACAATTAATCACTATCAGACAATGAACAAAATTGTACTATACATAATTCAAAGTCATTCATATCGATTAATATTGATCATTTTTCATGGTTGTGTGGCACACACAAGAAATCTTCGAGTCTTTACAAAATTTGTTAAAAGTTGTTTTAATTTGAGAGTGGTTTGAGATCAAGGTTGGGGAAAAAAACACCATTACATTAGATCCTTTGTTGAGCTGTATATCCGTCTATCTTGGGTAGGAGCATTCATAACCTTTGGGTTTGACATAAAATTTTAAAAAAATAAAAGGTGGATGAAAATGGAGAATCATGTTTTACCCAACATAAAGGAGAAATTAAGAATTCAACCATTAGAGAACATATAGTTATGAAATTTACTAGTTCCTCTAAAAACCTTGCAAGAAATATCAAGAAGTCCAAGATGCTCTTCAAGATAACTTGATAAATATTGCAAAACTGAAACAAACCATCACACAGATGCCAACATTCATTTCATCCAAGATCTTAAAATAAGTTTTCACAATTCACACAACAAATCAGGTTTACAACTCAAAGTGCCTGTTAAACACACATGGGCAGCAAGAGAAAATATGAAAGATAAAACAGGAAGTACATTTTTTATTAACATGACATATACATTTATAGTACATTGTTGTGGCCGTTGGGTTTCACATCCCAAGGTCTCTTGGACTACTTAGTCTATTCAGCTTCCACACTAACCCATTTAGGATTAGGTGTCCAACATTCCCCCCCTTAATCTGAAGGGTTATGTATGAGTCCAAGAAGAGAGCTATAATACAAAATGTGCAAAAAATGCATGGCAGCACTAGGCTGAATGTGCTCTATGAAATGTTGGTATAAAGGGCGGTGGTTAAGGATGACCACCAACACTGGAACGCTTAGTGCAGTTCCCGGAACTCTTCCAAAACTGGCAAGAAACTGAAGTCTTCTGCTAGAGGAAGTGATCCTATTGTTTTAAAGAGGGAAACCTTCAACCATGAAAGGGAGGCCTCACCTCGCATAAAAGGGAAAACTTCAACCTAAAAAGGGAAGTCTCAACCTATGATGGTTTAAGGATGACCAACAACTCTGGAATGCTTAATGCAATTCCTAGAACTCTTCCAAAACTAGCAAGAAGCTGGAGTCTTCTGCTAGAGGAAGTGTTCTCAATTTTGTTCCTAGAATTCTTCCAAAACTGGCAAGAAGCTGAAGTCTTCTGCTAGAGGAAGTGTCCCAGATTGCCAACTGAAGGCATGTTCACGGGCATCTTTGTTTCTGGCTACAACTCTGAAACTGGTGTGGCAGGTTGTGGCTCAGGCTCGCTTGATGTGGCTTTGAAGCTTGTAGATGACCATCATTTCCCCCCTATCAGATACAAGGTGAGATGATGGATAAAACTCAATTGCAAGACTGTTCAATACTTTGGAACAAGTTCTGACATGTGTTTGGAATATCTTCTTGGCTGTTGATGCCCATTGCCAAGAAGCGATCCATCCAAGATGAATCTTTGTTCTTGCAGGACGTTTGTTTTTGAAGCATCTGTTTTAAGAATGACTAGTTTTATGACAGTGCTTACATGGATGAAGATCAAAACAGTGATCTTTCAGATGGCCAACTTAGTCACAGTGTTGGCATTTCACGATCTGTTGTTTTTGTTGTTGTTGTTGTTGCTTTGGAAGAGGGGCAGAATCTGGAACAGCTGAAGCTGAACTGTCATGAGGAGCAGGTGGACTGTCATGAATAAATCCAGCACTCTGAAACTGAATGGGCTTTGAGTAGTCTGGAATATGAAAGGACAATTCCTTGTCATATCCAAGACCGGTTCTGTGCTTGTTGTGCACAAGTTGATCCCAAGGTCTGATGATGGGCTTGGGAAGTGTTGATTGAGTTTCTGCATCTGCATGTACAACTGCTGCTTTATTGGGAACTAAATCTGAACCAACTGTAACATTATTGACTTGCTTCTGATGGGTTGCAGTCTCAATGTTCTGAACAGAAACATGTTCAGAATGATGACTCTTCTGTTTTAATTCTTCTTGCTGAAGCTGAGACTCCAGCTGCAAAAATTCAATGTTTTCTTGTACATTTTTCAAACAGATTTGAATGTTTGCGACAATGGCTTTATCAATCATAATTGTATTGTCCATGGTAGAATGTATTAGAGTATTCAGTAATTCTAATACAACACCCATTCTATCCATTTCACAATAATATCACTGCCAAAAAAAAATTGATTGGTGTACCACTTTGTCTTCAAAAAATCTTCAAGTATGTAGCTTCTCAATATACTTCCATATACCATGCAATTTCATACCATATGATATATATATATATATATATATATATATATATATATATATATATATATATATATATATATATATATATATATATATATAGATATAGATATAGATATTTTCAGGAACATATCCTGTGCAAAAATACACAGAAAAACATCTTAGCCAACAAATTGTAATAAAGAAGTAGCTAGGAAGTAGAGAACCTGGTTACACAATGAGATCTCTTCAAAAATATAAATCAATATATGACAACCCAAACATTTGCAGAAGTCATAACATTTGTCTTATAACTTGAATATCTATGTATTTCAGCCGCCAGACTTGAATTTCAAAACCCCTTCAAATAGGAAGACCAGTGTGAAATTATAACATTTCTTTGAGTCTGCTCAAAGCTTGAAGTCAAGAACATAAAGAATTTCATTCCATTTCAGTCACCATAGACATGATATTACACCTTCAATCTTCATCATCATTGTATACATAATTGCAAACCGCTGACAAAGCACCCGTGACTGGTGAAGATTGAATGAGGGAAATCACAAGACTGTGAATTAAGTCCTCAATTCACCTGAAAGATCGTCGGAAGCTTTGACAGACAAATCTCTTTCAAGGTTTAATATTCTTTGCCTTATATACAAAGTTATATTGAACCACAGGCCTGAAAATAGGAATCACAGAGATATCATATCAGAGTTTACTGTGCAATTTTGGAGAAGGAAAACTAGCCTTAGACATCTGTATGATAGTGAAACCCTCAAAAACATATGCCAAATATTCAAGGCGCAGGTCCATGCAACTGTTCAGATAGGTGCCCTAAAGGGCCGAAAATTATCAGAGGCACTCCAAAAGAACTTCGATTTGATTGTAGTCTGTAGCCCAAACATACTTCAGATTTGTCCTTCAAGTAGAAGCCAAAATGCTGAAAGAATCAATCCAAAATAGGGTGTGAATCTTTCTCAGAGCTGTCTGTGAAGTAAACTTGAGAAAACCCAGTGGAACCCTACTCAAACATAACACAAGAAGATAAGCCCAAAACCATTTCAAAATTCTCGCCCTCCAAGAAAAATTTTCAAGACAGCTCCAGGTCGATAGATTGTAAGAGCGAATGCCAAAAGATCAGCGTACAAAATCCTTTTTATGGTGCGCATCACCCACAGCTCTTCTCCAATTCCCAGCAATGGCAGTCATACAATATATCAATCTGTAGTTAATAGTCTTTCAATCTATCAAACCAACCTTAAAAAAGGACATGCTACGACCATCAAAATGCAGAGAGATACGCTATACGCACAAGGTTATTTGCATATACATTGAGACAAGGTTATTTGCAACTACAATCAGCAGTCGTACGCCCTAGGAGGTGTAAACGAGCTCAGAAGTAAACAATCGAAAACAGTGTTTTCTTGCTCAGATCTCCACGCTTCAACAGTGAATCGTTTCATATACAACTCAACAGTCCTCCAACTTCATTTGCTCTATTTTTAAACTAGAATGGAGAAATGTAATGGACCAAGCTAAATAGGGACGGATCCTTCCCTTTATGCCCATGATGGCCTTATGTATACATTCGACAATTCTGTTAACTGTCCACTATTTGCGTTACAAACCATAAACCCTTGCCATTCGTACCTTTTTCAAACCACAAATGTAAACACCTGATTGATTGAGTAGAGGAATGAGAGTTTACAGCACCAGCATAGCTCGAATTGATACAGACGCCCACACAATAATGGAGAACGGGGAAGGCACAACCTCTTCCCCCGGGCCAGCTAATAACTCCTCTCAAGCATTTTGGATGCAAGAAGACACCGCAGACGTATCCAGGGCTGCTACGGATGTCGAGCTTCTAAAACGGGCCTGGAGAAATGAGAAAGCTGCTCCAGAAATTCTTACCTTCCAGAATGACCTGGTTCAGCGCTCTAGAGAGAAAATACAATTGCTGGAAAAGGCTATCGAAGCCTTTGCCGACAGTGGAACTGATGACCTTATGCTATCGCTGTACTGCATGGATTTGGACCGCACACTATTTTTGCTGAGGTCCTACCATGTCATTTTTTGATCTATATTGTTACGGTTGGATCAGTGCTTCACACCTAAATTCACAAGATTTCATTGTTGCCTTTGCTCCATCCTTAGAACGATGTGGTTGCTTCTATACACAGAACATATTCCTCAACGCAGGATAATCAATGATCCAGTGGAATGAAAACTCTGTGGCGCAGAGGATGCCTAGTCGACAGGGACCCTGACTGCCAAACTGCGCTGCGAGACCCGGTTTCTGCAGCTCGAACCGCAACGGCACTCTCAACGCATCCAGATGAACAGAATGTAAGGTGAATGTCAGGCGACGGTTTAATGGAATATGGCAGAAGAGCAAACGTTCATCAGGCAGACAAAGAAGGCAGGTAAGGAATATGGCAGACAGGCACAGGCAGTGTCAGACAAAGGTTATGCAGAGATGAGTAGCGCAAAGGACAATACAGGAATATTAATGAACAACTGATTATATGAAACAACGTCAGGGGCAGCGCAGCGTTACATGCAGGTGATTATAAAAAACGGTCAGAGCAAAGCAGGAGCAGTGCATAAAATGGCGCTGGAGAAATGACAGGTCACAGCTAAAATTTAGCTGATAAAATATTCATGAGAAAATATTCATGAGATGCAGAATTGATGGCAGAAATGATCTGCGCATAAAGGCCATAAAACAAGTGGCTCAAAATAATTATGCAGGGCAGGAATACGCCTGCTCTGATACCATGTTAAACACACATGTGCAGCAAGAGAAAATATGAAAGATAAAACATGCAGTACATTTTTTATTAACATGACATATACATTTATAGTACATTGTTGTGTCCGTTGGGTTTCACATCCCAAGGTCTCTTGGACTACTTAGTCTATTCAGCTTCCACATTAACCTATTTAGGATTAGGTGTCCAACAGTGCCATAAAAATTGCATAACATTTCTTCATATTAGTAGTAAACTTCAAAATAAAAGGTAAGATTAACACATAGAAGATGAGAAAATATAGAAAGCCCAAGAGTTACTTCAGAATTCTTCCCTAAAATTTCTTCAAGAATTCCCAACAATTCACCAAAACATTTGGCAGAGTTTTTCCAACAACCAAGATTTTCTCCCCCTTTTACATTTCAAAATAAGGCCTATATATAGGCACTCCAAGAGCTTGACCCTACTCTAAACTACTAGTAGTATATGAAAAGCCACTAAAGTTTGTTATAAAACTACCAACTATATTGTAACTAAGTTCTTCTAGAAGTTTCCTTTGGTATTTTTTTGGCCATATAGTGGACCCCTCCAAATTTTCCTTGACTTTTACCTTCTCTCTCCTTGATAGTCATAGCATTACTTATAACTCTTGGCACTCACTAGGCCAGGTGCTACATCGAATCAGATGGCTCAGTATGAGCGAGAGCGTTACCTTTCTTGCCTACTAACATAGAAGCAACCTTTATTATTTTTTTGGATTTTGTGTATACATCTAGCTTGTATATATCCCACAAACTGTCCCACTCTTCTTCTATTGGCACATTGCCTACCCATGCTTCAGATATTTCCATCTCCAAATCTGTAATAGGCTTATAATTGACTTCTCCATGTCCGCTGAGAAACAATGTAAACATGAATAGTGGCTTGAAATGCGCCTTGTAAAGACCTATCAGATCCTCCTCACTTGTCCCTCATCCTTGGCACTACTCAAGTGATATTTAGCACAATGCAGACTCTCCAGGATAAATTCCTTTGGTAATAACTCTCCTTCATTATTAGATAATGATGGTAAGATCCTTTCATGTAGTTCCTTGCATTTTCCTTTGAAATTTTCCACCTATTCACCCATGATACTCACTTCCTTTTTCATCTGTGCCAACATCTTGTGCTTTTTCTCTACCCAAGCGGCCTTTGTAGTTAGGGGACAATGATCAGTGTTTGAGTTCTTGGTGATCCATATTAGATAATTATATTGTTTCTCATCCATATCGATGCATTTGGAGTGAAAATGGTGGAGGAATCACCTCACGGGACCGTTTTTACAAGCGGAACCCAATTTGCGAAATGGGGTCCGAAACCTTCCTGTAGCATTTTGAGGCATCAAATGACGTTTTTTGGGGGTAAAACTTTTCCGCATTATTTCTACACCATTTCATGTAAATATACACATAGAGATATTTTCAATGATGTAAGAAGTGTGCATGAAGCGCATCAATTGCAGTCTATATGTAAAACTTAAAAACTCAGAAGTTGACCTTCAAGTTTTCCCACTTATAGTTTCGGAGGATGTCATGTCAGCCCCCATTATTCATGGGAAAGGGGCTAGCCATGTGATTATGATGTAAAATACTATAGAAGAGTCCATATTGTAATACTAGTTAAGAGTTGATGTAGTCAAAATTAACCACTAGTAGACTATTAGGTTGTGTTATAACCCGACAACTAGGAGGAAGAGGCATTCCATTCTTTGGAGAGAATTTTGTTCCATAGCTAAGAAAATATAGCCAAGAGAGACAGGTGGTAGAGCACAAAAATAGGATTTGTGCACTGTAGCAGCCCATGGGCCACATACATTACTTCTTTGTACCTACAACCCTATTTCTAGACAAAGGAAGAGAGCGAAGTGACCTCACCTTCCAGCTGTGTTTTCTTGCGAAAGGGTTTCCCAGAGAGGATATCTTGTGTCTTAGGTGTGTATGTGATATTATTTTGTCATTCTCTACTTTTCTGGATAATTTCCATTCATATGCATACACTAATTACAGTTAAAACTACAAATATTAAAGTTTAGTAAAACTATAATAATGTAGAATCTCAGATTTTTAATAAAATATTATCATATTTGTTGTGAAGAAATATCCTATGGAATATCCACTGCAGTTTACAAATCCCTTGGCTTCCTCCTTGGTCATGCCATTTAAAAAATTGACTATCCCTCAATTTTATGCAATGTTGTCCCACCATGTGCCTTGAGCTTTGTAGTAGATCTGACCTGAAAATATATTAAAATTGAAAATATACCCAATAACTACAAATAATACAATAAAAAGGTATAAAACTTTAGATCTTTATTAATATCAAAACCCTTGAGGTATCATATCACCATACAATCACTCCTTAAGGAAGGAGAATACTCCATAGGCGATATGCTTGTCAATACAACAATACTTAACATCCTCAATGGGGAGTCTCTAGCCTCTCTATAGGCTTCATACATACAATACCATGGGTTATTATAATGGGTCTCTCAATACCATACATCCAATACCATGGGCTTATCACATTGTTCGCTAACTACTTGTGGTCCTTTACATAATGTCGGTTAACCACTCTATTTACTAAATCTGGCCCATCACATTATTACATTATTCCCTTGGGTACCTCCATTTGTACCCCATATTATACCCCTAGGTATACTACATTCCACCCCCCTTAAAATTTTTTCATCCCCAAAACATGATAAAAACAAAAATAATAAGATCCACTCAAAAGAGTAGTCCATTAGGACCATGCACATGCATCTAGCCATCCCAGAAAAATGTGAACACTTGATCTAGCTAGTGCCTCACTTTCTTGAAATGGAAGTTATTTCTAGTGTTTCCTCTACGTTGATGGCTTATGGGTGGCTCGTTGCACCTCTCTATGTGTCATCTATGGTATTTTCGTTGTTTCTAATTCCCCCCCCCCCCCCCCCTTGTTGGTTGTTGTTTGGCTAGGTCGTATGGGTGGTGATATGCTAATGCTTTAATTGATGGTTTATCTTTCTGCAATTCACCACCTGATGGAGCCTGAGTGGTATCTGGTACCTATTGTGGTGTTTGCAATTGTTTCTTGTCTTCCATTATTACTTCCACCATGGACTCCTCATATGATGTGTCAGTACCTACAACGTTTTCTGCTTGGGCCTCCTTGAGCTCTACCTGTTTATTGATGAAAATATCCTGTAATGTAATTTTCTTCTTTTTATACCAGAGCTTCAGGAATTCCTTCTGTACATTAATATTGATAGTACTAACAGATTCCATCCAAGGGTATCCCAAACCAACATCTACATCAACTATATCTAAAGCAGAAAAATTAGAATGCAACACATACTTATCCATAGAAATCGTCAAATATTTATAAATTTGAACATCTTCATTATCAACCTATGTGTTTTCAATATGTTTTGCTACGACTTGTAAATTTTGTCAAATTAACATTGATAAAATTATGTTTGCAACTAGTAATGATAGATACAATGATGTTCCCTTTCTAAATACTTCCATGAACTTGTAATATGGAAATATTAGTATAAAAAAAGCCTTTATGGCTCTTATTGTCCTTATTTCCGGTTTGCGACCACTTGTCCAAAAGGACTTTTTCAAGTTCTTCCTCGAGAAGTCTCCACACTGAACGTTCAAGTTAGTTCCACTAGTTATATGCCTCATCTTCCATATAAAGACCTAGTAAGCATGTCCAAACATATGGGAATTTATACTTGTGATATTGTATAAATTCTTCAATAGTAGGGCCATCATATTTTCCTATAAACTTCATCTTGCTAGAACCCCTAAACAGAGTAAGGGTTTTGAAGAAAATCACTTACCTTGTGTGGAAAATTTAAATGGTCACAACTTGGTCAATATGGCTCAGAATCCTTATTATACCCTATTTTCAAAAATTAAATAGCCATTTTGCATATTCATGTGTATTGAAATCCTGATCTAGGCTCTTTGGAAATTCATATTCGCGCAGCAACTGTCCTGCCGTCACAAAAAAATTTGAAAAAATAAAAAAATAAAAATAAAAATTGATTTTTGAAATTCGGTGATTTTTCAAAAGGATATCATATTTGCAATTATTTTTCCACAAATACCCACAAAAATTGCAAAAATTTACTATAGAGTCACCGTCCATGAAGTTTCATTCGAAAAAATTCTGTAAAACAACTGATTTTAAATCAACGATATATCCCTCATTTGGACTCTAATTCGACTAATTTTTTTTTAATTGGATATTGTTTTGGAATGAATTCAGAAATGCTATTTGTTTTTGAAATTTTTTCACCAAAATATTCAGATTTGATCAGCAAACACCCCGCCCAATTCAAAAACAAATTCTCCCTGCTTTGCCTAAAAAGGAGCTCTGATACCACTTGTAGTAGATATGACTTGAAAATTTATTAAAATTGTAAATATAACCAATAAATGGAAGTAATACAAGAAAAAGTATAAAATTTTCATATCTTTATTAATATCAAAACACTTGAGGTGGGGTAACACCATACACTCACTCCTTAAGGAAGGAGAATACTCCACAAGCCATATGTTTTCCAATACAAAAATACTTGACATACACAATAGGGAGCGTGTAGCCTCTATATTGGCTTCATAGATACCATACCATGGGTCATTACCATGGTTCTCTAAATACCATACATCTAATACCATGGGCTTATCACATTACTCCCTAACTACTTGTCATCCTTTACATAATGTGGGTTAACCATTTTATTTATTAAATCTGGCCCATCACATTTTTACATTATTCCCTTTGGTACCTCCATTTGTACCCCATATTATTCCCCCTAGATATATTATATAATGTAGTATACCTAGGGGGGAATCATATGGGATACAGTGGGAGGCACCCAAGGGAATAATCTAATAATGTGATGGGCCAGATTTAATAAATAAAGTGGTTAACCCAGATTATGTAAACGACCACAAGTAGTCTTGACCTGAAAAAATAATAAATTATTTGATAAAATAAACTCAAGATCCAAGACAAAAAATTACTAGAATGAAAATGCTTCTTTATTGATATCTTTAAAAAAACCCTTGAGGTAGCGTAACACCATACAACTACTCCTTAAGGAAGGAGATCACTCCACAATCCATACACTTGTCAATACAATAATACTTGACATCATCAATGGGGATTTTCTAGCCTCTATATAGGTTTCATACATACAATACCATGGGTCATTACCATGACTCTCTAAATACCATACATCCAATACTATGGGCTTATCAAATTATTCCCTAACTACTTGTGGTCTGTAACATAATGTGGATTAACCACTTTATTTATTAAATCTAGCCCATCATATTATTACATTATTCCCTTGTGTACCTCCCTCTATACCTTATATTATCCCCCCCACATATACTATAAGCTTCTTCACTTCCCCATGTGTTGCTCAAATAATTTTGTTATTGGCTTGCAGTAGTTCTAGTTGTCCCTAGTGCCTTCTGATTAGCTTAAAGACCTTCTTATGAATCATTATTTTGGTTCTTTCTAAAATGAATTGGCCTATACTATCCTTCACCTCTACATAGTAATGAGCGTTCATTCTCGTAGCGCATTATTTTACCCATTGGATCTTTGCCTCCGCTCTCCCTAGATCTCGCCTCAATTCTAGAGGTGATGGATGAAATCCTTCGAAATCCACCTACATATCTGGTGTGTCCATTTGTTCAATTGAAATATCGGGGCACTTTTCTTGGCCTCAACATTGGCGCAAAAACAGTAAATGGTCTCGTCTTCGACTTTGAACTTTAGATGACTTTCATTAGAAGTGGAATAAGCCATTATGTGAACTAGCCTTGGAGTCTTGGTAGAAAGGAGAAACGTGCCACGTGTAGGCTAGCGGATTGTACAATAAGAATGAGTGCATTGTTCAAGACTCAAATCGACATGGGGAGAAGAAATGCAGGAAAGGAAATTCAATGGCTAGTGGAAAAGTACCATACTTATGAACTTAGAAAATTTCCCACTGGAAAGGACACAATTTTTTTATTTTTGTATGTGATGTGAGGCATGCAGCAGAAAATTTCCCACAGTGGGTGTATGTAGGGTTTGGACACCTTAGTTTTCTATTTTCAGGGCTTGAGGCTAGTAAGGGGATGAAATCGACAATAGGGTAGCCACCGTCAAGTTCTCTCGATTAGACTTCAGGAGTTTAGGGTTTCAAAATTTAGTGATGGAATTACTTCAGTTCATAGTGAAAAATTCCCGTGAACAACATAGAATATGGCCCCTCTGGTTCTTTATAGAAATGTTTGGAGGCACATGTGGGTCATAGACACATTTCCACTCCTTATTGTTCTCCTGCCAGTTGTGCATGCCACTTGAAGTCACTCTGCATTGCTAAAATCCTAGCCATGAAGGGCTTGGAGGTGGAGCAAAAGTGATGAGAGGTTTCCACATGTCCATATCTACAAAAATTGGTTCACCTATCCACTGCGCACCTTCCTGATGTGGAGTCCCTTACAGCCATCAGATGACATATCTCCGTGTCTTTTCATTACGAGGAGAGACTCATTTGTGACAATCGTCATGATGTTGGGGTGTCCCATTGAGTTGTGAGGTTAAGGCATGTGGAGGGCAGGGAATGGGCAGAGTGTGATGATATGTAGATTGGCATGGCATGGAATGTGGAGGGTGAGGTGTCGAATGGAGTGACATAGGGGAGGAGACAACAACAGGAAGTGGCGGAGGATGACATGATGTGGTTGTGTCCTAAAGCTAATATGGCGAGGACACACAACAACGTTTCACACCAAGTAGAGGGGGGGAAATCAGAGTTACGAGGTTGTGCAAGAGGCTCATGTTGCTAACATATCGCTAACTTCGTATGACCTCATAGCATTATCAAGCATGCATCGTAGGTGTGTGGAAGAACCTTAGCTGTTGTATGAGATCATATGGTGATCGTCTAATTTTATGAGTGCATGTTGGGTCCCTATAATACTAGTGATTACCCCATTACTATTGTAGTTGCATCCCTTATTAATATTGTTGTGCCCCTATTATCCCCATATTGTTATTATTGTGCCCCATAGAATCCCTCTATTGTTATTTTTGTGGCTTTATATTATTATTGTTAGGTCATCTGCATTATATTGTGACTCCTTAGACTCCTATATATAGAAAGGAGGTTTTGTCATTTGAATCATCCAAGAATTGTCGATTTATGTAATGTAAAGGAGGTTGCCCCCTCGAAGAGGCTGAATTCTAAGGCGTTGATCTATCTTTTCTATCTTTTCTTGAGCTGGTTTCATAACATTTGGTATCAGAGCTTTGGATTCTAGGGTTTCGCTGCTCCAAATAGGTCATCGTGGCATTTTCACTATAACTTTTTTTCTGCGATGTTTCAGAAGCTACAAAAAAAAACCCATTTGAGAAGACATCGCGTTGAACCTCGGATCCAAATTTCAGAGCTTTTCGCGCTATATTTGCAGAGATATGATCAGGTACAACTGAAGTAGAAAAGCATATTAATGGATACAGATATCAGAAAATTGGAAACAAAAATTGCGCAAGCATTACGTGTCAATAGAAGGATAGGGAAACGTATGGGCAACCCTACCACCGCACTAGAAGATTGTTACTGAGAGTTTCTGGCTATACTACCATGGCTGCAACCACACCTTATCAGACAAAGTAACCAAGGGAGTGCATCACATAAGGAAGAACACAAGGCACAGACTAATGCGAGGGTAACTAAGGAACGCCCGGGGACCGGGTTGGAACGTGACTTGAAGCCTCGCACTAGTAGTGCGACCACCTAACTATCTGTAGGAAGCACAGTCTCAGTGCTCCAAGTAGTTGAAAGAGAGCGCAAAACTATAAAAGAGTTTGTATGGGAGCTGCGCAACATGAAAGCTGCATGCAGGGTCAGTATGACGCACGGGTTGCGTTCACACACAAGGGGCTGCGCTGCCATGTGGGTAGGCTAGAAAGTGACCGTTAGGGTCACTATTCATGACAAGATGTCCAATTTAAGGCAACAAGGAGTGGACAACGAGCACTTCAAGATATGTACCAATCATTCTGTGTTGAAATACCTGGTGAACACGCCTGTGTTGGGGGGGCACATATGCAAATGGCTGTTATTGTTTCAAGAATATGACTTCTAGGTCATCGTAAAGCCGGGATGCCTAAATGCAGGACCAGATCACTTATCATGAATCAACACAGGTGAGGAGCCAACAAATTTGGAAGAAGGACTACCTAATGCACAGCTCTTTGCAATGCGCGTCGAGGATGGCCACTTCGAAGATATAATCCATTTTTTAACCACAGGGACTATGCCGAAGGAATATTCAGTCCAACAGAAGAAGGAATTGGTGGTGCACGTGATGGACTATTCTGTCATCGCGGGGCACCTCTACAAAATCGAAAATGATGAGATATTGTGAAGGTATGTACCTAAATTTGAACAAGGACAGATCCTCACGGAAGCACATGGGGGCACTGCAGGAGGACACTATGTAGGACGTGCGATGGCACATAAGATTCTTTGCGCTGGGCTATGTGGCCAACCTTACATCAACATTCGAAAGCATACTGTCGAGCCTACGACATATGTCAAAGGATTGGGAAACCATCATGAAGGGATGAGATGACACTCAATCCACAGATGACATTGTAGCCATTCGAAAAATGGGCAATCGATTTTGTCGGACCAATCAAACCTCAGGGAAAGATAGGTGCGCGCTACATCATCACCATGACAGAGTACTTGACTCGATGGGTGGAAGCACAACCAGTTAAGGACTACACGGCCGCCACAGTTGCAAAATTTTTGTTCGACAAAGTGTTGACATGGTTTGGATGCTCGAAAATTTTAATGAGTGACCGCAGAATGCACTTCTTGAATGAAACTATCAACGCACTCACCGAGGAGTTCCAGGTATATCATCAGCAAATTACGTTGTACCATTCGCAACCTAATGGGACAATAGAAGCATTCAACAAGATTCTGGAGACTGACCAAAGTATGTAACACGAAGCGAAACGACTGGGACTTGCGCATACCTGTTGTATTATGGGCATACAGAACCACGTGCAAGAAATTGATGGGTCAGACACCTTTTAGGTTAGTCTATGGCATGGAAGCAGTCATGCCAATGGAATACATTGTACCTAGTTTTCGATAGCAGCAATGACAGGCATGTCAGACTGCGAAGCCTTGGAAGAGAGGCTCATGCAATTGGAAGAACTCGAGGAAAAACAATTTCTAGGAGGATTCCATCAGCAGGTACATAAATAGCGCGAGATAGCTTGGCATGATCCCCATATCAAGTTGTGCACATTCAAGGTAAACAATTTAGTGTTGTTGTATGACAACAAGTTCAAAATTTTTTTGGGAAAATTCAGAATGCATTGGTTGGGACCGTATGTGGTAAAGGAGGTCACAGACGGAGGTGCGGTCCAGCTAGTCAAACTTAATGGAGAGCCCTTCCTAGGAAGAGTAAATGGCAGTCGCCTGAAGCCCTACACAGGTGGGCTGGCTGTCTGACTAACCGACCAAAGCACAGTCTTCGCAACCCCACAAGTTGGACAAAGGTGCGAGACTATAAACACAGGTACTAGAAGTTGGCATCAAAGTAGAGAATCAAGTCAGATGCAGATGGTTCAGAAGCATAAATGGAATAGATCCAAACGACGGTTGCATGGTGAGTTGCAGAACTTTGGGCCACACAGGCACAATTGGATGGACTTCGCGCAAGGATCGCCACACCCATAGAGTGACTTGGGACAAGTCACGATGATTTTGTTGGGGGCCTATTGGGTAGCAGATGCCTCCATAGTATGTTTTTGGGGCTTGAAGCCTGAATTTTGGTATAAGTATAATGTAAAGACCCTGCGAAATGTGGGCACGGAGCGCGAGAGTTTAGGGTTTTCCACCCTAAGATAATGTAATTGAATTTAAAGTGTGTCGGCCTACCCATGGTTCGTGGACCATGGGATTCTATAAATAGAGCAAGGGTGTTACAGGGAAAAGTGTCTATTTAGAACTGCTCTATCCCACTAAGGTGTGACAGCTGCCTTAGAAATGAACAGAGAAAAACTACTTTTGTTTTTCCTTTATGAATTATAGATAGAGAGAAACAGAAAGACCTACCTCTGTCTTGCGCTAATCCTTCAATTCGATCCCTCTCTTCTTTGATAGTCCTCGGCTACCTGCTCCCTTGCACGCCCAGCTTCACAAAGTACCTGTAAGATCACAGAAGCATAGCACTATACAAAGACATGGATCTATAATCATAATCAATATAGGATCAGATGTAAATTGACCATACAAATGTAACAAGCATCAATGATACAAAAGCATGGAGGAAAACTCAAATAGTTTTTATTGATAAACAAGAAAAGAGCCAAGAGCAGTTACAACCAGTTGTTCCGACCCAGCATCAACCTCCCAACAAAGAAGCCCCTTTTCACCTCAAACAAATCTTTGATTACCCAACAATCTGATGTTTGTCTCAGAAAACCAACAGCAATTCCTTACAATATGCAAAATTCCAGCCTCTGGATCTCTAGGATGAGGGATCCATATATAGATATCTGTAAGGGGGATGAGTCAGCTTGTGATTTGACTAGTGTCTTCTCTCTGATAGTTCTTACTTCCACTTGGAGACTGAGGGCCTCTTACTCATCCTCGGTCGAATTCAGTGAGGCAAGTGTCACAGGAGAAGATTCTGGAAGCTTCCATTGCCTCTCCACCTCGTGGAATGACACTGCCATTTGTCATTTCTCGCCCATCACACCCCACAGAAGGGACTTTTGAAATGCAATGCACCCTCACAGTGTATTTGGGTGAGATGTAACGCACCTAGCCAGTGGAGCAGCTGCAATGATCTTGTTTTGACCAATTCTGAGCAGTTTCTCATGGAGAACTTCTGGGAGAAGCTGTAATCTGTTGACCTTGTTCCTTTAGGGGTTAGAACAACACTTTTAGGGACTTAGGAGCCCTTGGTTTATGGACATTTCATGCTTGGGGTTGTAGGGCCCAAAAATGTCTATAACAGTTTCCCCCTAAAGTATGAGGCCGTTAATCTTTTGGTGTCGGGTGAAATGCTTTATTATGAGGATCCGAAGTTCTTTCAATGTTGGGAGGAGACCTGTAATAAGATACAATACAATACATTATCTTCATACTGTTTTCATGATCTAGCTGAGGTGGGCATTCCCATGCTCAGCTTTATAAATTCATTTTCACGTACATAGGACAGACAATCGTCTGAGTGTAGACTGATGATTCTGGTAGAGCCATCATCCTTTTGATAGGATGATTATCTGTGCTGCAATGATGTACATTTAATGTCTTTATTTCCCTGAATATATATCGTAGCCCGGATGGATGAAACTAGATCCGGGGTCTTCAATCTCGTCCGATCTTCACTCAAAGTACAAGTCGATCCATGTGAGAAATGTTCTGAAGTCGAACATGGAAAGACATCGCTTGATTACCAGTCAATGATGTAAACTGTTAACAAGCGCGAGAGGAATCACCGATAATGATAATGACCCTCAAGGTACTGCAGTACAATTCACGTGGTGTGAATAAAGGACTTGGCATCGAACACCACGCAAAATCTTTCGGTCGAAGGCCATTGATGTAAACCCGTCACCGGAAGTGAGAAACTTGCCATTGAGGCATGCAAGCTTCAAAGTACTGAATGGGGTGTTCCTAGATCAACTTCTTGGATAATGAGCTGATGTCGACAAGAAGTGATCCATCACAGGAGGGCCTTAATGAATCCCACATCAATGACATGGAACGGAGCAAATGATTTTAATGGAGGTGAAAACGATCTGGTGATATAAGGTTCAAGGTGGCGGTCATGAAAGAATGGAGTATAATTTATGGTAGTGGGTGAGACACAGGTGAATTCTCTGAATGACTTCTATTGAACATATTGGCGACACTGATGTGATGGATTGGTAGCATTAACCCCAAATGCGGATGGTATGGTGTGACCATGGTGATGTGACCGGTGAATGAAACAACCCAACCCGACTCGGACACGGAGCGGAAGTGTCATGTTCAAGAGCGACTTGCTACCAACAAAGTTTCTTTGAGTTTTCTTCCCAATTTTCCCCAGTCATTGCTGACCAGTACCTCTTTATTTTTGTCAAGCTTGAGGAGGATAACATATGCTTGTTCTATAATTTGCCCTTCGGGCAAACCCATCGCTATGTTTTAACGAGCCTAGCGATAGTGAAACTCGTTCTCGTCTATAGACAAGTGTGTCGCTATTAATATTTTTAACGAGTTTAACGACAAAGATAACTCAGTCCTTTTCAATTTTAGAGAGTCTAAAAAGGAACGTAAAGGTAACTCCAAAATTCCTTTTTCGTCATCTAATCCCTTAAGTCCAAAAAAGTATAAAACAATACAAAATGGATGGATTTTCGATACTTTTAACGAGCCGAACAAAACAAGCGCTCGATATTTTTGTGTAATAATCCCTCAAGTCCAAAAAGATTAAAATCTAGAGGAGGGATAGCACTTCCTGTCCCTTTAACGAGCTGGATAGGCCAATGGCTCGGCAATCTTTTCATTTTTTACGAGTCAGTTGAAAAGAGCTTAAAGGAGACTCGTCTTTTGAGGAACGAGTGATAAAACGGGTAGCAGCTAATTCCAGGTAAGGTTTGGAATTTTCCAATCATGGCAGTGTCACAAGGATGGCTAGTGAAATCACTCTTCGCAGCTATTCCTCAAAATGGGTAAACAATCAAATGGAGGTGAATGGTCAGCCAATGAAAAAGTGGAGGTGACAGTGCAAACACAACCAAGGCTTTAACGGCTGAACTACTACGTTCACGATGGTTATTTACCGAGGAATAGTTCATTTTTTAACGAGCTTAAACGCGGGTGGAAACATTTGCTCATGTCTTATGTTTATTTTTTAACGAGCTTGAACTATGTGCTAAAACTGCTCAATTAATCCAGTCGTGTGATAAGAATGTCTCATATAAAACGACAACTTTTAGAGTTTTGCCCCACATCCTTTCTTTATGCAAGTTAGGAAACGACTAATCCTACGAGTTTAAAGGGTTAGAGGTCCTACAAATTTAAAAAATAAATAGTCGCTCTTCGCTTGCACGCCAAAAGGCTTGCATGCCCCCAGGTATAAAACAGAGTTTCAAGGTCACCTTCTATTCGAGCTGACAAAACATTTGTTTTATCAGGAAAGGTATACCTCTTTCAGGCTACCCAAAGATTGTTCTATTTAGTGTGTAAACAAAACACTTCTCCGGCGATGTCTACCGAAATAAACAAAGGTGAGCGGCGATGCCCGCCAACCCACATAACTTTGACAAGAGGATCTTATTCCAATCCAACTCCCTCTTCCAATCATGAACGGGAGTACGGAGGTCATATTCTCTCGTGGAAACCTACCCTATACCCGAAGTTTTCTTGCCGAAGCAGACCAGGGTGCATGCCCCCTGGGTTTCAGTCATGTCCCCTCGAATCACTCGCACTCATCGGGTGGACGGACTAGAGATTGAGACATTTCTTGCGTGAAAAGACCATTTAGGGATGGTATATGACTATTTGCTATGCGTGATCTAGGAAATGAAAGCTAGTCTACGAGCTTGACCATTCTTCCTTCGTGCGGAAAACACATCACTCTAAAGAGTGATGAGACAATGGCTCTCATGCAATAAATATAGTCTCGTCCAAGGAGTAGATTGTAACCCAGGGGTCCTTGAACTACCATCACGTTCATGTGAACAATTTTCCCTCTCAACGTTATGGGCACATTGGGAAGGATCCCTAACGATCCACTAGTTCCTTTATCAAAGCCTGTTAGATTTCTCATCTCAGGCAAAAGCGATGGCGAACCAAGCGCTTTCCAAGCAGTTGAGGAAAGGATACTCACAGAAGCCCCTTCATCTATGATGGTACCAGCCATAACCATTCTATATATTTGAACAATAATTCGGAATGGTATACTAGCTGGTAAACGGGGTCTGCCTAGTTGATTCCAGTCGAAGGAGACAACTAGGTTGCTTGGAGGTGGGACCGAATAGACGGCCGGGTACGACTCTGACGAACTTCCTTCCTGCGGTAAAGGAACGGGTAAATTGACCCCATGTTCGTTGGAATCTGTGCTTATGAAAAGAATTTGGACGGTGTCATCCTTGTTCTCTTCAGTGACTGTATCATCTGAAGATGGAACCTCTGAAGGCAAGACCGGGTCAACTGCCGCCTCAACCTTTTGACTTTCGTCTGGTATGGGTTCAGATGTTTTATCTTCAATGATAGATGCTTCGGCCGACCACCTGAGCGGGCCAGCCGGATTTTCAACTAGTGACGGACTCGGCAAGAGTTTTTTATACCCAAGAGGAAGTCGTAACGGTGAAACCGGACGATCGTCCAAAACTCTTTTAGCTTCGTCTAAGAAGGGACAATGGTGGACGGCATGATCGCCTTCGCACAGTTTACAAGGAAATCTATACTTTCCTTTTTGTCCTGGGGCTTCACTTTCACTAGTTGACGGTGTGTTTTCAACATGATCATCAGAGGTTGACGACACCGGGTTGTGCAAACGAGGAGACCAGTCCCTTAAGATCCAAGGGATACAAGGACAATCTCTGTGATAGTGGTCTCCCTTGCAAATGACACATGGCGATTTAGGCCTGGTCGGTGCAGTGTGTGGATTTTCGCTAGACGACACTCGTTTGCCCCCATTCGCCTTTGGCTCCTTCTTCTTCTTCTCTTTCTTCTTCTTTTCCTTCTTCTCCTTAGGTACTTGATTTTTGGCTTTACCAGCCCAATCAAGCGAAGAGGAAGGAGGAGAGGAAGAATTAGAGGAAGTAGAAGGTTGGTGGGTAACTCTGGACTCGTCTAATTACTGATTCGATTGTTCAGGAATTGTGGTGTTCTGAACGACAGAGGTTGAGAAGAGCCATACAGGCAAACCAATTGTCAGTCCTGGAAGCGACAATGTGGCCATATGGGGTGCACCAACATCTCCCCAAGAGGAGAAGGGACTAGGATTTCCTCCAAGGGGAATCCCTTGGTTGGTGGATTCCATTTTCTCAACCCAGGATCAACGTAAGAAAGGGGTAATGAATATTCTGTTTAAAATAAATTTTAGATGCTTTGACACAACTTGTTTTTTCAATTTTTAAGAGTCGAGAAAAAACAAAAGATGACTCTAGTCTCCTTCGATTTTTAATGAGCCTGAAGTGACAAGTGCTCAGATGGACCTTTTCCGTTAAGGAGTCTGAAAAGGAATGAAAGGGACTGCTCTGGAAATCTAGGTAGAGGGAGTACCAAACCAATCGTAAAACTGCAGAATACTTTTTACGGTACGGCAGTCAATCTTCCCGAATGCTGTGTTCAGTGCATTGCGATCGATAGGGCGGCAAACACGACTTCCTATGGATAAAGGATTAAGACTATTGGGGTCTCCCAAAATATACTCGATGGTACGTGGGAGCACAAGTCCGTACTAGCACTTATCGTCTCAAAGTGGAGGAATCACCGAACCATCAGTGAGAACAACAGTTACCAGGCTTTACGACGCCCGAATACGTCTCTAGCCTAGACTTCTAAATGTTGTGTGTTAAGTTCCAAAGCGTTGTTAGATTCATTGAATTTATTTTAAGTTGATCTTGTTTATGAAGTTTTCCTTTCGGGTTCACCACGAGATGTAGATGTAATTCCTAAAATGCAATCTAAGATGACAAACAAACTTTTTATCTCCTTTATGCAATGAAAATCCTAGCTACTAGGGAAAAGAAAGACAGAATCTTTTCACAAAGAGCAAAGAGCACACTCTAAATGCACTTTCCTAAATCAAGCCAATCAGACTGTCTATATGCAAATGCACATGCATGTATTTGTTTTTCGACTTTCTTAGTTTATGAATGCTAAAAAGAAAGTTGATGCACAAATCTGAATTTCTTTTCAAGCGACAAATATAAACAAGTTTCTTTTCGAAATCAAAAAATGGAGACGATTACGACACCTTACGATTTTGAAATGGATACTTGTTTTTGACACTAGAAAATTACAAATTCAGACCAAAAGCAATAGTAACAGGATAATCGACCATCAACAGCAATCAAACTCTTTCCTAGGACTGAAATCGACACTTGCGACAGTTTCAAATCAAAGGGCGACAATACGATTATGCTACTTTTGCAAAGGAGAACTATAAATGATTCAACAAACGCACAAAAACATCTACAGTTCTTTTGTACAAAGGAGGCGGAATAACAGTAAGGAAAAGGGTTTTCAAACAGACATATACTGATCACAGGCAGCAAAATTCAGGGATAGAATTGGAAAGAATGAATCATAGAAGCCACAACTGCACAGAGCTAGTCTGATCAGCGCACCTTTAACACAGAGAATTTGAAATGCAGTGCCAGTTGTCCACTCGGGAAGTGCGCTGAAATTCAGAATCTCTGAACAGTACCTGTGCTGGGCCAGAAACGAGACTCTGTTCGAGTTCCAGGTCATAGTTTGCAGTTCAATTCTTGGGTTTTGGCCGAGTAAAAAGCAATCAGTAATGCAACAATCAGGGGTAGATCTAAGGAGGATCTAAGAGCTATCACAATGGCAATCAGATAGTTTGTGAATCAGTTTTTTAAATCATAAACAGATCCAGTAGATGGATTGAAGAAGCAGTTGTCTACTTTGCATTTGTTATGGCAAATGCAGTTTGAATGCTACTTGTAAGTTTATGAAACAATCAACAAAGAATGATAAACAAACAAACTAATTAGCTCCCCAGCGGAGTCGCCATTTTGTTACAGGGAAAAGTGTCTATTTAGAAATGCTCTATCCCACTAAGGTGTGACAGCTGCCTTAGAAACAAACAGAGAAAAACTACTTTTGTTTTTCCTTTATGAATTATAGATAGAGAGGAACAGAAAGACCAACCTCTGTCTTGCGCAAATCCTTCAATTCGATCCCTCTCTTCTTTGATAGTCCTCAGCTACCTCCTCCCTTGCATGCACAGCTTCACAAAGTACCTGTAAGATCACAGAAGCATAGCACTATACAAAGACATGGATCTATAATCATAAACAATCTAGGATCAGATGTAAATTGACCATACAAATGTAACAAGCATCAATGATACAAAAGCATGGAGGAAAACTCAAATAGTTTTTATTGATAAACAAGAAAAGAGCCAGGAGGAGTTACAACTAGTTGTTTCGACCCAGCATCAACCTCCCAGCAAAGAAGCCCCTCTTCACCTCAAACAAAGCTTAGATCACCCAACAATCTGATGTTTGTCTCAGAAAACCAACAACAATTCCTTACAATATTCAAAATTCCAGCCTCTGGATCTCTAGGATGAGGGATCCATATATAGATATCTGTAAGGGGGATGAGTCAGCTTGTGATTTGATTAGTGTCTTCTCTCTGATAGTTCTTACTTCCACTTGGAGACTGAGGGCCTCTTACTCATCCTTGGTCGAATTCAGTGGGGCAAGTGTCACAGGAGAAGATTCTGGAAGCTTCCATTGCCTCTCCACCTCGCGGAATGACACTGCCATTTGTCATTTCTCACCCATCGCACCCCACAGAAGGGACTTTTGAAATGCAACGCACCCTCACAGTGTATTTGGGTGAGATGCAACGCACCTAGCCAGTGGAGCAGCTGCAATGATCCTGTTTTGACCAATTCTGAGCAGTTTCTCATGGAGAACTTCTGGGAGAAGCTGTAATCTGTTGACCTTGTTCCTTTAGGGGTTAGAACAACACTTTTAGGGACTTAGGAGCCCTTGGCTTATGGACATTTCATGCTTGGGGTTGTAGGGCCCAACAATGTCTATAACAAAGGCTCTAAGGGTAAAGTTAGTTTTAGCTTTGAGAAGTCATATGGGTTTTAGATGATGAATTATCTCTGAGTCTGTAAGTTCGAGTCTTGGGTTGTAGTAGTAGTAAGAGGCTCTGCAACTGAGTGCACAAAGGCCTGGCAGAGTCTGTAGCTGTGTGCACGGACCCCTGGAGCTGAGTGCGCAGGGCAGAGTTGGGATTGTACCTAGACAGAGAAGTAATAAAAGATAAGTTGATTTTGGAATATTCTGTGTCTATACTTCTATTCTATTTATGAATCTATTTACAGTTTATGATTGCACGCACTGGTTATGAATTTGAATGATTAATGAGAATATTTAGCACACGTAATTAAGTTAAGATCTATAATAAAAGCACAGTAAGGGATAAGGATCTAGATAGCACCTCTTCCCACTCTTTACAGAGCTACGTGGAAGCAGTTGCACAAGTTGCGAAGGGCAGACGGTTGCATGGAGCATCGCAAGCACACGAGTTTAGTTTGTGAACTTCCAAGACTTCATCAAGACATCCCTAGGGTGCAGAAACCTGGTTCCAACACCCTCCCATACTACCTCGGGTAAGACCTCAATCCGCACATCGCAGACTGTTGCCAAAAGGGCCAGTAGTTTTGGGATTTGTTTGGCTAAATCACTTCTGAACCTAGGTCAGGCCCCAACAAGCCAACAATCAAAGATTACATTCACTGAAAAAAACATAGTTTTTCTTCTTCAAATATCAACAACAATTACAATTTAATATTCATCATTGACATCTAATGTCTCCTCTCATCAAAGAGACTACAATTTATAGAGTTTTGAGGCAATTAACAAACTCATAATTTTCTTGCTTGCGTTCTGGTCATGAGATAAGTTTTGAAAATAAACACCAATATTATTTGATGGATCCTTGTATCAAAGATCTACCTAGATATGATAAGAATGATATCCCTACCACGAATTTTCTAAAGAACAACTCATTCCAATCTTTTTGGTCACTGTGCATTGAATGACGAATTAGAAAACTGTTTATCCATGTAATCTAAAAAATAGGTCTCCAACGAACCTATAAAATCTCCCAAATGGTAACAAATTTGAGGAAATCACTCATAGAGAACCTAGTTAGGCTCGTTCTGAATAAAATTCATGTTTTATTTTTTTTAGTTCATTTTCATTTGCTCAAAAAATATGTTTGAAGTTGACTAATCAAAACTTCTACGTATTTCCTTTGATTTCTTGATCGAGGTTCACACGTCTGAGATGGGTGGACTTTGACCAACATATATCCATATTGGAGCCTCTAGAAACCAAGTCCATGTGTTTATTTTCCTTCTAGACTGGTGCTACTACCTCAACCATGGAGATAGCTACAGAAATTGATTCATTTGCAGAAACTTGAACTTGCTAAAATGTCATTAGTAAAACCATGCAAAATTCTTCTTAATTCATTAAAAATAATGTAAATAATAATAATAAACCATGTAAACATTTATGCAGGAGATTGGTGAATTTATGAAAAAATATAATTAAAAACGATAAACATGGGTGAATGGAATGATGCAAAAATGCTTGGTTTCATCAACAAAATTATGACAAATTGGAGGCCCAACGTTCCCCCACACCAAATATTTTTCATGTTCTCATGCAAACAAAGCATTGAAAAGTTTCATAATCCAACCGGTCCCTGGTGTTCCTTTATTCTGTCATTTCAACTAAATCCTTCAGCAAAGCTCTAAGATAGCATTATTGACCCTCTATCTCAATAAGATGCACTTTTCTCTCTCATTTTTTCAAGATTACTAATCTGGTAGCATAACTATTTTTTTCTACACTTTCTTATTTTGTCATTAGAGTAAGAAAGAAGAGTTATCCATCCTCCTTTTATATTCAAACAAGTTGAAGTCTTCGTATACTAGGTTGCTCATGGATGCTATAAAGGTAGAAGTGATGCCTATTGATTTGTTCTTCTCTAATAAAACAAATATCCCAACATTACTTATTATCCCTTTTCACATTATCATATACAATTTGTGTGAAGGGAAAGGGTGCCCACAAAGTAGCACATCCAAGTTGTCAAAGCCTTTGCAAATTCTTGATTTTTAAAATATAGCTGTTTTAATAACTTGGCAACTATTTATGAGGTTCTTGTCACTTCTTAATTATGCACAATTTGTTCAATCCTTGGTAGAATTCTGTATTGTGAAGAACACATCAAGACTCTTACTACATCCATATAATGTTCTTTCCATCCTTGTGAAATTCATCCCATTAGCATGGCTGGAAATGATCATAAATTGCAGCCCATAATGCTTGTATTCTTATCATCCATGCATAGAAACATTTTTCATAGAAGCCAATCCTAGTTCAATAGTGTTGTCAAATAGTTTCTTCAAAATCTCACCAACTAATGAATGATATTCATGTGAAACATGAGCGATTTTTTGTTAATGCATGTAGACTTCCCATTGTGATTCTCTCACAAGATGAGTTTCACATAACATAAAATAAAAGTTGTAGGTGACGATTGTACAATTTAGCAAAGAGAAAATATACTTCCAAGTTATTTCAAGAGTGTGTGAACAAAGAATTTTTACAACCTTCTTATTCTTGAGGCTTTGTACTCGTCATTTCTTGGATTCCATTAAAAATCTGAAGATGAGTAGTTGTTTATGACACTTAATCCAAGCAATGCTCCATGTACCTTTTGATCATGTGATACAAACATGTACCATGAAGTAAGTTTTTCTATTTGTAAAATAATTCTTTTTCTCAAGAACATCGTGTTGATGGAGCATTAAGGAAAGCACAAATTATTCTGACACAAAGTTCAAAAGGTCATATTGTTCATCAAGGAAGCACAAATTAATTTATATGGCAACAAGAAGAGAAATTTTAAACAAGAGAGTGGTGAAATCATAGAAGAACATCATTATGACCATGGAAAACAATGAAATCATTGCATAGGTGGCAGGACTTTGTTGATAAAGAATCAATCATAGGTTATGGGATTGATTGTTAAAGGGTATGACAAAACATAATGGGAGATAAATTGGAACTACATGTTTACAATAACTTCTCATAAAAATTTATAGAATTTTTAATAAATTAAAAAGTTTAAGGCTAGTTTTATCTCAAGTTTACCTTTTGGTATTGGAGAAGAGAACACGATATGATGGCTTATTTGGTGTTGATTTGTATCAAATACTCTGCTCCATGATGCATTGACCACCACTTTGACCTTGCTCAACAGAATGTATCATTTTCATGTAGCAGACTTGATTTTCCAATTTCTCTCAAATGGTAAATCAGAGTATCTTGAAAATTTCTAAGGTTGTTACCATTAATATTATCCATCTTCTCACAAAACCTCTTGTTTAATGGGTTCATGGATCTCGATAAAAATGAGAAATGGATGTAGGTGAAAGCGAACAATTTCTTGAAAAATACACACTGGAATTTCTTGAAATTTTGTGTATTTATTTACCCTACCTCAATGCATTTACCGTAAATATTTTAGGACCAATGGACGCACGGTTTGCAAGTCATGAAAAAATCACTTTATGCCCTGTTTCACCCTTCACGCTATCCAATGTTGCAACAAAAACATATGGCACGAACTCATTTTAAGGCCAAATTGAGTGCTTCAAAAGGGAAACAATGTATTTTTTCCTTTTTATCGCCACGTGCCTTTAGAATCCACTTTTGATAATGAAAAGGAGTTGTTGTATAAAAATACCAAATTATGTCTTAATGTGTGTGCAAAGTGGTGAAAAATGAAAATTTGCCTTAAAAACCCACTTGAAATTCCCTTCAAAATTGCTATGTTTTGAATTTTATCAACATCTTACTCAATTTATCATATTCTGAGAAAACTCAGTACCTCAGGATTTTTTAGTTCTGCTCCAATCTCTTGCAATATTTGTGCCAAAAATTCACTGCAAGAAGCTGGTATAGCCAAAAAAACAGGTTGCTACAACAATAGCTGCAAAAACTGCAAGTTTCCGTAGTTGCCTCTATTTTTCTTTGGAAACTTATTTTCTTTGACTCTAATCTGCCAATTTGGACTGTGTGATGTATTTGGAAGTAGAAACCATGAAACATAATGCATGATGACTTGAAATTAATGTAATTTTCTCGGAAAATGAAATGAAATGAAGAAGAGTTGTAGTAGTGCTTCATCATGCTGCTATTGAATGACAAAAAAATGAACATGCTGCTACAAAAAACTAATAAAATATACTGTTGCAAGTTGTTGTTGATTCCATAAAACTATATAGTCTTCATCGAAACCAAAATTAATGGTACAATTCTTACCTTGCAAATGAATGTGCTGAAGTCGAGCATGGAAAGAAATCATTGGATTATTGATGAACAATGAAAATAATTAGCCAATGCAAGACAACTCACTGATAATGTAAATGAGTGTCAAGGTACCCAAATGCATCTTGACAGGGATGAATGAATGTGTTGAAGTTGACTCACCTGCAAGATCTGAAAATCAAGATACATTGTTGTATTCCCATTATTGTCAATGAGGAGGCTTTCCATTGATGTATGCAAGTTTCAAGACACTCCAAATAATATCTGATCCCATATAATGTGTTGAGGTTGATGGGAAAAGATTTGTTGGAAGGTGGGCCTTAAGGAATCTCACATAAACCAACTCAATCATAGAACCAAAAGTGATTTGAAGAATGATAATAAAAGATTGAAACCATCATGAAATTGCAAAAACTTATTGTGAACTTTTCTTGCCAGTTGCTTGGTTTCCAAGCAAAGCTCATGTCAAATTGCGCCAGCAAGCTGGTTTTCACAATAGGACTTATTTTTCTCTTTAATTTTTTTATTTTTATTTTTATATGTCCTACTATACTTGAAAATAAATCTCATTTAAGTATATGTCTATAATGGAATCATATGTGTAACAAGATGATAGATAAACTCATATGCAAGTTTGAAATATATGCTTTGATATGTACCAGTGTATGAGATACCAACTTCCTTGATTGAGATGATGTTGAAAAATATTGAAGAATTGAGCATTAGGATCTGATGGATGTCTTGAACCAAGATTCAATGTAGTATTGACTTCCTTGGCTTCCAGTTATCATTCCATGCAAGTCTTCATAAATGTGACCCTCATTCATAGAATCTGGTGTTAGGCATGCAAGAAAATTTTCAACCTCAGGTCCTGTTGTGGTCACCAACAACCCCCCTCTTTGTTTGGTATTAGCAATAACATCAAGCAAAGGGGGACCCTTAACAAAAAATCCCAAAAATATTTTTATCAAAATTTTTGTATTTAACTCCCTAAAAGCTATATCGCATCGCAAAGAGAGAGTGAAGCGTTTTCTTATGCGCATAAATAAGCTGCAAAGAAGCGATGCGAAATTCATCGCATCGCATATTTTGAAAGCGCCCTTAAAAGAAAACCTAAGGAATCGCCGATGGCCGATATGCGACGTCGCATATCGCAACGTCGCATAAGCAGCGCACAGTGATCAAATGAAAAATGCGATCTTGCGATTTGCGATCTGCGATCTTAACAAACTGCGATCTTGCGATTTGCGATCTGCGACGAATGAGACTATTAATTGCTGCGATGCGAATCACAGAAACCACTCATCGCAAAGTTTCTTCGGCATGATCTGTAAACCCAAAATTAAGCGCGCACCTTAAGGGAAATTAATGATTGCACACCTGAGTATCCAAAGATGATCGTGTTGCATTTTTCGAAGAGTCAAGTCATTATGAGTGTCATGATTATGCATTCATTAGAACTTAAAGCTTTCATGTCAATCTTTTCATCATTTCTCTTTTCCTTTGCGTAAACTGTAAGGCAACAACTAATATAAATCTATATGCAGGAAACATCTAAGGAAAAGGGGAAAGCGCCAATACTTGAATAACAGAGAGGAGATGCCTTCGCAAATAGATGCCGCATGCAGCAGAGCCGCGGATTCCAGAGTATCACTCCACAGACACTGATGAAAATAGACTATCCAAGACTCAGAGTCAAAGGCGCACAAAAGCAGCATGTTTGCAAAAGATCCTGAAGCTCAGACTGGGTAAAGCAAAAAGAAAAACGCTAAAGAGGGAGGACGCTCCAGAAAAGCCTGGAACAAAGAACGGAAGCAATTTTCAATACAGAAGATTGTTCAGGCAACGAAATCCCTAACTCATTGAGTCATTCGCACGGCCGGAAACCGAAATAGCAACAGCACAATCAGTTTGAAAGAAATCTGGGTTATACTAAGTATACACACAGCAAATACACCCAGCCAGAGGAAGATTTTCAAAAATATCTTCTAGTTTGTCAGAAAGAGGTGCCAGCTTTTGTTATTTCTACTTTTATCGCTCGAGCAAAAGAAAAAGACAACTAGCCAACTCTTTCCAGGCGAACCTTGCATTGCTTACAGCACTAAGGAGCAAATACAGAAATGGTTAGAAATTAGATTCAATTTTTAGAAATAAATTTGTTTTAGTGAAAGGGTGGTCATTTGAAGCTGTTTCCTAAATTTTTGTAATTAAGATTAGTTAGTTAGCAGTATTTAACCCTTCTCATGGCATTTGGAGAAGGGTCCGGAAATTTGTCAAAAAACTTGTCCTCAGAACATGCACTTTTGCACCCTCGGAGGGGGTTTTTGATGAATGGATGGATCGGGATTTATTTATGTTTGCATTTTAATGTCTGCTACTGATGTTGCACTTCTGTACTCTTAGTAGATGTTAGAAGTAAGTAGAGATAAATCGTTATTTCTCGAAGTTTGTGAGTGAAATCAGTCATAAATGGTACTTTTATCTCTTGATTAATTTCTGCTTATATTCTTAGAGTGATATACAGCTGAGTTGTTTATATGTTAATGTATGAATGTGTGGGTTACCATTTGGCACTTTTGTATGGTGGAGTCATTTATTTGTGCTTGACATATGAATAACTTATCATGCGATATGTTGTTCACAACTGTTTTGCCTAACTTCTTATGCAGAATGGTTTATCTTAATTGATGTATATTCTTATGATAGCTGAATGATCTTTATTACCAGTTATTGTATGAAATCTTTTTAGATCGCATGATGAAAGAATTCTACCTCGGGTTAGTATAGATTAGATGTGCTGTTTTTGTTAGATTACAGTAGAATAGAGTCAGTTTAGAGTTTAGAATTAAATTAGCTTAAAATTACCTCTAAATTAGCATCATCAAAATCTACACACACACACACATCCTTTAGATTGGGAAGCTGGTCCCATTATCCCCAGTCAGACCCGCTACACCAAACGGGCAAGGAGCCGCCAACCAGGTTCCGGACCGGGTGGGTATCCCCCTTGTTGTTGACCCAATTTCAGGGCCCTCAACATATTTGGCGCTAGAAGGAGGGCCTGAACTATGAATGGCAACTAAGTCAAAATCTAAATACCATTCTGAGAGTAAATCACCCTCATCAACTCCCCCGACTTCTCCAGTATGGTTAAACCTGGAGTTAGAAGTCGCTCGAGTATCCACCACTGCTACTTACCCTAATAGATCAGACCAACTTATCATTGAACCCCCCGAAATTCAAACTTTGATTCGTAAACTCCAGGGATTCTCTATTTTTTCTCAGAGGTCTGATAAATCTCACAGCAGTGTGACTTCGCAGTACAATCCTGCTCATCCCCTGACCAGATTGAAGAGTGAAAAAGTCGGTATTCAACCAAGTGAACTCCCTCTCCCTACTAGGAAAAGAGCAAGGAAAACACCACCAGAGTCTGACCGTGAGACTCTTTCATCTACTTCGTCCATTTCAATCCCCTCACCACGAAGTCAACCACCCACATCCTCATCCCAAATCACTCATCCATCTTCCACAACCCTTCCTCTTCAATCATCAAAGATCATAATATCTTCATCTTCTCAACATCAGGGACCATCTTCTGCACTTTCATTAACTAGCGGCTCAACGATGGCCCAGTCTCCATGGAACAATCCTGGGGTGGTTTTAATGCCTCCACCCCTGAGCCCAATACCGGCCCATCCTGAGAAATGGCTAGCTAAATTCAATCCAGAAACAGGCATGCTAGCTGAAGAGCATATCAATAATTTCATGCTTTCTGTTAATCTCAAAGGAGTTACAAACGAGGATGCTGTCGTCCGGCTTTTTCCTTATACAATGCAAGGAATAGCCGGGTCATGGTACTTTTCGTTACCTTCCGGGTCCATCACAAGTTGGGACATTTTTCAAAGTCAATTCCTCACCAAGTTTGGCGATGACAGATCAACAACGACATTGATCAATGACCTATCTAATCTTAAAGCTGAGGCTAGAGAACCCATTAAAGATTTCAATTTACGGTTCAATAAGATCCTCAACAAAATTCTCGGTGCTTCTCAACCCAGCGAGGAAGTAAGATGTGAATGGTACATCACGGCCTTACCATCAAACTTGGCTATCTTCGTAGATAGGGCAAACAAGACGACCTTAGTTGAAAACTTGACTGAGGCGTTAGCAGTAGAAAAGCGCGTAGTTGCCCTAGAAAAGAGATCTGCAATAGAAGAACGCAAATCTAAGAAAATCTCTTTCAAAGAAGACACCAAGAAGAAGCAAACGAAAGATCCTTTCGATATGGAAAGACTACAAAAAGTGTTAAAGGCCATGTCCAATGAGATGATTGACATAAGAAAAGTAGCAGAAACTTCGTCAAAAAATCCCTACAGATCTTTTAAAAGAAATCCTCCCATGGAGGTGAAACCACCCAATGCTGTCTCAAACGTTGAATCTGAAGAAGAAGAAGAAGAAGAGAATACCACTGAAGGGCAGACCGATGATGAAGAAGTTGTGGAACTACAAGGAATGTGGGATTTCATCCTCCCACAAGAAGAGGATCAAGAAGCATTTTCGGTTAGCACACGAAGCAAAAATCAACTTGATCCTCCCCAAACTACCCCTAAACAGAAGGGTGCAAGCCCTGCAACAAAAGATAAGGTTGCAACAAAGAAAGCAACTGCTAGAGCGACCCAATTTAGCCCAGTCCAATCAGATCAAGCACCTCCATCAAGAACACTCATAGTGTCGGATGAAATGGAGTATAACATTATCGATGACATGAAAAAGACTAGGGCTAATATCACTCTCTACGAATTGAGCAAATTAAAAAATCAACAGAAAATAATGATGAAAGAATTTCATGCCGTGCCTACTACATCTTTATCTACAGCTGTAGCTTCCCACAACATGGGAAGACCTCCAACCAACATGATCAATAAGATTGATCCGAATGACATTGCCTTGATTGGAGGAAGATCAAGATCTCATACTCCTCCTTTTCTTCTCACTTATGAAATTTTCAATAAAAACGTGCACAATTGCTTAGTTGATTCTGGTGCTTCAATGAATATTTTACCCAGATCAATATGTGCCAAATTGAATGTTCAGCCACAAAAATCCGCAATGCGCATAGTTCAACTTGATCGATCTCAAGTCGAAGTGATTGGTGAACTTAACCAAGTGACCATAAGATTGTCGTCTAACCTGAAAGTATGCCAGGTTATCGACATTTTGGTAGCTGATATCCCTAAATTCTATGGTTTAATTCTTAGCAGGGATTGGTCCGAAAAACTCCACGGATATTTCTCAACCGACTGGTCGCACATGTGGTTACCCTACAACGGTAAACCCAATCAAATAAAGGTTGAGCGAGAGTTGCACCAAAAGTACATAGTGACTGAATTGGAAGGAGAGAATGAAGCAATAGCATACAACAATAGTATCATAGGCAATTACTTGGTAGATTCTTTCCTCGGCAATTTCAATGCTCACACTTCACCTTACTTAGAAAATTCAGTTTTGTCCCAAGTTGAAAATTTTTCCCAAACTGATGATTCTAAGTGTTTTTATTTTTTAGATAACTCTGTAAATACATCTTTATTTTGGAAATTATATTTTGATGGCTCTAAATCTAATGAGGGAGCAGGAGCAGGATGCGTTCTGATTAGCCCAGATGGAAACAAGATCATGCTTACATGCAGACTTGAGTTCGATTGCACAAACAATACAGCGGAGTACGAAGCCTTGGTGCAAGGCTTATACAAAGCAATCGGATTGAATGTTAAGTATCTTCAAGTCTTTGGAGATTCTGAAATTGTCGTCAAACAGGTACGTAACACCATACATTGCCTGTCAAGTCATTTAAAGCACTATCAATCTTTAGTACAAGATCTGACTTCACATTTTATAACATTCAATATTTCGTCAATCCCAAGACTCCAAAATGCGAGCGCAGACTTGTTAGCTAACGTAGCCTCTAGACTTATTCCCTCCGAAGATTTTAGTCCCGATAGGTTCTCAATAGAATTAATCTTTAGACCATCCATCCCTGACAACATCACCAACTGGAGAGTATTCAACGATGATCCTGACATTGTAAATTTCCTCACTTCTAAAGGATCCTACTCAAATCAAATAATTGACGAAGACCATCATGATCACCAAATTCAACAAAATAGCACTGATAATGCTATACCTAAATCGGTGGTTAAGTTAGAAGATTTATATGATTTGAAAAGTCGGTTTAAAAGGTCTGCCAATTCTAAACTCTACAATTCAACTCTGAATTATGAATTAGTGAACCTAGGAACCGATCAGAAGCCGCAAAACGTTAATCTGGGCCACGACCTAGCCCCTGAAGAAAAATCAGCATATATCCGTCTTCTGAGACAATACAAAAACGTTTTTGCATGGAATTACGATGAGCTGAAGACATACAACACTTCTATCATTCAACACACTATCCCTATGATTGACAATGAAAAACCTGTCCAGCAAAAGCTTAGAAAAATCCACCCCAACTTAGAAAATCAGATAAAGACTGAGCTAAATAAGTTGTTGAGAGCTAGAATAATTTTCCCCGTCAGACATTCCAAATGGGTATCCAATATGGTGCCCGTTAGAAAGAAAAACAGAGATATCAGGATCTGTATTGACTTCCGGAACCTCAACAAAGCCTGTCAGAAAGACAATTTTCCCCTCCCACCTATGGAGCAAATACTACAGGCAGTCGCAGGCTCAGAATTAATGTCCTTCCTATATGGATTTTCAGGATACAATCAAGTGCTGGTACATCCCGATGATCAGTTGAAAACCACATTCCAAACCAAATGGGGCACATACGCATATCGGAAGATGCCATTTGGTCTGATCAATGCCGGCGCTACCTTTCAGAGAGCCATGGACATCGCGTTTAAAGGTTTAGTCAATAAATCGATAGTGATCTACCTGGATGATATAACAGTATACTCCAAGAAGCGAAGCGACCATCTCAAAGACTTGAAACAAATCTTTCAAAGATGCTTAAGGTATGGGATTTCACTTAACCCAAAGAAATCCTTTTTCGCATTAAGTGAAGGGAAATTGCTCGGATTCATAGTGTCGAAATCTGGTATTTGCATTGAACCTGACAAAATCAAAGAAATTTCCAAAATATCCCTGCCCCATAACAAAAAGGCCATGCAATCTTTCCTTGGACAAATCAATTTTGTAAAAAGGTTTGTCCTGGATTTTTCACGTATTATTTCTCCTTTACAAAATATGATAAAAAAGAATTCAAATTTTAAATGGGGTCAAGATGAGCACGAAGCATTCAACTTGATCAAACAAGCTATCATCAACGCTCCATCTTTAGCTACCCCAAATTTTTTAGAATCTTTTATCTTATACACTTTTGCCTCAGAGAAATCTTATGCCGCAATTTTAACTCAAGCAAATCAAGAGAAGGCGGAAGCTCCAATCGCATTCTTTAGCTCGAACTTACAAGGTGCTGAGCTCAATTATTCAGACGTAGAGAAATAGGCATATGCTGTTTTCAAAGCGATCAAATATTTCAGACCTTTCTTACTTAAAGCCCATACCAAAGTCGTAGTACCGTTTCCAGCGGTAAGAAACCTGTTGGTACAGAAGGATGTGAGCGAAAAGAGAGCAAATTGGATTACCGCTTTACAAGAATACGATCTTGAGATCAAGCCAGCAAACATCGTAAGAGGTCAAGGCTTCTACAAGATGTTAGCTGGAGCATCGCAAATTCCTGAGAACTCATCTGAAGAGGTACATACATATGAGGTAAGCCTAAACGACGTAGAATCATTATATGCAGACACCATTTATTATCTTAAGAACGGGTATGTTCCATCACACCTAGATCACACCAAGAAAAGAGCTCTGAGATTGAAAGCTAAACAATACCAGCTCATAAATGATGTTCTGTTTAAAAGGAATTACGATTCTGTACTTCTTAGGTGTCTTGAGAAAACTGAAGCCGAAAAGGTTTTGCAGGAACTCCACAATGGACCAGCAGGTGGACACTATGCTGGAGAAGCTACTGCGCATAAGATCTTACGTGCAGGATATTATTGGCCCACACTGTTCAAAGACTCATACAATTACGTAAGGAAATGCCAAATCTGCCAGACTGTTGCAGGGAAACAAAAGAAATCGTCCATGCCACTACAGCCGGTTAACATCGAGCAACCATTCAGCCAATGGGGCTTGGACATAATAGGTGAGATCATTCCTCACTCTTCTAAGCAGCATAGGTATATCCTCATGGCAACAGATTATTTTACTAAATGGGTAGAAGCAGTTCCTCTCAAGACAGTTAATTCTGAAAACATTATTGAATTCATAGATCAATTTATCATCACTAGGTTTGGATTGCCAACGGCCTTAATGTTTGATAATGCATCATACTTTTCTGGAAATACAATGACTGAGTTTGCACTTAAAAGAGGGTTCAAACTGAAGTATTCCGCCAACTACTATCCACAAGGTAATGGGTTGGCTGAATCAACAAACAAAAACCTAATCAGGATTATTAAAAGAACAGTCGACCAAAACCAAAAGAATTGGCACAAAGCGCTGGTAAATGCTTTATGGGCAGATAGAATTACGAAGAAAGCTTCAATCAGCACTTCTCCCTTTAACTTAGTTTATGGGAAAGAAGTGGTTCTTCCAACTCACTTAGTCATTCCCTCTTTGTCTTTAGTACAACACATCGATGAAGTATCTACTTCCTCCTTACAATTGAGACAAATGGAGATAATCAAACTAGAAGAACGACGAGAACAAGCTAAGAAAACCCATGCTCACCACCAAGCGCTAATAAAATCCTCTTTTGACTCAAGCATAATGACTCGAAAAAGCTTTCAGATGGGAGATTTAGTTTTGAAATGGGATAAAGCTCATGAAGAAAATGGCAAGCATACGAAATTTCAGAAGCTGTGGCTTGGTCCTTTTCAGATTGTAGAAGTCATAGGCCCATCGACGTTTGTGTTGCTGGATTTGGCAGGTAGAAGAGATTCTTTACCTGTGAATGGACAGATTCTTAAAATGTATTTTCCATAGAAGATCATTATTCTATTTTTGTAGGATAGTTTTAGTTTTTTTTCTTTTATTATTATTTTTATGATTTTGTTTTTCTCTTTCTTATAAATAAAACCGGTTGTAAATGATCATTGAAAAGGATTCATGAAAGAGCACACCAACTCTCTATCAGATTTTGATTTCACTTGTACAAATAGCAAAACTTTTCGAAAAATTTGATTTTTATTATTGACAAATAGAGTTAACTTTATTCTGAATATGATATTAGTTTCAACCTCTCAAAAAAAAAAAAAAAAACTTTGATGAAAGCAACCTTTGGTAAAAAATTGTTTTATGTCAGCACAATGAAAGGTGTCATCAATAATAAAATAAATATTCTCTGTAAAGCTGTTGTTTTCAAACTCTATTATTGTCATCCAGAGTTCTCTTAAGGAAAAACAATGGCTTCCTCCCTGCTAAAGGAAACCGCAGCATTCAGAGAAACAATCTGAGAGAACACTATATCTCAAAGAATAAGAGGTCTCATCATGAGCCGGCTTATCATGATCACAGATATTATAACTTGCTGACTTTGCCAATATTGTCTATCAAAACAGGGCAACAACTCAAGATTGCTGCAAATCAAAAGACAAGGGGTCTCATCACGAGCCAGCTTGTTCAGCAAAAGTGTAAATCAAGTGAATGACTGTGTCATAATTTGGCCACCAAACCAAGACATTGTTCTTTAGAGAATAAAAAAGGAAAAAGTGTCAAAAAGGATTTTTCTCTGGAATGTTGTAAATAACCTCAAGCAGGAAAAACGATCATTGCTGGATAACATGGTAACCTTGTCGAGGCTATGGACGCTTGCGGGCAGCAGAGGCTCTACCTACGACAAATGAGCATATTTTAAAGCAGTACGCAGAGAAGACCTTATTTTATCTTTAAAAAAGGACCGAGTAATGTCTGGTATGAATGCAAGAACTAAGCCTAAGGAAGCAGAGAATTGGAATAAAAGAAAGGTTGAGACAAAGTATCATTGATAGGATAAGGGGTAATCTACTCTATCTGTCCATAACAAAATTTAGACATATGAAAATTTTTCTGTTTCGGAAGTGGAAATGTCAAGAGAAAAGCAGAGATAACTGGTTCTTCACAGTGAATCGCCATTGTTGTGGTCACCAACAACCCCCCTCTTTGTTTGGTATTAGCAATAACATCAAGCAAAGGGGGACCCTTAACAAAAAATCCCAAAAATATTTTTATCAAAATTTTTGTATTTAACTCCCTAAAAGCTATATCGCATCGCAAAGAGAGAGTGAAGCGTTTTCTTATGTGCATAAATAAGCTGCAAAGAAGCGATGCGACATTCATCGCATCACATATTTTGAAAGCGCCCTTAAAAGAAAACCTAAGGAATCGTCGATGGCCGATATGCGACGTCGCATATCGCAACGTCGCATAAGCAGTGCACAGTGATCAAATGAAAAATGCGATCTTGCAATTTGCGATCTGTGATCTTAACAAACTGCGATCTTGCGATTTGCGATCTGCAACGAATGAGACTATTAATTGCTGCGACGTGAATTGCAGAAACCACTCATCGCAAAGTTTCTTTGGCATGATCTGTAAACCCAAAATTAAGTGCGCACCTTAAGGGAAATTAATGATTGCACGCCTGAGTATCCAAAGATGATCGTGTTACGTTTTTCGAAGAGTCAAGTCATTATGAGTGTCATGATTATGCATTCATTAGAACTTAAAGCTTTCATGTCAATCTTTTCGTCATTTCTCTTTTCCTTTGCGTAAACTGTAAGGCAGCAACTAATATAAATCTATATGCAGGAAACATCTAAGGAAAAGGGGAAAGCGCCAATACTTGAAGAACAGAGAGGAGATGCCTTCGCAAATAGATGCCGCATGCAGCAGAGCCGCGGATTCCAAAGTATCACTCCACAGACACTGATGAAAATAGACTATCCAAGACTCAGAGTCAAAGGCGCACAAAAGCAGCATGTTTGCAAAGGATCCTGAAGCTCAGACTGGGTAAAGCAAAAAGAAAAACGCTAAAGAGGGAGGACGCTCCAGAAAAGACTGGAACAAAGAACGGAAGCAATTTTGAATACGGAAGATTGTTCAGGCAACGAAATCCCTAACTCATTGAGTCATTCGCACGGCCGGAAACCGAAATAGCAACAGCACAATCAGTTTGAAAGAAATATGGGTTATACTAAGTATACACACAGCAAATACACCCAGCCAGAGGAAGATTTTCAAAAATATCTTCTAGTTTGTCAGAAAGAGGTGCCAGCTTTTGTTATTTCTACTTTTATCGCTAGAGCAAAAGAAAAAGACAACTAGCTGACACTTTCCAGGCGAACCTTGCATTGCTTACAGCACTAAGGAGCAAATACAAAAACGGTTAGAAATTAGATTCAATTTTTAGAAATAAATTTGTTTTAGTGAAAGGGCGGTCATTTGAAGCTGTTTCCTAAATTTGTGTAATTAAGATTAGTTAGTTAGCAGTATTTAACCCTTCTCATGGCATTTGGAGAAGGGTCCGGAAATTTGTCAAAAAACTTGTCCTCAGAACATGCACTTTTGCACCCTCGGAGGGGGTTTTTGATGAATGGATGGATTGGGATTTATTTATGTTTGCATTTTAATGTCTGCTACTGATGTTGCACTTCTTTACTTTTAGTAGATGTTAGAAGTAAGTAGAGATAAATCGTTATTGCTCGAAGTTTGTGAGTGAAATCAGTCATAAATGGTACTTTTATCTCTTGATTAATTTCTGCTTATATTCTTAGAGTGATATACAGCTGAGTTGTTTACATGTTAATGTATGAATGTGTGGGTTACCATTTGGCACTTTTGTATGGTGGAGTCATTTATTTGTGCTTGACATATGAATAACTTATCATGCGATATGTTGTTCACAACTGTTTTGCCTAACTTCTTATGCAGAATGGTTTATCTTAATTGATGTATATTCTTATGATAGCTGAATGATCTTTATTACCAGTTATTGTATGAAATCTTTTTAGATCGCATGATGAAAGAATTCTACCCCGGGTTAGTATAGATTAGATGTGCTGTTTTTGTTAGATTACAGTAGAATAGAGTCAGTTTAGAGTTTAGAATTAAATTAGCTTAAAATTACCTCTAAATTAGCATCATCAAAATCTACACACACACACACATCCTTTAGATTGGGAAGCTGGTCCCATTATCCCCAGTCGGACCCACTACACCAAACGGGCAAGGAGCCGCCAACCAAGTTCCGGACCGGGTGGGTATCCCCCTTGTTGTTGACCCAATTTCAGGGCCCTCAACAGGTCCCAACAATTGCTCTTCTTCAACAAGAATATATGATTCTTGGAACTTATCTAAATATTCTTCTTCTAGTTCTTGTTCTTCAATGGCAGTTGGAGAATCATTTTGCAATATCTCAACATTATAAGTGGATTGAGGTGTTTTATTATTAGGGATTTGAAATGGTTATGCAGGTAGTTGAGTAGGAATGGATCTCTCAGGTGCTTTTGTGGTTGGTAATTAGAAATGTTTAATAAGGGTAAACTGAGGGTAAAATTGGTGTTGTGGTGGTGGTGAATGGTATGGATATCATTAATATTGGTATTGAGGATAGTGAGGAAAATATTGAGGATATGGTGGATTTCCTCTATAAGGCTCTTGCCAAACCTGTTTCCAAGATTGGTTTTGAGGTTGGGATTGAGATGGCCAAGGTTTCCAAGGTTGGTTTTTAGGCTGGGATTAAGATGTCCAAGGTTGCCAAGGTCTTCTTGCAGCTATATAATAGGATTGTTCCAGTGTTTGATTTGATCTTGGGTAAACTTCCTTTAACCCTAGTAATGATGGGAAATATTTAGTAGTATGTGATCATGCACACATTTCACAAATATTAATGTTATCAAGTGGACATTTATGAAAATCATGTTTCTTTCTACATTTAGGGAAAAAAAAAATGAATAAACAATCTCAAGAATTTGCTTGTTTTCCATTCTTAGCATATCAATTTGTTCATTTAAATTACCAAGAATGTCTAGCAAATTGTTAAGTTCAGTTTGACTTACCAGTCCTCATGCCGACTTACTTACTCTTTCCATGACTGGATCCTGAGGGGGTATGCCGTACTTCTCTTTTCCTCTTGATATGTTCATGCACAATCACATATCTCTTGAAATGACAGTTGAGAGACTAGGTTAATAAGATCAATCCATTCATCACTTATAGATTTTAGTAAGAGAGTTTTTAATGTGTTTAATCCTAAATCATGCAATTTAGATCCTTCAATGTTTCTGGGTCTTTTGATCTCATACCTTTGAATTTAGGAAATACAGTAGGAGGGATTTTCTTCATTGTTAGAAATTGAGAGATGAGGAGAGAGAGAAATTGCACAACACAAATCACAAACTATTTTCTTATTCATCACAATATTTACATATATATAGGATATAACACACTAACTTTGACATGTCTAGATCATGACTACAAATCACACATAGGAAACGAACTACTTCTAGATTGACACCTATGGTTTCACAAGGACAACTATACATGACATGGAAGCATTACTTCCAACACCCTCCCTTGATGCTTACATGGAAAATAATGAAAACACAAATCACAACAACAATATGAAATATGTTTGACTAGTCTTCGCCAACACTCACATCCACATTGGAATCTTGCAAACACCACTCTTTCTTCACCACCACATCTTCGAGTTGCCACTTGACCTCCATTTAAGACATAAATTCCTCTAACCATTATTGATGAACATTTTACAATTGATGCTTCTGAAGTAACCTAAAGAATAGCCTAGATACTGAATATCTCTATGGACATCCTTCCATCCTAGTATTATGCATCAAAATACATACTTCTAGTTCTATAGGAAAGTTGTCTATGTACTGAGCTTATCAAGCAGTCCATCATACAATTGGCCTTTTTGAAATATACAGTTTCATACATATGAAGAAAACATGTAACTAATGTTATTGAAGCACTGAAGAATGACAAGACACATTCACATATAACAAAATCAACATAACCAATTAATTCATGTGACACCTAAGAACTTAATGAAGTGTTACAGATCTAATAGATAAGGTCAAGCTAGCATGGGCATTGAAAATTGTGGCTCTATTTTTGCAAGAAGTTTCTTTTGATAAATTGGCGGCCCCAACAGCTCAAAAAAACAGAACTAAGAGAGTTATGGATCCGACCAATAACTACAACTGGCCCGATTAAGAACTTCATGCACTCTGTCCCATGCCTCATGGCTAACCACACACTGGCTAAAAGACAACTTAATACACAAGGGGCGATATCTTCTCCACTTCCATGAGATCAACTATCAACTGATGAGGACCATAGTAAAATTCACTTCTATATACACAATGTTGAGAATGAAGGTTCCATTTGATTCTCTGCATAAGAGAAATTTTCCAATCTAGTGTTATTTGATGGAAAGAAGCCCACACAAAACACAAAAATTAGACACAAAACACACAAGAAATAGAATTCTTAATCTACTCTTACTATTTACGTACTAATCCTATAGATCAACCCTCATGTCTCTCCATTTTCCTGATCCCTCTCATGAGAGAGTCAAGCTCAGATGAGCTCTGATACCATATTATAAATTGAGAGATAAGAAGAGAGAGAAATTGCACAACACAAATCACACACTATTTTCTTATTCATCACAATTGTTACATATATATAGGACATAAGAGACTAACTTTGACATGTCTAGATCATGACTACAACTCACACATAGGAAACTAACTACTTCTAGATTGACATCTAGGGACTCACAATGACAACTATACATGACATGGAAGCATTACTTCCAACATTCCTATGAACATTGATATCAGTTTCTAGAATGGGAAATCCAAAAGGATCTTCCTCATTGTCATCATCTCCATTTATTTCTTCTACCTCCTTTGTCACCTCTTCTTCTTCCTACAAAAATAATAATTCATGATGTGTATGTGTGGCTCTTACTGCACCACGTGATATAGTGGGCGTGGTAGGTCATTGAAGTTTTTTTTTTACTTTTTTTAATGAATCTACTTCTAGGATGTAATGAAATGAAATTAATCTTATCCAACTAAGAATGAAATGAAATTGAAAGCTAACACCTATGTATACTTCCCCGGCAATGACGCCAAAATATTGTGTATTTTAATTGACTCTTAAATTACTTACATTTATATGTCAATCCAGGTACGTGAACTTGCCAATTATACATGCATTGTATGTGTTAGGATATCTACTTTCAATTCAAAGAAACTAATCTAAATTCACATGAGGATTTAAACCTATTTATGACTAAGTTTTGATAAGCATATGCACATGTTTTGTCTTAAAAGGCAAAAGAATTCAAAATCAAAACTTCGAAATTTAAATGAACTTTTAAAGAAAACTAGACTATCAAAACTTTGAGATCTATTATAATTGGACAAGAAATTGAAATCTATTATAATGAACAAAAATTGAAATCTAAATCTATTCTATTAAGAAATTAAAGGAAATCTAACTATCAAATTAAAAGCACAACAATTCTACAAAACTTGGAATTCGAAACTATTCTAGAAAGCAATGAAAAACAATGATATATTGACAAAATTTCAAGTGCAAGAACCTCCATGTATTATCGAAATGATGAGTAGAACAAGCATGAAAATGAAAGAAATTTTTGGAAAATACTTCACGGAAAGTGTTTTTGGATTTTTAAGTTTATATTGAGTACTCAAACTGTAACAGACAGAAAAAAAATAACAAAAAAAAAGCGAGCAAACTATATTGAAAACAAATAATTCAAACATCTAAAGAGATTAAAAGCTAAATCGAAGCAAATAATAAAAAAATGAGATTAAAATGACAAATATACTATCTCACAACTCCACAGGGGCCCTCCTGGTGAGCGTGAGGAATTATAAACTCAGATCACTTGATTCAAATCACTAATTTCATTAAGAGTAGTGCCATATCAGAGATTACATTCACTGAAAAAAATAGAGTTCTTCTTCTTCAAAAAGTAGCAACAATTACAATTTAATATTCATCATTGACATCTAATCTCTCCTCTCATCAAAGAGACTACAATTTATAGTGTTTTGAGGCAATTAACAAACTCATAATTTTCTTGCTTGAGTTGTGGTCATGAGATAAGTTTTGGAAATAAAATATAATCTTATTTGATGGATCCTTAGATCAAAGATCTGTCTAGATATGATAAGAATGATCTCCCTATCACAAATTCTCTAAAGAACAACTCGTTCCAATATTTTTGGTGACTATGCATTGAATGACGAATGGGAAAATCATATATCCACGTAGTCTACAAAATAGGGATCCAAAGAACTTGGAAAATATCTCAAACGGTAACGAATTTGAGGAAATGACACATTAATTTCCTAATTGGGCTCGTTCTAAAGAAAACCCATGTTTTATTATTAATTCTCATCTTGAAAAATTGATGCATATATATTGATATATAGCCCAAATATATACTATATGCCAAGGGTAGCATAATTAATGGATGCATGGAAAATTCAGTGGAAATCTAATTATTACCAAGGGGAGTGAAAGTTATAATGTTTATTTTTCTCATAGTGCAATTTTTTTTCAGATGATTAAGGTATATATACATCTACATGCAAGATATAAATCTATGTATGAGTTTAATATATAACATAGAAAAAATGTATATTAATCCAAGTTTACAAGTGCTTTTTAGGAGCAATTTGATGTTTAAGTGGAGAAATTAATCAGATAACCTTCTTGCCTATTCATGTGCAAATGCATGCATACATTTTTGTGGGAATTTTCTCTTGGTAATAATGTCTACTTACATGAGTATAAATAATGTCCAAATTTTCCTTATTTTTGGAAACTGAATTTGAAACTTCAACTACACAAGTTTTTATTTTGAGCAAGATTTACACAAGTTTTAGGGTTAGTAAGCACTAGCAATAAATTATATTTACTGTATATAATGTGATCAATTCTTGTGATAATCCATTCTAGGAGTGATACTTTCCTTTATGCTGCACTTATATGATAATATTGATATACTTATAATTATATATTTCCATATATGAAGAAGAAGGGAATTCTTGAAATCTTATCAAATTATGGAATTCACTGTAGACATGTCCACCAACATTTGGAATATTTTGAATGGGATTTTTTTAAAGGTTTTTTGGGAAATTTTCATATTTCACCAATGACACTTTAGAATTTATCATGTGGGTTTTGTTCATATTTGAGTTTTATATACATTTGGTATTTAAATACTATAATAGATGTGCAACATAAATAATCATGTGGAATTAATGGATCAAAGTTCTATTTGAAATTCCATATTTTTTTTGTAAGTTTGGTGATAGTGAGGCTAGAACATTCGAATAGGGTGGGGAATTGAACTAGTGAGTCAACATCTAGGAGGGCCTTAATACCACAACCGATCAGCATCTATTCTAGACCTTCTGGACATTTGAAATCCCACTTATATAAATACATGTAAAGTAAATTAATTAGAGTTAGAAGATGACATAGATGGTCCATATGGCCTCCGTGCTAATATCGCACCACCGCTAGGGTGATGCGTGGACATGATGTGCTATGTCATAGGGGATTAGTAGCACTTGTATGGTGAAAAGGGGGGAAATATTCAAATGACCGTATCTTGAATATAAAGATTTGGATCTAAGTAATGTGTAGACCACTTGAAATCCGTTGGAAAGAAGAGGGTGATGGTGATCTTAGAAACTAGTTTTGAGTGGAATAAGAAAAGTGAAATTTGATACCCCATACTCTCAATAAGGGAAAAAGGGGGTTGGGTATATTTCACTAAAGGGATACCACCAGAGAGTTGGAATTATCATTATTCTTAGAAGGGGGTTGAATAAGTATAATGGTTAATTTTAAAAATAGAAACATTTCAATGCATATAAAACACTAATTAGATCAGCAACAAGAGAATACACTAAATATACATGGAAATCATTATGAGATAAAACCACAAAATTTATTTATCTGAATGTTCTTGTTGGAACCAAACTAATGTTACATTAATAGATTGGAACCAACTATAAGGACACACTAATCACTTAAAATGATTTACTAGAACCAACAACGAGACACCAATCCCTTTAAATGATTTCCTAACACCAACGAGAAGGAGATATTGATCCCCTAAGTCTTATAAGGTTCGAAAAAATTATGTGTTATCCACTTCCCAATATTGCACACAGTACTAAATATGATTTCTTTGGCACTATACTATGTTCTTGTTCTTCACAACTCAGAATTCAGACAACATTCTTATATATTGCAAACTACATCTCACTTACAAACTTCACAACATCTATCTACACCTAGATTGAATAAAATCCATCTCTAAATCACACAACTTCTTTACATTTCATCCTTATAATTATTTCACATTTTGCTCAAAAATTAGATTTCTCATTTCTTCCTCTATGTTCAATCACCCATGCTTTTGCGTTCTTCACAACAACTCAAAACTATTCAACTTGAGGTATTTATACCATAGACCTGGTCAAAGCTAACACACCATGGGGATCCAATTTGGATGACCTGGATTACTTTTCTATTTTCATGGTTCCATGGAAATCAATGCTAAACCCTTAAGCACTTATGACCATGTTTAAAATTGTTTCAACAAATCCAGGATCTAGATCCATTTTTAGCTCTATGGGCTCAACTAGGACCATGTTCCAAGACGATGATTTTAAAAAAATTATTATATGTGGGTTCCCTCTTTTCTTGTTTCTTGCCAATATGGAAAAATATCAAAACCCAAGTCCCAAGACCTAACATTGTATTAATCCCTTCAGTGTTAAAGCCCCCATCATGACCTAGTGTCATGAACATGCAATGTCCAACACATTGGATATCAAGTAAATTGGGATCACCCCTTGCTTTCCACACGTTGATATGCCAATGAACAGAGATTTCAAGACCGATGTTTTTGTTTCACGTCCAAAGGCTTTGCTTGAACCTTGATAGGTGGAGTCATTACTTTTCTATACTAGCCCAGTAGATAAAATATAGTTTCTAGTTAATTTCTTATTTATTTAGTAATTCCCCCTCCATTCAATCTACTATTATTCCAATTATCAAGCTTTGATGATTTGATGACTCGATGTCTTGATATGGGACCCAATTGGTCACATCATTTTCCACATCATCAATTGTAGCTAATTAGAACTTGTGACATTTCCTACTAATGAATTGTATCCACAACATCTCACCTACAAACTATCTAGTTAGTTATCCAAAAGTTCCCCTTTCACTTGCTATGTGTCATCACCTCATGCATCCATGTCATCTATCTTGACACATGACATCAATGTTATTCACACCATCTTTATTGCCATGTTAGTTCAAGATTTTTGGATATTAGGATGTTAGAGAGAATCTATTCCTTGGAAACAAGGCCAATGCTCATGAGTTCCAATGGAATATTAGCCCTTGGGCCCTTTCCTATTTATTATTAGCCCTTAGTTACTAAGGGCAATGACTAATGGCTTACTTTCTTCTCTTCCTTCTTGACCTCCTCATGTTCCTCGGCTTCCTCAAACCTTTTCACTTTTTTTGTCTTCCTCATCCCCCTCAACTTCCTCTACCTTATTTGTCTTCAACTTGATCTACTCTATTTAGTATCCTGGCCTTCTCATCTTTCCTTCTTTGCACTTGAACTAGTTTGTGCTTTCTACTCAACTTCCTACCACATAATTTGTTTTTACTTCTTTCTCAGATTGATGTTGCTTGATCCATCATTTTCTTGGGATATTAGTGACACTACTATAGTATACATTATTGATAACATGTGTCCAACAATTCTTTAATACTTTTACATTAGTGACAACACACATCGTTCAACAATATCCCTCTTTTTCATTGGTGGAAACACCACCAAATAATCCAATCATTGATGTGTTTTGGTGAACTTCCCCTATCTACTAGTTGTATCAATATCTCGCCCTTTTACATCAATGGAAAAGGATTTTAATGATCATGTTATGTTGCTATCTCCCCCTTGGGAACCATGTTTTCTTGGGATCACTCCCCTTGTATGTATGATACCTTGGACTATGTTCTCTCTGAGTGTTGAAATATCCCGCTATTTAGGATTCACCCTAAATGATTTTCAACAAATATGCCTTCATGTGCAACTTTTTTCCTAGTGAAATTACGGATCCTCTAATGATTAACACATTCCTATCACGGAACATTTTAAGGGCTAATATTCACCCAGTGGGCTAATTTTCCATGGATTTTCCACAAAAGAGATTTGACAATTTCCAATTTTTATAAGAGATGATTCGCCCAAATTTTAGAATATAAAATTATTTTACCTTAAAAATCCTCAACATTATATAGAGACTATATATAAAATCAGTATAAATTTGAATAATTTTACAAATATATCAAAAAACATTTTATAGTTTGCATATTAGGGATTAGTGAGATTCGCCAATGTTTTTAAACTTCAAGAAAAATTTCCATCCTTAAAATTTTCCTTGATTCCTTTAATGATCTAATATGCACTCAATGATGATAATTGATTCCAGAGACACTCATTGTCATCATGCTTATGCTACAACTCACTGCTAAAAAATTGTGATGGACTAAGGACTTGTTAGTTCATATTCATGTAGTTATAATGAAATGGGAGGGAGATGATTCCCAACCTCTATCTAAGATATTCAAATGTCTCTCTAGGAAGGAGTTTGGTAAAGATATCTGCAACCTACTCCTTGGTGGACACATATTCTAACTTCACAATTTGATCCATTACTTATTATATGAGAAAATGATATTTGATAGGAAAGTGCTTTATTGTGGAGTGAATCACTATATTTTTGGATTTAGTAATTGTACTAGTGTTATAATAGAAAATAGATAACAATTGAGTGCAATCTACCTAAATATTCTTGATATTTTTCATCATCAATATAATTTGGGTAAAACATGATGAAACTACAATGTATTTCATTTCAGTAGTAGATAAAGAGATAGAGTTTTGCTTCTTTATTTGCAAAGAAACAAGGAAATTCCTTGGGAAAAAGGCTACACCATTGGTTTTTTTTCTATCATCAATACTGCCTCCCTAATCAACATCAATATAATATTGTAGTGTAACATACGTATCTTTGGGATACCATCAACCAAAATCCAGTGTCCCTTGTGTTAGGGTCCTATAATTTATAGGATCTCAAGCTAATTGAGTATTATATCTCAAGAATCTTATTTTGTAAATAGTTGTCAATCTGCATATGATTTCCAAATTAAACAAAAAGAATTAAAAAATGAAAAGAGGGTATAAATAGAAAAAAAAAAAAGAAAAAAAAAAAATATTGAAAAAGAAGAAAAGGTTGAACCCAACCAAAAGAAAGAAAGATAAATAAAAACAAATAATACTGAATTGTTACAAGTCAAAATGCCACTACTCATAATTATTTTTGCTTCATTATTGAAAATAAAAAGTTGTGTGCAGCTTGTTCAAAATGCCATGATCCTGAGTTTTAGTTTAATCATATAGTGTAATCATGATTAAACTCCTTTCAATTTCTGTAAATTACATAGAGAATAATGACTTACCCAATAGTTTAATTTTGGTAAATCACTAGTTAGGTAGAAAATGACATTGATTCAACTGTTTAATCTAGATCAATAGGAGAAACAAGGGATAGCTTAGGTAGTTTTTCCATTCTATATAAAATAAAATAAACTTGGTTTGCTAGTCGAAGTGCACCCTAGAGTAAAGATTAAAAAATGCTACTTTAGTCATGTGGTAGGTAGTTTTGATTAGTTTTGCAAATATAGGTACATGTAATTTTATCCTAAGTTTTAGGGATAAAGTGAAAAGGAAAAGGTACGTGCTATGGATAAATTATTTCAAATATTTCATAATTTATGCTTATCATATGTTCAAAAAGAAAATATTAAAAGCACATGAGGACAAATCTTGTTTGTCACTTATGGTTAAAGTTTAGTAGTATTAAAGGCCTCGAGATCCACTCCCTTTCTTAATCAATGGCCCTCAGACTTTTTCGTCCCCCCCTCACCATTTTTCCTTCACCACTAGGGGGGTCCGAAAATTTGTTTCATTGGCTGGTCCCCATCCCTTACATGGTGCATACTGGTGATTTCACACCCCCCCCCACCAAAACCATTAACCTCCCACTACCCCCTCCTGAAACTGCTTTCCCTCATCTACTCTGTTGCACCCCACCACTTTCTGTCCACCATTCTACACATGCCACATGGCATAACTATTGGTCTATTAAATGCGTTCCCAGCCAAAAGGACCGTTCTCCATTTAATTCATTTTTCTCCCGAGCAACTGTTCAACCTAATGGTCCCATGCCATTTTCAACGGGACTGTTGTTGGGAAAAGTATCCAATACGGAATGACCCTATCCCACTCTAAGGGTGATAGTACCTCAGCAACAACTGAATACAAAGCTATTCAAGATTACTTCTTTATGAGATGTAAGAGAGAGGAGAAAGGGATCCACTAACCGTTATCTTCCGCTAATGGTTGATCCAATCTTCCCTCTTTGCTGCTTGCTCCCAGCTCCTTGCTCTTTAACTGGCCCAGCTACACAAAGATCCTGCAAAAGCACAAGAAAGGGAAACTACAAGAAGCATACATCCATAATTGATTCAAGGATTAGAATAAATCAAATATACAAGCATCAATTCGCCATAGAGACACATGCATATAGAAGAACCTCAGATGCTTTATTAATGGAAGAAGTAAAGTTCTGAGAATGTTACAACCATAAGAGGCCCAATCCAGCAACACCTCCCAGCAGAAAGAAATCTCCTCTTCACCTCCTTCAAAGCAATCACCCAATAGTTCTATACACAAACCAACAGCACTCCCTTACTTGCACAAAATTCTAGCCTCCCTAGACCTCATGAGAGAGCTCTATATATAGGAGATTTGGAGAAAGGATGAGTCAGCTTGAGACTGACATGAAGCTGACTAGTGTCCTCTCCCACTTTAGTTAATCTTCAGTTCTTGAGTCCACTTGGAGATTCTTGCTTCCACTTGGAGATCAAGACCCTCTTACTCATCACAAGGCGAATTCCTTGACCCAAGTGTCAGTTTGGAAGCTTCCTGGGCAATTGACACCTTGCAGAATGACTGTGCCACTTGGCCAATCTCGCCCAGCGCAGGTAGCCTTCATTAGATTTGACATTCAGCACTGGTACAGAGTGGAGCAGTTGACATTCAGCGCAGATGCTCAGTGGAGCAGCTGACATGATCCAGAAATAGCTTGTTTTTTAGTGTTTTCAGGTGGAGAACTGATTTTCAGTGCTGTGGTTTGCTGACCTTGTTCCTCTAAGGGTAAGAACAACATGTTTAGGGACTTTGGATCCCTCAGATTATTGACATTTCATGCTCCATGCTGTTAGGCACAAAAATGTCTATAACAGTTGCCCCCTAAAGTATGAGGTCGTTTATCGGGTGAAATGCTTTATCAGGAGGATCCGAAGTTCATTCAATCGCTGAGAGGTGCCCTGTAATAAAATACAATACAATACATTATTTTTCATTCTGCTTTCATGATCTAGCTGAGGCGGGCATTCCCATGCTCAGCTTTATAAATTCATTTTGGTACATAGAACAGAGGATCGTCTGATGGTAGACTGATAATTCTCTGCTGAAATTATCATCCTTTGAGTAGGATGATCATCTGTTGCAATGATGTACATAACAAATGTCTTTATATTTCCTAAATATATATCGCAGCCCGGATGGATGAAACTAGATCCGGGGTCTTCAATCTCGTTCGATCTTTACTCTAAGTACAAGTCGATCCATTTGAGAATTACGCTGAAGTCGAACATGGAAAGACATCGCTTGATTACCGGTCAATAATGTAAACCGTTAACAAGCGCGAGAGGAATCACCAATAATGACAATGACCCTCAAGGTACTGCAGTACAATTCACGTGGTGTGAATAAAGGACTTGGCATCGAACACCACGCAAAATCTTCTGGTCGAAGGTCATTGATGTATACCTGTCGCCAAAAGTGAGAAACTTGCCATTGAGGCATGCAAGCTTCAAAGTACTGGGGGGGTTGTTCCTAGATCAACTTCCTGGATAATGAGCTGAAGTCGACAAGAAGCGATCCGTCAAAGGAGGGCCTTAATGAATCCCACATCAATGACACGGAACGGAGCTAATGATTTTAGTGGAGGTGAAAACAATCTGTGAAATATGATTCAGGGTGGCGATCATGGGTGGATGAAGGATAATGTATGGCAGTGGATGGGACATGGTTGACTCTTTCTGAACAACATCTCTTGAACATATAACGACACTGATGTGATGGATCGGTAGCATTACCCCAAATGTGGATGGTTTGGCGAGGACCATGGTGATGAGACCGGTGAATGAAACAACCCAACCTGATGTGATACGGAGGACAAAGTGTCATGTTCAAGAGCGACTTGCTACCATTAAAGCTTTGAGGTTCTCCCAATTTTTCCCCAGTCATTTCTGACTAGTACCTCTTTATTTTTCTCAAGCTTGAGGAGGATAACATATGCTTGTTCTATAACCTGCCCTTCGGGCAAGCCCATCGCTATATTTTAACGAGCTTAGCGATAGGGAAACTCGTTCTCGTCTAAAGACAAGTTTGTCGCTATTTAATCATTTTAACGAGTCTAACGACAAGGAAAACTCGGTCCTTTTCATTTTTAGAGAGTCTGAAAAGGTACAGAAAGTTAACTCCAAAATTCCTTTTTCGTCATCTAATCCCTTAAGTCCGAAAAAGTATAAAACAATACAGAAGGGATGAGTTTTTGATTACTTTAACGAGCCGAATAAAACAAGCGCTCGACCTTTTTGTGCAATAATCCCTCAGGTCCAAAAAGATTAAAATCTAGAGGAGGGATAGCTCTTCTAGTCCTTTTAACGAGCTGGAAGGCCAAAACTCGGCAAACTTTTCATATTTTATGAGTCAGATGAAAAGAGCTCAAAGAAGACTCGTCTTTTGAGGAACGAGTGATAAACAGGGATAGCAAATGATTCCAGGTATAGGTTGGAATTTTCCAATCACGGCAGTGTCACAAGGATGGCTAAGTGGAATCACTCTTCGCAGCTATTCCTCAAAAAGGGTAAACAATCATATGGAGGTGAACGATTGGCCAAATGAAATGGAGGTGGCAGGTGCAAAACACGACCAAGGCTTTTATGGTTAATAAATTTATGATCACAATGGTTATTTACCGGTACTGGGTTCATTTTTTAAAGAGCTTGAATGCGCCAAAACACTGCTCAAAAGCTTATGTTTATTTTTTAACGAGCATGAACTATGACGCTAAAACTGCTCGGATCTCGCTTTTCTATTTTTTAACGAGCATAAATTCCGCGGTAAAACTGCTCGATATACCATTCATAGGATAAGAAATGTCTCCTGCAAGATTCCAATTTTTATAGAGCTTGCACCTCACATAAGCTATGCTCTTCATTTGGCAAATTTTGACCTTTGCCCCACATCCTTTCTTTATGTAAGTTAGGAAACGATCAATGACCGCTCTTTTCTTACACTCCAAAAGGTTTGCATGCCCCCAGGTATAAAATACAATTTCAAGGCTGCCCCTACTTATCCTTCAAAACATTTATTTTGATGGGTGAGGCTCGCCTCTTTCTGGTTACCCAAAGAATGGTTTTATTTGTTGCCGCAAATGAAACTCTTTCTTTGGCGATGTCTATCATTAGGTTACTCAAAGATGGTTACAATTTGTTGCAGCAAAGGAATCTCTTTCTTTGGAGGCTGCCCCTACTTATCCTTTAAAACATTTGTTTTAACGGGTGAGGCTTGCCTTTTACCCAAAGATGGTTACAATTTGCTGCCGCAAAGGAATCTCTTTGGCATTGCCTACCTGTTTAGACAAAGTTGAATGACCTTTGTCAAACAAGTAACCTAGACAAAAGAATCCTGTTCTAGAACAACCCCTCTTCCTTCTTTCGGACGGGGTACGGACTAGTCATATTCTTTCGCGGAAATTCTACCTTATACCCAGGGTTTCTTCTGCCCAAAGCAGATCAGGATGCATGCCCCCTGGGTTCCAGTCCCATCTTTCCGAATCACTCGCACTCATCGGGAAGGAGGACTGGGGGTGGAGACATTTCTTGGGTGAATAGACCATTGAGGGTTGGTATTTGACTATTTGCGATGCGTGATCCTGGGAATGAAAGTTGGTCTACGAGCTTGACCATTCTTCCTTCGTGTGGAAAACACATTACTCTAAAGAGTGAGGAGACTATAGCTCCCATGCAATATATATAGTCTCGTCCAAGGAGTAGGTTATAATCCAAGGGTCCTTGAACGACCATCACGTTCGTTTGAACGGTCTTCCCTTTCAATGTAACAGGCACATTGGGGAGGATCCCTAATGGTCGACTGGTTCCTTTATCAAAACCCGAGAGATTTCTTATCTCAGGCAAAAGCTCTGGGGAACCCTGTGCTTTCCAAGCAATAGAGGAAAGGATACTCACAGATGCCCCTTCATCAATGATAGTTCCAGCCATTACCATTCTGTATATTTGGACTATGATTCTGAATGGTATACTGGCTGGTAACCGGGGTCTGCCTAGTTGGTTCCAATCAAAGGACACAACCAGGTTGCTTGGTGGTGGGACCGAATACATGGCCGGATACGACCCTGACGATGTTCCTTCCTGCGATAAAGGAATGGGCGCATTGCCCTGATGCTCATCAGAATCTGTGTTGATGAAAAGAATCTGGATGGTGTCATCCTTATTCTCTTCAGTGAGGGTGTCATTTGAAGATGAATCTTCAGTGACGGTGTCATTTGAGGATGAAACCTCTGAAGGAAGAACCGGGTCAACTGCCGTATCAACCTTTAGACTTTCGTCTGGTCTGGATTCAGTAGGTTCATTTTCAATGACTAACGCTTCAGCTGACCACTTGAGCAGGCCAGCTGTATTTTCAACCAATGAAGGACTCGGCACAAGTTTTTTGTATCTAGGAGGAAGTATTGCCGGTGAAACCGGACGATCTTCCAAAACTCTCTTCGCTTCGTCTAAGAAGGGACAACGGTGGATGGCGTGACCGCCTTCACACAGTCTACAGGGGGATCTTACTCCCCCTCTTTGTCTTGAACCTTCACTTTCGCTGGTTGACGGTACGCAATCAACATGGTTATCAGAGGTTGATGCTCGCGAATTGTGCAAACGAGGTGACCAGTCCCTTAGTATCCGGGGAATATAGGGACAATCTCTATGGAAGTGGTCTCCTTTACATATGACACATGGCGATTTAGGCCCGGTCTGTGCTGTGTGTGGGTTTTTGTCAGATGTCTTTTGCTTGCCCCCAGTCGCCTTAGGCTCCTTCTTCTTCCTTTCTCTCTTCTTCTTCTCCTTCCTCTCCATGGGAGCTTGGCTTTTGCCAGCCCCACCTTGTGAAGATGAAGGATTAGAGGAAGAGTTATAAGAAGTAGAAGGCTGGTGGGCAGCTCTAGACTGATCTAACTGTTGACTCGACTGCTCAGGAACCATGGTGGTCTGAACTACATTAGTTGAGAATAGCCAAATAGGCAGGCCAATTGTCAGTCCTGGAAGTGACAATGTGGCCATGTGGGGCGCACCGACTTCTCCCCAAGAGGAGAACGGACTAGGATTTCCATCATGTGGAGTTCCTTGGTTGGGGCGTTCCATGTTCTCAACTTAAGATCAACGCGGGAATAGGAGGTGATTATGTTCCGTTTACAATAAATTTTATAACGACGCTTAGACACAACTTGCTTTTTCACTTTTTAAGAGTCGAGAAAAAGCTAAAGATGACTCTAGTCTCCTTCGATGTTTTAACGAGCCTGAAGTGACAAATGCTCGGTTGGAATTTTTCAGTTATAGAGTTTGAAAAAGGCCAAAAGAAACTTCTCTGGAGTTCTAGGCAGAGGGTGTGCCAAACTTTTCGCAAAACCACAGAATACGTTTTACGGTACGAGTGGTCGATCTTCGTGAATGCTGTGTTCACTGCATTGCGATCAGTAGGGCGGCCGACACGGTTTCCTATTGGATAAAGGCTTTATTCCTATAGGGGTCTCCCAATATATATGCGACGGTACGTGGGAGCACAAGTCCGTATTGATACTTATCGCTTCACCGTGGTGGAATCACCCAACCACTCAACGCTAAGATATCACGTTTAACGACGCCGGAACACGTCTCTAGCTTAGACCTCTAGATGTTTGCGTTATGTTTCAATTATGTAAATTCAATTTATTTTAAGGTTGATCTTGTTTAGCAGTTTGCCTTTATGGATCACCACGAGATGTATAGTAACACTCCTAAATGCAGTCTAAGATGATAAGCAAGCTTTTCAATCTTTCAACTTTGAAAACCTTAACTACTAAGGGAAAAGAAAGATAACACCTTTTCGCACAGATCATAGAGCACACACTAATGCATTTTCCTAAATCAACATGCAAGCTGTCATAATGCACATGCACAATGCAAGTATTTCTTTTCTCTTTCTTAATGTTGGTGAAATGCAGAAAGAAAGCTGTTGTATAATTTTGAATTCAATTTCAAGTGAAAGCAAACAAGCTTGTCCAAAATCAAAAGACACCTTAAGATTTACTTGTTTCGACACTAGAAATATATAAATTCAAACCAAATGACGAAAGCAAAAGCTCAATCAGCTATGAACAGCAAATAAACTAACTCTTAAGATCAAAACGACACTTTATCACAGGTCTAGATCTAAGAGGCCACAGCAAGACTAGTTCACTTTCGTTATGGGAAACTGTAAATGTACAAGAAATACACAAAGAACAAACACAGTTTCTTTATACAACTGAGGCAGAATAGTGACAAAGAAAGTTGGTTTCAGATAGGCCCACTGACTAGTAACAAACAGCAAAAAACAAGAGTGAAAACAAGGCAAGAACCAGCAGGAAACCCCAGCAGCACAAGGCAGGACTGGTCCAGCGCAGGTGGAACACTGCCTGTTTGACCTTCAGCGCAGGTAGCCCCTTCGAGAACTGCGCTGAAATGCAAACAGCCTTTGTACAGCCTGCACTGAAGAACGAAACTTTCGTTTCTGGTGGTTTCCGGGTCACAGATTGCTCAAAAATTCATAGTTTTTGCTCAAATCAGAAGCTATCAGTCAAGGACACACCAAGGGATGACAAGGAGGATGAAAAGCTATCACTAAGAGCTTATTAGAGTCCTTGTGGATCAGCTCTTCAAATCATAAACTTGCCCAGAAATTGAGCTAGAGTAGCTGCCCTCTACTTTGTATTTGAAAGATTCAAACACAGTTCGATTCGGTACTCCCTTTGTTTATGAAATGAATAGCAAAAACACAATCAACCAACAAGATACGGTCCCCAGCGGAGTCGCCAATTTTTTGTTGGGAAAAGTATCCAATACGGAATGACCCTATCCCACTCTAAGGGTGATAGTACCTTAGCAACAACTGAATACAAAGCTATTCAAGATTACTTCTTTATGAGATGTAAGAGAGAGGAGAAAGGGATCCACTAACCGTTATCTTCCGCTAATGGTTGATCCAATCTTCCCTCTTTGCTGCTTGCTCCCAGCTCCTTGCTCTTTAACTGGCCCAGCTACACAAAGATCCTGCAAAAGCACAAGAAAGGGAAACTACAAGAAGCATACATCCATAATTGATTCAAGGATTAGAATAAATCAAATATACAAGCATCAATTCGCCATAGAGACACATGCATATAGAAGAACCTCAAATGCTTTATTAATGGAAGAAGTAAAGTTCTGAGAATGTTACAACCATAAGAGGCCCAATCCAGCAACACCTCCCAGCAGAAAGAAATCTCCTCTTCACCTCCTTCAAAGCAATCACCCAATAGTTCTATACACAAACCAACAGCACTTCCTTACTTGCACAAAATTCCAGCCTCCCTAGACCTCATGAGAGAGCTCTATATATAGGAGATTTGGAGAAAGGATGAGTCAGCTTGAGACTGACATGAAGCTGACTAGTGTCCTCTCCCACTTTAGTTAATCTTCAGTTCTTGAGTCCACTTGGAGATTCTTGCTTCCACTTGGAGATCAAGACCCTCTTACTCATCACAAGGCGAATTCCTTGACCCAAGTGTCAGTTTGGAAGCTTCCTGGGCAATTGACACCTTGCAGAATGACTGTGCCACTTGGCCAATCTCGCCCAGCGCAGGTAGCCTTCATTAGATTTGACATTCAGCACAGGTACAGAGTGGAGCAGTTGACATTCAGCGCAGATGCTCAGTGGAGCAGCTGACATGATCCAGAAATAGCTTGTTTTTGAGTGTTTTCAGGTGGAGAACTGATTTTCAGTGCTGTGGTTTGCTGACCTTGTTCCTCTAAGGGTAAGAACAACATGTTTAGGGACTTTGGATCCCTCAGATTATTGACATTTCATGCTCCATGCTATTAGGCACAAAAATGTCTATAACAGGGACATTCATCCCAACGTTTAAAATCTCCTGCACCTGTCATTCTAATCCCTTCTTCACTTCTATTTTCTATTACTGATGTTTTGACGTAGCATTCACTCTCATAGATATTCTGCGACTAGATCAAGACATAAAAAAATGATAGTTCACTTTCATTTTCGCCTGACAATCCATTATTTTTCTGTGTGTAAGCCTCCTCTGGAAATTCATCCTATTCACAGATTTTTATAGTCATTCCTCCTAAGACTAAGACTCGAGATAAGCCCATTAATCCTTTAATTCCCCCTTCTGTAGATTTAGATCATATACCTTTAGCTAATATGGATTACAGGATAAAACAAATTAAGTGTGACTATGATTTTCTATAATTGTATTGTTGGTTAGAGGATAAACATACAGACAAAACTGATGAAATTGGGGTCTAGGAGTCAAACCTCGCCCATTATATTTTTCCCTTGACATTTCAAGCCCCAAAATTTCCCAAAAGGTGTCAAGCTTGCTATGTCCCTACCCAAAGAGCCATCATTTCCGCTACAGGTGACATTATTTTCACCATTACAGCCCAATCCATTGACCAAATGATGCTAGCCCCCATTGTGGAAGATGTTTCCCCTTTCGCCCTAGAAGCCCTCACCCAAATTTATCAAAAGATGGACATTGCCACCAGAGCCAGAATTAGAGAATGCCCAATTACCCAAAAATAATCCTCCACATCCTTCTTCAATTTTCCTTAATCAGGCCAAGAAGATTATTTCCATGATTTCTTACATTTAGGCTATTATTTTGATCAGTGGGTAGATGAGACAATTTTAGGATTCCTCTCCATATTTTCCACATACATCAAGCCCTCCTTGGTGTTCAACTTCAGTCAATTCTTGGCTGATAGTATCCATCAACAATTCATAAAGTTTCCTATAGAACCGGTGTTCAATTACACCTTTATTTTGATTTATGTGTTCCTCTATTATCAGGTAGACAAATTCAGTCTTGCATTGCAGAAGCTTGATGATGCAAGGAACCAGTAGCCAGTAATCTTTTGGACCTGATTGTTCATGCGAGAACAAAAATAATTCACCTACAAGTAGTTTATTGAATATTTTGTTCATCCAGCCATGAACATTCTAAACAATCCAGTACCACCTATAATCAGTGAGGAAATTGAGAGAATTTTGCATTTGTTAGACCAAGAAAAGACCGGGGATTGGTATTTATACCGAAATTAAATAGAAATCAGGGTATATGGTTGTGAATTGGCCCCTTATAAACTCCGTAAATGCCTCCCAATGAGGATTTTTTCCCTGGAGTATATCAAGAAGATGTTGAATTCGGATGAAATCCACTTTTTAGTGGCCAAGAAGATGGCACAATTCAGAATTAAGACACAGGTGGGCCCATTTGTGTGTAACACAAGGAAAAGAGGTGAGGAGGCAGATAGAATTCTTAAAGAAATGAAGTTCAGTTTGAGATTTACATGGTCTTATGACCCTTGTGGCATTATTTCAAAGCTCAAAGTGGAGAACAAAAAAACTCCTTACATTCACACTTCAAGGGCAGACATAGAGCAGTATGCCAATCAACTAGAGTGGACAGAAAATACCTTGCAAGAAGCTGAGGAACAACTTGTTTCTACTTCTAGCTTGCAGACTCCTAATCCTCAGGAAAAATCAAGAAAAATAAAAAGGGAGGAAGGATCATCATCTACAACTGGGAGTGAAGCTAAAGAATTTAGAATCAGCTATAAGAAAAGAGAAAAGGTAACTCTCAAAGTAGAATTGGACAAAGAAACTGAAGGGAAGGAAACCATCATCATCACAGATTCACCACCTGCAACTACCAAATTCACAACATCTCCTACTGAACCTTCATCTTCACAAGGTCACAAGGAAACTGAGCTAGAATCATAGAATGTCCAAAGAGAAAAAGAGAAGACAATCTTTGACAGGTACAGGGAGAAACAGATCAGAAATGAAATTCTGAAAAATAGCTCTTATAACCAATTTTGGAAGCAAACCTCCAGCTCACAAAGTAGGTTGTTGTCAGTCTTTGATTCAGAGCATGGAAAAATACAGATGGCCTTTCTTGAGACCAAGGTTCCACAGCCAAAAGCAGCAACAGACTACAAGAGAACTACTTTTGAATCTAGCACAAAGGAAATACATCCCATTGGTCAAATGGAGGAGCACAAGAAAACTGGTGAAATGATATCCTCCACTTTGACAAACACTACTATGTCACTTTCTAAATTACAGGATTCTTTTGCAAATGTCTAGTCACAGTTGAAGATGGAGAAAGTCTCCTCCTTGGAAAAATATAACAGGATTAATTCTTTGGAAGACTTGGTGATTAAAATTGGATATGATCCCAAAGATGCCAATGCTGCTGAGGAGATTATCAAAAAGAAGAACCTGGACATTGCATCCTTAAGAAAGTATCTCAAGGTGCCAGCCACAGAAGATCCAATGACCAAAGATATCGAAGAAGGTGAAGCACAGAAAACAGATATGATGAAATTGATCATAGAACAAATTATACAGATTAGGAAGGTGGAGGCAAAGATGGAGAAACTGATGCCATACCATAGCATGAAGATGGATATTGTCCCCCTAGATGTCATACCTATTTCTAAGCTTCCATCAATAGTGGAAACCACTGCATCTACTTCTTCCACTCAGACTGCAAGTGATGAACAAGTAACATAGACACTGCAAAACATGTCACTATAGTCAAAGTAGATTGAGACTTTACAGGCCCCACTCAAAGCTTTGGAAGTGCAAAAGGCCAAAGTTGAAGTTGCTCGGGTTACTGAAATGGAGAAATCCCAGAGACTGTTGGAGAAGTTGCACAAGGTAGAGAGAGACACTTCAATTGGTTAGACCTTGGCCCAAGCCAAGCAAACTATTTGGAAGAATATATTAGACTCTATGAATGAGATTTGGCCTTCTATTCAAATCATATCTGAGCATAAATAGCTAATAGAGAAGGCTACAAAAACTATTGTGCAAGGTGTTAGCACAGTTCTAGGCTAAGTCATGAGTAGGTTTTAGACTTTTTATTTTTTAGGATTAATTTTGTAAATTAAAAAAAATAAAATAAAACGCTACCAGAATTTCCGATAGCGCCCGATTTTCTTGTTCAGATAGTCTCCCCTATTTTTCAGGCTTTCTTTTCGTTCCTGTTTTATTTCCTATTCTTTTTTAATTTTCCGATGCTACAGGAATTTCCGGTAGTGTCTCCCATTTAAAAAAAAAAATAAAGCCGAAAATGCAACCATTTTCGATTGTCCACATGTCATAATGACGAAATATTTAATCCAAATCATGAGATTTCGTGATTTCATAGGTCACAAACTTTAAGTCAAGTCAAGTGGTAGTGGTTAATCGATTTGGTTGATCATATTGGCTAGGTGTTAGTCACAGCCATAGCCAGTCGTTGCCTACCCCACTGATCTTAAATAAACCCGTGTTTCTCAAATTAAAACGTGTCTGTAGCATTAGTTCTAGCCATATGATTAAATTATGATGGCCATTCACTTTGTTCCACGTAATACTGTTGGCTTGAGGGGGCTTGACCCAGGTACAATGTTAATTAGCCAAACAAATCCCTACAATACTGGCCCTTTCAACATCAGCCCACGGAGTGATGACTGAAGTCTCACCCGAAGTGGTATGGGGGGATGCTAGAACCAAGTTTCCGCACCTTGAGATGGTTGTGATGTTGTTTGATCTCTTTTATCCTTGCATTCGCGCAGGTGATCTCGCTCTAGGGCTTGTAAGACAAACCATTTATTTTGGATTTTAATACCTTCACGAAAGTATATGTTTGACCTTTGGGTAGCCCTAACCCGGGGCTCAGGTACTTTCAGGCTATTATGGTAGTGCGTTGTGCAGATTCCTCAATTACCGTAAGTGATTTTCTTCTTTTTCCGAATACCTAAAGTTATCACCACGTAACCAAATATTCATAATTGCGTTTAATTATTCAATGTAAGTGTATTCGTTCACACACCATAGAAGCATAATAAAGGAAATTCATACACAAAATATCCAAACCCATCAACAGAACAAATACAAAGAAATTGCAGAATAACTCTTTTTGTTAATATATTTCAAGTGTTACAGACTCTGTTCACCCTTCGCACATAGTTGCAGGGGTCCACACACTTAGCTGCGGAGTTCTACCCTAGGCCTTTGTGCGCTCAACTACAGAGCCTCTATCTACACTACGACCCATGACTTAGACTTCTGCTTCAGATCTATCACTCTATTACATGATCTGCCATTATATCCATCGATGCCTAAACTACTTAGAGCTTAGCTCTTTTTATACAATCCCATGGTTTGCGAACCATGGGTAGATCTCTTACAGTTGACTTTACTTTACAAAATGAAGGGCAGACTACCCTTTATGACCCATAACACCTTCATGCTCTGCGACCACAAAATGAGGAGTCTTTACAATAATATTACAAAAATTTGAATTAAACATGGGCTTTTAGCCCCAAAACTGCTCTTGGGGGATCTTGCTCCTAACAGGACCCCAACACAAACATTGTGACTCGCCCTTGAGTCACTCAGTAGGCACGAAAATCTTTGCACGAAGCCCATCCTACTCGACCTTGATGACTGCAACTTCAGCTGTGCACTGAGCTGCTTCGTGCTTCACATCTTTGACTGTCTTCTCCGTTACGGCTCCTACGTTGTCAGCCTGAAGCTATTGTTGTGTCACTCATAGATTCATAATATTTCCTTCAGTGTTTCCTATGACTACATAAGCTTCATCCAGCCAGGGCTTTAGTCGTTCCTTCATCACTACTTCCTTGTGTAGTGTTGCGTCCACCTGTTCCTTCACCTGCTTGGCTTCCTACAGCTTGGCTAACCTCTGTGTCAGTGCAACGGTTCACGCTGTGCTGTTAACTTCGTCATAGCATTGTTGGAGTTTGTGTGCTTCCATCTCTAGCCTCTAGATTTTTGGGTCCTCCTGCAAGCCGGTTAGGACCTCAAATGATTGTTCGAACAACTGTGTGCAGTCTGCTACTGTAATCTCCACTGCCACGACTACTTCTTTGACAGTCGCTACCCATTTTTCCTTTAATTCTGGAGGTGTTGAAGGCTGAGCCCTCAACTGGAGCTCTGTAATCTGCAAGATCAGCTCGAACTCAACCTGTGGCGTTTCTGTTCGAGTGTCATGCACCCCTGTGGCCAATTTATGGATGAAAACCTTGACTAGCTCCTCCTCCGAAATGGCCAATTCTAAGACCATTCTGTAGGCTTCCTCCATGACCTGTATGATCTTATTTCTCTGGCTGGTCACCTCGGCCTTGGCGGTGATGTCAACATTCCTCTATAAGGCCATCTTCTCATTGTTTATTTTCTATTCACTGATCACTTGGAGGGCACGGTGCTCGCAGGCCCTCAACTCTAAAATTACTCCATCCTGCAAGAGGTGGAGCGCTTCGTGCGGGAGCACTACTAAGTTCAATATCACTCCCTTCAAGGTGTTGATAGTGGGCCTGTCAGCCTGATTTTCTGTTGTCAGTGCTCCATCCGGTAGTACTAGTGCATTAGAAGCCTTCGTGCACAGCATATCGGCAGCCTCTAATGTGTCGATAGCCAAGCTGGTAGACACCGTACCAACTTGCGATGCACGGCTCTGCAACTCTTGCAGTCCAGTCTAGATGGCCCCTAGGATGATCATCTACTACTTTTCAAATTGCTACAGGGCCTCAGTGATACATCTCTGACTGTGTCACCAATGTCGTATAAATCTCCCTCCGCTAGTGTGATAAGGTCCAGCGAGGTCTTGGTCACCTTGGATTTCTTTCTGGACCCTCCCTTTTCCATCTCTCTCAGGTGCTTAATGTGGCCGAATGCCTCCTGAGGGTCTACGCTATGCTACTCTGTGTCCTCTTCTTTAGTTTCAAGTGAAGGTGATCACGTGCCTTTGTCAGAGCCCTGCTCTGTGCCACCTGTCTGTTTTCCTACCTCCTTTCCTGTCTGTTTTGCCTTGGCCTTCTTAGCGGCCTCCTTCTTCCTCTTTTCAACCAGCTGTGCCATCTTTAGCTTGGCCTCATCCTTCTTCTTTTGTGCGGTGGACTTGCTTCCACCCACCACCAAGTCCATGGTGGTGCGCCACTTCGCCAGCCATTTATCCAACACCGCATTGATGGCATCATCTGTGGCTAGGTACAACAAATCGTACCACTTCTACATAGGGTCCTTCCACGCCTTGATTGATATCCGATGGAAATCAGTTTTGAATTCAGCACAGCTCTGTAGGTTAGCATTTACCGTGGACAAAGATCACAGCTTGTGATTGATAGCCATCCTGATATTCATTTCCATCAAGATCTAGAATATCTTGCTATCCCGAATGTGCTTCGCATCCTTGGTCGCCCACAACGAAGCATACTTCACTGCTTCAGGAAGGTCCGGCGTGACCGAGGAGAATTGGCTCTCTTCTGGTAGCTCCCATGCTATGAGCACAATAGATAGCAAGATCCATGCATAGTAGAACGTCTTGATTGGCTCTTGTGCTTTGCAACAATTTGCCAAGAAATCTTTGCGAAGGTAGTCCAACTAGTTAAACTGGATTCCTTCTGAGCACTGCTGTGCGAGCATGACGACGAGTGTTGGCACCTCATTGGCACCGCACTTTCGTATCACCTTACCTGCAAGGATCTGCATTTCCACCTTCACGGCGGGGTCACAGATGCTGGAGAGAGTGTACCCACGCAGCTTCTTCGCCAATTTGAGCTTCTCTTTCATTGATTCTCCAAGCACGAGCTCACTACCCTTGCCACCAAAGATCATAGCTATATTTTCTCCTATATACGGTAGGCATGTTATGCATTGAATCAACATATTAGTGATGGGTATCGACTCTTCCAGCCATAGACACCCATCATGCACCAAACACAGCAACTGCTTGATGGCTAAAAATGTCATGGGGGTGCAGTTATAGTGTGGCACCCAGAGCAGGTTGAGTAATCCTGCCTTCTCTACTCCTCTGAGCCACTTCCGTAGCTCCAGTGCAGTCATCCCCGTATTTGTGTCTATGATGCGGTGCATCAATTGTTTGGTCACCAGGTGCAGGAACTTCTCATGGTCCACCAAGTCCCAGTCTTCGAGCTTCAAAATCAGCACCCGTACCAAACGGGGACCATCAAAATTGATCACATCTGGTAGCAATGGGGTTTGCAAGGGAGTCTTACTTTCATCAATGTCCTTTGGGACCTTGGACTTAGGCTTGCATGGAGGGACATACTCTGGCAACCGTGTAATAGGGTCCGCACCCTGGGCTTCAATCTCCTCTATTTCCACTCCCACATCCTCATTGTGCATGGGGATGTCTTCGATATCCTCCTCTTCTGCCTCTAGGTTTATAGCATTGCCTTTCTCCTCGGTAGTGGGCTTTGGTGGGTTTTGTCTCAGCGACGCATGCACTGGGATGGTAGGCTTCTTACCCCTCTTGTCTTTCATGGTCTCGTTAGTTGGGGTTGGCTTCGGTCTCGGCGTTCTTGGGGATTTAGGGACCTCCGTGAATACTTCAGCCACTTACAAGGCAGCTACTTTGGTCTCTCTCTCCATTTCTTGTGTTGGCTCCTCTACTACCTGTTGTGTACTAACTTCTAGGGGCACGGACATGATCTTCTGCAAGAATTCCTATGTGTCTGCTGGTAAAGTCGCAAATACCCTAGAAACTATTAGAAGCTCATATTGCTCCACTCCGCCAGCCATTTATCCAACACCGCATTGATGGCATCATCTGTGGCTAGGTACAACAAATCCTACCACTTCTACATAGGGTCCTTCCACGCCCTGATTGATATCCGATGGAAATCGGTTTTGAATTTGGCATAGCTCTGTAGGTTAGCATTTACCATGGACAACAATCACAACTTGCGATTGATAGCCATCCTGATATTCATTTCCATCAAGATCTAGAAGATCTTACTATCCCGAATGCGCTTCGCATCCTTGGTCACCCACAACGAAGCGTACTTCGCTACTTCAGGAAGGTCTAGCATGACAGAGGATAATTGGCTCTCTTCTGGTAGCTCCCACACTATGAGCACAATAGATAGCAAGATCCATGCATAGTGGAACATCTTGATTGGCTCTTGTGCTTTGCAGCAGTTTGCCAAGAACTCTTTGCGAAGGTAGTCCAACTAGTTAAACTGGACTCCTTCTGAGCACTGCTGTGCGAGCATGACAACGAGTGTTGGCACCTCATTGGCACGGTACTTCCATATCACCTTACCTGCAAGGATCTGTATTTCCACCTTCACGGCGGGGTCACAGATGCTGGAGAGAGTGTACCCACGCAGCTTCTTCACCAATTTGAGCTTCTCTTTCATTGATTCTCCAAGAACGAGCTCGCTATCCTTGCCACCAAAGATCATAGCTAGATTTTCTCCTATATACGGTACGCATGTTATGCATTGAATCAACATATCACTGATGGGTATCGACTCCTCCAGCCATAGACACCCATCATGCACCAAGCACAGCAACTGCTTGATGGCTAAAACTGTCACGGGGGTGCAGTTATAGTGTGGCACCCAGAGCAGGTTGAGTAATCCTGCCTTCTCTACTCCTCTGAGCCACTTCCATAGCTCCAGTGCAGTCATCCCCGTATTTGTGTCTATGATGCGGTGCATCAATTGTTCGGTCACCAGGTGTAGGAACTTCTCATGGTCCACCAAGTCCTAGTCTTCGAGCTTCAAAATCGGCACCCATGCCAAATGCGGACCATCAAAAGTGATCTCATCTGGTAGGAATGGGGTTTGCAATGGAGTCTTACTTTCATCAATGTCCTTTGGGACCTTGGACTTAGGCTTGCATGGAGGGACATACTCTGGCAACCGTGTAATAGGGTCCGCACCCTGGGCTTCAACCTCCTCTATTTCCACTCCCACATCCTCATTGTCCATGGGGATGTCTTCGATATCCTCCTCATCTGCCTCTAGGTTTATAGCATTGCCTTTCTCCTCGGTAGTGCGCTTTGGTGGGTTTTGTCTCAGCGACACGTGCACTGGGATGGTAGGCTTCTTACCCCTCTTGTCTTTCATGGTCTCGTTAGTTGGGGTTGGCTTCGGTCTCGGCATTCTCGGGGATTTAGGGACCTCCGCGAATACTTCAGCCACTTACAAGGCAGCTACTTTGGTCTCTCTCTCCATTTCCTGTGCTGGCTCCTCTACTACCTATTGTGTACTAACTTCTGGGGGCACGGACATGATCTTCTACAAGAATTCTTATGTGTGTACTGGTAAAGTCGCAAATACCCCAGAAACTATTAGAAGCTCATATTGCTCATGATTCATAGGCACTTGAGAGCTCAACCACTAAATACTCAAAATTCCAAGTGTTTTTCATTGGGCAGCCACTAAATACTCAAAATGCCATGTTTAAAATTGTTTCAACAAATCCAGGATCTAGATCCATTTTTAGCTCTATGGGCTCAACTAGGACCATGTTCCAAGACGATGATTTTAAAAAAATTATTATATGTGGGTTCCCTCTTTTCTTGTTTCTTGCCAATATGGAAAAATATCAAAACCCAAGTCCCAAGACCTAACATTGTATTAATCCGTTCAGTGTTAAAGCCCCCATCATGACCTAGTGTCATGAACATGCAATGACCAACACATTGGATATCAAGTAAATTGGGATCACCCCTTGCTTTCCACACGTTGATATGCCAATGAATAGAGATTTCAAGACCGGTATTTTTGTTTCACGTCCAAAGGCTTTTCTTGAACCTTGATAGGTGGAGTCATTACTTTTCTATACTAGCCCAGTAGATAAAATATAGTTTCTAGTTAATTTCTTATTTATTTAGTAATTCCCCCTCCATTCAATCTACTATTATTCCAATTATCAAGCTTTGATGATTTGATGACTCGATGTCTTGATATGGGACCCAATTGGTCACATCATTTTCCACATCATCAATTGTAGCTAATTAGAACTTGTGACATTTCCTACTAATGAATTGTATCCACAACATCTCACCTACAAACTATCTAGTTAGTTATCCAAAAGTTCCCCTTTCACTTGCTATGTGTCATCACCTCATGCATCCATGTCATCTATCTTGACACATGACATCAATGTTATTCACACCATCTTTATTGCCATGTTAGTTCAGGATTTTTGGATATTAGGATGTTAGAGAGAATCTATTTCTTGGAAACAAGGCCAATGCTCATGAGTTCCAATGGAATATTAGCCCTTGGGCCCTTTCCTATTTAGTATTAGCCCTTAGTTACTAAGCGCAATGACTAATGGCTTACTTTCTTCCCTTCCTTCTTTACCTCCTCATGTTCCTCGGCTTCCTCAAACCTTTTCACTTTTTTTGTCTTCCTCATCCCCCTCAACTTCCTCTACCTTATTTGTCTTCAACTTGATCTACTCTATTTAGTATCCTGGCCTTCTCATCTTTCCTTCTTTGCACTTGAACTAGTTTGTGCTTTCTACTCAACTTCCTACCACATAATTTGTTTTTACTTCTTTCTCCGATTGATGTTGCTTGATCCATCATTTTCTTGGGATATTAGTGACACTACTATAGTATACATTATTGATAACATGTGTCCAACAATTCTTTAATACTTTTACATTAGTGACAACACACATCGTTCAACAATATCCCTCTTTTTCATTGGTGGAAACACCACCAAATAATCCAATCATTGATGTGTTTTGGTGAACTTCCCCTATCTACTAGTTGTATCAATATCTCGCCCTTTTACATCAATGGAAAAGGATTTTAATGATCATGTTATGTTGCTATCTCCCCCTTGGGACCCATGTTTTCTTGGGATCACTCCCCTTGTGTGTATGATACCTTGGACTATGTTCTCTCTGAGTGTTGAAATATCCCGCTATTTAGGATTCACCCTAAATGATTTTCAACAAATATGCCTTCATGTGCAACTTGTTTCCTAGTGAAATTATGGATCCTCTAATGATTAACACATTCCTATCACGGAACATTTTAAGGGCTAATATTCGCCCAGTGGGCTAATTTTCCATGGATTTTCCACAAAAAAGATTTGCCAATTTCCAATTTTTATAAGAGATGATTCGCCCAAATTTTAGAATATAAAATTATTTTACCTTAAAAATCCTCAACATTATATAGAGACTATATATAAAATCAGTATAAATTTGAATAATTTTACAAATATATCAAAAAACATTTTATAGTTTGCATATTAGGGATTAGTGAGATTCGCCAATGTTTTTAAACTTCAAGAAAAATTTCCATCCTTAAAATTTTCCTTGATTCCTTTAATGATCTAATATGCACTCAATGATGATAATTGATTCTAGAGACACTCATTGTCATCATGCTTCTGCTACAACTCACTGCTAAAAAATTGTGATGGACTAAGGACTTGTTAGTTCATATTCATGTAGTTATAATGAAATGGGAGGGAGATGATTCCCAACCTCTATCTAAGATATTCAAATGTCTCTCTAGGAAGGAGTTTGGTAAAGATATCTGCAACCTACTCCTTGGTGGACACATATTCTAACTTCACAATTTGATCCATTACTTATTATATGAGAAAATGATATTTGATAGGAAAGTGCTTTATTGTGGAGTGAATCACTATATTTTTGGATTTAGTAATTGCACTAATGTTATAATAGAAAATAGATAATAATTGAGTGCAATCTACCTAAATATTCTTGATATTTTTCATCATCAATATAATTTGGGTACAACATGATGAAACTACAATGTATTGCATTTCAGTAGTAGATAAAGAGATAGAGTTTTGCTTCTTTATTTGCAAAGAAACAAGAAAATTCCTTGGGAAAAAGGCTACACCATTGGTTCTTTTTCTATCATCAATACTGCCTCCCTAATCAACATCAATATAATATTGTAGTGTAACATACGTATCTTTGGGATACCATCAACCAAAATCCAGTGTCCCTTGTGTTAGGGTCCTATAATTTATAGGATCTCAAGCTAATTAAGTATTATATCTCAAGAATATTATTTTGTAAATAGTTGTCAATCTGCATATGATTTCCAAATTAAAGAAAAAGAATTAAAAAATGAAAAGAGGGCATAAATAAAAAAAAAGGAAAATAAAAAAAATATTGAAAAAGAAGAAAAGGTTGAACCCCACCAAAAGAAAGAAAGATAAACAAAAACGAATAATACTGAAGTGTTACAAGTCAAAATGCCACTACTCATAATTATTTTTGCTTCATTATTGAAAATAAAAAGTTGTGTGCAGCTTGTTCAAAATTCCATGATCCTGAGTTTTAGTTTAATCATACAGTGTAATCATGATTAAACTCCTTTCAATTTCTGTAAATTACATAGAGAATAATGACTTACCTAATAGTTTAATTTTGGTAAATCACTAGTTAGGTAGAAAATGACATTGATTCAACTGTTTAATTTAGATCAATAGGAGAAACAAGGGATAGCTTAGGTAGTTTTTCCATTCTATATAAAATAAAATAAACTTGGTTTGCTAGTCGAAGTGCACCCTAGAGGAAAGATTAAAAAATGCTACTTTAGTCATGTGGTAGGTAGTTTTGATTAGTTTTGCAAATATAGGTACATGTAATTTTATCCTAAGTTTTAGGGATAAAGTGAAAAGGAAAATGTACGTGCTATGGATAAATTATTTCAAATATTTCATAATTTATCCTTATCATATGTTCAAAAAGAAAATATTAAAAGCACATGAGGACAAATCTTGTTTGTCACTTATGGTTAAAGTTCAGTAGTATTAAAGGCCTCGAGATCCACTCCCTTTCTTCATCAACGGCCCTCAGCCTTTTTCGTCCCCCCCTCACCATTTTTCCTTCACCACTAGGGGGGTCCGAAAATTTGTTTTATTGGCTGGTCCCCATCCCTTACATGGTTCATACTGGTGATTTCACCCCCCCCCCCACCAAAACCATTAACCTCCCACTACTCCCACCTGAAACTGCTTTCCCTCATCTACTCTGTTGCACCCCACCACTTTTTGTCCACCATTCTACACATGCCACATGGCATAACTATTGGTGTATTAAAAGCGTTCCCAGCCAAAAGGACCGTTCTCCATTTAATTCATTTTTCTCCTGGGCAACCGTTCAACCTAATGTTCCCATGCCATTTTCAACGGGACATTCGTCCCAACGTTTAAAATCTCCTGCACCTGTCATTCTAATCCCTTCTTCACTTCTATTTTCTGTTACTGATGTTTTGACGTAGCATTCACTCTCATAGATATTCTGCGACTAGATCAAGACATAAAAAAAATGATAGTTCACTTTCATTTTTGCTTGACAGTCCATTATTTTTCTGTGCGTAAGCCTCCTCTGGAAATTCATCCTATTCACAGATTTTTATAGTCATTCCTCCTAAGACTAAGACTCGAGATAAGCCCATAATCCTTTAATTCCCCCTTCTGTAGATTTAGATCATATACCTTTAGCTAATATGGATTACAGGATAAATCAAATTAAGTGTGACTATGATTTTCTATAATTGTATTGTTGGTTAGAGGATAAACACACAGACAAAATCGATGAAATTGGGGTCTAGGAGTCAAACCTCCCCCATTATATTTTTCCCTTGACATTTCAAGCCCCAGAATTTCCCAGAAGGTGTCAAGCTTGCTATGTCCCTACCCAAAGAGCCATCATTTCTGCTACAGGTGACATTATTTTCACCATTACAGCCCAATCCATTGACCAAATGATGCTGGCCCCCACTGTGGAAGATGTTTCCCCTTTCTCCCTAGAAGCCCTTACCCAACTTTATCAAAAGATGGACATTGCCACCAGAGCCAGAATTAGAGAATGCCCAATTACCCAAAAATAATCCTCCACATCCTTCTTCAATTTTCCTTAATCAGGCCAAGCAGATTATTTCCATGATTTCTTACATTTAGGCTATTATTTTGATCAGTGGGTAGATGAGACAATTTTAGGATTCCTCTCCATATTTTCCACATATATCAAGCCCTCCTTGGTGTTCAACTTCAGTCAATTCTTGGCTGATAGTATCCATCAACAGTTCATAAAGTTTCCTATAGAACCGGTGTTCAATTACACCTTTATTTTGATTTATGTGTTCCTCTATTATCAGGTAGACAAATTCAGTCTTGCATTGCAGAAGCTTGATGATGCAAGGAACCAGTAGCCAGTAATATTTTGGACCTGATTGTTCATGCGAGAACAAAAATAATTCACCTACAAGTAGTTTATTGAATATTTTGTTCATCCAGCCATGAACATTCTAAACAATCCAGTACCACCTAGAATCAGTGAGGAAATTGAGAGAATTTTGCATTTGTTAGACCAAGAAAAGACCGGGGATTGGTATTTATGCCGAAATTAAACAGAAATTAGGGTATATGGTTGAGAATTGGCCCCCTATAAACTCTGTAAATGCCTCCCAATGAGGATTTTTTCCCTGGAGTATATCAAGCAGATGTTGAATTCAGATGAAATCCACTTTTTAGTGGCCAAGAAGATGGCACAATTCAGAATTAAGACACAGGTGGGCCCATTTGTGTGTAACACAAGGAAAAGAGATGAGGAGGCAGATAGAATTCTTAAATAAATGAAGTTCAGTTTGAGATTTACATGGTCTTATGACCCTTGTGGCATTATTTCAAAGCTCAGAGTGGAGAACAAAAAAACTCCTTACATTCACACTTCAAGGGCAGACATAGAGCAGTATGCCAATCAACTAGAGTGGACAGAAAATACCTTGCAAGAAGCTGAAGAACAACTTGTTTCTACTTCTAGTTTGCAGACTCCTAATCCTCAGGAAAAATCAAGAAAAATAAAAAGGGAGGAAGGATCATCATCTACAACTGGGAGTGAAGCTAAAGAATTCAGAATCAGCTATAGGAAAAGAGCAAAGGTAACTCTCAGAGTAGAATTGGACAACGAAACTGAAGGGAAGGAAACCATCATCATCACAGATTCACCACCTGCAAATACCAAATTCACAACATCTCCTACTGAACCTTCATCTTCACAAGGTCACAAGGAAACTGAGCTGGAATCATAGAATGTCCAAAGAGAAAAAGAGAAGACAATCTTTGACAGGTACAGGGAAATACAGATCAGAAATGAAATTCTGAAAAATAGCTCTTATAGCCAATTTTGGAAGCAAACCTCCAGCTCACAAAGTAGGTTGTTGTCAGTCTTTGATTCAGAGCATGGAAAAATACAGATGGCCTTTCTTGAGGCCAAGGTTCCACAGCCAAAAGCAGCAACAGACTACAAGAGAACTACTTTTGAATCTAGCACAAAGGAAATACATCCCATTGGTCAAATGGAGGAGCACAAGAAAACTGGTGAAATGATATCCTCCAGTTTGACAAACACTACTATGTCACTTTCTAAATTACAGGATTTTTTTGCAAATGTCTAGTCACAGTTGAAGATGGAGAAAGTCTCCTCCTTGGAAAAATATAACAGGATTAATTCTTTGGAAGACTTGGTGATTAAAATTGGATATGATCCCAAAGATGCCAATGCTACTAAGGAGATTATCAAAAAGAAGAACCTGGACATTGCATCCTTAAGAAAGTATCTCAAGGTGCCAGCCACAGAAGATCCAATGACCAAAGATATCGAAGAAGGTGAAGCACAGAAAACAGATATGATGAAATTGATCATAGAACAAATTATACAGATTAGGAAGATGGAGGCAGAGATGGAGAAACTGATGCCATACCATAGCATGAAGATGGATATTGTCCCCCTGGATGTCATACCTATTTCTGAGCTTCCATCAACAGTGGAAACCACTGCATCTACTTCTTCCACTCAGACTGCAAGTGATGAACAAGTAACACAGACACTGCAAAACATGTCACTATAGTCAAAGTAGATTGAGACTTTACAGGCCCCACTCAAAGCTTTGGAAGTGCAAAAGGCCAAAGTTGAAGTTGCTCGGGTTACTGAAATGGAGAAATCCCAGAGACTGTTGGAGAAGTTGCACAAGGTAGAGAGAGACACTTCAATTGGTTAGACCTTGGCCCAAGCCAAGCAAACTATTTGGAAGAATATATTAGACTCTATGAATGAGATTTGGCCTTCTATTCAAATCATATCTGAGCATAAATAGCTAATAGAGAAGGCTACAAAAACTATTGTGCAAGGTGTTAGCACAGTTCTAGGCTAAGTCATGAGTAGGTTTTAGACTTTTTATTTTTTAGGATTAATTTTGTAAATTAAAAAAAATAAAATAAAACGCTACCAGAATTTTCGATAGCACCCGATTTTCTTGTTCAGATAGTCTCCCCTATTTTTCAGGCTATCTTTTCGTTCCTGTTTTATTTCCTGTTCTTTTTTAATTTTCTGATGCTACAGGAATTTCCGGTAGTGTCTCCCATTTAAAAAAAAAATAAAGCCGAAAATGCAACCATTTTCGATTGTCCACATGTCATAATGACGAAATATTTAATCCAAATCATGAGATTTCGTGATTTCATAGGTCACAAACTTTAAGTCAAGTCAAGTGGTAGTGGTTAATCGATTTGGTTGATCATATTGGCTAGGTGTCAGTCACAGCCATAGCCAGTCGTTGCCTACCCCACTGATCTTAAATAAACCCGTGTTTCTCAAGTTAAAATGTGTCTGTAGCATTAGTTCTAGCCATATGTTTAAATTCTGATGGCCATTCACTTTGTTCCACGTAATATTGTTGGCTTGAGGGGGCTTGACCCAGGTACAATGTTAATTAGCCAAACAAATCCCTACAATACTGGCCCTTTCAGCATTGGCCCGCAGAGTGATGACTGAAGTCTCACCCGAAGTGGTATGGGGGGATGCTAGAACCAAGTTTCCACACCTTGAGATGGTTGTGATGTTGTTTGATATCTTTTATCCCTGCATTCGCGCAGGTGATCTCGCTCTAGGGCTTGTAAGACAAACCCTTTATTTCGGCTTTTAATACCTTCAGGAAAGTATATGATTGACCTTCGGGTAGCCCTAACCCGGGGCTCAGGTACTTTTACGCTATTATGGTAGTGCGTTGTGCAGATTCCTCAATTACCGTAAGTGATTTTCTTCTTTTTCCGAATACTTAAAGTTATCACCACGTAACCAAATATTCATAATTGCGTTTAATTATTCAATGTAAGTGTATTCATTCACACACCATAGAAGCATAATAAAGGAAATTCATACACAATATATCCAAACCCATCAACAGAACAAATACAAAGAAATTGCAGAATAACTCTTTATTAATATATTTCAAGTGTTACAGACTATGTTCACCCTTCGCACATAGTTGCAGGGGTCCACACACTTAGCTGCGGACTTCTACCCTAGGCCTTTGTGCACTTAGCTGCAGAGCCTCTATCTACACTACGACCCATGACTTAGACTTCTGCTTCAGATCTATCACTCTATTACATGATCTTCCATTATATCCATCGATGCCTAAACTACTTAGAGCTTAGCTCGTTTTATACAATCCCATGGTTTGCGAACCATGGGTAGATCTCTTACAGCCAACTTTACTTTACAAAACGAAGGGTAGACTACCCTTTATGACCCATAACACCTTCATGCTCTGCGACCACAAAATGAGGAGTCTTTACAATAATATTACAAAAATTTGAATTAAACATGGGCTTTTAGCCCCAAAACTACTCTTGGGGGATCTTTCTCCTAACAGGACCCCAACACAAACATTGTGACTCGCCCTTGAGTCACTCAGTAGGCACGAAAATCTTTGCACGAAGCCCATCCTACTCGACCTTGATGACTGCAACTTCAGCTGTGCACTGAGATGCTCCGTGCTTCACATCTTTGACTATCTTCTCCGTTACGGCTCCTACGTTGTCAGCCTGAAGCTATTGTTGTGTCACTCATAGATTCATAATATTTCCTTCAGTGTTTCCTATGACTACATAAGCTTCATCCAGCCAGGGCTTTAGTCGTTCCTTCATCACTACTTCCTTGTGTAGTGTTGCGTCCACCTGTTCCTTCACCTGCTTGGCTTCCTACAGCTTGGCTAACCTCTGTGTCAGTGCAACGGTTCACGCTGTGCTGTTAACTTCGTCATAGCATTGTTGGAGTTTGTGTGCTTCCATCTCTAGCCTCTAGATTTTTGGGTCCTCCTGCAAGCCGGTCAGGATCTCAAATGATTGTTCGAACAACTGTGTGCAGTCTGCTACTGTAATCTCCACTGCCACGACTACTTCTTTGACATTCGCTACCCGTTTTTCCTTTAATTCTAAAGGTGTTGAAGGCTGAGCCCTCAACTGGAGCTCTGTAATCTGCAAGATCAGCTCGAACTCAACCTGTGGCGTTTTCGTTCGAGTTTCATGCACCCCTGTGGCCAATTTATGGATGAAAACCTTGAGTAGCTCCTCCTCCGGAATGGCCAATTCTAAGACCATTCTGTAGGCTTCCTCCATGACCTGTATGATCTTATTTCTCTGGCTGGTCACCTTGGCCTTGGCGGTGATGTCAACATTCCTCTATAAGGCCATCTTCTCATTGTTTATTTTCTATTCACTGATCACTTGGAGGGCACGGTGCTCGCAGGCCCTCAACTCTAAAATTACTCCATCCTGCAAGAGGTGGAGCGCTTCATGCGGGAGCATTCCTAAGTTCAATATCACTCCCTTCAAGGTGTTGATAGTGGGCCTGTCAGCCTAATTTTCTGTTGTCAGTGCTCCATCCGGTAGCACTAGTGCATTGGAAGCCTTCATGCACAGCATATCAGCAGCCTCTAATGTGTCAATAGCCAAGCTGGTAGACACCATACCAACTTGAAATGCACGGCTCTGCAACTCTTGCAGTCCAGTCTAGATGGCCCCTAGGATGATCATCTGCTACTTTTCAAATTGCTACAGGGCCTTAGTGATACATCTCTGACTGTGTCACGGATGTCGTATAAATATCCCTCCTCTAGTGTGATAGGGTCCAGCGAGGTCTTGGTCGCCTTGGATTTCTTTCTGGACCCTCCCTTTTCCATCTCTCTCAGGTGCTTAATGTGGCCAGATGCCTCCTGAGGGTCTGCGCTATGCTACTCTTTGTCCTCTTCTTTAGTTTCAAGTGAAGGTGATCGCGTGCCTTTATCAGAGCCCTGCTCTATGCCACCTATCTGTTTTCCTACCTCCTTTCCTATATGTTCTGCCTTGGCCTTCTTAGCGGCCTCCTTATTCCTCTTTTCAACCAGCTGCACCATCTTTAGCTTGGCCTCGTCCTTCTTCTTTTGTGCGGTGGACTTGCTTCCACCCACCACCAAGTCCATGGTGGCGCGCCACTCCGCCAACCATTTATCCTACACCACATTGATGGCATCATCTGTGGCTAGGTACAACAAATCCTACCACTTCTACATAGGGTCCTTCCACGCCCTGATTGATATCCAATGGAAATCGGTTTTGAATTTGGCATAGCTCTATAGGTTAGCATTTACCGTGGACAACAATCACAGCTTCCGATTGGTAGCCATCCTGATATTCATTTCCATCAAGATCTAGAAGATCTTGCTATCCCGAATGCACTTCACATCCTTGGTCGTCCACAACGAAGCGTGCTTCGCTGCTTCAGGAAGGTCCAGTGCGACAGAGGAGAATTGGATCTCTTCTGGTAGCTCCCACGCTATGAGCACAATAGATAGCAAGATCCATGCATAGTGGAACGTCTTGATTGGCTCTTGTGCTTTGCAGAAGTTTGCCAAGAACTCTTTGCGAAGGTAGTCCAACTAGTTAAACTGGACTCCTTCTGAGCACTGCTGTGCGAGCATGACGACGAGTGCTGGCACCTCATTGGCACGACACTTCCATATCACCTTACCTGTAAGGATCTGTATTTCCACCTTCACGGTGGGGTCACAGATGCTGGAGATAGTGTACACACGTAGCTTCTTCACCAATTTGAGCTTCTCTTTCATTGATTCTCCAAGAACGAGCTCGCTATCCTTGCCACCAAAGATCGTAGCTAGATTTTCTCCTATATACGGTACGCATGTTATGCATTGAATCAACATATCACTGATGGGTATCGACTCCTCCAGCCATAGACACCCATCATGCACCAAGCACAGCAACTGCTTGATGACTAAAACTGTCACGGGGGTGCAGTTATAGTGTGGCACCCAGAGCAGGTTGAGTAATCCTGCCTTCTCTACTCCTCTGAGCCACTTCCGTAGCTCCAGTGCAGTCATCCCCGTATTTGTGTCTATGATGCGGTGCATCAATTGTTCGGTCACCAGGTGTAGGAACTTCTCATGGTCCACCAAGTCCCAATCTTCGAGCTTCAAAATCGGCACCCGTGCCAAATGCGGACCATCAAAAGTGATCTCATCTGGTAGCAATGGGGTTTGCAAGGGAGTCTTACTTTCATCAATGTCCTTTGGGACCTTGGACTTAGGCTTGCATGGAGGGACATACTCTGGCAACCATGTAATAGGGTCCGCACGTTGGGCTTCAATCTCCTCTATTTCCACTCCCACATCCTCATTGTGCATGGGGATGTCTTTGATATCCTCCTCATCTGCCTCTAGGTTTATAGCATTGCCTTTCTCCTCGGTAGTGGGCTTTGGTGGGTTTTGTCTCAGCGATGCATGCACTGGGATGGTAGGATTCTTACCCCTCTTGTCTTTCATGGTCTCGTTAGTTGGGGTTGGCTTCGGTCTCGGCATTCTTGGGGATTTAGGGACCTCCGCGAATACTTCAGCCACTTACAAGGCAGCTAGTTTGGTCTCTCTCTCCATTTCTTGTGCTGGCTCCTCTACTACCTATTGTGTACTAACTTATGGGGGCACGGACATGATCTTCTACAAGAATTCCTATGTGTCTACTGGTAAAGTCGCAAATACCCCAAAAACTATTAGAAGCTCATATTGCTCATGATTCATAGGCACTTGAGAGCTCAACCACTAAATACTTAAAATGCCAAGTGTTTTTCATTGGGCAGCCACTTGTAATTTATAGGGAAATTTGAATTCAAATCCAACTGTTCCCCCCATAATCGATCCATTAATGCGAGATTTGCGGCAGATTTTCAAGGATCTAAGCCATAAATTTCATCTTAAATGTCGGCCACTTGCTCCATTTGGCCTCACTTCTGCCGTCTTTTCAGGAACAATGACTTTAACAGTCACTTTTCAGCCAACTTGCGTGATTTCTCCCCATGTAGCGCAGCTCCCTCCATGTTGTCGCAGACTCAGTGACACGTCCTTGCTTCGCACCATATTCCAATCGCGCAGCTCCCCAACTCGGGCAGTGTAGTTTATAGTCCCGTGCCTCCTTTTAGCTGCCTGGAGCACTAAGACTGTGCTATTTGCATTTAGTCACAGGGCTAGACCACTCGTGTATGGCTTCAAGCGACTTCCATTCACCTTTCCTGGGAAGGGTTCTCCAGTTAACTTGACCAGCCATACCACTCCTTCGTCGGTAATCTCCTTAATAACATAAGGCCCTAACCAGTGTAGCTTGAATTTTCCTGGAAATTTATCAAACTTACTATTATGAAACCAGCTCACAAAAAGATAGAAAAGATAGATCAATGCCTTATAATTCAGCCTCTTCAAGGGGGAAACCTCCTTTACATTACACAAATGAACAATTCTTGGATGATACAAATGACAAGACCTCATTTCTATATATAGGAGTCTAAGGGGTCATAATATAATCAGAGCTGACATAACAATAATAATGTAAGGGAACAATAATAACAATAGTGGGCTTATATGGGGCACAATAATAACAATATGGGGACTACATGGGCACAACACTAGCATTTGCATCTGATGTTGCAAAGAAAACGCCGTAAGGCAAGCCAATAGAAAATGAACTAGTAGCTTGAAGTGTCTTGTAAAATCAATGCAATCTCTGCACAACATTATAATGTTTCATAATGATATATTTACAATGTTCAAGATCATTTAGTCAACATTTATTACCACGAAAAATAACAATATAAAGGCCTGGAAAATAGGCTTTTGATCACCCTATGAGTACACAAATAATAATGTTGAAGGTACATTTGAGATAATTTCACAGAATGGCTACTGAAGATGCAATATCCACTTGCAAAAATTAAATTAACCTAAATAAGCATAGAGGAAGAGTGGGTTATGTAGATGGGAAAATTGAGAAGAAGCCCAAGATCATAAAATGAAGGAGAAATAAAATTCAAATACAGCATATTTTAGGAGACAAAAAGAACATTATATTATTCGTTCATTATAAGTAATAGTTATAAGCATCAATATAAGTAATAGTTATAAGCATCTCAAAAGAAATAACAAATAGACAACCCATTTTCCTTCCTACATAATTTCCAAACCATAATGATCAACCCAAAACATACATATTCTAGAAATCTAGTTGTCTCTGAGCTATATGTAGTTAATCCGAAATCAATATCCTCAACCATACTTTTACAAACCTGGAGCCAGCAAACCATTTTTTCACAAAATAACTACTACTCGACAAGATTTAGGAAACAATGAACTCTCTACTGGAAACCACAGGATGGACTAAAAGCATTTCCTATGAACAATTGATGGGCCACATTCGTCATATTCTGCTCGTGTTACCCACATCTGTACAAACCAACAATGAAATTAGTCACAAACATGCTTGTATTTGATGAATCAATGAACCAAATATGAAATAATCAGAATGATGTTATTTGATGTTAGAACCTTAGTATCGGTTAATATAAACAACAAAAGTTATAGTTCCTTAGCCAGAGATATCTTCGAGTAGAGTTGGGTCCAATTGGTATTAGAATGAAATTGCTAAGGTTAGGGTTTCAGTTTTTCTATTAGACTAGTTCCACTGTCTAAATTAATAAAATCAAAGAATACTTGTAGCCAAAGGAATTGGTTCATGACTAGCATCAAGCCATTCACATAGGTTCTATTATCAGTTTGGAGTCTGGACTACCCTCTTACATTTTTTATGTCAATCAAGTTATACCAGAGTTGGATACATCAACTTGTTCTCAATCGAACATTCTAGCTCAAACCATTTAGGACTAACTATTTGCCATGCTCAAGTAAGACCTGGTAAGGTCTTTTTGGGACATGACTTAGCAGGCTGGCCTTTTAGGACCAGAGCTCTACTCATGAAAATTGAAATTTTGTAAGTTAATATATATGTAACCAATTCAACATATATTGTGCCTTTGTATTGGCAAGAAAACTTGTTTCATGAAAATTGAAATTTTGTAAGTTAATATACATGTAACCAATTCAAACAACCAAGAATGAGAATTGAAATTCTGTAAGTTAATATGGAGTGACCAATTCATACAGCCAAGCACATTTTAGGAGACAAAAAGAACATTATATTATTCGTTCAATATAAGTAATAGTTATAAGCATCAATATAAGTAATAGTTATAAGCATCTCAAAAGAAATAACAAATAGACAACCCATTTTCCTTCCTACATAATTGCCAAACCATAATGATCAACCCAAAACATACATATTGTAGAAATCTAGTTGTCTCTGAGCTGTATGTAGTTAATCCGAAATCAATATCCTCAACCATACTTTTCCAAACCTAGAGCCAGCAAACCATTTTCTCACAAAATAACTACTACTCGACAATAACTACTACTCGACAAGATTTAGGAAACAATGAACTCTCTTTTGGAAACTACAGGATGGACTAAAAGCATTTCCTGTGAACAATTGACGGGCCACATTCGTCATATTATGCTCGTGTTACCCACATCTGTACAAACCAACAATGAAATTAGTCACAAACATGCTTGTATTTGATGAATCAATGAACCAAATATGAAATAATTAGAATGATGTTATTTGATGTTAGAACCTTAGTATCGGTTAATGAAATTGCTAAGGTTAGGGTTTCATTTTTTCTATTAGACTAGTTCCACTGTCTAAATTAATAAAATCAAAGAATACTTGTAGCCAAAGGCATTGGTTCATGACTAGCATCAAGCCATTCACATAGGTTCTATTATCAGTTTGGAGTCTGGACTACCCTCTTACATTTTTTATGTCAATCAAGTTATACCAGAGTTGGATACATCAACTTGTTCTCAATCGAACATTCTAGCTCAGACCATTTAGGACTAACTCTTTGCCATGCTCAAGTAAGACCTGGTAAGGTCTTTTTGGGACATGACTTAGCAGGCTGGCCTTTTAGGACCAGAGCTCTACTCATGAAAATTGAAATTTTGTAAGTTAATATATATGTAACCAGTTCAACATATATTGTGCCTTTGTATTGGCAAGAAAACTTGTTTCATGAAAATTGAAATTTTGTAACTTAATATACATGTAACCGATTCAAACAACCAAGAATGAGAATTGAAATTCTGTAAGTTAATATGGAGTGACCAATTCATACAGCCAAGCACATTTTAGGAGACAAAAAGAACATTATATTATTCGTTCAATATAAGTAATAGTTATAAGCATCAATATAAGTAATAGTTATAAGCATCTCAAAAGAAATAACAAATAGACAACCCATTTTCCTTCCTACATAATTTCCAAACCATAATGATCAACACAAAACATACATATTGTAGAAATCTAGTTGTCTCTGAACTGTATGTAGTTAATCCGAAATCAATATCCTCAACCATACTTTTACAAACCTGGAGCCAGCAAACCATTTTCTCACAAAATAACTACTACTCGACAATAACTACTACTTGACAAGATTCAGGAAACAATGAACTCTCTACTGGAAACTACAGGATGGACTAAAAGCATTTCCTATGAACAATTGACGGGCCACATTCATCATATTCTGCTCGTGTTACCCACCTATGTACAAACCAACAATGAAATTAGTCACAAACATGCTTGTATTTGATGAATCAATGAACCAAATATGAAATAATCAGAATGATGTTATTTGATGTTAGAACCTTAGTATCGGTTAATATAAACAACAAAAGTTATAGTTCCTTAGCCAGAGATATCTTCGAGTAGAGTTGGGTCCAATTGGTATTAGAATGAAATTGCTAAGGTTAGGGTTTCATTTTTTCTATTAGACTAGTTCCACTGTCTAAATTAATAAAATCAAAGAATACTTGTAGCCAAAGGCATTGGTTCATGACTAGCATCAAGCCATTCACATAGGTTCTATTATCAGTTTGGAGTCTAGACTACCCTCTTACATTTTTTATGTCAATCAAGTTATACCAGAGTTGGATACATCAACTTGTTCTCAATCGAACATTCTAGCTCAGACCATTTAGGACTAACTCTTTGCCATGCTCAAGTAAGACCTGGTAAGGTATTTTTGGGACATGACTTAGCAGGCTGGCCTTTTAGGACCAGAGCTCTACTAAGGGTTGAGCTTCTATGATTGAAGCTCTACTTATATAAAACCTTTCAGGACCTGAAGTTCTACTTACATAGGACCTTTCAGGACCTTTCTTTTGGCAAAGGGAAGTTTATTTTTGGAAAGCTCAGGAAAGACCCTTTAACACCAACCTGGTATAGTCCTTCTAAGACCAGAGCTCTGCTTAGATAAGACCTTCGGGAGCTTTCTTTTTGCAAAGGGAGTTTCAAGGAGACGAGGCACAGTGCAAGTCCTTGGTGATAATTGGTGGAAAAACTATAGGTCAGACCTGACACAAGTGTCTAAGGAAGTCTGTGCTTTGTGATGCAGCTCCTCAAGTATGTTTCTTAAGGAACTTAAAAATGTGTGGTTGTAAATTTCTTCCCCTATCAGAAACAATACCTGGGAGGTGTTTTCAGATCTCAAAACAATAACATACTTTTTATAAGCATGAAGGATACTAGTGAAAATAATTGGCAATTAAATAAAGCCTATTTTTTGGAGTCTCATGATCCATTATTCCAAATATTTAAGCTATAGGTTATAGTTCAAGTGCTGAAATATGGTTGAGTTGATATTTCTAATTTCAAGAATGTGGTGGGCAGGACTACCTGTTGGAATGTGCTGAGAGAAGCCAAGATGGAGCCTCCAATCCAGACACTGTATTTTCTCTCTGGAGGGGCAACCACCTTGATCCTCATGCTACTTGGAGCAAGTGCTGTGATCTCTTGGTTCATCCGATCAGCCATGCCTGGAAACATAGTGGATCCCCTGCTCAAAACTATGTTACCATACAAGTCCTTTCAGATATCCACATCACATTTCATGATAGAGCTGTAAGTAGTTTCATGTACCCCCGGAGCTTCCATCCCAATGTGAGCAGGCTGGAATAAAATCTCTGGACACCTAAATCTTTCAGATCCAATTGTAATCACTTGGCCATCTGGAAGCTCATAAGTCTTTTCCAATGCAGTAGAGGTCTTTTCCAGTTCCAGCTCCTTTTCATAATCCATTGCAACATATCCCAATTTTTCCTTTATGTCTCGAACTATTTCTCATTCTACTGTTGTAGTGAAGGAGTAACCTCTCTCAGTCAGGATATTGCATAGTGCATTAGTTAAGTCTCTACCTGCAAGATCCACTCTATAGATTGCATGTGGGAGGGCATAGGCTTCATAGATGGGAACAAGGTCCACTCTATAGATTGCATGTGGGAGGGCATAGGCTTCATAGATGGGAACAACATGAGTGACACCATCTCCTGAATCTAGAACAATACCTGAAAATAGAATTTGGAATTCAAATATTTAAACATACTCTTTGTTTTGAAAAACCAAAATAAGTATCAAGCTTAACATCACTTGTATCAATCTCAGAGTGGTACTCGGTCTGGCAATTAGAGAACTCTGGGCTTGTCTCTTACTCAAGCCTGGAAAACTTTGACTTATCCTTTTATATTTGTTTGCTCAAGGGATTCCTTTTGGATGTTTGCCATGTATACTCCATTAGGGCAATTCTGGGAGCTTTGGGATATGGATTTCCAGGAAGTTCCGTAAATGCACAAAGTTTTGTGAAGGCATGAAGACTTCATTAACAGCAATAGGACATCTATATTCTTGGTAACATCTAAGGCCCATGAAAAATGAGCACCAATGAATTAGAATAAAATGGCTATTAGATAAAAATAAAAACAATACAATGCCAGAATCTCACAAAAGAAATAATAAAAAGAATTTGACTCTTGCAACACTTGCCAACTTCTGTTTGCCATTTTGACTGTAAATGAAGATTATAGAAGTGCTCAGAACCACTTATGTTGCATGCTTCAAGACATCCTAAATTAAAACCTAGGTTAACAAAGAAAATCCTCCATAAGCTGCATACATATGATAAGTCAGTGCTCCAAGTACTCTGGATCTAACAAATTTAAGGATGTTCAATTTATATAATCTAATGAAATGCCACAATCCCGTTGATCCTGAAATCCCGAAAACTGTTAAGTCTGCTAAATTTTGAATGGGTTATGAAATTCTATTTTCTCCATATGAAGTCTGATGAGGTTGGAAACACTCTCAAACATAGTGAGTCATTTCATGGGAATGTTAAAAATTTCTAATCAAGTTTAAAAGGAGGCAATTACAAAAGAGCTATTATATTAGTAGACATGTATCTAATCCCATGTCAATAACACTATATCATGGGGCCAAATGCCTGGAAGAAAAACAACTACACTTTGGCAATGTACGAAGACCATACTAAGGCAGCAAACTGCACATCTATTTTTCAAGCATGTTTGAGTGAATTTCAAACTACTAACACCCACTGAATATGACAGAAACAACAAAATTCTATGACATCTTTGGAAATGCATTACGGCCATTAATAAACACCAATTTGAAAAGGGGCACAGCCTTCATCTTCTAAATTCCAACACATGAAAAAATATAAGTGGCCAATAGGACCTTATACGACTGTAGTGTGATTGCTAAGAATGTACGGCCATCAACATTTGATGATAGAAGATGATCAATTCTTATATTTTTAGCATAGAATAGACTGATCCATCGCTCCACTAATAAATTGTCCTTTTAGCTTTGAGGCATGCATGAGATTCCAGAGTAGAAAGTACTTTGGCTAGATGGTAGAAACAACAAAAGAAAGTTACTCAATGACAAGCTGAAAAGTTCATCAAGCATATCAACAAAATGCATCGATGGGTGGAAGTGGGCATTGCAGAAGACTCAGAAGTATAAGGAATCTCTTGATAAGCAACGAGTCAACCACAATATTAAGCCAAAGGAAAAGAATGGATGAAGGGATAGAATTTTAAATTGAAAACAAACTAATATGGACTATTTCAAATTCTGAAGTAAAGTGGTAAAAGTGCCTTCAAATTGGATCTATCACAATACATAGTCATTCTTCCATTTTGTTCAGTGTGGATAAACTAATTGTTTTGAACCATCAATGTTAGATGTATCAACCTTTCGAGAAAGACACCATTCTACAAGTCAGGGAGAATGAACCAAGAACAAAATGCAATAAATACACTAGATTTGAAGACAAGGACAACTCCATTGAACTAGCAAGTGGTTTCTCGAAGACCAACTCAAGTCTCAAAAGCAAATCCCTCATTTGGTGGACTAGATGATGGAGGAACACTATCCTAAAAAACGAGAGGTTTGATCTCTACCTGATTGACGTGAACAAGTTCACCAGCTGACCTCAACAGTGAGCTAACATAACCATGCCTTCCTTCACCCCTCCCCTTTAAGAATAGACATTTGCAATTAGAAATTCCCATTGACCAATGAACATAATATTCAGAAACATTGTCTACTATCTTCTCCCTCTTTTCGTATTTTTGGATTGAATGTTATCTATAACAGTGACGATAATCCCTTTGTACTCTTAATCACAACTACTCTGATTAATCGTGATTGGAATATCTCACATCCGTTCAAAAGAGGCAGGGGAACTAAATGTGGTTGCATATTCTCTCATCTTCAACCTCCCCGTTCTCTTCACCCCCCTAATCAACTGAACAAAGGCACTAAAGCAGGATACTGCGCTCTCAAATAATATATATGTTCCAGAACTGACTCGAGTAGCAAAAACTGATTGCTTTCACTAGTGAGCCAACTTAACCATTCTGCATCCTGGGGAGACGCAAACCCTATGGGCTTTCAGACCAATCGGAATGAATAAGAGACAAAAGGCTTTATAAATTTCAGGAAGCCCAAGACCTAAAAAACAGTAAGAACAGGAAGAAAAAAAATGTCTGGAACCGAACCCTCCTCCCATCACCCCCAACCCCCAAATGGATACTAAGAATAATAGATATTGAAAAAAAGAAAAGAGTTTTTCTTTCCATTTTGCCCATTACTAAGCAGTACCTTCTAGTAGGATCTTGGACTTTATAGAGTAAGCACCATGCTGTCTGCATAATGCAACTTGAAATTTCCAATAAAAAGATTAAAAACATTTCATCTTGTCTCTGAATAAAACGAAGAATGAATGAAGAAAAGTTACCGGATAGTTTCCAAAGGACCCACTGCAGTTTTAGCCATGGCCCCGGACAAAGCTCCACTGGTAAACTCTCTAAATGATCTGCCTTTGAATAAAGTCTGCATGCATATCAAGATTAATAGGTGAGAGAAATTGGGATTCCCATATCAATATAAAGAGACAAAGTAGTCGGAGGGTCAGCATTTTCTTCAAGTAAAATTTACTGCGGTGGGTTTAGTATGAAATTCTCTCTACTCTGTTCAGTAAATAATACTTAAATCATTGGGATTGAAATTTGAAATTGAGGATCTCCAATGTTCTACTCTGGAGTCTATACCAAAGGTAGAAAAGCATACTTACTTGGAATGCTTTGCGTAGTTCAGGAGCCTGAAAATTTTCTCTTTGCCTCCATACTTTTCATAATTAAGGGATCCATGGTGCTCAGAGCCAATAGCTCTATGACTTGAAGTTATGGGATTTTCACACCCCACCTCAAGTATGGACTGTTAATCTCAGAAACCCAAAATGCCATAGAGGAGACCCACAATACCCATTGCCCGCCTGCATGGTGCCATTTGACCCTTGCTCGGCAACCCCAGACGAACCACATTGCGCTCAACAGCATTCGGCTCTAGGAATCCATTCCCCGCCTGCGTCGAGAGGTCCTTCGAAAAAGCCGTGGATTGCAAGGATTGACATCGCAGAGAATTGAACTTGAAACCTCTACATTTGCAGTGAAACACAGACGAGGACTTGAGCAAGATTGGGACCGATACATTCCAGCAAGTGCTTGGGGAAGGAAGCAGTTGATAACGTTTCGGTGGAATCAATCCGACGGCTCAAACAATTTTAATCGTCTAACAATTAAATCAAGCGCTCACAAATGGACACGTAACCTCAAAGGAGAGTTGGTTTCATAGGGGAACGCCTTACGACGTAAATGTAATAAGAGGGTTGTACTAATAACAATAAGGGGTTACAATAGTAGTATAGGGACCTAACATGCCCCTCTCCTTCAAAAAGTGTTTTCCTCAATGCTTGAGTAGTTCTTGATGCTTCTGTATAAATTCTTGTCCTCCCATGTGGAATCTTCAGCAGGTAAGTTCTTCCACTTGATGAGATACTCTGAAATTGATCTATTTGTAGCTGTCAATTTATCTGTTCTGTGACTGCTTCAGGTTCCACTATGATTTTTCCTTCCTTGTCAAGTTCTCGCAATGTTGTTTGAATTGGGATCTTCTACAACTTTTGAATGAGTTCCCACTCCTTTGGGCATATGGATATCTATAAGGCCTGATGTTTGGAGGAACACTTCCTGGAATCAAATGAATAGCGTGATCATGATCACAAATAGGTACCTTGGAATGATTGTCCAAAACGTTTTGGAGATCTGGAGAAACACATGATTTTGATGTGGGATCCTCTATTGAACATAATTGTGCAATTATGCCCCGTCATTCTTTATTTAGAAGCTTTGTCATGCTGTTAGAGTTGATTATCTTTCCTGGTTTCCCTTTGATACCCCTCAATTCAACTTCCTTTCCTTCCCAAAAAAAATTCAAGAAACTTTCTTGAAAATTAAAAGCTATCGTACCCAAAGATTGTAGCCATTAGACTCCTAGTAAAACATCAGCACCACACATTTTAATGGAAAGCATTGGGATATTCAATACATATTCTCCCATGGATAGCTTGATATTATGGCACTTTCTAGAGCAATTTATGGTTCCTCCACTTGCAACCATCATTTGACACTCTGGTGCTGGATATAGGAAGAAATTCAATTCCTTGGCTATCTTACAATGAATAAAATTATGGTTACTGCCCGAATCAATCAACACTCTTACCTTTTTCTTCTTGATATGTCATTCTATCTTGGTAGTTTAAGGAGTGGTAATTTCTTCTAATGCATTACAATATATGGTCAGATTCATTTCTTGATGCTCAATGTGATCTTTCACTTCTTGAACACTTTTCTTCTTGATATGTCCTTCTATATTGATAGTTTGAGGAGCGGTAATTCCGGCCAATGCATTACAAGATATGGTCCAATTCAGTTCTTCTTTCTCTATGTGATCTTTCACTTCTTGAACCTTTTTCTTCTTGATATGTCCTTCTATCTTGAGAGTTTGAGGAGTGGTAATTCTTTCCAATGCTTTACTAGATATGGTTGGATTCATTTATTCTTTCTCTGGGTGGGTTCTTGGTGTATATCCTTTTCTTTTGATGTTTCTCAATCCTTTTCTTCCTCCTCTTCATAGTATATGTAAAATAATTTCTTCTCAGCACACTTATGACCTTCAGTGTATTTGCTATCACAAAAGTAACAAAGCATTTTTTCTTTTTTTTCTTCTAATTGTTGTGGTGTCCACCTTGTAGATTGTGGAAGGCTAGGAGAAAAAACATTTCCATAATTATAGTCGTGAGTGGTGGGATTCCTTGTTTCCATAATTTTTCTTTCAATTTTTCTTGCCAACCTAAATACCTTCTCCAATGAATTAGGTTCCCAAAGACGAACCTCATGTTGACTGCTATCCTTTAAACTCCCTATGAAGACATCAACCATTTTCTTCTCTGGAATATCATTTACCCTTATATTCAATTTTTGGAAGTCCTCAATGTGCTTTACCATTGAACCCTTTTGTTTGAGATTTAGCAATTGGCTAAATAAGGTGTTTCTCTTTGTATCCTCATAATGTTCTATCATTTCCTCTGTGAAAATTGACCACGTGACAAGTAGTTTATGAGAACAAAGCCCTTTATACCATAAAAATTGGTTCGGTTCTAAATAATTAGTTGCAATATGTACCTTTTGTAACAATGGTACACCATGTAGATCAAAATATTTCTCCATCTGTAGCATCTAATTTACTGGATCCTTGCCATCAAACTTCCTCATCTCGCTTTTTCTTGATTTTAGGAGCTTGATGTTGAAACGACTGTAACTCTGTACTTTTAGATCTTTAAGTTCTGAAATTCTGGTTTGTAATAGCCTCCTAAGTTCTCTTTCTAACACCATAAGTCTGATTGCAATTGGATTCCTGAAGAAATATTTATTCCCAATCTCTCGCGATGACCTAATTATAGACTAGTTCAGTAGAGTGAACTTGTACGATGTGCCACGTGTCACTGTTTCAACCCTAGGTTCTGAAAATTATACCCAAACCAAATAAAGTCCGCCCTCTTTTTGTAACTTCTTACGAAAGTTCAATCTGATGTTCAGGGAGAAATTTATGATGCTTTTCCCAAGGTCACCCGTTTAGGATGTAATTCAGGAGTCTAGAAAAACCCTAAAGTCCTCAGATCATATATCCAAAAATATTGCGAGACAAGATCTGAAATTGGGACTCGAGGTTCCAACCGATTTCTTCTCAAATGAATTTTTTTTTTAGGTTCTGAAACTTCGTAGCGAAAAATTTATAGTAAAAATTCCATAATGACCTGTTTTAGATGAAATTATGGAGCTTGCAAAAACCCTAACTTTCTCAGATCATATATCCTAAAATATAGCAAGAAAAGATCTAAGATTCAGACCCGAGGTTTAGCGAGATTTCGTCTCAACTGGGTTTGTTTTTTAGCTTCTAAAACGTCGCAGAAAAAACATTATAGTGAAAATTATATGATGACCTGTTCGGAGCAGCGAAACCCTAGAATCCAAAGCTTTGATACCAAATTTTATGAAACCAGCTCACAAAAAGATAGAAAAGATAGATCAACACCTTATAATTTAGCCTCTTCAATGGGGCGACCTCCTTTACATTACAGAAATGAACAATTCTTGGATGATACAAATGACATGACCTCCTTTCTATATATAGGAGTATAAGGGGTCATAATATAATCAGAGCCAACATAACAATAATAACAATAGTAGGTTTCTATGGGGCATAATAATAACAATATGGGGACTACATGGGCACAACAATATAATAAGGGGGTCGTACTAATAAAAATAAGGGGTTACACTAGTAGTATAGGGACCTAACACTTACTATCATACAACAAAACTAGATCATTTACCTTAAATGTACAGATCTTGATGTGTCGATCATGCCATGCCTTTTCACGCTACTTTTGGACTTGTTGCTGAAATCAAGATGAAAATATTTCTTCTTCGAGCTCATACAGATGCGTGATCCTCTCTTCCAGGGCTCCATAATCCATCATACCTGTGAGCACTGCTATGCGCAGACTAGGCACGATGTATTCCATAGGCATTATGGCTTCCACACCATAGACAAGCCTAAAAGGGGTTTGTCCCCTCAAATTCTTGCATGCCATTCGATAAGCCCACAAGACTGCAGGTATGCAGATGTTCCAATCACTTCATTGAGCATTGCAAACCTTGGTCAGTGCGTTTTCAAGCACTTTTTTGAATGCCTCCACTGTTCTGATAGCCTATGGGTGATATGGTGTGCTCTTCTAGTGATATACCTAAAATTCCTCCGTTAGTGCACTGATCATCTCATCCAAGAAGTGCACACCATGATCACTCATCAAAATCCTTGGACACTAAATCACATCAGTACATGCTCAAATAGGAACTTTGGCAGTCGTCACACCCATGCAATCCTTCACTGGCTACACTCCTGCCCAATGAGTCAAATACTGTGTCGCAGTGATATTGTACCTTGCTCCTGTCTTCCCTTGTGGCCAAATGTGTCCTACAAAATCTATTACCAACTTCTCAAAGGGTTGTAACATAATTTGTGGATTCAAAGGCATTTCATCCCTCCGTGATGGCCTGCTCGTTCTTTGACATACATCACACGCCTTACAATATGCTTTTGAATATTGATGAAGGGTTGGCCACCACAGCCCTGCATGTAGAATCTTCTACGCGGTTGCTCTCCCTACATAATGTCCTCCCTGTGGTGCCCCCATGAGTGTCTGCAAGGATGCTACTTTGTTCGAACTCAAGTACATACCGTCACAATATCTCATCAGTCCCCATCTTGTATAGATGCCAAGCAATGACAGAGAAATCTGTCGCGCACACCATTAATTCCTTCTTTTGTTAGATAGAGTATCCTTCCAGTGTAGTTTCTATTGTTAGGAAGTGTATTATATCCTCAGAATGACCATCTGTGACATGCACTGCAAATAGTTGCACGTTAGTCAATCCTTCTTCCAAGTTAGTAGGTTCCTCCCCTGTTTTAATGCATGACAGATGGTCTGGTACTGTGTTTAATCGTCCAGGCTTCACAGCAACTTCAAAATCGTACTCTTGGAACAATAAGATCCATCTGCAGATTTGCCTCCCCAACATAGTCTTATTGACCAGGTACTTCAGCGCAGAGTAATCCGTATACATCTTAAAATGGCCTCCTAGCAAGTAGTGCCGGTACTTCTAGAGCGCATACACCATAGCTAGCCCCTCGCATTCAGTGGTAGAATAGTTCTTCTCTGCTTTGGATAACTTGTGGCTTGCAAATGCGATAGGATGGTCCAAGTCTTCTCCGCCAAACTGTGTTAGTACTACCCCCAGCGCTATACATGATGCATCGACATGTACATGAAACTCTTTCTTCCAGTCCAGGAAGACTAGAATCGGCGTAGTAACCATATTTTCTTTCAATATATCCAAGATTTTCTTACAGTCATCGTTCCAGTAGAATGTGACATCCTTCTTCAACAATTTTTTCATAGGTGCGGTGATCTGGGCATAGCTTTTGATAAACTTTCTATAATATCCTGTATGTCCCAGACTAGCACGTAGTTGTTTCACACTCCTCAGCGCTTCCAAGTTGAGTATCACCATGATCTTCATAGGGTCTACCATCAGTCCTTGTCTGCAAAACACATGCCCCAATAGGTTCCCAAAAGGAACGCAAAATAGACACTTCTTGAGATTGAGCATGATCTGGTATCTTCGACAGGTATCCAGCATCACAACAAGCTTGCTACATGGCACTTAACCAGCCCAAATACAGTCCAGTCATCAAAATATACCTCCAGGAACTTATGAATAAATTCCTTGAATGTTGCAACAACCACGTGTGAAAATATTGCAGGCACATTCTTCAATCCAAATGACATTACAATGTATTGAAAACAATCCCACTGAGTCGCATAGGTTTCCTTGCTCCTATCCTCCAACATGATTTTGATTTGGTGGTAGCCAGAGAAACCAACGATGAAGGAATATGCTTTCTGGCTACCTACATTGTCGAACACTTCATCCGTGAACGGAGTCGAGAAAGGATCATGCACACAAGCGTCATTCAGTTTTTGAGATCCAGGCATATCCTTATCTCATCCTTTTGCTTCTTCTCTTACACCACCATTGGGCTTACCCAATCAGATTCTTCCACAAGCTCAATGATGCCTGTGCTAGCATCTTGTCTAGCTCTAAGCAGACCTTCTCCTTGTATTTCGAATTGAGACAGTAAGGCATTTGTTTAACTGGCTTTGCGTTGGGCTTTAACATGATCTTCATCATTCCTAGGTCCCTAATTATTCCTTTCAGATCTGTAAACTTGGTGGGGAATAAGTCCTTGTATTCATGGAGCAATTCAGTGACCTTATCCACTGTCGCTTTGTCCCAGTAGTCTCCAATCTACGGTCCTTGAACCTCTCGGTGGCATTTTCTTCTAGAATTTTAATCTTCCATGGATCCTCATCCTCTGCTTCAGCAATTACATTATAACATTTGAGTGCGTGACTTAGCTGAGTAGCCCATTCAGGTTGAATCAGGTCTAAAGGATCCTATGGTATCCTAAAGATAGTTGCTTTCACCTCTTGTAGCGCTTCATCAATACTGTCAAACCCGTCTTCAAAACTGAATGTCATCATGAATCCATCGCGCAGGATATCCCATTCACCTGTCGAATGGCGGCGCTCTGTTTCTATATACAAATTCATTGGGATAACATCCAGGGTATGACAGAATAGGTGCACCCACTCAGGTTGGGGCTTTTCTCCATAGGCCTACATTCATTTGGCCAGATGCGCGTGTGGATCATTCTGCCCATCGTACTTGTTTTTCAATCACAGTTTAAGCTTCCCAAATTGTGTTCTCATCATCCTCCTACATTCGCGCCAATCATCAAAGCTTCCCTTGTGTGTACCCCACCATCTTGTGGGCATAACGTGCAGTGCCCAGTCCAAGGCCTAGAAGTGCCACTTTTCTGGTACCTCCCTTTCAAATGCATCCAAAAAGATATCTGCCTCATTCAGACCATCATAAATAGGCATATTTCTTACCTCTGACGACACACAATGCAGTGACAAGGTCATCATGTTGCAATTTAGCGTAGTCATGTAACCGATTTTTCTAGCGTTTTATTTCTTCACCGGAGTTCGAATTGCAGGAACTCTTACGATCCCATGTAATCTGTCCATTTGCAGTGGGATTCACCCAATCTTTGTCTTGTGCTATTATCTTATAGATACAGTCCAGGTCGTCATCACTCTCACAATCACGGACAGGTTTAGTATAGCGCGATCCTTCAACAGGATCGAGGGGTACTATTACGCACAGTGATTTCTTCTCAAAGATAATCTTTTTCTTCTTCAGATTGATTACCCAGTTCATATCAGTAGCCTAGTGAATTCCCAGGAGTGTAGGGTAGGGATTGCTGTCATCCACTATCTCTATTACTTCAAAATCGGCCAGCGTGCTTGCTCCCTCAATATCCACGGTCACCCCCTGCAGCTGCCCCATGGGGATGATTTTCTGTTGATTCGCCATCCTTAGTTGAATTAGAGACCATTACGGTGCAGTTCTCCCCATTCACTCCCAAGCCTTCTTTGGTAGGAAATTTGTATCTAACCCGAGGTCCAAAATGACTTGATCCATTTCATACTCTCTTATCTATGCGGTCAGTCTCATCTCCCACCCCATCCTTGTTTTATGCTTGCCAATCTTTTGTTCTATGCGCGGCTCACCTGGTGCGGTTTCAGCACACCTATTGATGAGTTCTTGTAACCCTTTCACAACCTTACTGTCGCGCAGTAACTACATACAGGTTTCCAAGAAAGTTGTGAGCATAGAGGGGTCCACCTCTGACTCAGGCTTATCCTTGCTTCTTGAGGTGGAGGCCTCAGCGAACCTCTTCTTAGCTTCCATGAAGGCTTCATGAGCGTGCTCCAAATAAAACTCAACCTATTTTGTCGGTGCTTTGCGAACCCATGTACTATCTTCTGGCTATTTACCCTTATCATCTCCTATCGCAATTCCACTCCTGACCACTACATTTACGTTTGAATCTTCCTCGCACAGCTCAAACCTCATCATCTGCAGGTTCTGAGTCGGCGGAGGCAGTGGCACCCCTTTGTCACGTATCCTAGCTATCAACGTAGGATAGTCTTCTATTTCATGATCAAACAATGTGAAATAATTGCATGACAGACGCATTGGATTAGTGCAATCACGGGCATAGTGTCCTAGTCCTCCGCAATTGTAGCAAATCAATTGTCCTCGACATCTACTAGGTCCTCCTCTGCCTCAGCCTTGTCTGTGCCCCTAGAATCCTGTCTGCGCCATCCCTACATTCTTTTCAAGGGGCTACATTTTGGCCTCAGCCCTATAGGCAGGAGTTCTATCTGTCATCAATTCATAGCTCCTGCAAGTACCCTCATCATGTCCTATCGACCTAAAAAAGTTGCAGAAATGTTGTTGTGGTGCTTGTACATACTTCTGCAGCAAGTGACAGTTATCTGTGGCATGTTTTCCAACTACTTGACAGATAGCGTACCATAATTCAGGCCACTAGGTCCTGCTTGAGCTTCTAGCCTTCAAGGCATTCATCCTCCTCCTACAATGTAATTTGTAAAGATCGGGCAATGGTCTTTGTCATGACCCTGACTCTTGCATTTCAAGCACCATACCTCCTCGTGTACCTCTGGTTGAACTGTCTTGTCCTGCTTCAGACTTTGCATCTCAAGGCACAGATTCTTTAGTTGTGCATGGATCTGTTGAACTCCTAGATTAGGATCTTGCATCAGAGTCTCATGTAGTCTCATGGAAATATCCAAGGCCTCTACCTGAGTTGTTATCTTCTACTGTGATAGTGCACTCCTTAAGTGTGGTAGTAGCGAAGTCACAAACCACTCGCAATGTTGTCCATCTATCAAATTCATGTTGGCTTCACGGATTGTACATTTCAGCCTCTGATCTAGTTCCCAAGGCATCTCACCTGGTTGTATTTAGGCCTACTAAATTCCCTATTTAGTGTTGCTTGGATGTATGTTACTCCAGCATTCAGGTTATGGTTAGAGTACTTAATATACTAGATTAGTGCACAATATTGCAAAGCACTAACCAATATCGCCTTTGTTATATGATCATTTATAACACCTTGAGCTTCCCATACAACCCTCACAACGAAACATAATTGGTCCAGGTCCTCATTTCCCAAGCCTTTAAACAAACGAAACTTCACTGTATTTGCCATAATGAACCACGGTGGAGGTGGAGGTGGTATGGGTGAAGTTGGAGGTGATGGCGGTGAAGTCAAAGGTGGTGTGGGTGGAGGTGGTATTCGCAGGAATACTTGTCTTATTAACTGAATAGCACTTCATGGAGAAACCTTCGCTATCCCTTCTTTGTCACTTCGCAGAGGTGAAATTAAGGGGCTATAGTCTGTATCCTTTTTTCCTTCGTTCCTATAATTTTTTCCGCTTCACGTAGTCCCGGACATCGAGGTAGTTGCATAACCTATTTTTCACAAAACATCATTTTAATCCAAGTATTCAAATATTTTACATGCTTACGTCGCGGTCCTTTGAAAAAGAATCACTTTGCTTCGCTATAGCTGACCGAGGTGTCGACCACGAATTCAGTCACAAATCCTCCTATGATGCGTTCGAGCCAATGATCGACGGCGCGGGTGATCTTATCCTCAGATGCTTCCTACCTTCGCACTAGCTCTGGGGTCCACACAATAGGACCATCAAGTTTCCACCTTCCTTGGCGATCTGCTAGCTTCACGATCCACTCATATAGCTCAATAGGGAAACAGTAGAAAAAGATATCATGGATCTCTGTATACAGGAATTGGTCCAACCACTGTTCCTTTGTCAGTCGCGAGTTTCTGTTCTCCTGTGCCGTGAATTCGTGGATCTTTCTATCCAACCAGCCTCCAATCTCCTTCTTAGTTGGATTCCAATGATACGACATCACACATATCTTATGTAGATTCTAGTCCCTGGAACGGAAACATTTCTTGGCTTGAGGGGGCCTGACCCAAGTTCAACATTAATTAGCCAAACAAATCCCTACACTATTGGCCCTTTCAGCATCAGCCCGCGGAGTGTGGACCGAAGTCTCACCCAAAGTAGTATGGGGGGATGCTGGAACCAAGTTTCCGCACCCTGAGATGGTTGTGATGTCATTTTATCTCTTCTATCCCAGCCTTGACACAGGTGATCTCGCTCTAGAGCTTTTAAGGCAAACCCTTTATTCTGGATTTTAATGCCTTTGTGAAAGTGTATGATTGACCTTAGCACAGCCCTAACCTAGGGCTTAAGTACTTTTGCCACTGTTATGGTAGCATGCAATGTAGATTCCTCAATTACCATAAGTGATTTTCTTATTTTCCGAGTACTTAAAGTTATCATCGCGTAACCAGATATTCATAGTTGTGTTTAATTATTCAATGTAACTGTATTCATTCGTGCATCATAGAAGCATAATAAAGAAATTCACACACAAAATATCCAAACCCATCAACATAACAAATACATAGGAATTGCAGAACAACTCCTTTTATTAATATCTTTCAAGTGTTATAGACTCTTTTCACCTTGCGCACACAGTTGCAGGGGTCCGCGCACTCAACTTCGGACTTCTACCCTAGGCATTTGCACACTCAGCTGGGGAGCCTCTATCTACACTACGACCCACGACTTAGACTTCTACTTCAGAGCTATCACTCTATTACATGATCTTCCATTCTATCCATCAATGCCTAAACTACTTATCACTTAGCTCTTTTTATACAATCCCATGGTCCGCGGACCATGGGTAGATCTCTTACAACCGACTTTACTTTATCAAACTAAGGGCGGACTACCCTTTATGACCCATAACACCTTCGCGGTCCGCGACCATAAAATGTAGATTCTTTACAATAATATAACAAAAATTTGACTTAAACATGGGCTTTTAGCCCCAAAATTGGCCTTGGGGGATCCCACTCCCAACAAATACGCTACTAGAATTTCCAGCCAGTCCCAATTAAAGCAGAAAAATTTCCAGATTTGCAAAAAATCTCGTACAGCCACCTGTAGCAGATTAGTTGGACTCTCCAAAGCAACTCAACTTCATCATTACTATTACATGCTGTCTATTATGACCTGAAATCTCTTGTAATCATGAAGGATCATATGCATAGGAGATTGAAGCAAAACTTTATCTCAAATATTCGAAAATGGAGAAAATTTCACCATTTCGAATTTCTGAAGTGTAGCAAAGTGTACATTGATTGAGGTGGTTAAGAACACATCCTAGTTTTTTAGGAAGCCTAATTCAAGCTAATTGCAACATCTGTTGGGTAAGCTTCCATACTTTGACACCTATTCTTCATAACAAGCAAGCAAATATCCATGGCACCAAAGTCTAGGAAAGGTGGAAAGCTTAAGAGAATCAAACCTAAAGGAGCTGAACTAGTTGATGCTAATCAAAGTGTTAGAAGATTGTTTATTCGGATAGGTTGGTATCAACTATGCATGAGGTTATGAGTCTCACATCAAGGTGTAGCTCGGGAGTTTGCTAAAACTTTCAATGGACACGAAGCTACCATATTTGATTTCAAATTGCAGGTTTCAAAACAGTCAATTGCAGAAGCTTTTAACCTTCCCCAAGAAGGAGAAAAGTGGTTTAAGGGAAAACTCATTACAGGAGGAGATCTCAATACTTTTATTAGAGATGAATACAGAGATCGTAACTGGGCCAAAGGAATTACCAACAATTATCTTAAGAAGGAATGGGAAGAAACAGTCAAACTAGTTAGGATTTTTCTCACTTGTGAGAGAAGGTATACAATAGTATTTCTTTACCATATGAGGTTTATTTTTCATTTTGCAGGTATGAGGACTCTTAATCTACCCTATTTCATATTGAAGAGCCTAACCAAAATGAAAACTAGAAATCAAACACACCATGAAGCATCAGAATACAACTTATATCATCAGGCAATTATCAAGTTTTTGGTTGAAGAAGAACTGAAAAAACAAAAACCAAACTTGGGAACATTTCTTGGTTTACAGGGAAGGCCAACCTGCACCAAAACCCCAAGAAACTACTAAATCTTCTTCAACACAGGTTCAGACAGAAAAGACATCAACTACATCAGCTGAAGGAAGTTCCAAAAGAAAGGCAAAGAAGGAAAGTGTAAGTAGAGGTACCAAAAGCAGCAAAGAGAAGCCTTCAGCTACTGAACTTGAAAAGAAAAAGGAGCAAGGTGAAAGCTCTTCTACCCAGAAAACAAAAGGCATGAAAATGGTTCCTCCTATTAGACATTTTCCTAAGGTTTACACAAGAACTCAGAGAGGAAAACTTGTATCTAAAGAGAAATCTAAAGCATAGGTGCTTCCTAAAATTCCGGAAGCACATAAATAGCAACACAAAAACCAGCCTATTGATTTTGATGAGGAATTGTTGAGAGAAGCGGGGTATAAAAGGACCAGTAAAAACAGAATTAAGAAATAAAAGAAGTTGTTGGAGCTAGGAAGAGACATACTAGGGAAAGAAACAAATACAGATTGAAATTAAAAGCCCTAAATAGTCCTAGTTTACTGGCTGAAGTAATAGTCATAGAGGAACAACATACAGAGTTGTAGACTGAGGATCCTTCAATTACAAAAATTAGAAGATCTTTTAAGAAGCAAAGAGTTAAAGCTCCCATGGACCAGCCATCAGAGCCTTCCAAAAGAAGAAAGGTCCAAAAAGAAGCAAAAAAGAAAGAGACTATCATCAAAGAAGAAATAACCAAAATCACAAGGTCAAAATATGCTGCCAGAAATAAAACAAACTTGGATAAACTTGCAGAGGTTGCAGCTCACATGAAATGAAAGGTTAATTTTCCTTAAAAAATAAATTTTTTCATATTAAGTCAAATTTTTGAATGTGAAGATTAAAGCTCAGAATATCCAAGCATATACAGGTGTTTCGAAGTATTTTCTGTTAAAATGTTGAAGTGAAAATGTTATCCTACCAGAAATTCTGGAAGTGTTTCTAGCTTTTTTCGCTATTACAGGTATTACCGGAATTTCTGGTAGCACCTGTTTCAACAGAAATATATAGTTGTCAGTAGAAAACCTCCGGGCCAATTTTGTAAATACAACAACCCATAACAATATGGATAAGGAAAATGATGGATATGAGATAGTTATGAGGTTGTTGAAGGTTGTATTGAATGAAGCCATATGGTCATTTAATAGTCAAGACCATAAAGAGAAAAATCAGCAGCAAAAGGGGTAGCTAGTCAGTTTTTCCAGCAGCCAAGTGTCATTTTTCTCCTTCTTCTCATCTAGACCTGTACCTTCTGTTGCAATTCGATGGGAGATGATTTTAATATATAAAATAAACCTATGCAACAAGGAAATAGTGGAACCACCAATTTAGGAGAGTTGGAGTTGGTGCCTCTCTCTCTCTCTATATATATTTTGTAAATATCATTTCAGGGTGGGATTTTGGTTCACCTGAAGACTCATCTTAATAAAATAGCTTTTTCCACACTTCATGCTGGAGGATTTTGTGATTCAAGTTATATGTAATGTGTGGTTTGTCTATTTCCTTGTTTCAATTTTCTGAATTGTAAATTTGCAGTAGCCAGGTATAGTATGAGTGAGAATCATTAAGAGGATTTGATGATGACTTATCTACTATCCAGTTTTCTGTAAATTATAATATATGTTCAAGTAGAAATTGTTAGTGAAGGTTTCACAAAGGATTTGTGGGATAATTTATACATGTTTTTACTTTCTAGTTGTTGTTTTCCTTGTCAAGCCTATTTTAATCTTTTAAATGATAAAATACAGCAGCTAGTATAGTATGAGTGAGAAATCATTAAGAGGATCTAGTGATGACCTATGTACTATACAGTTTTCTGTAAATCATAATATCAGTTCAAGTAGAAACAATTAGTGAAGGTTTCACAAAGGATTTGTGAAATAATTTATAAATTTTCTTACCTTCCAATTGTTATTTTCCTTGCCAAGGAACAAAGTTTGTTACAAGGTTGTTTATGTAGTTGAAGTGGCTGCCTTAAGATACTCAGTTTTCTCATGATATTTATCAGCTACCTATTCTCTTTCCTCTGCTCCTGTATATTACTCACTTAACCACGCAATTTATGCTTGCCACAACTTGCCAAATGCATGAAAGTTAAAGAGGAACACAATCATTTCAAAACTCCTTCAGAATCCATCCCACCACTCAAAAAACCCTTTTAAATTTTGAAATGAAATCATGATGTGTAACGCTTAATCCTTTTACAGACAAGGAGTAACTCCTTGTGCTAACACAAGGAAGAGAAAAGTTGGGAGAGATGTCCACAAAAGCCTCTAATATAATCAAGTTCTTAAAATCAAAGTCCAAGTATGAGCTAGAGGGGGTAGGAATCAGTGATAGAACTGCCACCATTCTGGAAGTCAAGAAAGTCTTGACAAAGAAAAATCTCATTGATAAGTTGGAAGAAAGGTGTGAAACCTTAGAGCTGCAAGTAAACAGGTTCAAAAATTGAATTTAAGCCTTAATCCAAAAGGGACTTCCCAGTATCTCTGTTATAAATGAAAAATTGATCACTCAGGAAGACTATATCCTTAAGATGGAAGAAATGGCTAGAAGCAGCATCAAGTTTAGTGGAATTAAGGGTAATATTTTAGCAAAGGTGTTTTTGGAAACTATGTCAAACGATTTCCATGTAAAGAATGAGGTAAAACACATTTTTACTGTAAAACCAACTTTTGCCAAATACACAGAGGTAGATGAGATTTACCACAGGGTAACAAAATTGACAGTGCGAGATGAAAAGATATAGGAAAAATTGGTTCATTTACTAGATTGAAGGATAATTTAGGAGCAGTAAAACAACTTGCCAGCACAATAGCTAGCACAACAGTCAGTTCAGTGTCGCAGTACTATTTCGGGTTGACTCAGTGACTAAAACCATCAAAACAGGGCCACCTTTCTTTTCAATAGCCTACATGGCCTATTATTTTACCAGGATTAGATGATATAGTTTGTAATTAGGCTAATAATACGTTGTCAATTTGACAATGATTTTGTAAATAATTTTTGTAATTTTCATTATAAATACTTCATTGTTTGAGGTATCAAGGGTTGATTTCTGAATGTAATTCCTTCTGCATTTTGTATTTTTCAAAGCACTAGAGCATCAATAATATAGGGACCTTTCACAATATTCGTGTGGTGTAATAAATGGTGATGTGTATCTTCTGTCTATTTGTTTAAATATTGTTTTTCCTTCCTCTATTATTCTAAATTTCTGAATTAATCAACATAAACTATGATAAATAGGATTTGTTACTTAGAGAACCCTATTTTGGTTGTTGATAATTTTAATGTTTTCCAATGAAGTCAGATCAAGGAATTTTTAATTTCTCCTTGGTTTCTACCGAACCTTACACTTATGTTATTCCACAATTTATTTAATTTTTGAAAAGATCCACTTAGTGCAAACTAGCTTGCCCTGTGATAACTCCTCTAAAAATTGATGCAAAACTCTAGTTTATTTTATAGACTCCATAGCCCAATGGAATTAGAACACTCAAATCAACCAAACCTTTCAAACAAAACAAATAAGTACAATCATAGCTAGCCTAAAACGTATGCTAAAACAAAGCTAAATTAAATAGAGAGATCCCTCTCTGAAGCTGGCAGGGATAGACCCCAACTTCCAAAGTGGTTTTGATGATGTCCTATGGGTTTACTCCCTCAATCTCAAAAATATAGAATGAAAACATCTTGGAAGTATTTAATTATCCCCTTGACTTCCACGAGATGAGTTTCCTTGGGATTTGAATGAAATCATCCCACCAAACCAAATTTCTACATGATATATGGTCTTATAGCCATGAGATAAAGTAGAACTATGATATTTGATTGATATATAGGTTGATTCAATTCTAGAGAGTCATCATCATTATTGAATTTACATCCTGTTATTATGGGTGTTCTCATGGGTGCACAATTTTCCATACCAAACTTCTTCAATATTTTCTTAAGAGATTTGGTTTCAGAAATAAAGATACCTCTTTTTGTTTGAGGAAATTCCAAAGCAAGAAAAAAGGACAATCACCCCAACATAGACATTTCAAACTCCTTTTTCATGTTAGCTACAAAACGATTTCGCCTAAAATAAACATCACTTCCAAAAATTATGTCATCTACATAGATAAAAATGACTAGAAAATGATGATTCTCAACTTTGATATAAAGGTTATTGTCTGTTGGCCCTTTCTAGAAACTTTGTTGCTAAAGGTATATATCTAGCCTTGAGTACCAGGGCTTAGGTGCCTGCTTCAACCCATAGAAAGCTATATTTAGTTTGCACACATGGTCTATGTATTTCGATTGATGAAATCCTTTTGGATGCTTAATATACACTTATCCTTGTTGTTATCCATTACAAATTTTAATTTTACATTCATATGATTAAGTTTTGAACCCTATAAAGCTAGCAAAATCCAAGAAAATTCACATTGCTTCAAGTCTAGCTACTCGAGCAAATGGTTTTTCAAATTCAATGGCTTTTACTTGTGAATACCCCATACGCACATGTTTGAATTTTTTCTTGACTACTTGTCCATATTTATTCAACTTATTCATATAAACCGAATTAGTTGCAATCACATTCTTGTCCTTTAGTCTTGGTACATACTCCCATGTCTCATTCTACTCAATTTGGTATAGCTATTCATTCATAGCCTTGACCCAATTTTTTCTTGACTAGATTAAGAAAAGATTTGGGGTTCCATCATGGATAATAGAGATAAGTTTGCATCACTTGGTGTACTAATAATCTTCCTTCTAGTTTGAACTCTTGATTCTATCTCCAAGGATTTAGTTATCTGGATGATTCTTTTGGACATACTTGGATGTAGTTTTTCAATATAATGATTCATATTCTTCCACTTGTTCCTCTTATTTTTCTTCATGATCCTTCTAATTGTGTTCTTCCTATTCTTATCGATCTTCATTTGGTTGTGACTAGGTTTGAGGAAAAATTTCATCTATCCTTACATCAATACATTCAACTACCTTGTGTGTCCTTTTGTTGTAACATCTACAACCTTTGCTTCTACATGCATATCCAAGAATAATTATTTCATCTGTTCTATAGTCAAATTTCCCTAAAATGTATTCATTTGCCTTTATGTAGCATTTTCTTCCAAACACATTGAAATGTTTGACTATGGCTAGTCTTTCTTTTTATAGTTCATAAAGTGTCTTAGTGTTATTTAACCTTATTTGTGCATTGTTTAAGATGTAGAAAATTGTGTAAATTGCTTCTACCTAAAAACTATGTGGGATCTAGAATTCATTAGGCATTGTACTTTTCAGCTCTCACTCTATTCTATTCTTTCTTTTAGCAACTCCATTTTGTAGTGGTGTTTGAGGAACATATAGTTGTCTTCTAATCTCATGATTCTCAAAAAAACAATTAGAATGATTAGAATTAAACTCGCCTCCTTTATTATAACTTAGGAATTTGATTTTTAGATCTGTTTCATTTTCAATTAAAGCCTCGAGGGCTTTGAAATTATCAAAATTCTCAACTTTTTCTCTAAGGAAAGTCACATGTCATTCTTGTATAATCATCAATGAGCAACATAAAATATCTTTGACCTTTTAGTGTTTATGTCCTAGATGGTCCACCCCCCCACCCACCCACCCACCCACACACACACACACACACACACACATATATATATGGATATGGATGAGTTCTAGTGACTTCAATGTAGAGTATTCTTTCATTTTGAAGAAAACATTGTTTGCATCCCATGTTGGCGTGACTTACAAAGATCAATATATAGTTTTGATATATTTCACATGTTTGTCACTGCTTGTGTTTTTCTTACTTTTGCCAAATTTTTAAAGCACAGGTGACCCATCCTCATGTTACATAACTAACACTCATCTATTTTTCCCATACAACATTTTTTTCCTTTTTCTCCATCTAGAATGTACACATTTCTTGAGTTCATGTTTTTCTTTGCTACTAATTTCTTGTATCCTTATTTATAACATGTTATTTGTAATGGTGTTGTAACATATTTTGACAAAATTTTCAGTGTGAAATTGACATTCCTTCTAAGTTAAATACTAAGGCATATATAAATTTTATGCTTTCGGATGATTTATTTATACAATTTTAATTTTTAAATAAATTATTTTTAATAAAACTATATAAGTTTATATAATTTTATATTTTTTATTAAAAAAATTTATTTAAAACATTAATTTTATGTTTAAGTGGGCCAAGCCTTAGTTGTCGACCCCACCAAATCCCGTTGCATTTAAATAATTCGTCACCCACAATTGTCACCTTTGCCTTTGAAATCATGACCCCACCACCATTTCCGCTCATGTGTTAAACACCCATCACCTCATTTCTCATCCCGCACACGCTTCCATCATCTGATGGTCCACAGGCCTTTTCGGCCGTCATTTGTCGTCCGAAATTTATTGCCGGAGGGGGGGGAGGAGGGGGGTGGTCCGAAATAGGCAGTTTCCAAAACCGCTATCATAAACAACCTTTTCCAAATTTTAGTGTTTCAGGACTTAAAATACCAAAACCATTTACCACCTTGACTTACTCCCAAGTGTGGTTTTCATCCAACCGTTTACCGCCGCTCCCACGTCATCATCCACGTCCGCTCCCATGCCACTTCTTCTATCTAATCAACGACTGCCACTTATCTCCTCCTGTCTCATCCTTCTCCTGCTTACCGTTTCATCCCATGCCTTCCTTCTGTGTCCACATCATCTCCTACCTCCACATCATATGCCTGTCTCATGGTCAGCTGAAATTATGTTTTTCCTATACACTGCATTGATTTAAAACATGGTTTCCGAACCCATGAGAATGTATTTTCAGAAACTGAAAGAAGTTTTTTCTACCAATATCCTTATTAAAAAAAATTTCCCCCAATTTTGTAACAACTCTTACGGTTTGGGGGATTTTAAAGAAACTTTGAAGACATATGTTCCCGAATTTTTCCTATTTAGTCATATTTGTGGAAAACTGATTGTGGCCAATAAAAGATGATTCTTGAGAAACTGAATTAGGTTTGAGTTCCTAAGATGCTAAAGGAAAATAAAATACTTCAGATTTTACACATCTATTACATAATCAGAGATACAAGTACATCTTCACAGCCTATTTTTCAGACTATGTAAATTCCTTTTTAGACATCTTTTTGCAGAAAGTATTGTGAATAGTTGAAGGCAGTTTTGGGGAAAATGAGTGAGGTTTATCTCAAGAACATATTCATCTAAAATAACCTCTCTCAATGTTTACATAACTATCTCAGATTGGGATATACAAAGGCATGATTGGACCCTATTCTACATGATTTTGGGAGGAAAATGCCCAAAGACAATTAGTGACTTGGATGCCACCTCATCAAATATGAGTTGTAAACAAATTCGAATTGCTCTTCTTAGCAACAGAAATCCCCAAGGATAGTACCAGAAATCTTCAAATATTTTTAGTTACCTTTATTTGTGTTCTATGTTTGTGATACAGTTTTCAGATATTTGTAGTAGCCCTTGATATTTTTGTCAAGATATTTTGTAATAAGCTGTATAAATACTTCATCAATTGAAGTAATAAGTGTGGGATTTTTATGCCAAAACTCTTAACTTTGTAATAAAGCTTTTGTTGTAGTTTTTCTAATGAAAGCCTTACGGCTATAGTTTTGACAGAATTTTGTGCTCCAAGTACGTTTTTCCAGTTTCTCATATCTTATTTCTACACATGATAAAGGTGTTTATAGGAAGGTCTGCAAAATCATTATCTTTAGAAAGAGATTTGTTTATTGGACTGGTTGTTCATCATAACTCCTCTTTAACTGGTTTTTGATTTGTGCTTTCTGACAACCATTAAAAGAGATTAGCTTATTAGGCTATTTGTGTAAAATAACTCCTCTTAGAATTGGTTTCAATCTGGCCATTATGTTTCCCTTTAAATATATTTTGCTAGGTTGTAGAAATCTTCTACATGCATCCAAATCTTCCTAGTGGTCAAGTAATCAGTCTGGCTATTCAATTATTAGGAATCTCCTTACATTCTTCTGCCAAATTCTTATACAAATCAAGTCATTCTATTAGGCTGGAAGCTGACACTTTCAAAAGGAACCCTATGAGAGAGCCTTTAAATCATGAGTAGGGATTATAATTGATTGCCAACCACCCCCAATTAAAACCATAAATCTGGCCATTATGCTTCAAAGGTTGTTTTTCAATGATCGGTGAGCAACGTTAAACAACGCCTCGTAACAACTGAGGGATCCCCCTCTGGTTCAAGGGCTAGCATGAACCTAAAGGCTGGTTGAGGTTGTTTCCTGGCGTAGTTTTTGCAACCAAGGATTTCCTATGGGAAATAGGTACAACATTTGGTGCCATTGCCAGGGAAGAAAAGTAAAAATCTTTCTCCAGGCAACGATAAAGTTTAGATCTATTTCTTGCTCGTGAACAAGGAATAGGAATTTGTCTTGGTTGCATTATTTTCACCTGGCGACTCCACTTTGTCGGATGGCGATTCGACTGGATTATCGATCCCACTCTCGTTTTTAAATTTCAGCTGCCTTTGCCGCTATGCAAGGTTTTTTGATACTTGCAGTAAGCAGTATATGTATCGTCCTCTCAGCCTTGATCAAAAATCTAAAATGTCTACAGTGGATGCAGCTTCTAAAGGATACATGTGAGTATAGTTTTTCCATTGGATTTTATGTTATATTGTAAATATTATTTAGATTTTCAGGTGCTGGCAACGTGGTTTGTCAATAAATCTACTCCGCACTTGGTTACATTGGAATGTAGATTACACCTAACAGTGTAAAGTTTTTCAGTTCAGTTAGATGGAGGTGTGGGATTGATTAGCTACTTTCAGATTCAGTATGCAGTAGATCTACAATTGTTTCAGTTATATTGCAATATTGCAGTATTAAGTTTGGTTTGGTTGAGTGCAATGACTTCCAAGGGATTAACTGATTAACTCCATAGCCCATGAATTAGGCACTCTTGTGCTTATTTCCACTTACAGTGTCAGTAGTTTCACTTCAGCAGTTTTCAATCTAGAATTTTCAGTTTTCAGTATGAAAGAGTATCCGGGATTAGTGCTGGCATATGGTTTCATTTCGCAGTTGCAGGTTGCAGTTTGCACTAGCAGGCTATTCAAATGACAGGGTTGATCCAAGAGAGTTGATTATGGCAGATGATGGTTGATGATCAGGTTTACAGTATGACTCCATGCCCAACGCTAAAGGCAACTGATCTGCTTGTTCTCTGCATCCCATAGGGGGAAGCAGTCCCCATTGGAGCCGATGTTGTAACATATTTTGACACACTGAAAATTTAAAATTTTCAGTGTGAAATTGCCATTCCTTCTGAGTTAAATACTGAGGCATATATAAATTTTATGCTTTCAGATGATTTATTTATATAATTTTAATTTTTAAATAAATTATTTTTAATAAAAATATATAAGTTTATTTTTTTATTAAAGCAATTGATTTAAAACATTAATTTTATGTTTAAGTGGGCCAAGCCTTAGTTGCTGACCCCACCAAATCTCATTGCATTTAAATAATTCATCACCCACAATTGTCACCTCCACCTTCGAAATCATGACCCCACCACCATTTCCACTCATGTGTTAAACACCCATCACCTCACCTCTCATCCTGCACACCCTTCCATCATCTGATGGCCCACGGCCCTTTTCGGCCCTCATTTGCTATCCAAACATTATCAACGGGGGGAGGTGGGGGGGGGGGGGGAGGTGGGGGGGGGGAGGTCCGAAATAGGCAGTTTCCAAAACCACCATCATAAACAACCTTTTCCACATTTTAGTGTTTAAAGACTTAAAATCCCGAAACCATTTACTGCCTTGACTTACTCCCGAATGTGGTTTTCATCCAACCATTTACCGTCGCTCCCACGTCATCGTCCACGTCCGCTCCCATGTCACTTCCTCTATCTAATCAACCACTGCCACTTATCTCCTCCTACCTCATCCCACTCTTACTTACCATTTCATCCCATGCCTTCCTTCTGCATCCACATCATCTCCTACCTCCACATTATCTCCTACCTCCACATCATATGCCTGTCTCATGGTCAACTGAAATTATGTTTTTCCTATACACCGCATTGATTTAAAACATGGTTTCTGAACCCATGAGAACGTATTTTCAGAAACAGAAAGAGGGTTTTTCTTCCAATATCCTTATTAACAAAAGCCTATCCTAGTTTTGTAATATCTCTTATGGTTTGGGAGATTTTAAAGAAACTGTGAAAACATATGTTCCCGAATTTTTCCTATTTAGTCATATTTCTGCAGAACATATTGTGGCCAATAAAATATGATTCTTGAGAAACTGAATGAGTAGTGTGTTCCTAAGATTATAAAGGAAAATAACCTACTTCATATTTTACACAGCTATTACATAATCATAGATACAAGTACATCTTCACAACCTATTTTTCGGACTTTGTAAATTCCTTTTTAGACATCTTTTTGTAGAAAGGATTGTGAACAACTGAAGTTGGATTTGGGGAAGATGAGCGAGTTTTATCTCCAAAACACATTCATATACAATAAAATCTCTCAATTGTTATAGAAATATCTCGGATTGAGATATACAAAGTCATGACTGGACCCTATTCTGCAGGATTTTGGGAGGAAAATGCTTAAAGACAGTTAGTGACTTGGAGGCCACCTCATCAAATATGAGTTGTAAAAAAATTTGAATTGCTCTTCTTAGCAACAAAATCCTCAAGGATAGTATCAGAAATCTTCAAATATTTTTAGTTACCTTTATTTGTGTTCTATTTTTTCAATACAGTTTTCATATATTTGTAGTAGCCCTTGATATTTTATCAAGATATTTGTAATAAACTGTATAAATACTTCATCAATTGAAGTAATAAGTGTGGTATTTTGATACCAAAACTCTTAACTCTATAACAAAGCTTCTATTGTAGTTTTTCTAATGAAAGCCTTACGGCTCTAGTTTTGACAGAATTTTGTGCTTCGAGTATCTTTTTCCAGTTTTTCATATCTTATTTCTACACATGATAAAAGCATTTATAGGAAGGTCTGCAAAATCATTATCTTCAGAAAGAGATTTGTTTATTGGACTGTTTGTTCATCATAACTCCTCTTTAACTGGTTTTGTTTTGTACTTTCTAACAGCCATTAAAAGAGATTAGCTTATTAGGCTATTTGTCTGAAATGGCTCCTCTTAGAATTGGTTTCAGTTCGGCCATTTCGTTTCCCTTTAAATCTATTTTGTTGGGTTGTAGAAACATTATACACACATCCAAATCTTCCTAGTGGTCAAGTAGTCAATCTGGCTACTCAATTATTAGGAATCTCCTTACATTCTTCTACCAAATTCTTATACAAATCAAGTCATTCTGTCAGGTTGGAAGCTGACACTTTCAAAAGGAAACCTATGAGAGAGCCTTTAAATCATGAGTAGGGATTATCATTGATCGCCAATCACCCAAAATTAAAACCATAAATCTGGCCATTGTGCTTCAAAGGCTGTTGTTCAGTGACAGGTGAACAACGTTAAACAAAGTGTCGTAACAACTGAGGGAGCCCCCTCTGGTTCAAGGGCCAGCATGAACCTAAAGGCTGGTCGAGTTGGTTTCCTGGCATAGTTTTTGCAACCAAGGACTGCCTACGGGAAATAGGTACAACAAATGGAATGTGAGATAATACCCTTGATCACATGTTTGATGAACACTCAAAATATTATGGTCCAATCCTTCCACATATAAGAAATTTTGAGCCTTAGTTCTTCCACTGGCTATGTTGATTGTGCCTTTTATAGCTATTCTTGTAGATGCATTGTTACGATGTATTACTTTTCCTCCATCTTCTACTTTTAGTTTAATAAATTTACTTTAATCTCATTTCAAGTGACTTGAACATACATTATCAACATATCATATGTTTTCTTGATTTTTCACATACAACACAAAACCACATTCTTTCTACTTCTCTTATTTCTTTTTCCGTATGGTCAGATGTTGATTTTTGAAAGTGCTCATTCTTCCTTGTCTTGACTTTGAGGCCTACTTAAACTTCTTCTACAATCCCATGGTTTGTGCACATAGTTGTTGCATTTGTATCATTCAATTTAATCCAATAAGGGAGCAAAATAATTACTTTGTCTAATACCACTTTCATACATACTTCAAGGTTTTTTGCTTATATGGTTTTTCATTGAAGCTTTAAGAAACTCTCTTCTTCCATGCTCCTTTATTGCATAAGCTCAACAAGAAATTTCTTTATGACAGAAAGTATTACATGAATAGTAATATCCATGAAATAAATTTTTTACTTGAGTGTATATTGTTTGTGAAAGGAATGTCCCTATTGAATATGATTTTCATACCTTCATTGACATAGCCATAACCTTGTTGACCCTTAGCTTTGGTGTTGTCTTTCCTATTGTGGATTGATCCTTTTAGCATATTTATATGGATGACATTTTCTTTTTCTAATTCCTTTGATTAGTCTATCCTAACTCTAATTTCCTGAATCACACAAAGGAAGATTCAAGATTTTGTGACTCCTTCATACCATTCTTGAGTACATCAACAAAGAATACAATTTCAACTTCTAGCTTTGCATAATGTTCTTCTTTTTCTTTTAGCTAATTTTTTATAATCTCCTTTATTCTTTTAGTTTCTTCTAGTTCAATTTTTAAGAGAATGACTCAATCTTCATCAAAATATTCATTGTTACACTCTTTCAACATATTTTCTAATTAATTGACCCTTTTCCTTAGTAATCTCATTTCCTCTAGGGCACTCCAAGTTCTCCCTCTAAGTCCACTTTCCATTCAAATTCTTCTTCAACATTTTCATTTTTCATGTAACACCCTCCTACCACATCTACCCAAGTAGCCATCCAATCGGGCTAAACATGTGACGAGAGGCTACTATGATGGGATTCAACCTCCTAGGTGACCTTAAGGAAGTGGAATTGATGGAAACACACTACAAAGACCTTCCACATCAGCAATATAGCTCCTGAGAGCCATCCCAACGACTCAAGTAGCCAACCTCTGAGACCAACTAAGGTTTTAGACCATTAAACTCCCATACGCTCCCTTGATATGGGCATGCATCGATCGAGAGGGCTCTCGACACTCCCACAACATGGTATGACAATGTCCAGGAGATTTTCTTCCCATTGTTTTGCCTACGTCCCTAGGATTTGAGCCACTTTTTGAGTCGAAGAGCCCAGGTCACTTCCCAAAACTAAATGGCACCTTCAGAATAGAAAGATAATAGTACAATGATGATATAAATGAAATTAATTGAGCAAGACCTTGACTTAACCCCTACTAGCCATGACTTGCATTTAGTCAAACATATCACAAATATGTAATCTATAGGAGAAAACAACAGATCTAAGCATAGTGGTCTCAGGCTTATATAAGAATCACTAAGAAGCATTGTTCTCTTATATCATTAACTGCATTATCGTCTATTAGGTCATAGATACATTACTCATTCATTTACAAATAAAAACATGAGGAGAGCCACACATCATCATTGTCATAATAGATGCTTATAACCAACATAATAAGAAAAAAAAATAAAAAATACATCAACCATAGAATCCACATATAAACCATTATATTTATATATAAGATATCAGGGAAAGAACCTCTTATTACTGAATGCAAAATCTAGCCCGAGATAGGACTACCAAGTTCCACTCGACCATAGAAGGGTTGAGCCAATTATTCTTCATCCATTCACCCTTGTGCCATATTCCAAGCATGAATGTGGGACTCAAACCAAAAGAACCAACTAGGGCATCCCAAAGCTAAACCACCTCACCCTCATCAATAGAAATCAATGTTTACCGTAATCCACACCAGATCACTAGGCGAACACAATAAACATGTAATAATAGGCTTTACAATGATCTCCACTAGATCACTAGGTCAATACAAGCATGGATGCCACCAGATTTCTCCACCTACACCATGAGGAATTTTCTTGTCTCCTAGTCTCTTAGGCTATACTGTAATCTACAGTCCAATCCAGGGATCCCTAGACCCTAAACTGAGACACCACCCTCTAGGATCTACCGTATATCCCACCATTCACCAGCAAGGATTCCTAGTTTTAATCAAGGGAAACCACCTCTAGGATTTACCATATGTCCAACCATTCATCGGTCGAGGATTCCTAGGCCTGCTGAGGCAACACAAAATATGGTTTTACAACAACGCATGATCCAGTTCAGGAGTTAATAGGCCATGTGTTCTATCATTCGGAAATCCACCTCACTCATCTTCAAATTCATCCTATAATTGAGCTCAACCAAAACATGAGAACCCCATCACACCATGACTATCTATAGGCTAAAAACATTGTCACACATGGAAAAACCCATGCCAAAACAATAGAGAACCACATGCAATACCATTCATGCCAAATATAGCAAGGAAAACACACATGAAAATCGATACCTGTGTTAGGCCCCTATACCAATAGGTGTCATATGTCATGATTGACTTGATGAGCTCTGTAATATGTTCATACCTTTTCTTGTTGCAAAGGTTTTCCATATTTTCAAAAGAATCAAAAAATTTAAAAAATGTAAAGAGGGTATACCCCAAAAGAAAAATAAAAAGAATAAAGATGGTCAAAAAATGAAAGAAAATGAACCCCAAACAAAAATACCATGAAAGTGTGCAAGTCTAAATGCCACTACCTTTTCATTTTCTGTAATAAACAAATTGTGTGCAGCTTGTCATTTATGCCACAATTCATGAATAGTCAAACTGTTTAAACTTGACTCATTCATTTTTCAATTTCATGTTGTAGAAATAGAGAATAAATACCTGACCAAACAATTTAATCTTGGCAGATAAGTAGATAGGTAGAGTAAATGAAAGGAGCTCAATAATTTAATCTGAGCCCTTGGATGTAATAAGTGCAGACTTAGATAGGCTTTGCCATGTAAAAGAAAAGGAAGATTTGATAAGGGTTTGCCAGTCTAAGTGCACCCAAATAAAGAAGAAAAAATGCTATTATATAGGCTTTGCCATGTAAAAGAAAAGGAAGATTTGATAAGGGTTTGCCACTCTAAGTGCACCCAAATAAAGAAGAAAAAATGCTACGTTAAAGTAGGTAGGGTAGGTAGTTGATGTTGCAGAATTATGTGTGATGAATAATGTCTCTAAATGTGTTAATATTTCGTTTTTCATTGCAAGGCCAAGGCATACACTACATTGAAGACATCACAAGCAAAGCAAAGTCACAATGATTAAATCTCCCTCTCATTTTCCCTTATTATTCATTGATTTCCCCTAAGGACTAAGGTATTTGCTAAATTGGAGGGGCTCAGAGCATTTCTCTTACTTCTGCAGGGACTGGACCCTCGGCCCAACAATTTAAAAGGCCTAAGTACTTAAAACCATCATTCATTCACTTTCATAAGTCTTTTCCTAAGTAAAATCTCATTTTACTTAGGAAAAATTCACAATATTACACAAAATCCCTTTTTTCCACTTTAAGCCTAAGTTCAAATACCTATTCTGATGTTTTTACTTAGCGCTTTTACATTTCATATCATATTAACTATTAACCTATGTATTATATAAATCCCAAAAATTTCACCCTTTCCCGTAATATGTAAATATATATAAAAACCCCAAAATATTAATATCCCGCCCCATTGGTTAATTATAACCATAAAGTATGTTTTAACTTGGATTAACTAGTTAAACCGTAACTAGTTAACAGCCCAATCCTCCTATGCATTAATCGGGATTAATTAACCCTCACGGTTAATTAAGAACCCCCCAACCAATCACATAACTCCCAATCCGATCAATTAATTCTTAATTGTGTCGGGCCCGCTCACATTAAAACTCGTCTGATCGCGCCTCCTGTCAGCCGTCCGATCATGCTCCCCTCATCCAACAATCATGATTCATATCGTGCGACCCTTGGTGACCACACGTTAACACGCGATCACCAAGCGGTTTTCACCCCGTACCTCCACCATGCGTCATGCAATCAATGGGAATGCTGGCTCTCAGCTAAAAACCACCCATTCCCAAAAGCGATGTGATCCCATATCGCTTACTGCCCTCCACATACGAAAAAACATCTTTTCTCACTTACGTAATCCGCTCGATAACCAAAGAAAATCCCGCCAACCTTGACTTTGTTAATAAAACAAACAAAATGTCATTTTCATTGTTTATACTACGAACCTGTGTTCCCATGCAAAGGACGTCGAGGTCAACTGTCCAAGCTTTCCAACTGCCACCTTGTACATCCCAGAACCTGTTAGCCACCATCAGCACCTGTCATTGCACTGTTTATTCCCCAAATATAGGTATTTATCTAATTTCCACCGAAACCCTGCAAGTTTTGGTTTTACACTGTAAATTCCACAAAAAAGGCCAAATTTAGTACAAATTCAGTCTTTGTTTCCCTATATAAGTTCCCAGACTTGTTGTTCTGCCCATTTTTCATAGAAAACCCAAATTCCTTTCTGAATCCACAAGAACCAGAAATGGAAACCCCGCTGTTTTGAATGTCGCACCAATCAATGCCCCTCATAAGGACCAAGACTATCTGCCTCTTGTAGATAAAGACTTCCAAATAAAGGACCTATCCACTGACCAGAATCACCTTAAGGTCTTTTGCCAAGCCAGAGACAACTATCTAAATGGCTCAGACATCCTGGGACTGTGGGAATCCAACCTTCCCAGGTATTTTCTCCCCTTAGTCCATGTTTTCCCTGATATAATTCATCAATGTTGTGCGAATTATGACCCTAACCACAGAGTTGTTATGTCCCCAAGTCAAACAGTCCTATTCTCCATAACAGTTGCACCCATTAATGAAATGTTGCAATTTTCTCCTGGTCAAGCTCTCACTCCACTTTTAGTTGGTTATTTACTTGAGAAATCCACTGGACTATCACAATCAGAACTTATTCACCTCTGTCAGACCTTCATGTTAGAAAAACATCAACCCAAAGGCCCACCCCCTTATGGATAGACCTTCTTCACATATATGGGAAGAATTATAGAGGATATGATATCTTTCGTTATGGGATTTAACACTAGTGAGTACATTGATGAGGTAACCCTAGTGTTATTGTCAATCTTTACTCCTGGACAACCCCCTGTTGTTAAATATGACTATGCCTCCTATATTGCCAATAAAATTCATGACCAATTCCTGAGACTGGACAATGAAGGAGTTTTCAAATACACCACTTTCATTTATCATCTTATGTTGTATTATCAGTCAGATAACTTCCCTTTCCATTCCGAAAAACTTGACACCAAAGGAAATCCAAGGTCTGTTATCTTTTGGAGTCCTATTTTCCATAAATCCCCTGAGACCCCTTACACCTACAATGAGTTCATTGATCTATTTGTGCATCCAACAACCACCTTATTGACAGGAGTTTCCCCTCCTAGGATCAGTGGTGATATAAAGAAGATCCTCCAACTCTCCAAGCAGTACAGAATAGGTGATTGGTACCTATACAGGAAACATACAGAAATCAGGATTTATGGGTGTGAGCTCTGCCCTTTTAAACTACCAAAGTATGTTCCAATGAGACTGTTTGCATTGGAATACTTCAGGCAAATGATAAATTCAGACTTGGTTCATTTTTATAATGCCAAGAAGAAAGCTCAGCTTAGAATCAAGAATCAGTTAGGCCCTTTTGTCTGCAACACTAGGGAAGCATGGAGAGAAGCAGAAATAATTTTAGAAGATCATCTTAAGTTACAAAAGAGTTTTGGGTGGATACCATATGACCCTAACAACTTTATATGTGATAGAAGAATGAAGAACAAATTGTCACCATACATTCACCATAGGATTCCAGAGATTGAACAATTTGCAAATATGGATGAATGGAGGGAAGGGACCCTAGTAGAAAATGATAGTGAACAGGTCAATTTTGAGAATGTTATGAGATCTTGAGAAAACACTTGACCTGGATTCTTTTGGGCAGGTACAAAGATCAGGAATTGGTGCATCTACTGCTGGAACCTCTCAGCAACCTTCATAGGAAACTAGCACACTAGCCACAGGGTCATCCAAAGGAAAAGAATTAGAAACCAGTATTCAAGTCACAGAACAGTCTACAATGTCTAAGCAGCCTGAAAATTTCAAAGAACAGGCCCAAATAGCAACTCCTCCCACTCAAAGCAATGTAGGAGAACCTCCAATCTTGCAGACTCCTCTAAATGAGGAAAGGAATAAAAAGAGAGACAGGGAAGTAGCTACCCCTGCCAGTGGACCCTCAGAGCAGCCTGGTACAAAAAGGCAAAGGTTAAATCCCCTTTCAGAGGAGGAATTTTTTGAAGAGACTACTAATAGTTAGAGGAAAGAAGGAGTAGATAGCCAGTGAACTTTTCCATTAGGAGGAACATCCACTAGCTCACAGAGACAGGAGCTAGAAAGATAGCAAAGTGCAGAGGTATCATCTTTCAGGCCACCAGGGAAAGATGCCTCAGATATCAAGAAAACATTTACAGAAATAAAAGCCAGGAATGATCCATTGAGGCTTCAAATTTACAATCAATATTTGAAAATGGCCCCCACAAATCAACAGAGATTAATGTTAGCCTATGACATTAAAGAGGGAAAAATGATAATGAGCTACTTCAAGCCTAAAGTGCAACAACCTCAATCAGCAACAGATTATCTCAGAACAAATTTGGAGGTCATGGCAAAGGATATTCATCCTATGGATTAGATTGAATTGCATAAACAAACTGGAGAAATGATTTATTCAACCTTGACTGGTAAGGCAATGATGGCCCATAGGTTACAAAATTCTTTGGATAACACAATTGCCCAACTACACTTAGAGAAAGCCTCCTCTCAGGCTAAAGATAATAGAATAAAGTATTTAGAAGAAATAATTATTTGATTGGGACATGATCCCAAAGATGTGAATGGTGTAGAAGCATTAATCAAAAAGAAAGATGAAGATATTGTTGCTTTAAGGAAGCAGCTAAAGTTGTCTCCTTCAAGGCATCCACAAACTAATGAGATCATGAAACAAAAATATGAAGAAGAGTTGATGGATTTACTCTTAAAACTTAATGAACGATTGAATGAGACAGAGCAAGCATTAGAAAGATCATTAAAGGACAAGCAGGGAGAGTCAACCTCTCAGCCTCCCGATGTGATACCAGTAGTCTCAACAGCAGTCCCTTCTACACTTGGGACAGCACTAGCACCAAACATCCCAGCAGCCACAGCAGAGGTGGTCACAGGTACAACAACAGTAGGAACAACAGGACTAGCACAGGGCAGCACTGCCAATTTGAGCACAGAGGAACTAATAAAATCAATGGAGGACATGAAACTACAAGTTTCAGAGTTAAAAAAGGTAAAAGAATAGTATGCCAACTTAGAGTAGAGGTATGATCACTCAAAGATAAATGTTGCAGAAAAAACAAGAGAAATAAAAGGATTGGAAAACAAAGTGAAATCATTAGAAAAGGATCTTACTTTTGATAAACCTTTGGCAGAAATTAGGAAAATTCTTTGGGCCAGCATCACTCAATCCATAAATGATGTTTGGCCATCCATCCAAGTAATTTTTGAGCAGATTGATCTAGTAAAGGCAGCCCAAGAAGAAATCCAAAGGACAAGAGCAGAACTAGGAAGAATGCCTGAGGAAGCCAATAGGCTCATAAATTTTTTAAATACTAAGAATAAGGATCATCTTGAAGAACTTGGCATTACAAACAGAATAGAGACCATTTTGGAAATCAAAAGGGTATTAACCAAAAGAACTTTGATGCAAAATTTAGAAAGAAGATGCCATGACATGCAGACAGAGATTAATGCTTTTATGGAGAGATTTACTATTTTGCAGAATAAAGGTTTACCCGGTACTTTAGTGATTAATGACAGATTAATGAGTCATAAAGACTATGTGGATAAATTGAATCAATATGCAGGAAATCAAGAAAGTTCATCAACAACTGCATCAGGAATAAAAGCACTCCCTACAGGTAGAGTTCTCTATGACAACCTAGAGAACTTATTCTATGTCGAGCATGAACTGAAGCACTTGTTCCCAATTCAACCTACATTCTTCAGGTATACAAACAAATGAAACCCTCCGAAAGCTCTAGAAAACCAGAATACCACAGGCACAATGGTGGGAAGAAATGCTTGAAATTTTGTAATTTATCCTTGGTAAAAGGTGAATTTTGGTTTTTACTACAGTCAATGAGGGTAAAAAGGATGAACAAAGATCAAATAGGTAAAGAGTATCAGATGCAGGTAAAGTGTATCAATAGGAAGATAAAAACAGAGCAACGAGCACAGAATTACACCAAGGATCGCAAGAGGCCAAATCATAGGGCCTAACTCCAGCACACTCTAAAGAATAGGGATAGCAAACCATACGGTTGTCTCATCTGTCATCTACAAAGTCATCTGGCCCTATTTTCTTGTAAAATGTGATTAGTCATCTCAGATTATATCTCACTTTGTTATGAGATATTTCATTGTAAACTTTTTTGTATAAATATACCCCCATTCGGAGTATTGAAGGTGGATTCTTTAACATTGCTGTAAAACTGATTATTTTGGAAGAAAAAGTGTTGTTGGACAAAATTTTCATGGCTGGCTAGATGAAGGATTCATATAAAGGAATTTTCACAGGATTCATGTGTTGGACATCAAAAAAATAAGTATCTTATATCTCATGTGTTAATGTTTTATGGTTTATTATATTCATTATGTTCCATATCTGAATATTAAAACGAAAAAGAATAATTTAGAAATTGCTTAAGTGCAATTTGTCTTCAATCATTTTTGTTCTCAATGTTTTCTTCTAAACTAGCATAAACAGTGAATTCTTAATTACTCCTGTTTCCTAGTTTATTCATTTTAATCATTTAGTAAAGAATTTTTGATTGCTCTTTATCGATGGTTATTCATATTCTACTCTCATAAAGCATGTTGAAGGATTCTTTATTTCCCTTTAACCCTTTAAGTCCATCCCATCTTTTTAAGCCTCTATTTGCTCCCTGTTCAGCTATCTTGCCATGTGAAGCCACCCTTTATTGAGAAACCAAATCCAGTTGAGCCATTTTCCCTAACTCCATTAGCCCAATTGACTAAAATATTCAGTTCTACCCCTTTGCTATTGAACTTCACCAACAAATTCAAACAAAACCCCAAGCTCTAATAACTAGTCTAAAACCTTATAAAACAAAGTTAAAACTTAAAGAGAGAGCCCTCTCTGGATACAAATTGGCTAGATTCTGTATCTAAAATATTGGTTTGTGGTTACCTCGGACCCCTTTCCCCTTCTTACAACTTCTGCGAAAATCTTAGTGATAACAACCTGTAAAGAATCTTGTTGTAGTTGCTTGATCCTACTCTTCCTTGTTGGCTCCTTCCTTTCTCTTGCCTTCTTTTCCTTTCTTGATCCAATGCCAAAGTGCTCCAAGAAAACTCTGTGTCCAAGAATGAGAGAAAAAGAAAGAATAATGAGAGAGCTTCAAAACTGAAATGGCAAAAGGTACCAACTGATCCTTAGAAGCCTTTTTATCAATTAGGTCTCTATTTTCTTCATTTTCCATTATTTTCCTTCATTTTCCTCCTCACATGCAACATGAGACCTTTCATCTCCTTTTCCTCCTAATTTCCATTATTTTCATAAATAAATGTGCCAAAAATGCCATTTTTCCTTTCCAATGCCTTAGCCATTGTCTTTTTCAATTTCTTTAGCCATAATAACCAAAATGAACACCCACTAGGATGTTTTTCCCAACATTCAGCTTGGAATAAGTGTCCCATCAAACCTGGTTATTATTTCTCCTTTATTACCTTTATTACATGGAATTTTTATCAGGGTTGTTACAGAACCCTCCCACTTGGGGATCACCATCTTCGGTGTTCAACCCCACCTATACCTCAGCTAAACCACTAAAAAGAAGACATACTGCCCATGGAGCTTTATAACATAGCTCGATGAAGTATTTACAATGATCACTTTGCTAAAAAGAAAACCAACATGAATACATAACAAAATGACAACTATAAGGACATGACACCCAAATCTCTTATTAGATATATATAACATAGCTAATGGTGTATTTACATCCATATACATATGTCTATATATCAAAACATCACCCAAATATATGCCAAAATATATACCAAACATCATACGAAAACTACTTTGCCTCAACCGGTAAAAAATGAAGGATACATAACCCACATCTAATCTGCCATCTCTCGTATAGCTTCATTAGGTTCAAAGTGCTTCCATTGCACTTTATCCTACTTAAATCCTTAGTTCTGGAGCATGAGCACATTTCTCTGCAATAGACCCTAAGGCTCCAGCTAGAATTCTCCATCTGGCTCCACCTGGAATATAGACGAGTCAATCACATGATCAACATATTTAACATACTTCTTAAGAAATTACACATGGAACACATCATGCACTTTCACTGTTGGAGGCAGTGCAAGTTGATAAGCTACTGGTCTGATCCTCTCAATAATACTGAAAGGTCCATAAAAACAAGGTACCAGCTTGGTACATGATCCAATCTGCAAGGATCTCTTCGCCGGTTTGATGCAGTAGTACACCTATTCCTTAACCTGGAAATATTTGAACAACCTATTCTGATCTACATAGCTCTTCTGCCTATCCTGAGCTTCTTTCAAATTCTTCTTGATTACCAACATTTCCTGTTCCATGTCTTCCAACTTGTTCAGTCCAATCAACACCTTGTTAATCACATCACTCCAATTGATGGGAGTATTGCAACTTCTCCCATACAATACCTCAAATGGACTCATCTTCAAAGATTCCAGATATCCATTGTGGTAAGAAAACTATACAAGTGGAAGATACTCTTCCCAATTTCGTTGTTGATGCATCATGTAAATCCTCAACATGTCCTCCAATATCTTGTTAACCCTCTCAGTATATCCATCGATCCATGGATGATAATTTGTAATGAAGGCCAACTATGTGCTCAATCCTACAAACAACACCTTCCATAATTTAGAAGTGATATTTGCATCCCTGTCTAACACAATCTTCTTTGGATCTCCATGCAATCTGACCATGTCACTAATGAAAACATGTGCAACATCACTAGATGAGAATGTAGACTTCACTAGAATGAAGTGCGCAACCTTTGTCAACCTCTCCATAACGACCATGATAGAATCATGTTATCTCACTGTCCTCGGAAAAGTTGTGATAACGTCCATGGAAATGACCTCCCATTTCCATTCTAGAATCACAATAGACTGTAGCAGTCCACTTGGATGCTTACACTCTTCCTTCACCTATTGAAAATCTAGGCACCTAGCCACAAACTCTGCTACATCCTTTTTCAGATTTAGCCAATAATAGAATTTATTCACTGCAGTCAATGTCTTCTGATAGCCTGGTGTTATAGACATATTTGGGCACTGCAACCCCAATCACATATGTCGATAAACCAAGGGCTCTTAAACCCCTAAAAATGTTGTTTCACACCCTAAAAGATCAAGGTCAACTGATTACGTCAATTCCTAGAAGTTCTCCCTGAAAAACTACTCAGAACTAGTCATAATTGGACCATACATACTGCTCCATGTTGAGGGTGCGATGCATCTCACCTATTACACAGGGGGTATGATGCATACTGAAAATCCCTTCTGTAGGGTGTGTTGAGCGAGAGTAGATAAATGGCAAAGTCATGACCCCCAAAAATGGGTAACTTGTTGGGCTCATTTTGCCTATTGTTCTCCATTAATCCACCATTTTTCATAATTTATGCATGCTTTTGAATATATTTATGCTAATTGGATGAATGATAATAGTCACTTGACCATGAAGTCTAATACGTGCTTATTGTAGATTTTTGGACATCTTTTGGACCAAGGTCAAGCATTTATGAGCTAGTTGACAGCCAAATACGAGGGAACAAAGCTGAGGATTTGTAGGAAGGGTGTCTCCTGCACTAAATTGCCCCTTCCTCGTGTTCTCCACCATCAGCTCGGAGTTCAGCAGCCCACCGAAGATGATCCCCAAGGGCAGCCGAGCAGCTTTTGTGAAGTGGCTGATTACTTGCAGTTTTGAGCAGCCAAGCTCCTTGAGTTAAGGAGGGCTGTTGGAGGTCCTCGTAGTGCATAAGTAGGAATGCTTCCAGCCTTTGTAGCTTAGCTTTTGAACATTTGTATTCTTCACTTTAGTGTTGCTCTGCTTTTCAGCTCATTTTCGAGCTTGTGCTGTAAACATTTTAGTGACATGGTTATTTTTTGAGTAATTAAGATCAGTTTCACTTTGCATTAGCTCTGAGCTTCTTTTAGGAGGCTATAACTCTTGGCGTTGGGCCCAGCCCAAGTGTTAGTACCTCCTTTTGTGTACTTTTATATGTTTTGCTGCATTCCTAGAATAATTTCTGTTATTTAGATTAAAATCTTGCTTTGTTACTTAGGTCATTTTCGATGATTGAAATAGCTTTTCATGCTTCAGGTTGATTTTATGGTTTGGTGAAGGAAAATACCTGCAAAAAGGCCATCAAGCAATCCTTGATCTCATCTCTCCCTCCTTGGGACCATGAGCTGAGACCAAGGCATACTTGCTGCCACAAAAACATTGTTTTTGCCTCTTCATGCAATCGCTAGTGTTCAATTTTTAGTTAGGGAAGTTGATACCAGTTGTGATTACATGCTTAGATATATACTTGCCTGGTTTCCATAGTTATCTTACATGATTTTCTGCCAATAAACTTCTATTCATCATGTTTATGGTTTTTAGGTTAAATTAGGTCAAAATAGCTAGATCTTTGGTTTTCCTAGTCTTTGTTGATCAGTTTTGGAAAATAGTGTGCAGAACACCTGTGATACCTCCCTGCCTACACTTCCTCCATCATACAACCTACTCCAACCTCTAATCCAAGATTCCTTCCCTTCATTTGCCACACTTTTCCAATTTGACCTAATTTCTACATTTTTGTGCAACATTGCTCACTCCATCCTTGAACAAATCCAACCATCTTCATCACTCCTTAGCCTCATTTACCAGGTCCCAGACCTCTTCACATCCTCATCCAACCTCCATTTCCACTTTTCCACCGTTTCTCCACCATCAACCCTCCAAAATCCTCTTTCGGATCATCCTGTAGAACATCCTGTAGAACCCCTACAAACTTCCTGTAGAAGTTCATGTGAGCGGTTTTTCAAGATCTGATCACTCTAAAACTCTCTCTAAGGCTGCTAGGAACCCCTTAGGCCCTCTTCTCACCTTCCCAACCACCTGCAAGTGCCTACCCCCTTTCCTTTCGTCAATCAAGCTCTACACAGTCAAAAACAGTAAAGCACATGATTAATAATTCTTCAAAATTACTCAAAAATACAAGATGTTTTTTCAGATTTTACTTCAGAAGTAGCTTAGTCACATGCATTTTACCTTTCCAAGAGTCAATGGCATCCATTTCCACAACTTTCATCTCTTTTCTTGCACCAGTAGGGTTAGTTGGTAAAACTAGGGTTTGCATTTCCTTTCAGCTTTCAACTTCTTTCTGCAAGTAGACTAGCCTCTTTTGAGTTAGCTTTCATCCATCACAGTTAAAAGCTTCTTCTAAGAGCTCATAGAAGTTGGATTAAGCTCCTAGCAGACTTGTGCTAGCTGATCAAGTGACAGCCTGTGGTAAGAGCTAGTACTTGTGCATATAGCACCATCGCTTCCAAGTTTGTTACGAACTACCGGGTTGATAAAAGTAAAGAAGGGAGTCCCAGGAGTTGCAGCATTATTGCTGCAATACTGGAGCCCACCATATTTTTGGTGCCATTTTCGGGGAAGCGTCAGAGTATTAGTGATTACTGGTTTTCTTCTATTTTTTACTGAAACATTCTACTAAGTAGTTTATTTCCGCAAAAGTAGATTATATATTTCCCGCTTTCATAGATTAGCATTTCATTTCTGCAATTTCATTTCAGCAACCTAGATTAGTCATTTCCTACTTTCATTTCAATTCCACATTTTCATTTCAGTAAAGATAGATTTTAGTTAGTTGCAGTTCAATCTATTTCAGTTTTGCAGGAACAAGCAGAAAAAAGAAAAAATCACCCCTAAAAGATTTCCATTTCATGCCTCGTAGGAACAGAGACAATACAGGACAATTCTTACCCAACACCCCCACCACATCACTGAGTCACCCTTCTCTCTTCTTCGGTGGTAGTGATCCAGAAGAACCTATAGGTGAACCTCCAGAGATATACGAAGATCCTATAACAGAAGAAGAGCAAGAGAACATTCCTCTTGAGACCATGGCTGAACGCAGAAATGGCATAGGAGATGAGGAGAGAATAGAGGGTGCCTTTCCCATCCGAGAGACCAATGGGGACACCAAAATGAAAAACATAAGTCCCTCAGCCTTACCTCACTTCCATGGATTGACCACTGAAGACCCTGATACCTTCTTGTTTGAGTTTGTTGTCCTTTGTCGAACTTATCACTACGCAGAAGACAAGCAAAAGTTGAAACTCTTTCCCTCTACCCTCAAGGATGCAGCACTACACTGGTTCATGGGGTTACCTGAAGACAGTATCACAACTTGGGCTCAAATGTAGTAAGCCTTCAACAACAAGTACCGAGACTATTGTAGGTCAAAAGAAACGAAGGGAGAAATATTTCGGATGACCATGGGAAGTGATGAGTCTTTAGAAGACTATGAAGAGAGGTTCCAACTTAGTTATAAAAGGGCCAGCTGCACACTTGACCTTGAATATCTGAAGCTGGTCCCGCTCCAAGGAGTCCCTGAAGACCTTATAGATACCCTCCATTTGCTAGCTAGAGGAGACATTTACCAACTACCTTATGATGACATAAAGACTGTGTTTAGAAACCATTCTAGGGCAGCCCGAAAAAGAGGTAGGGGGAATCCACTTTCAGCTAGCACCACCTTCTCCAAACATGAGTTTACAAATCAGATGGAAGACCTTAAAAGTGAGGTGAGATAGACCATTGCCATGCAACTGGATACTTTCCGAATCCAACAGAAGAAATAGGAAGTTGAGAGGGCTTTGGCCATCTTTTGTCCCAGGTGTACAAGGAAGCATCCTAAGAACGAGTGTCCATTGCACTCAGTAGAGGTATGTTTCGTTTGTGAGGAAGACCACCCTAAAAACCAGTGCCCAACCTTACCCGAATTTAAAGCGATGTACCAAGGGGCTGAAGGATCCACTGAACCACTCTACTTCCTCAACCAGAGGAGGCTGCATGGATCTAGACCTTACCAGCAGGGGATGCAAGGGACATCCCAAACTTATTATAACCCCAACCAATCTGCGCACATACCTTCTTGGGGTCCCCCTGCTCATTTTTCCTGGTCCACACCCCCTCCTTGGTCTTATCCATCTCAATACCATACTCAACCTGTTGCTCATTCATTTCATTCTCATGTTCAGCTACAACCTCAGTGGAATGCACCCTAGCCGAGGTGGAGGCCCCAATACAAATCTCCTCCCACTATTTTGCTTCCACCACCTATTCAACCACAACCATTACCTCCTGCTCCTCCAAGACAACCCCAGATGCCTGCTCAACCGAACCCGAACCCCAACAACAGACAGGCCCAGCAGGTATATACTGGAGAGACAACATGCCCTACCTATGTTGTGGAGATTCAGGAGATCAACCTATGATCTAGGAAGGTCCTTCCAAATCGCCAATCTCCTCCTCCAGAGGATGAAGAATAGAAACAGGAAAGTGAACCCAAAGCCATTCCACCCTTTCCTAAGAGACTAATAGCAACCATGCAACCAAACCCAGAGGAGACTAAACTTCTGAGAGAACTTGAATAGTTAGTGTAAAAATACCACCTCTCCAGGCCATAAAAGATGTACCAATCTACAACAAATTGATCAAGGAGAAGTGTTTCAGGCACCCAGGCAGGTGCAAGAGAGATGCCCCAACTATCAATGTCATAGGACAACTGTCTGATCTAATGTTGGGGCAAGTAATCTGTCCAAAGTATTTGGACCCTGGGAGTCTTGTAGTTGATGTCCACATCAATGGCACCATAATCCCCCACACCCTGATTGATCTAGGGGCTGCCATTAATGTGATGACCAGGGACACTATGCTCAAACTTAACCTTCAGAGTTACCTAAGAAAGACCTCGACAATACTACAGTTAGCAGACTTCTCCACCATGAATCCCGAAGGGATTGTGGAGGATGTCATGGTCTCTATTGATTCCTGGGAGTACCCTGCAGACTTCTTGGTCCTTCAGCCAAAGGCAAAACTCACTGGATACCCCTTCATTTTGGGAAGGCCTTGGTTGGCTACTGCGGATGCTTACATCAGTTGTCGAGCTGGGAGCATGACCATCAAGAATGGGCCTATGTCCAAACAGCTAGTCCTATATCCTTCTGCCCAACCTTTGTTAGAACATGACTTATCTCTCTGGTTGAAGGAGGGAGATGAGGATGAAGTCTACTCTGCACCAATGTGCACAGTGGAAGCCACCAAGGGAGGTCCTCAGATCGAGGATGACCTGACTGAGAATTTGATTCAAAATCCACCTCCCAGTGTGCTTCCATTAGAGGAGTTGGTGGAAGGAACCCAAGCCAGCGCTTTAGTGGACCTCTGTGTGGCTGATCCAACCTCTCTCAAAGTTAAGAATGTTGAATTTGGCCATGAAAGAACCTTGAAGATCAGCTCATCCCTATCTCCCTCTCAGGAGAAGGAGTTGTGTAGCTTATTGAACAACCATTTGGATGCTTTCACTTGGAGCTATAAGGAGATGAAAGGATTCCACCCTTCGGTCTATACCTATCACATTTACATTAAAGAGGATTGTAAACTAGTCAGATAGCCTCAGAGGAGAATGAATCTAGCCCTTAAGGACATTGTCAAGGAAGAATTGCAAAAGTTGTTGGATGCAGGATTCATCTACCCCATCTCTGACAGCGAGTGGGTTTCTCCTCTGGTGCTTGTGCCCAAGAAAAATGGGAAGTGGAGAATCTGTGTAGATTACCGAGAACTCAACAAAGCCACCAAGAAGGACCATTTCCCTTTGACTTTCATAGATCAAGTGTTAGATGGGCTGGCAGGGATGAAGTTCTTTTGTTTCCTAGATGGGTTCAACGGGTATAATCAGATCCAAATCAGCCCGGAAGACCAAGATAAGACCACTTTCACTTGTTTATGGGGTACCTTTGCCTACCAGGTCCTACCCTTTGGGCTATGCAACACTCCTGCCACTTTCCAGAGAGCAGTGCTGAGCATATTTGCTGATCTGGTTCATGATTCAGTGGAAATCTATATGCATGAATTTACTCATGGGTCCAACTTCCAAGAAGCATTGACTAACCTGGGAAAAGTTTTAACCAAGTGTATTGAAATGAACCTGTCCCTCAGTCCTGAAAAATTTGAATTCCTGATGACTGAAGGGACCGTGCTAGGTCATACAATTTCTCGACAAGGATTACAGGTGGATCCCAACAAAATTGCTATCATCCAAAAGGTTCCACCTCCTCAAAAGGTAAGGGATGTTCGGAGTTTTCTAGGCTTAGTAGGATACTATAGAAGATTCATTAAATATTCTAGTAAGCTAGCCTCACCATTGTTTGGTCTTTTGGGGAAGGATGTTGAGTTTATATGGACTGACAACTGTCAAGGGGCTCTAGATGAGTTGAGAGATAAGCTGGTAACCGCCCCAATCTTGAGAGGTCCAAACTAGGCCCTACCTTTCCACATCCACACTGACGCCTCGAACAAAGCCATAGGGACAGCCTTAGGACAAGTTGAAGAGAAGCTACCATATGCCATATATTTCGTCATTACAAACCTGTCCAAAGAAAAATTAAACTATACTGTAACCGAGAAAGAGCTCCTAGCTATAGTCCATTCCCTAAACAAGTTCAAACACTACATCACTGGTTATCAAACATTCTTACACACTGATCATGCTGCGATTTGGTATTTAATGAATAAACCTTATGTAAATGCTCGTATTATTAGATGGTTACTTTTGCTGCAGCAATTTGATTTGACCATTATTGACAAGCCAGGTAAGGAAAATGTTATTGCTAATTTTCTATCTAGACTAGATTTGCCTGCATGTGAAGAAGGGACGGTGGATCATCAAATACCAGATGAACACCTATTTGCTATCTCAGCACTCTCTCCATGGTTTGCTGATATAGAAAATGACTTGGTTTCAGCACAATTCCCTCCACACCTATCCTCAAAAGAGAAGAGCAGAATCATGAGGAAAAGTGCCCCCTTCACTTGGATTGGGGGCAACCTGTTTAAACTCAGCCCAGATTTGATCTTGAGGCGTTGTGTTAGGGAGGAGGAAGTTTTTGACATCCTCCTAACTTGTCACGATGGACCCTGTGGGGGCCACTTTGCAGCAAAAAGGATTGCCTTCAAAGTTCTACATGCAGGCTACTATTGGCCCACTCTTCATTAAGATGTCAGAAGGTACATCAGCCAATGTGACCGATGTTAAAGGATGGGGAAACCGACTCCAAGGGATGAAATGCCCCTCCAACCTCAAGTGACGTTCGAGCCATTTGAGAAGTGAGGCATGGAATTTGTGGTTCCTATCAACCCTCCTTCAAAACAAAGGTCTTACATCATTGTGTGCACAGACTACCTAAAAAAGTGGGTAGAAACAAAGGCAATCAAGGCAATGAGAGAAGAAAAAGTGGCTGAGTTTTTGAGGTATCTTCTACAAGTTTGGCTACCCAAGGGAACTAGTCACAAATCAAGGAAGTTAGTTTACCTCTAACCTGATTGAAGATCTGCTTGCTCTTCACAAGATTAAGCATAGGACTTCCACCCCTTATCATCCACAAGCAAATGGGCAAGTGGAAGTCACTAACAGAGCTTTGGAAGAGATTTTGACTAAAGTAGTGAGCAGCAACAAAAAAGATTGGGCAGATTGCTTGGTTGAGGCCACCTGGGCCTACAACACCACTTGGAAAACTACAACAGGTTTCACACCTTATGAGCTGGTCTACGGGAAGAAGGCTTTGTTGTCCATAGAATTCAAGTACAACACATTGAGGGTGGCATCTCAGCTAGAACTAGATCTCATCCATGCACAACAGGAAAGATTACTACAAATGAATGGATTAGATGAGCAGAGAATGCAGGCCCTCCTCCACTCGGCGGTGGTCCAACTCCAAAGGAAGATATGGCATGACCAACACCTTCACGAAAAGCAATTTCAGCCAGGAGATTGGGCGTTGTTATATGACTTGAGATACAAGGATTTCAAAGGGAAGCTGAGGACAAGGTGGCTGGGACCATATACAGTGGAAAAATGCAACGACAACAGTTCAGTCCTTATCAGGACCATTGATGAAGAAGCCATCCCCATGCTTGTCACTGGGCATCAATTGAAAATCTACAGGAAACCCCTTTCTAGGTAGGAGTTCATTGAAACTCTGGATAAATCAGTGTTGGTAGTGGATCAGGGCCTTGTCTCTACTCCACCCACACCTTGAAAAAAGAAAGAGAAAAAAAAAACATAAAAAGAATAAAAAGATCCTTGGGTGAAAACCTCTTAGAGGTGCCCGGGGCAGACAATGAGGGTGAAAACCTCCTGGAGGTGCCTCAACTGTCTCTAAAAAAAAACAGAAAAAAGAAATGAAAAAAAAAAAACAAAAACGAAAACAAAAACAAAAAAATAGACCTAATCTCTGTTGAATAATTGCAGGTTGCAGGGAAGACATTGCAGGTTAGGAGGATTGCACAAAACAAGGATAGAGGTCAGCACCAGGCTGCAAGCATCCCTCACAAACAATTCCTCCATGACCACTCCCCTTTCCTAATATTTGATCACATTCAGGTTAAGATTTCATCTTCTATAGGAAATTTTTGTGTCTTCTATAGGAAAGTTTATGTCTTCTACAGGAAGATCCTGTAAAGCCTACAAACAGGCCAAAATTGATCATAGAAGAGAATCCGAAGGTTGGGAATCTACCTCTTAGGCTTGCAAACATCCCTGTTTACGTCCATCACAGTATGTCACCCTTTTTCATCTCTTTTACACCTCCGTTGCACTCATCCTGTTATTTGTTCCTGCACAGTCACACAAAAAAACCCTGTTTTCTTCGTATTGCCAGCAAAAATTTTTAGTGACAAATCAAACATCAGTTTCTCACTCTCCATACCTATCAATCTCCATCAGAGCTCCTCATTAGCCGAATCCCTCGTCAGCAGTATAGCCATGCTCATTCTAGCTTGCATTCCAAGAGGAGAAGCAGCTACAGGACATCCTACAGGAATCTTGTAGCAGCTAATCCCTCTGGGAGACATACCCTAGAGACAGGGACAGCTGAAAATGACAATGGAGACATGCAAAGGGTTCTCCTTGAATGTGAGAATATTAGCAGCAGCCGAAGCCAAGAAAAACCTGTGCATGCAGTGATAGCAAATGAGAGAATGGTTTCCAATACCCGTGCATGCAGCATCAGCGAATGAAGGAATGGGTTCCAAACCTGTGCATGAAGCAACAGAAAATGAAGTAGTGGTTCCAAGACCTGAAGTCTGCATAACGTAACTGTGACTACATAGGTAAGTGCCTAAACTCATTCGTCAATTGCATAAACTATATTTTAAAAGTTGCATGCCTATGGAAATGGTTCGGATTGAGTGGAATCGGTGACCAGTCAATTGGCCACCCTCGACCAGTTACATATCCTCGCAGGATCCAAACGAGCCCCGTTACATTCAAAATTTCCAATGAGATGCGCAGCTAGCATGTGTGGAGTGTCCATTCTGGGAGAAATCGTCGGGACTGGTAGTGGTGGCGGTGGATAATGGCAGAGGGGAGGTGATGGCGGTCAGGAACACGTAGAGAAATTATGGCTGTGACATCAGATCAACGGTCTGGTTTGGCCACCTCATTCCCTCACCACGAATCATGCCATAGTTAAAAGATGCTTGGCTGAAACATACACCACCTTCTGTTCATTTTGCACCCACAACGTCCTCGGCTGGAGTACGCGTCCACCACTTCCAAATTCTGTTAACCAGTCGCCTTCCACCGATTTTTCTGCTTGTTTTCGAAAATCTCCCCCATATCAAGCTCGCTCAGAAGCACAGTGACATTCTACAGGAACCGAGGGCATTCTATAGGAAGGGTTCTACAGGAAAGACTGCACAACTTTCCAAAGCAGGAGAACTTGGGATTTTTTGTCGAATTTGGAGCTCCAAACAAGGTGGGCTCGAAAAACTCCTCTATGCATGATGTGTTTGTGTAATGTGGTGAATTGAATGGCATCAAATTGGAAAATCAGAGGAAAATTCTACCTGTGTATTGGAGGTAAATCATTTGCCTGTGTATTGCACTGCGTTTCCCAGTTTTCTGCATCAAAATTCTCCTCCACGTTCCCTTTTTCTCCTGTAGGGAAGATATATGTAGTCGTGGAGGCCAGCCTATGTGTGTAATTTTTTCTTTTTTTGAATTTGCATATCTATTTGTGTGCTGAGAATAAAACTTGATCCTTGTGCTTTGTCTGTAAAAAGAAATTCGTCCTTTCATAAGTAGACCATCGAGTTCTGGGTGAAAGTAGTCTTAAAACCAAAGGAATTGTTTCTAATTGATATTGGACACTCGAGAAAGTCCTTCTTGAGTTCAGGGGAAACCATGAAAGGCATTTCCTTTTCTGATTAAAGCATAAAAAGAGCAATCTCACCATGCCAGGAGGATTCATAGGAAAAGAACCCTCAGACTCTAGCAAACTACACGAGCATCCTAAGGTGGTGGACCTTTTCACCCTAGCAAATTGGATATCCTTCTTTGACAAAATTCAGGGTCATGACGAGGAAATAACTGAGGAGTTTTTAATGTCCCTGAGACCACAATCAAACACACAGGCCACAGTTAGTTTTAGGGGTTTGAACTTACACCTGAGCTCATCAGTCGAGTTACTGGTCTACCATTGGGGCTCCCTTGGAGCAAAGAAGAGAGGTCATTGGGCAAAGTTGCTAAGGAAACATTCTTTCTACCCGAGGAGCATCCTGTAGAAGACAAAAATGGGGTTAGAAGAACCAGCTTGCCTCCTCTCTGGAGTGAAGTCAGTTTCCAAATTATGAAATACATTACATGTGAAGGGAGGTTTAGCATCATCTATGGTTATCATTTCAGGTTGTTGTGTGAACTAAGGCATGGAATTGACTCACCTCCAAACAAGAAACTGAGCATCCCCTATTTTATTCTTCAGTCACTAATTGAATGTGAAACAAAGTTAAATGAAGGGATCCCGGATTAGTTGGCCCATCATGGGCTCATCAAACTATTGGTAGAAGATGCTTTGCACACTTACACTATCCCCATATCTTGGGAAATCTTCATAAACATGTCCAGGGACGACAATATTAGAATTCTGGCTGAAGACATCACCTCATCTAGCACTGAGGAGGGAGCAAACACTGAAGAAGGTAAGAAAACCAATGATGAAGAAACACAGGACATTCAAGCACAGAAAGAACAGAGAGAAAAAGGGGAAATGGTCCAGATTGCTGAGCCTAAAATAGGGGAAGAAACAACAGCAAAAACACCAAGGGAAAAGAGGATACAGAGTAGGACAGAGAAGGCCAAAAAATCCCAAATGAACGCTGCCACAACCAAAGCAGGCACAGAAAAACAAAAGGACAAGACATACCCTGAGATCTCAGCAACACACATAGAAACAGCTGACACAGGGATTTCTACAGGAAGCAAGGAAAAAGAATAGCAAGAGGATAAATCACCTTAGATATTGGCAAGGGAGGCAGCAGCTATGCTTGCTGCCTTAAGCACACCTCCAAAACAAAAAGGGAAGAGAAAGAGGCAAACCTCCATGTACTTTAAAGCAAGGAGAAGCACACAGATCAAAGTGGGCAGACCCCGGCCACAGTCAAAGGAGCTAATTGTCATTGAGGACACCACAACTAAACCAAAAGAAGAGTCTCCTTCAAAAATATCTATCACCTATGAACGAGGAAACCCAAAAACCTCTACCTAGAGAGATGGAATTAAGGTGATGGACTCAAAGACAGCTCTACTGGAAGCTGAGACATCTCTACAGGAAACTCTGGCTAAGTTAAAAGAGACCGAGAAATTGGAGGAAAAGGTGGCCAAACAATCACAGGGAGAAGAAAATACCAAGGAAATATTGGAACCAAGCCCTCAGCCTAGCTTGGGCTCATACTACAACCTGTTAGAAGCCGGGAAGATAATTCCCCAGAAATTTGTGGTGCCACTTTTCTTTGCACTAGAACAAGAAAGGGTTAGGTCTCACACTTGGATGAGGATTTCCAAATCCAAGGGTGTGGCAGACATAGGCCACCTGGAAGAAAAACTCAAGGAATCAAGAAAAGAATTGGCCATGGTGAGGCATGTGGAAAGCAGTCAAAGGGCCAAACTACAGGAGGAGAATGAGCTGCTGAAACAGCAGTTACAGCTATAGGGAAGTCATAAGGAAAGTCAGCCCTCCATTTTGGGAGAACAACAGCAGCAAGAAGGGCCTCCAGTAGACAACGAAGCATCTGATGAACAATGGAAAGGGGACAAGCTGCAGGCTGAGGTTGAGGCGCTAACAAAACTACTATAGGAAAAGGAGTTATAGGCAGCAGAGGAAATACAGTTTCTAAAGAAGCAAGTGCAAGAGAAAGAAGCCCAACTGGCCTGCATGGCTAGCTGGGAAATAGAGGCCTTACAATGTAGGCAACCTTCCAGGTCATATGCCTTATATCTTAAAGATCAATGGTTGCAGTTCCAAATTAACACCTTGGCCCAAAGGGGCACCATTCCATTTCAAAATTACCATCAATTCATGGCTTTGTGTGACAGTAGCTCAGCAGAGGATAAGGCCAAATTATCAGAATTCTATTTACACAACTTGGCCCTTCCAAACATGAATCTGTGGGACCCCAACACTACAGTGGGAGATGTGCAACTTATGGCCATGGCCTCTTGGTTAAATCATGAAGAAAAAAGGGCGGCAAAGATTCGAAATATCCTGAACGGGGAGCTAAGTGAGCCACTCATGATCAGAGCAGAACCGAAGGATCCCTCAGCTTTAATATATGCCCATCAGCACCTAGCCAATAACCCTCAGGTTCTCCCAGATTACATTAAAAAACAAGCTCAGGCCATTGCTCACTTCGAGGACATGGAAAGACTATTGGGAGATAACTGCATTCATGCTTGCATAAGGAGGTGGAACACACTGTCCCATAGCCACTCCTCAACAAGGATGAGGGAGGCCTTGGCAAGAGTACCACTCTATAAATAGTCAATGCAAAATCTACAGGCCAACTCGATCGGCTTAAAGTTCAGTCCTCCCTTTCTTTTAGGACTGCTGGAAGGAGTCAAAGAAGAAGAGGAGCACATGGAGTGGGAAGAAGTAGAGAGAAAAGAATGGTTTCATGACCGAGATGAAGGCATCACCTCGGAGGCTTGGGATGTGAGAGAGGCAGTCAAGGAAATCAAGGATGATGAGCTAGATTAGTTGCTCAGAGGATGAGTAACCCATTTAGCAGGGGGGTGATGATGAGCCCCAAAAATGGGTAACTTATTGGGCTGATTTTGCCTATTGTTCTCCATTAATCCACCATTTTTCATAATTCATGCATGCTTTTGAATATATTTATGTTAATTGAATGAATGAGAATACTCACTTGACCATGAAGTCTAATACATGCTTATTGCATATTTTTGGACATCTTTTGGACCAAGGTCAAGCATTTATGAGCCGGTCGACAGCCAAATACGAGGGAACAAAGCTGGGGATTTGTAGGAAGGGTGTCTCCTGCACTAAATGGCCCCTTCCTCTAGTTCTCCACCATCAGCTCGGAGTTCAGCAGCCCACCGAAGATGATCCGCAAGGGCAGCCGAGCAACTTTTGTGAAGTGGCTGATTACTTGCAGTTTTGAGCAGCCAAGCTCCTTGAGTTAAGGAGGGTTGTTGGATGTCCTTGTAGTTTATAAGTAGGAAGGCTTCCAACCTTCGTAGGTTAGCTTTTGAAAATTTGTATTTTGCACTTTAGTGCTGCTTTGCTTTTCAGCTCATTTTCGAGATTGTGTTGTAAACATTTCAGTGACATGGTTATTTTTTGAGTAATGAAGATCAGTTTCACTTTGCATCAGCTCTGAGCTTCTTTTATGAGGCTATAGCTCTTGGGGTTGGGCCCAGCCCAAGTGCTAGTACCTCCTTTTGTGTACTTTTATATGTTTTGCTGCATTCCTAGAATAATTTCTGCTATTTAGATTAAAATCTTGCTTTGTTACTTAGGTCATTTTCGATGATTGAAATAACTTTTCATGCTTCAGGTTGATTTGATGGTTTGGTGAAGGAAAAGACCTACAAAAATGCCATCAAGCAATCCTTGATCTCATCTCTCCCTCCTTGGGACCATGAGCTGAGACCAAGGCATACTTGCTGCCACAAAAACACTATTTTTCCCTCTTCATGCAATCGCTAGTGTTCGATTTTTAGTTAGGAAAGTTGATACCAGTTGTGATAACATGCTTAGATCTCTACTTTCTTGGTTTCCATAGTTATCTTACATGATTTTCTTCCAATAAACTTCTATTCATCATGTTTATGGTTTTTATCTAAAATTAGGTCAAAATAGCTAGATCTTTAGTTTTTGTAGTCTTTGTTGATCAGTTTTGGAAAATAGTGTGCAGAACACCTGTGATACCTCCTTGCTTACCCTTCCTCCATCATACAACCTGCTCCAACCCCTAATCCAAGATTCCTTCCCTTCATTTGCCGCACTTTTCCAATTTGACCTAATTTCTACATTTTTGTGCAACATTGCTCACTCCATCCTTGAACAAATCCAACCATCTTCATTACTCCTTAGCCTCATTTACCAGGTCCCAAACCTCTTCACATCCTCATCTAACCTCCATTTCCACTTTTCCACTGTTTCTCCACCATCAACCCTCCAAAATCCTCTTTCAGATCTTCCTGTAGAACCCCTGCAGACTTCCTATAGAAGTTCACATGAGCAGTTTTTCGAGATCTGATCACTGTGAAACTCTCTAGAAGGGTGCTAGGGATCCCTTAGGTCCTCTTCTCACCTTCCCAACCACCTACAAGCACCTACCCTATTTCATTTTGTCAATCAAACTCTGCACAGTCAAAAACAGTAAAGCACATGCATAATAATTCTTTAAAATTACTCAAAAATACAAAAAGATGTTTTTTCAGATTTTACTTTAGAAGTAGCTTAGTCACATGCATTTTACCTTTCCAAGAGTCAATTGCATCTATTTCCACAGCTTTCATCTCTTTTCTTGCACCAGTAGGGTTAGTCAGTAAAACTAGGGTTTGCTAGGGTTTGCATTTCCTTTAAGCTTTCAACTTCTTTCTGCAAGTAGACTAGCCTCTTTTGAGTTAGCTTTCATATATCACAGTTAAAAGCTTCTTCTAAGAGCTCATAGAAGTTTGCTTAAGCTCCTAGCAGACTTGTGTCAGCTGATCAAGTGACAGCCTGCGGCAAGAGCTAGTACTTATGTATATAGCATCGTCGCTTCCAAGTTTGTTACGAACTACCAGGTTGATAAAAGTAAAGAAGGGAGTCCCTTGAGTTGCAGTGTTATTGTTGCAATACTGGAGCCCACCGCAAAGGCAGTTTTCTAGGTGGAAACTCAGAGAATCTTCTAGAAACTGCTCATATGACACTTGCCTCTCTGAATTCGCCCAGGGATTAGTAAGACATCATGAAATCTCCAAGTGGAACCAAGAACTATCAGTGAAATGACACTAATCAAAAACCCAGAAGCTAACTCACCCCCCTGCAAATATCTATATATGGATCCCTCATCCTAGAGATCTAGAGGCTAGAATTTTGTAATTTGTAAGGAAGTGCTATTGGTTTCTCTTTGAAGACATTGCATTTTTGGGTGATCTTTCTTTTCATGAGGTGAAGAGGGCTTTCATGCTGGGAGGATGATGCTGGATCAGACAGCTGGGTTGTAATCCTCTCTTCTACTTCTACTATCAATAAAGCTATTTGAGTTTTCCTCCATATGCTTGTGTACTTGTGAATCTTGTATTTGTGTATGCAATTGTATGGTTAATGTACTTCTGATTCTACATTGTTTATGATATTATAGATCTCTATGCTTTGATGGTGTTCTGTTGCTTTGCCTCTACAGGTGTTCTTTGAAGCGGGACAAGTGAGAAAGGAGTGGCAGGTTCTATCAAAGGAGAGAGGAAGCAAGCAAGGAGCCAAGCAAAATATTAAGTTTGGTGCTCTTTGCTTCTCTCTTATCTATCATACATAAAGGAAAACACAAGTTACTTTGAATTGTTTGTTTCTAAGATAGCTACCCGTCTTAGTGGGACTAGTAGATCTGAATAGACACTAGTTTTCCCAGAAACAAAATGGCAACTCCACTGGGGAGCGATTAGTTTTTTTGTTTGTTACTGTTGTTTGCTTTATAAACTACAGACGAAGCCTGAAGTTAAGCCAACTAGCCTTCGAACTGCTTTTGCTATGTAACTGCAAAGTAGATCAACACTGCTTCAGTCAATCTCTGGGTTGGTTTATGAACTGAACATCTGACTTACAAACATCCTAAGTTCCCTATTGGTAGCTCAATAACCTCATAAAATCATACCCCTATACATTGTTTTTACTGTCCATCATTACTCAGCCTAAATCACTGAACTTAGTTGCAAATTTTGAGCAAAACCCAAGCTCAGTTTCGCTCCCTGGTCCATCGCATTGTCTATAACTATGCAACCTAGATGCATTGCACCTCCCATGTGTTGTAGGTGAGATGCATCACTATTTCCCTGTGTTACAGGTGCGATGATTGAATGAGACTATTTCCCTCTCTGGAATTTGGTTTTCTCTTCATTGTTTTTAGCTCTATTCAGTAGTTTTGCTGTTCATGATCAGTATATCATTGTTGAAGCTTTCTTCCTTTACATTATTTAGCTTCCATCAGTTAGGAATTGTGAATGTTTTTTATGTATTTTTCATCATTTACAGTCCTCCTTTGCAAAAAGTAGCTTAATCGAACTGTCGTCTTTTGATTCAAAAGTGTCGTAACTGTCGTTTTGAGTCAAGAACAGGAGTGTTGTAAAGTCTTCCTCTTCTAGATAGTTGATTGTACTTTTGTCATTGTATTTGATTTGAATTGTCAATATTTGAAATGTCAAAAACAGTTTTCCATTCAAAATCGAAAGTGTCGTTTTAATCTTCCTTTCATTTTGAAGAAATTGTTGAAGTGTCGCTTTGAAGAAAATAGTTTAGATGTGTACTTAATTTTCCTTTTTGGCTTTCTCACATTAAGGAAATGGGAAAACAAATACATGCATGTGCATTTGCATTTTGACTGCATGCGAAATTTCATTTAGGAAAGTGCATCTAGTGTGTGCTCTATGCTCTTTGCTGAAAGAAAAATCATAATCTTCTTTCCTTTGTAGCTAGGATTTTCATTGCTAAAAGAACATAAACGATTGTTTATCATTTTAGATTGCATATTTAGGAATTTTACATCTACATCATGCTATGAACCTTGAAAGGTAAACTTCTTAAAAAATATCAACTCTAAAATAAACCTCAATGAACATAAAAACGCTTTGGAACCTAACGCACAACATCTAGAAGTCTAGGCTAGAGACGTATTCCAGTGTCGTAAAGCCTGGTAACTATCATTTTCATCGAAGGTTGGGTGATTCCTCCTCTTTGATACGACAAGTGCCAGTACGAACTTGTGCTCCCACGTACCATCGAGTATATATTGGGAGACCACAATAGGCTGATATCCTCTATCCTTCGGAAGCCATGTCTGCTGTCCTATCGATCACAATGCACTGAACATAGCATTCGGGAAGATTGACTGCCATACATAAAGTCATTGGTAATTTCTCTTTAATTTTCTACCAAGGTGTATATTGCAGTTTTGTGATTGGTTTGGTAATCCCTCTGTCTAGATTTCTAGAGTAGTCACTTTTGTTCCTTTTCGACTCCCTAAAAGAAAAGGTCCATCTGAGCACTTGTCACTTCAGGCTCATTAAAAATCGAAGGTGACTAGAGTCACCTTTAGCTTTTTCTTGACTCTTAAAAATTGAAAAAGCAAGTTGTGTCAAAGCGTCATAAAATTTATTTAATTCGGAATAACATTTTCCCTTTTAAATTTTGAGTTGATCAAGCAATCTACAGTCGTGGAAGAAATTCAATCAAAACCTTGTCGTTTGTGGAAACTAGTGAGTCAACCATCTTTGACTCTAGAAATGAAACCATTTCGGGCAAAACAATCTCGTTTAACTAGGTCGAATTGTCCTAATCTATTTGAAACTTGTGTTTCAACATCATTGGGGACTCCAGTTACTCCAATTATTTCTGATACCCCTGCCTCTACAGAAGAAGTTCCATAGCTACAAGAGGACATTAGAACTGATCCTAGTGTAATGGTAAACACTTCTATCCCTGAACCAGCTCCTGATTCAGAAGGTGTCACCCCTCCTGTGTCTGTTACTGCAGAAGCTATACCTTCTTCGGCTCCAGAAATATTTTACGGACCTGACAGTCTACCTCTTCCACCTGGACTGATTGCTATAGAAGAGATTGTGGAGGATCTTCCATCTAGTACCCCATTACATTTTGGAACTGGGATCCACCTATATCCTTCTACTACAGAAGTTAGTTCTTTTAATCATCCTACATCGCAAGTTCCTGTTGAATCGCTAGGAAATCTTTTGGATAGACTAAATATGTCTGAACAACCATGAACATCTAGGATTGTGTCATCTGATATAGCAGTAGCAGAGCCTCCTTCTGCTACTCCGACAATGTTCATTGGTATACCATCTGTCCTGACTAGTTCTCAACTGCTAGATGGAGTCCACCCAGTGAATATTTCAACAGCATGGTCTGTTCCTATTTGTTCATCCGAAATCGTATCTGTAATTTCTTATGTTGAAACTCAACAAACTGATCCTTCACAACAGTAACAATTTAGGCAGTCCAGTCTCCAAAGGCCAATTTCTCCTTTGAACACTGGGTTGCCACCATATGGGGAGTAGTATGTCTTTTCATTATTCCCTCCATGAGAACAACCATATGAGAGTTCACAACAAAATTCGGGTCAAACTGGAATTGCATCCAATGGTTGGGTACCAATACTGCCTCAACAACCAAGGGTTGTATATTCAATGCAACCAATTCAACCTGTGTCAAACATTCCCACTACACCTGCTATTGTGACTATGTCACAAGTACAAGCACTGCCTATTGTATGTCAACCTCAAGTCTCTCAGGTCATAATACAACAATCTGTTATCTCCGTGACTAACTCACAACTTCAGATTAGTGACTCCTTAATTGGAATGACTCAGGCTCAAATGGGTACTATCACCCCACATCTTGATCAAACTTCCGGTATTGGACAACAGCAAATGGTCCAACAACCATGGCTGGTACAATATCAACAACCACAATTCCAACAAGCTTACCGAGGACCTGAGAAACAGATCTTTGCAGGTAATGGGCAACTGTATTTTCCAAATGGTCATAGAAAACCATACTATAATGGTCTTGTCCATCAACCTTATCAAAGTTATCAGCATCATATACATTATGCTAGTATGCAAAGACCCACTGCTCAGGCCATCCCATCTTATCCTGGGTATGCTTCGCCAAACCTTAATCAACAGTTGCCCTTTGTAGCAATTCTAGAATTACCAGATTTGAACCGATTAATGAATGATGCAATTGCTTACACCCCTTGGTGGCCAGCGATTCCTCATTAGCTTCCATCAGATATTCCTAAATTCAATGGAAATCCGAGTGAACATCCATCGAATCATGTAATGACCTTTCATTTGTGGTGTTCATCCAACACCCTCAATGATGATTCAATCAGGCTTCGCCTTTTTCAGTGAACGATAACTGTTCCAGCAGCGAAATGGTACATCGAATTGCCTAGAGCTTCATTCGATAAATTCAACACCCTTGCCACTACCTTTTTAACACATTTCCAATTACCCATAAGGTACAAAACAAGAATGAAGCTCCTTACCAATTCTAAATAGACAACCACCACTCACATATCTGATCATATTCATTAGTGGCGACGTCGTCATTGAATGGTAAAGACATACGTTCCTGATAATCTTCTAGTTGAATGGTTTATTAAGTCATTGTTACCTTCTATTACAGAAGATGTCACCAAGGGAGGAGTCGTCACTGAAGAGCAAGTCATTGCTCGTGCACAATATCTAGACTTGATCTATACTCAGTCTGGCACGCTCTATGACAAAATTCTTGATGCCCCTAGACCAGAATTTTTCGTTCCTCCTCCTCCTAAATCAAACAGGGACTCTCATGCTGGCGATGGCGTGATTGGCACCTCAAGTACGCAAACCGCAAAGGCTCCATCTAGTAAGGCCCTTGCAGTTTCTAGTAAAAAAGCAAATGACAAACTTCTTGCCTCAGAGGTTAATGTTGTGTCATCCAACAAAGGCAAAGAACCGAAGCAACCAGGGGGCAAGAAGAAAGGGAAAAACAAGAAGAAGAAACAGGAAGATTCAACTCCTGAGAAGTCTTCTAGAAACCCTACTGGGTGAAAGAAACCTAATCAGCCATGCTTCATATGTGATGAGGACCATTATACGAGAGATTGTCCACATCGAGCTGAGGTCACGAAGTTTTTTAAGACTTAAAGTACCTCGGCGGTATTGACTGACCTGTTTCCAAACCTAGAAACTAATCTAGTTGTTATCAATAATGCTTCCCCATCCCATGTGCTTATTTTATCCATATCCAAATAGCAAAATGATGCTTTGATATCGACAAGGAACAAAGATTATGCAAATCCACAGATGTCGAACAACAAGGCTATAGATCAACCTAGTAGTTCGACAACAACTTCGTCAGGAGTTGTGCCACCCATCATTCTTGAACTAACAATAAAGCCGCCAAAAGGAGTAGTACATAAATCGACATTTAATCCCTGTGCTTGAGCATCACAAAATTATAATATAGTAGAAGATCTAGCTCAATCGCCATCTGCTATGTCGACACTTGAAGTACTGCAGAATTGCCCCTCCCAAAAGCAAGCTTTATTATCAACAATAGGTGGGTTTGACCCAACGAATTCCAATCTTGTGGCCTTTAACCACAAAGGATATGAACCTCAGCTACCAACCCAACTCGCTTTCCTTATATAGGTAAAATCCCTCAACAAAAATTTTCATCAAATGATCATTGACGAGGGCGCATCTACCTGTATAATGTCAATGAGTTGCTGGAAAACTTTAGGCTCACCACCCTTGTCGAGATCATCAATGACATTAAAAGCATTTGATGGATGAACATACATGTCGTATGGGATTTTAAATAACTTTCAAGTTGAACTTGGTGGCAAGATAGTAGAAATTGAATTCGAAGTTATCGATGGAAACCTCGATTATAATATCCTACTGGGAAGGCCCTAGATTTATGCTATGGTTGCTGTTTTGTCAACATATTTTAGAAAGATTGAATTTCCCTTCCAAGGCAGAATTACAATCGTTGACCAACTAACCTTTTTCCCCAATAGTTCACAAGCTATGGGAAGCATTCCAATGATCCATGGAAGCTCTCAATCACTTCAAAATGTTAGAGTAGGCCTCCTAAAAGACCCTGCCTTAATGGGTACTTTTTCCCTCCCACCTCTAAGTAATCTGGTGGAAGTGGCCACAGTGGAAACTTGTAATATGGTATCTTCTACATCAACAAAGATTAAGAAGATTTTTGAACATTTTGTTAGCATGGATCATTGCTAGGTATTGCCTCCAAGCCCCATAGAAATTTTGTAGCAATCAATTTTCTTTGCCTGGGCAGCAAACGCAAATCAACACTCATCAAGTGTTTGGGTAGATAGGTCTCTAGAATATGGCACCTCTTCAAATCCTTGGTCACGTATACATTCTATAGACGAAGGAATCATTCTATCAATGATGATAGGAGAGGCACCATGGGAAGATTACCACCATCGTTCCCATCTTCAAGATAACAACGAAGATTCTTCTAGTGACCTTAATCATCCTTCAGTTTTTTATTTTCTATCAAACACTGTAAATACGGTGGATTCTGAGCAAAATCTATCCAATATTGAAGAAACTATCACCATAAATATCTCGACCAAACCTAATGTTGTAGAGAATATTCATGTCGGCAAATCTTGCTCTTCTTTAGAACTGGAAATATACTCCACTCTCTTTTGCGAATTCAGAGATGTCTTTGCATGGTCATATGAAGAAATGCCAGGCATTGACTCGAGCATCGTTGAACATGAAATCAAGATGTATCCAGATGTCAAACCAGTACGACAACGGCTTCGACAGGTTCACCCGAAGAAAGCCACTGCCATCAAGGCAGAAGTTGAAAAACTTTTACATGCTGGTTTCATTTACCCTATTCCCCTAACTGATTGGGTATCGAATATTGTTCCTGTCATGAAAAAGCAAGGAACAATTAGAGTGTGTGTTGATTACAAGGATGTAAATCAAGCTTGTCCAAAGGACAACTACCCTACACCCTTCATCGACCAGATAATTGATGAATGCGTCGAATGCGAAATATTTTCATTCATGGATGGATTTTCTGGATATAATCAAATAAACATCTACCCACAGGACCAGTCGAAGACTTCATTTATATATCCATGGGGCACATTCGCATACCGTAAACTACCTTTCGGTTTAAAGAATGCAGGGGCAACTTTTCAGAGGGAAATGAACTATGCCTTCCATGACATCAAACACATCGTTCAACCATATCTCGATGATCTACTGGCTCATTCACGAAAGTAAACTGACCATCCGCAACATTTGAGAGCCATATTTCTACGTTGCCAAAACTACAAGATATGACTCAATCCACACAAGTGTGTGTTTTGTGTCGGTTCTGGTTGTTTACTTGGTTTCATAGTTTCTAAGGACGGGATTTGACTTGACCCATGTAAGGTTCAGGCAATCATTTACATGCCTCCACCTTCAAATTTTCTTCAGATTCAGAAAGTCCAAGTGAAAGCAAACTTTCTAAGGAGGTTCATTCCAAATTACGCCGAACTTGCTAAAGGTTATACATGTATTTTGAAAAAAGAAGTGCCCTTCAACTGGGATCAGGTTGTGCAAGCTTCCTTTGATGCTTTAAAGGATTCCCTAATAAAAGCATCATTAATGTACGCTCCTGACTATCAAAAAGAATTTAACCTGTATCTAGTTGCAGCAGATACAACCATCGCAATGGTTTTAGTACAAGAAGACAATGGAATTGAACATCCTGTCTATTATTTAAGTCAAAACTTAAATGATATAGAAAGAAAGTACTCCTATGTTGAAAAGCTGGCTCTAGCAACTGTTCAAGCAGTACAGAGATTTCGACACTATATCCTCTTTCGCAAAACTACCATTCTGTCAGATTGCAACCCTATGACCTACATTCTGTCACGTCAATTACTAGGGGGCAAATATTCAAAATGGATAGCCATTTTGCAAGAGTTTGATCTGGAATTCACAAAATCCAAATCAAAAAAATCTCTAGTTTTTGTGGAGTTACTATGCGACCTCCCATCATTGTCCAACGATTCAACATCTAAAGCAACAATCGTGGACGAATCTTTGTTTTTGATATCGTCAAGTGATCCGTGGTACGGAGATATACTGATCTATCTCCAAACCAAACCTTTAGGCCTAATACCTTTCGCTTCGAACAACGACGTACTCGATATCAAGCAAAAGACTACATGATCGTCAGTGATACCTTTTACTGTCGTGGGGTCGATACAGTTCTACGAAGGTGCCTCATGCATGAGGAGGCCGAAAAATTCCAGAATAATTGTCATTCAAGTGCGTGTGGGGAGCATCAATCTGGTTACGCTATGGCACAAAATATCTTACGAGCAGGTTACTTCTGGCCTACTATATTCAAAGATTTCATAATCGCAGTCACAAGTTTCCATGCTTATCAAATATTTGACCGCAAAACCAGACTACCACCCACACTGCTGCATCCAGTAGTTTCTCTTGGGCCATTCACCAAATGGGGCATAGATTTCATGACATGTAACCCCACCTCGGTTAGGAGGCATGGGTATATCATAGTCGCAGTTGACTATTTTACAAATGGGCTGAGGCGATGCCTACATTAAACAACAGTGGCGAAACAACTGCTCTTTTCTTTTTCAATCATGTAGTCTCTAGATTCGGTGTTCCACAAGCTATATTCATAGATCATGGATCTCATTTTCGCAATCACATGATGGTTGAATTAGCTACCAAATTAGGATTGTCCCATGACAGTTCTACTCTGTATTATTCTCAAGCTAACGGACAAGTTGAGGCCATCAACAAAGTCTTGAAGCGCATGCTGCAAAGGATGATTGGAGTCCACAAACGAAACTAGCACTTGATCCTGTACTCAGCCTTATGGGCATATAGGAAATCGGTGAGAAATATGACCAGATTTACACCCTTTCAGTAGGTGTATGGCCTCAAAGCGGTCTTACCAATTCATTGTGAAATTTCATCTCTCAAGCTCGCAATCGATCTACTTCCCGAGACTTCGGAGGAAGAGGCTCATTTCTTGGAACTAATCCAATTGGATGAAACCCGTTGTGATGCCGCTTTGGCTAATGAAGCTCATAAGAAATGTGTCAAGGTGCAATTTGACAAAAATTTCAAACCTCGTGTCTTCTCAGAAGGTGACCTAGTCTTGTTGTACGATTAGGAATCCAATAAATTGGGAGCAGGTAAGTTCCAACCTTTGTGGATGGGCCCCTACATTGTTAAATGAGTATTAGCAAAAGGAGCCTACGAGCTAGTAGATTATGATGGGATTCCACTGTCGCAACCCCGAAACGGGTTGTACCTTAAGTGTTACTATGCTTGATTAAGTGTAGTAATCTCTTTATATGCTTTTGTTACATTTTTGTTTTCGTCAAGAGTGATCATTTTGGTTAGGTAATCCACTTTTCATTTGTTGCAGATGTCAGACCTGTTGGAATCATTCGTTGGATACACTAATGGAGCTAGTCGTAGTACACAGAATCTATCTTCTACAGCCTGGGCCATTTTTTATCCAAGCAGCGAGTTAGTGAGTTTCAGAGGGATATGTATTGGTCGATCAATGAACAACATCATTGAATACAGTGCGTTGATGGAGCTTCTCTCTGATGCCATCGCACATGGAATACGCCGACTTGTTGTCAGGCTAGATTCGCAACTCGTCATCCTACAGCTTACTGGTGTATATTCCGTTCGGAATCCAACTATCTATCATATGTTCCTAAGGGTCAGGATTTTGGAAATATAGTTTGATTCTATTCAATATCAACACATTTCCAGAAACTTAAACACATTAATTGATTCATTAGCAAATTATGTGTTAGACAGACATTTGCAGCATTTATAAAGGAAGAAGCATTTCAATCAACATTTGCATCAAGATCGCATAACTTAACCGAAATAAAACTCCGAAAATCAAAAATATATTGGCTATTTATATAGTTCTTACAAAATGTTCTATGTCGAGGAAAAAATCGGTCATATGACCCAAAAACTCAAAAATGTAGAAAAGCACCCTAAACTAATGGTGTTAGCAATAGCAAGTCACTGCCTATGCCATCATACTTAAGAGCCTAGTCCATCGATTCGGCACGCCAGTAGTATGGCGTTGTAATCTTAGAGGTAAATCGTCGGTCCTCACATCATAGATACCAAGGGTGAGACCCTCGATTTGATCCTGCAACACTGCAAGGGTCTCTACTATATCTAGATTGTGAAGGATAGCCCTCCCTACAACCTCTCCTGCTAGAACGGCAACTGCTACCCTTGGGCGCGCTGTTGGTTGTACTAGTCCAATATCTACACACATATACGAGTTTAATTAGTCTTGATAACCTTTAAAAAACACAAGAACATTATAAAAGCAATAAACAAAGATATGGTAAGATCTTTTTACCTATAACACCCCACTGCTCACCAACCAGTAACACCAAATCTGGGTCATGTCGGAAATCCATCCCAACGTATGGATACTCACCGAAGACCATCTCCTGATGGTCGAACCACTCAAAGAAGGCATCAGAGAAAGAAATTTGTGACTAACCATCATGTCTGGCCATGATATTGACCCATCTCTACATTCGTGGTTCCCTCGGTGTTGGCATCCCTAATGAAATGTACTATGGCTGCATCAGTGGAATCCTCTCCAAGGTGAAAGATGTTAGAATGGAACCATAACCAAAGTTCTTGGATCTTCCATTCTTCACCTTAGAAAGTTGTTCTTTTATAACCAGAAGTACTGCATCACACTAGTTGAATACCTTTGGTTCAAGGCATTCCAAGGCGTACTGCATATAAGACCTGTTGGCCAAATGAAGAGTCACGCTACCAGCCAATCTAGCAAAGGTGAATAAAATAGTCCTCAAGGACCAATCAGTGACATCTTGAATACTGATCTTTCCATCCCTGCTCGGCTGAGATCCATCTCTACAAAACTGACAAATATAATCCCTCATGGATTCACCCCCACGGGCGGATCCTGATAGTGAGAGAGGGGCACCACGCCTCGATAAACCAGTCAAAAAGTAGATATCCTCAACTGTCAAAGGAATGGATTTACCTCTAATCTAGAACACCTAGTTGGTCGGATCCCATGCATCGAGGAGATATTGCAACAAATTGATTTGTTGCCTCATGCTGGATATGTGGAAGAATTTGAGCAAGCCACAGTTTCGCAATGCAGTAACCATACCCGGATCATGTAAGGCAATCATGTCCTCTTCTTCATGCTCACGTTCACGCCATGTAACAACCATCTTGCTCCGATGAATCTCTGAAACACAAACAAGAGATGAATTAGGATCCTGATTTGGGCAAAAACAGGCAAAAATTTCATGAGAAAACACTGCATAAACTTTCCCTCCTGCGCCCATCGCACCCTGGCTATGTACAGGGTGAGATGCATACTGACTGGCCAATGGCCAGCTTAGTATGCATCACACTTTTCAATGCATACTAGGTGCGATGGGGAGAGAATGAATTGTTCAAACCCCTGGGGCCCAGAAGAACAGGAAAAGTTGCTCAGAATCAGAAAAGGAAGGAATGCAATTGAAGAGCTTAGGGTTAGCTCCTACCTGGTCCAAACGGCACAGAAAATAGTCCACTGAATCTCCCAGAATCAGCTGATGAAATTTGAGGGGGAAAACACCTCTAAAGCTCCAAAATCCCAAATGTGAAATGAAATGGTAAAAATGAGAGGTAAAACTATTTTTATATTACTATTCATGTAATTCAAGTAAGATGTTAGTTTCTAACTCATTTTTCAAACATATATTTCCATTTCTAATCAATTTGATGGAGTAATTGAACAGGTAGTACGGCCGTCAAAAGAATATAGTGTTAATGGTAACATCTCTGACTATTATATCGAGCAGTGTTACCGCAGGGTTCAAGCTCGTTAAAAAATAAACCCGCCAATGAGAAATGTTGGCACAAGGTTCAAGCTCATTAAAAAATAAACCCGCCTTCAGTAAACGACCTTTGTGTTTGCATTACTATCAGCCTTTTGAGCCTTGGATGTGTTCTTACCATCACCTCCACTCTTTTGTCTGATCATACACTTCCACTTGGTTGTTTACCCTTTTGAGGAACAGCTACAATGAGTGATTTTGTTAGCCACCCTTATTACACTGCCATGTTTGAGAAGTTCCAAACTTACTTGGAACCAGTTGCTACCCGGATACATCACTCGTTCCTCAAAAGCCAGTCTCTTTTAAGCTCTTTTTAGACTCATAAATATGAAAAGATTGCCGAGCCACTGGCCTTTCCAACTTGTTAAAGTAAGGGAAAGCACCATCCCTCCTCTACATTTTAATCTTTTTGAACCTGAGGGATCATTCCACAAAAATATCGAACGCTTGTCTTTTTCGGCTCGCTAAAACTATCGAAAAGTCATCCCTTTTGTATTATTTTATACCTTTTCTGACTTAAGGGATTATACCACGAAAAAGGACTACTAGAGTTTCCTTTCCGTCTCTTTTTAGACTCTCTAAATATGAAAAGGACCAAGTTATCTTTGTCTTTAAACTCATTAAAACAATAGCGACAAACTTGTCCATCCAGACAAGAGTGAGTTTCACTGTCGCTAGGCTGCTAAAACATAGCGACAGGTTTGCCCAAAGGGAAAATTATAGAACAAGCATATGTTATCCTCCTCAAGATTGACAAAAATAAAGAGGTATTGGTCAGCAATGACTGGGGAAAAAGGGAAGAAAACTTGAAGAACTTCATTGCTAGTAGGTCGCTCTTGAACATGACACTTTCACTCCATCACCATGACTGAGTCAGATTGGGTTATTCCGTTCACCATCACCATTGGTCCTCTGTACCATCCATGGGGTTAACACTACCGATCCATCTCAGTGTCACCGATATGTTCAAGAGAAGTCACTCAAAGAATTCACCAACCTATCTAACGCCTCATCCACTGCAATACCTTCACTCTCCATTTTTCATGACCGCCATTCCTGAACCTTGTATCATCAGATCATTTTCACCTTCAAAAAATCATTTTCTTCATTTCGTGTCGTAGATGTGGGATTCATTAAGGCCCTCCTATGATGGGTCACTTCTTGTCGACATTAGCTCATTATCCAAGAAGTTGACTTAGGAACAACCCTTTTCGTACTTTGAACCTTGCATGCCTCAATGGCAGGTTTCTCACTTCCGTCGATAGGTTTACATCAACGGCCTTCGACCAAAAGATTTTGTGTGGTGTTCGACATCGACTCATATATTCACACCACATGAATTGTATTGTAGTCCCTTGAGGGTCATTATCATTATCGGTGATTCCTCTCGCACCTGTTAACAACTTACATCATTGGATGGTAATCAGACGATGTCTTATCATGTTTGACTTCAGAACATCTTTTCACATGGATTGACTTGTACATCGGGCGAAGATTGAACGAGTTTGAAGACCGCGGATCTAGTTTCATCCATCCAGGTTGCGATATATTCAGGAAAATAAAGACATCAAATGTACTCCATAGCTGCACAGATGATCATCCAAGCTAAGGATGATGACTCTACTAGAATCACCAGTCTGCAACAGCAGACGATTGTTTGTCCTATGTACATGAAAATGAATTTATAAAGCTGAGCATGGGAATGCCCGCCTTAGCTAGATCATGAAAATAATATGAAGATAATGTATTGTATTGTATCTTATTACAGGTCACCTTCCAGTTCGAAAAACCTCGGATCCTCATGATAAAGCATTTCACCCGACATCAGAAGATTTACGACCTCATGCTTTAGGGGGCAACTGTTATAGACATATTTGGGCACTGCAACCCCAATCACATATGTCAATAAACCAAGGGCTCTTAAACCCCTAAAAGTGTTGTTTCACACCCTAAAAGATCAAGGTCAACTGATTACATCATTTCCCAGAAGTTCTCCCTGAAAAACTACTCATAACTGGTCAAAACTAGACCATACAAATTGCTCCATGATGAGGGTGTGATGCATCTCACCTATTACACAAGGGGGGTGCAATGCATACTGAAAAGCCCTTATGTAGGGTGTGATGAGTGAGAGTAGACAAATGGCAAAGGTAGTTTGTTAGGTGGAAACTCAGAGAATCTTCTAGAAACTACTCATATGACACTTGCCTCTCTGAATTCACCCAGGGATGAGTAAGAGATCATGAAATCTCCAAGTGGAACCAAGAACTATCAGTGAAATGAAACTAATCAAAAACCCAGAAGATGACTCACCTCCCTGCAAATATCTATATATGGATCCCTCATCCTAGAGATCCAGAGGTTGGAATTTTGTAATTAGTAAGGAAGTGTTGTTGGTTTCTCTTTGAAGACATTGCATTGTTGGGTGATCTTGCTTTTCATGAGGTGAAGAGGGCTTTCATGCTGGGAGGATGATGTTGGATTAGAAAATTGGGTTGTAATCCTCTCTTCTACTTCTACTATCAATAAAGCTATTTGAGTTTTCCTCCATATGCTTGTGCACTTGTGAATGTATTTGTGTATGCAATTGTATGGTTAATGTACTTCTGATTCTACATTGTTTATGATATTAGAGATCTCTATGTTTTGATGGTGTTATGTTTCTTTGCCTCTACAGGTGTTCTTTGAAGCAGGAAAAGTGAGAAAGGAGTGGCAGGTTCTATCAAAGGAGAGAGGAAACAAGCAAGGAGCCAAGCGAAAGATTAAGGTTGGTGCTCTTTGCTTCTCTCTTATCTATCATACATAAAGGAAAACACAAATTACTTTGAATTGTTTATTTCTAAGATAGCTACCCGTCTTAGTGGGACTAGCAGATCTGAATAGACACTAGCTTTCCCGGAAACACCCGGGTGACCTAAATATGGTTTCACATGAAACTCCGTCAAGATCACCTTCTTGAGCACACTGTTTTCTCGCACATATACGATGTCTCTAGACCTGACCAATCCATTTGTTGTGAGATGATAGTACACATCCTGTGAACCTACACCTGTACCACTAATATTACATCTACTTGCACTACTGCCTATACATGTATACATACTCTACTACAACCTGTGCATAGTCTCCATATACCTGACATCTCACTAAAATGCATGCAAGATCCTACCCTATAGACCTACTAAGAGCATCTACGACCTTGTTCCCCTTTCCTTTGATGTATCTAATATCAAAATCAAACTCACTAATCATATCCAACCATATAACTTACCCAGCGTTCATATTTGGTTGTTCAAAGAGATACCTCAACCCACTATGATCAGTCATCAATACAAACCTCCTCCCAAGAAGATAGTGCCTCCACATATTCAATGCATGTATGATTGCTGCTAGCTCAAGATCATGTATTAGATAGTTCTTCTTGTGCTCATTCAGTTTCTGTGACTCATAGAACAATGTCTTTCTTTCCTGCATAAGTAATCCACCAAGTCCTCTCTTGCAAGCATCTGTACATACTACAAATTCTTTGTCTAGATCTATGATCTTTAACACTGGTGCATGAGTCAACAACTACTTCGGTTGTTCAAAAATGGCCTCACACTCCTCTTCATTCAAACTTATTACCCTTCCTCTGCAATGATGTAATAAGATAAGAAATCTATGAGAATTTCCTAATGATCTTCCTGTAATAACCTGCTAACCGCATGAAAGATCTCACATCATCCACATTCCTGGGAGCTTCCCACTCCATGGTGGCCCTTATCTTTTCTAGATCTACTACTATGCCCTCCTTGGACACAACATGTTCCAAGTAATGTACCTAATTTTGAAAGAAACTTCACTTACTAAGCTTAGCATACAACTGATGCTCTCTCAACAACCTCAACACTACTGCCAAATGCTTGACATGCTCTTCATCATTTTTAGACTATACCAATATGTCACCAATGAACACAATAACGAACTTGTCCAAATAGGGATGAAACACACTATTCATTAAGCACCTAAATGTAGCTGGAGCATTAAACAAACCAAATGGAACTACAACGAACTCATAATTCCCATACCTGGTCTAGAAAGTTGTCTTGTAAATGTCCTCTTCCTTGATGCGTACCCAATGGTATCTTGATCTCAACTGATATTCGAGAACACTGATGCTCCCTTTAGCTGATAAAACAAGTCATCAATCATCGGCAATAGATACCTATTCTTGATGGTCACTTTGTTCAATTGTCTGTAGTCAATGGACAATCTGGGAGTACCATCCTTCTTCTTTACAAACAATACTTGTGGACCTCAAGGTGATAAACTTGGCCTAATGTATCCCTTGTTAAGAATCTCTTTCAGTTGCAACTTTAACTCTACCATCTCAGGTGTGCTCATCCTCTAAGGTACTTTTGCTGTTCGAGCTACTTGTGGAAGTAACTCAATAGAAAATTGTACTTCCCTGTGAGGTGGCAACTCTGAAATCTCTGCGGGAAATGCATCCCGAAATTGTTGTAGAACCCAGTGCTTTCTCAAAACATCTGCATCCTCAAATTCCTTACTTTTTTCTCTAGAGATATGTACTACAAATAACACACACACTTTCCTCTGACTACGTTTGGCCTGCATAGCTGTCACCATCCTAACTGATGTGGCTTTCTTCTTCCCTTGTAAAACTCTTGGTTCCCCATCATCATCGAAGCACTCAATGGCCTTTTCATGACAATCCACATTGGTCCCATTAAGGTACAAAAAATCAATTCCCAACAACATACTATATGATCCCAATGGTAATACATTCAAATGAGTTGTGGTAGGCATACCATTCAAATCAAATGCACAAGTTCTTACCCAGTGATGAACTCACTTCTTTGTACCTATAGCCAATTGCACTAACCAAGTTTTTGCATGCACTTCTTTATTATAACTACACTTATCCACTAATGCAGGACTAACATAATTATAATTAGATCCACGGTCAATCAGAAAAGAAACAAATTGATCACAAATCTTACCGTCCATCTCAATGATAGATGCCTGATGGTCTGCCTGTCTGTTATCTATTCCTGCATAGATATGAGGAACACTTTGACCAACATCACCAATAGTATGCACCTCCTATGCACTATATATCTGAGGCCTATAACCTTGATTATGTGGACAATCTCTCTTAAGGTGTTCCTTTCCGCATGTTCGACACTCCAACCGTCGAGTACCATCACCTATATGATGTTGCTGTGATCCATGTCCCTGTCTAGCTGCAATGAATTTATTTTTCGATGCCACATTTTCTTTCTCTTTTGCATCCTAAGGACTTTCTCTTTTCGACTACCATTTACCCTTACCTTTATCCTTTTCTTTCCCTTTCCATCCTTGCTGAGATTCATTCTTATGCTTTGATTGTTCATTGTAATGCTTCAATTTTCGATAAATTCCTCAAGCAATTGATGCTCATCATATTCAATCCAATATCTAAATGCTAATGGAAAATCATTGACAAATCACTGAACTTTAGCCTTATCATATTTATGATAAAGTACATACCTTAATAGCTCCAGGAACATGGTCATATATACCTAATCTGTCATTGATTCCATCTTTAACTCATAGAATTATTTGGCCTTACTGTCGTAGTACCTTTCCGACAAGTACTTATTCCTAAAAATACACTTGAACTCATGCCAACTCAAGTACTGCAGCCTGATGTATCTGACTCACTTCACATCTTCCTACCAGATATTTGCTTTACCTTTCAGGCTAAAGATAGCAATTCTGGCCTTGATATCTTTTGTGTACACATGCAACTCAAAGAACTTGTTCATCCCAAGTATCCAAGCCTCTGCATCTTTTAGATTCTTCACATCTCCATCAAAATTAGGTGGCTTTACTTTCTTAAATTCATATGGAAAGTATCCCATATTACTCCTCATGTAAGGATGATAACGATGATGATCGTAATTTCTATCAGAACTAGAACTAGACTAGTACATGTGTCCATCACCTCTCCTATCTGGAGTATCCAACAATCTTCCATCTCTCACTATGTCATCCGTATCTAACATGTTACCACCATGAGACCTGCTGCCATATTCCCCATTAGTTTTTTCCTCATGTCCATAGCTAATCTGAAGTTTCCCCTGTCACTGCAATTCTGACAAATGCTGAAGGAATATTTCATTAACCTCTTCATGTTTCTCTTGTGCCTGCATGATTTGTTCATTGTCCTCCTTACAACTCCTTCTTTCTTCCTTCAATCTTCTTAGTGTGTCTTTTAAATCAGGATAGTTCCCAACACCACGCTTCTCATCATATTCATAGGGAGAATCTTTGTAGTCTACCATCTTGCTAGCCATTTTGATCTCTCTCTTGCAAGGCATACTATGTTAGCTAAACCAAAACACAATAAACCAACGTACCTTAGCAAAATTCGGGGAGGATATCTCATGTGAAAGATCATCCAAATAAGTGTAATACATATATAACATAGTCGTGACAACATATAGACATATAATACATAAGCACATAACCATATAACCATCAATCTAGCCAGAGTATAGTAATCAATGCATGACCCTATCTACTACACATACCATGACCTCATGCATGACAACAACAACCATATCAATGTACACTGACATTACGAAACCATAAACAACATGTAACCAATCATACATTCATGATGACAAACTTCACAAAAACAACTTCCTCATTCACATGGTGACATCACTACAACCATGACCGACACCATGCATATGTAACAAGCATATAGACTGTTATCACTCAGGTTGTTCCCTTTGACTCCTAAGGGAATACGGCCGAGGTAACCACAAACCAGTCTTTGGACTGCAGGTTCTAGCCCACCTGCAACCAGAGAGGGCTCTCTCTTTATGATTTGGCTTTGTTGATGATGATTTTAGGCTAGTTATTGAGTTCAAGGGGTTTTGTTTGAGTTTTGGTGGGAAGGATGATGCTTTCAAGTAGAGAGGTAGGTATAGTGTGAGAGTTTCAAACCATTGGGCATGGAGTCAAGGATTAGGACTGCTGGTGCGTTTTCTTTGTCACAAGAACAAAATATGGAGCAAGCTAGCTGCACATGAAACAATGATTCAAGCTAAAGGGATGGAATGAGGGCTAAGGAATGAGAAGCAATTAAGAATTTCTCATTCAGCTTAACAGAGGGAAGGTGAATGAGCTCTATCTAGGAGCAGTCAAGAATCCCTAGATAACTGTCAAACATGGGTGAATTAGAGGAAATATGAGCCAAAGGGAATTCATATTCATTACCAATTCAGATGAAAACATAAAGAAACAGCAGAAATTGAGCATAGAGTGCAGCCAAGCAAGTTCTAAGCTAATCTTTCTTTCTGCTATTTAGATGGTGATACATGTATAATATGAGCATATATCAATGAAAACAGAGGTAAGAGGCACTTATTGAGTCATGTTGCAGCACAAGAATTCCATAATTCATTCTTCAAACATTAATACACAGCACACAGTCCATTTTCCAAGCTTTCAGCAGTCTTTGATTAAAGAAAACATATCAGATATACAGAGTGAGTCTCTCTTGGAGTGCATTAACCAACCAACCCTCTAAACAGTAAATTAGGGTGGTTTTATAAGTAAAATATCTACAAGAATCAGATCTGAGATAGATCTGATGTAATAAGTGTCTTTAACCTAACATATGCCTGAAATAAATGCAAGAAAATATCTTCGAGCTGTGTTGGGGGCAGCTGTATAAAAAAGAGTTAATGTGTTGTCTTTATGGCTCTGTGCTGATCACTTAGCCATAACTGTGCTTTGGGTTTTGATCCCCTGCTCTTGAGTGGTTTTGAGGTGCATTAACTGTGATTTGAGAGTTTTGAAATAGCTTCACCGCTTTCTTTGACTTTGCTTGGGGCCTTCAATGTTCTCCTGCTTTGGAAATACGGATTTCCACCAAAAACACTAACTGATAGTCTTCGCCGCTTCCTCTGATACACTTTCACTGAACCTGGGCTCTTTAATGTCTTCTAAATGCTTTAAACTGTCCCATCGACATTTTATGGCTGCTGTTCAGCCCTCTGTTGCCTTTAGAACTTTCTTTGCCCCTTTTCCAAACCTATGTGAAGAAATTCTTGTGAATTTGCAAATTTCAGGCCCTGCTGGTAGCCACGCCATGAGAGGGCTTCCATTTTGGCCTATTTCCCTTAGTGATGCGCAAAAATTGCCTCAGTTTTTCATTCCGGGCATCCGTTGGTGCAAATTTCGTGCTTCGCGCCCTTTTTGATGATGATGTCAGCATGACGTCAGTAGTAGGTCCCAGTACGACGGTGACGTGGCAGGGTGACGACAGCAGTATGGTCGGGTGACGTGGCGGTACAGTCGGGGTGATGACGTGGTAGTACGGTGGCAGCGACATGGTAATGACGTGGTAAGGACACGGTGGCAGGAGGCTGACGCAAGATGATGAAATCATGATGACGTGGTGCTGACGTAGGAGGGTGGAAGGCGGTATCCGGTTCTCCCCGCACCACCTTCGGCACACGTTGTATTGGGGAAGGGGCCTTCGAACACACCAGAAGGATGACATGTGGCGAGGGTATGACGGGGAAACAGCACATCCCTCAGATGTTAACCTCCAGCAGATCGGGGCACAGGAATAACCGCCCACCGTTGATCTCGAGCGCTGTCCATCGGACGGCTGGCGGTAAAGGTGAGGTGATAGGGGGTTAGGGACGGGACCCGCCCGACATATTTAAATAAAAACGCGCCGAGGGGGTCAAAAGGCTTGGTCAATGTGGGTTGCGGGTTAATTTTAATGTTTAACCAAAACTATTAAACATTAGACATTGGGGAAATGACTGCGGAGGTAGAATTATAAGGTTTTTAAGGGTAAAGGGGTGGATATAGGTTATTGGCCTAACCAGAGGTTTAGACCAATCCCAGAGTTTATGACACGGATGGGTTCATAATAGTCCCAGGTGGACTATTATATCCCAAAACTGTATGTACATAGCTATAGTGCTATAGGGTGGGATATGTAATATTTTTGGGGGTTTTATATAGTTTTTTGTGTAATAGGGGATAAGGAGATGATCTAGGGAGCTAGATAGTAGAGTTAGGAGTTAATATGAATTTGTGAGGTGAAGTGTAGGGGAGAGGCTAAGTTTGTGAGCTGAAACTTAGACATAGGAAGTGAATGGACTGTGGAGACATGATTTTACACAAGAAATGTGGCTTCTTTTCACTGAAGAAAGTCAAAGCTTGACTTGGTATTTTACAAAAAATGAAGTAATAACAGGACTGGTTGGGCCAATCCCAAGGTCCTCAAGGGGATGTTAGTGAGTGATTTGGGGAATGAGAAGAAGGGGGAGTTAGACATGCCTCGCTTGAGCTCCTCCAAAGGGGAATTGCCTTGCACTTGTGATCTGAATAGATATAACACTTGAAAACATGAAATGGATCACACAGCTTGATTCTGCAACCACAAAACTACTTACCCAGCCTACTTACCTAGCATTTTTTCTTCTTTTTGCATGGGTGCACTTGGACTTGCAGACCTTGATTATCCTTTTTTGTTTTTGCTGTCCTCCCATCTAAATCTACACTTATTTCTTCCGAGGGCCCAGATTAAGCAGTTGGGCTCCTTTGTTTCTCTACCTATCTACAAATCTGCCAAGGTTAAACTATTTGGACAGATTATCATTCTCTACATTCTAGAACAAGAAACTGAAACCTAGGGAAGCCAAGATTAAGCTGTTTGGCCTTCCCTTAACAGAAAATTCTTCAAAAAGGAATAACTCATCAAAATTGGAATACAGCAGTTGCATTTAGACTGGCACACTTTCATGGCCTCTTCTTTGGCCTCTTTTGGAAATATGGAGCATTGCAGCATGCAAAGTATGACATATTTGGCACTTTCAACTGTCAATCATGAAAGATGAACACCTGTTGCAATAGGAGGCTAACAGTGGCTCCACTTGGGGATGGCTTTTCCTTGTGAAAAGCCAAGAATAGCAGGTCAGACTGCCTTGATCTTCTTTTGTTGGTGTAGGCTGAAACTTCGCTTGTGCTGGCTGTCAAATGATTGAAACTTTGAAACCTAAACGTAGCATTCTCATCAACTAAATTTTTATACCATAGCAGCATCGCCTGATTTATTCTGCGTGCTCTATTGTTACATGCACCTGTGCCTGATAACCTGCCTTTGAAATAAACACAACATAGGGGAACAACTGGAGCACTTCCCTTGATTCTGTCTTGAAAAAGGGTGCTGATGTAAACTGAAAATCTTCTTCTCTTTTAATACCATTGACTGAAAAACTGCCTACTCTTTTGCTGAGATTAATGCAATGACAGAGATCTGAATGGAGGACTTACTTTGGTTCTGCCTTTAAAAACTTTGCTGCACTGTTCCATTATTTGCCCTGCTAAAAAAAAAGTGCTGGAAATACAAGTATTTATGTACAAATATAATACAGCTACGTTGTGTTCAACCACAAGGACCAAAATAATGATTTATCATTCGGCCATTGATAGGGCCTTCTTCAGTTATGCCATCCTCTACAGATTTGAGGAAATATGTGTTGTTGCCCTGCACAGCGTTGATAACAAACGGACCTTTCCATAAAAAATCAAATTTTGCATGTTTGCCCTTGTCTTCTCTTCATGAGTCCCACCTTAGAACTTTGTTGCCAACACAGAAATCTTCAGCCTTAGCTCTCTTATCAAACATCTTTTTTAGCTTCTCTTGCAAAATTTGAGCTCTGTTATAGACCTGTTCTCTTGTTTGCTGAAGATGAATGGTCTGGTTTATTCTTCGTTGAATATCATTTGGTTTTGCCTGAACCTCTTGTAATAGCTTCATAATGGAAATGCCCAAAGAAGATGGAAACCTAGCCTCCATGCCATACACCAGCTCATAAGGGCTCATCACAATGGATTTCTTTGTTGAAAGTCTGTTTGCCCATAGGGCATTTGTGAGCTTTCTATGCCAGTTCTTTTTGTTTTCTTCTAAGATCTTCTTGATAATATTAATCAGGCTCTTGTTAGATGACTCGGCCAAGCCATTACCTTGAGGGTAATAGGATGTGGAATGGCCCAAGGTAATGTGAAATTTATGGCAAAAATTGATCATCTTTTTGGATTTGAAGGCAGCGACGTTATCAGTAATGATCTTCTCAGGGCAGCCAAATCTAGAAAGGATATTGCACTCAAGGAATTGGATAATGATGGAGTCATTGGCCTGTCTACATGGGATGGCTTCAATCCACTTAGTGAAATAGTCAGTGGCTGTTAGAATCCACTTATGTTGGCCTGAGGAAGAGGGGTGGATTTATCCAATGAAGTCAAGACCCCATTGTTGAAAAGGTTTCTCAGTTGAGATGGGCTTAAGGGGCAAGGATAACAGCTTTCTTTTGCCCTCAAAGATTTGGCATTTGTGACACGAAATGGAAAACTTCTTTACGTCTACAAACAAAGAGGACCAATAGAGACCAGCCCTTAAAATTTTATCAGCAGTGGACTTCCAATATAGATGTCCTCCACAGTCCCCTGCATAGAATTCTTTCATGACATTGTTAGTTTCATTCATGGTTCAACAATTAAGCAGTATGCCTTCATGATTTTTCCAAAATAAAGCACCATCTATGACACAAAACTTTGAAGCTTTCATCTTTAAAAATCTTTTCTTGGTTCTGGACAATCGTGGGGGAGCAAACATGTTTAACAATACAAAGCATATATTAGCATAACATGGGGATTGCAAAAAGGTTTCACTGATCTGTGGAGTCGCCAGCTCCTGTTCATTGTCCAATTGGTTAATGTCTAAGGCTTGGAAGTTTGTTTCGGACATCAGTTTGGCTAAACCTTGTCCCTTTATGAGCTTGGTTGGTTTTATTTCTATGTCATACTCAAGGATGTTAGCAATCCACTTGCCTCTTTTGCCCTCTAACCCCTCTTGGGTTAATATGTCTTTTACAACAGCATTTGGGACATAGGAAATCACATGTGAATATAAAATGTAAACTCGGAAATATTTGATTGCTTTAACAAGGGCATAGGCCTACTTCTCCATGATTTGGTACTTCAGAGGGGCATCTCTTAAGGCTCTGCTGAAAAAAGCAATTGGCTTTTCAGCTCTTTGATCATCCTTTTGCAAAAGGACAGCAGCTATGGTGTGCTCAGATGCAAATGAGAATATGATGAAGTCCCTATCAAATTGTGGACTTGTGAGGACTGGAGCTTGGGTTAAGGCAGATTTGATACTCTCAAAGGCTTGTTTGGTTTCAAGAGACCATTTTACCTTGGCATCCTTTTTTAACATGTTGCTTAACAGTCTTATTAGTTCAGCTAGATTTGGGATAAATCTCCTTAGGAAATTGATCTTCCCAAGGAATGCTTGCAATTCTTTTATATTTCTTGGATATGGGATTTGCAAAATGGCTTGGATCCTTTCCGGATCTATTCTAATCCCGTCCTTTGATATGATATGGCCAAGAAGTTTGCCTTCTTCAAGGCCAAAGAGAGACTTCTTGGGGTTCAAGGAAATGCCATATTTCCTACATGTCATGAATATTTTCCTCAAATGTTTTAGGTGCTCTTGATCAGATTTGGAGAAAGGGGTTAAGTCATCGAGGTAGACAACTAGGAAATCATGTATTTCCTTGGCAAATGCAATATCCATTGCCCTTTGAAAGGTAGCACCAACGTTTTTAAGTCCGAAAGGCATCTTCACATATTTAAATGTTCCCCACGGTGTGGTAAAGGCTGTCTTGTCTTGGTCATCCGGGTGAGCCAGTATTTGATTGAAACTTGAAAATCCATCTAGCAAAGAGATTCTAGATGACCCCACTACTCTTTGTAGGATGTGGTCCATTTTTGGCAATGGGTAATGGTCTTTTAGGGAGACTTGGTTTAAATTTCTTAGATCTACACATAGCCTAATCTCACCTGTCTTCTTTATTGTGGAAACAAGATTGGATACCCATTCAGAAAATCTAATGGGTGCCATGATACCTGATTCAAACATTCTTTTCACTTCCTTTTCAATCAAAGGGAGAAGCACAGGATTGATTCTCCTTAGTTTCTGTTTGAAGGGCTTTTGATTTGGTTTTAAGGGAATGGTGTGTTGGATCACTGAGGTGTCATAGGACTCCAAGTCCTCATAACTCCAAGCAAATACATCTTGGAATTCTTTGAATAAATCAACATATTTGGGCTTTTGATCGGGTGGCAAAGATTGAGATAGTTTAATCATTTTGGGCTTCTCTACTGTCCCAATGTTGTGTTCATCTATAGCAGCGTTTAAGGGTTACATTTTTGGTTTTTTGGGCACATCATTTGCATCAAACATATCTTCTAATGGAGTGAGGCCAACAGGGAGAAAGTTATCTTTTAGATCAACAATCTCGGCCTCTGTTTCGGCTATTTCCTCCAAATGCATCTGTTTCAGCTCTTCTATGTTTGCATTGTCAAAAATAGTTGGGTTTAACATTTGTTTGGCTGTTACAGCTATTACAGCCTGCTTATTTTCATTTGTTTGCTGTTGTTCATCTGTCATAGCATCCATGTCAATGTTAATATTTGAAAACGCATGCTCAAGAGTGAGGAAATTGTTAATCTGGGTATCATTTTCAAACACTTGCTAATCCTTAACGTTATTTGGGATAGCAGGCCTATGTTTTATCTCAGTAGTGAAATGGTGATTTGGCTCAAAAGGAAGCTTGCATGTACTAGCAAAAGTGGATAGGCTGTGTGCATGAATGTTATGATCTCTTGAGATCTTGGCAAGCTTGGATTCAGTGAATGCATTGAGTATATTAGTGGCAACAGTCCTATAGGCCCTCGTTCTATTGTCATTAGTAACAAAGTTTCCTTTCATTTGTTGTATGATTAAATCAGAGTCACCTATAATGGACACTTTTGCAGCTCCTAGAGCTTTGAGTAGTTTAAGGCCTAAAAGGAGAGCCTCATACTCTGCCATGTTATTGGTGCATTTGAAATTCAATCTGTAGGCATGGCCTTCTGCATGATTGTTATGTGTATTGTGAATCCATACACCTGCCCCTGCTCCTAACTAGTTGACGGAGCCATCAAACTCTAAATACCATATGATTTCTTGCTTGTGGTTAGTATCAAGAGTTTCAGTCATTCTTACAGTGGGCAGATTTGAATTTTCTATTTGGGGAGGTTCTTCTTGTATGGTGGTTGCCTTGATTGTTTTGATAGTTTCATCAATATGGGCAACCGATTCTTCATTGATGTGTGTGTCTAGTTCTAAAGCCAACGGCTTATCATCAGTGGAAGGACTTGTTTCATCATTAAATAAAATAAAAGAATCCATATCAGAATGGATTGAATAAATAGGAAAATTTTGGGGCTTGTCATTACTAGTTACCACATATTTCATCAGTGTTTCTCTATACAGTCTCTTTGGTTGCCCAAAGACAGATATAGTGGCATAAGAGAGGTCTAGTTGGAGAGATCCTTGGAGTTTTGCTCCCCAAGATCTTGACAATAGCATGCCATACTTTGGTGGAATGTCAGCAACCACCACATCCATGAGGATTGTCTTGTTTGGGTATTGGACTAAGGAGACACACAAGTCTTTGATGAGGCCTAAACACTTGACTTGACTTGAGTCAAAGGAGAATAGGTCTTTGTAGGGTCTTGTAACATCAAGGTTTAGCTTTTCCATTACAGCTTTGGGCATAAGGTTGTGTGAGGCACCTGAGTCAAACATAGCATTGTGCAAGACTTTTTCATGTATGTGCAAACTGACATAAAAGGGTAGAACAGATCCATGTGTTGATTTGCCATTAACTTATGGACCGAACAGCAGTTCAGGCTGATCATCAAGAACATTCACATCATCCTTGTTCTCTGGGATTTGCAGCGATCTTTTGATCTGCTGTCTGTAGATGTCATGTTTGGCAAGTTCAGACAAAGGGATGGATATCTTCAGTTTACCAATCTCTGCTTCTAAGTTAAATGGTTTCTCCAATGGAGTCTTTGTGTTGGCAGTAGCAGATTTCCCCTTTTCAAGTGTATTTTCTGCGTTTTCCTCTTGATTATCAGAGTTATGGTGAGTGATACCTTGCGGTATTTCTGTTTTGGGAAGGCTTTTAGGAGTGTTATTTACAATTTCCTTTGAAGGAAAAGATACAAAAGGCTGATTTTTAGAGGGCAGAACATCTGTGATATCTTCTATGGTCATTTCTTTTGGATTTGGGACTGTTTTATCGAAAGTTTCTATGAGGGCAGCCTTTTCTTTTATCTTCTTCGGCTGCTTGGTATCATTTGGTTTAACCTTTTCGGGCGCATCTATGGTTCTTGTCCTCAGCTTATACTGTTTGTGAACCTCATAAACAACTGAATCATAACCCTGTTTAAAGTCAAAAGACTCACCAGACTTAGTTTGAAATTGATTAAAGTCATGCTCATCTTGGTCTGCTTGGGTTAGGAAAATTTGTTGCTCAGCCTTCAAATCCACCAAGTTCATGTGATCGTCTTTTGTGGGCTCACTAGATGTAGATGCTTCAGCATAATTTTCATGAAAAGGAGGCCTTACATCATGGTCTGGGCTAGACCTACCAGCATTTGTGTTCTGTGTTTTCCGGAAATTTGGGTTCTTTATGGTATTAGGTTGTTGTCCTTCCCATGATGATTTCCTCTGAACACTCTCCACTCTATCTCCCAGCCTGTTCATGCCACTGATAATAGCATCCAACTTTTGATCTAAGGCTGAGGGTTCCTCTTTAAAGGTGGTTCTTCTCTCTGTTCTAGATCTGTTTCTTTTGGCAATTAGATTTGCCTCTACGCTAACAACAACATTTTGCATGTCTGCAAGGGTTTGAGGGGCTCTTTCCCTTAACTGATAAGACATTTCAATATCAAAACCATCAGGGAATTTATACAAAGCAAGATTAGGTGGAGGTCTTAAGTTTTGTGGTAATGCATTATAAACATTATTGAATCTTGCACAATAATCCAAGACAAACTCTTCAGGGCCTCTTTTGATGGTGTCATATTCAGATAATATGTGCAAGGGGTCCTTTTTTTCTCCCATCTATTGATAAATGACTGGTATAAGGATTCTGGGTCTGCTATGGAATTGGTTGTGAGTGCTCTAAACCAAGTCCTGACATCACCTGTCAAACTTTGGACAAAAATCTTCATTCTCACGCTATCATCATCTATCTCGTAGTTCTCAAAATAGTCTTGCATCTTCGTGGTATGTTGAAGGGTTGTGCAAGAACTAGTTCCATCAAAATATGTGATTTTAGTTTGATAATCCTGAGGCATAGCCCCAGGATTTGCAGGGGTGCATATCTATTCGCCATATTCACAGGGATAAGTGGAACAACAGGAACAACCAGAACAGCTGTAACAACAATGGTGGTAATGGGAGTATGTGCAGTGAATGGAGGTGTGGAAGGAGTGCTTTGAGAGGTGGATGATGAACCAGGGGAAGTAGGGTTTGAATGAAATAAAACTTTGACAGGGGTTGGAACACAGCTTGGCTGAACTGTTTCAGGGCTAGAATCAACAAAATCTTCTCTTTGCTCTAGCTTCCTGAGGTTCCTTGGGATTAAATTCAGATTTTCAAAAGTAGCTGGGGGATTTGGGTTGGGATTTGACCTTGTATAACTTGAGTTCCTTTTGGGAGCCAGATTCTGAACTTGTTTTGGTATTTTCTATGAATGTTTTTAGAATTAGCAAGGAACTGATCAAATTTTGGAATAGCTATCTATAGCTTAAAACTAGCATGAAGATTGACTGAAGCAACATTTATTTACTCCTGTAAATGCAAAGCAAGAACATTTTCAAAGGCTCCCTAGCTGACATTCAGGCTTCATCTGTAGTTTTAAGGAATATACAGCAATTGGAAAATTCATTGGGTCCCCAGTGGAGTCGCCATTATGTTATCACTCAGGTTGTTCCCTTTGACTCCCAAGGGAATACGGCCGAGGTAACCACAAACCAATCTTTAGACTGCAGGTTCTAGCCCACCTGCAATCAGAGAGGGCTCTCTCTTTATGATTTGGCTTTGTTGCTGATGATTTTAGGCTAGTTATTGAGTTCAAGGGGTTTTGTTTGAGTTTTGGTGGGAAGGATGATGCTTTCAAGTAGAGAGGTAGGTATAGTGTGAGAGTTTCAAACCATTGGGCATGGAGTCAAGGATTAGGACTGCTGGTGCGTTTTCTTGGTCACAAGAGAAAAATATGGAGCAAGCTAGCTGCACATGAAACAATGATTCAAGCTAAAGGGATGGAATGAGGGCTAAGGAATGAGAAGCAATTAGGAATTTCTCATTCAGCTTAATAGAGGGAAGGTGAATGAGCTCTATCCAGGAGCAGTCAAGAATCCCTAGATAACTGTCAAACATGGGTGAATTAGAGGAAATATGAGCCAAAGGGAATTCATATTCATTACCAATTCATATGAAAATATAAAGAAACAATAGAAATTGAGCATAGAGTGCAGCCAAGCAAGTTCTAGGCTAATCTTTATTTCTGCTATTTAGATGGTGATACATGTATAATATGAGCATATATCAATGAAACAGAGGTAAGAGGCACTTATTGAGTCATGTTGTAGCACAAGAATTCCATAATTCATTCTTCAAACATTAATACATAGCACACAGTCCATTTTCCAAGCTTTCAATAGTCTTTGATTAAAGAAAACATATCATATATACAGAGTCTCTCTTGGAGTGCATTAACCAACCAACCCTCTAAACAGTAAATTAGGGTGGTTTTATAAGTAAAATATCTACAAGAATCAAATCTGATGTAATAAGTGTCTTTAACCTAACATATGCCTAAAATAAATGCAAGAAAATATCTTCGAGCTGCGCTGGGGGCAGCTGTATCAAAAAGAGTTAATGTGTTGTCTTTATGGCTCTGTGCTGATCACTTAGCCATAGCTGTGCTTTGGGTTTTGATCCCCTACTCTTGAGTGGTTCTGAGGTGCATTGACTGTGATTTGAGAGTTTTGAAATAGCTTCACTGCTTTCTTGGACTTTGCTTGGGGCCTTGAATGTTCTCCTGCTTTGGAAATACGGATTTCCACCAAAACACTAACTGATAGTCTTCGCCACTTCCTCTGATACACTTTTACTGAACCTGGGCTCTTTAATGTCTTCTGAATGCTTTAAACTGTCCCATCGACATTTTATGGCTGTTGTTCGGCCCTCTTTGCCTTTAGAACTGTCTTTGCCCCTTTTCCAAACCTATGTGTAGAAATTCCTATGAATTTGTGAATTTCGGGCCTTGCTGGTAGCCGCGCCATGAGCGGGCTTCCATTTTGGCCTATTTCCCTTAGCGATGCGCAAAAACTACCTCAGTTTTTCATTCCTGGCATCCGTTGGTGCAGATTTCGCACTTCGCGCCCTTTTTGATGATGACGTCAGTGGTAGGTCCCAGTACGGTGGTGACGTCACAGGGTGACATCAGCAGTACGGCCGGGTGACGTGGCGGTACGGTAGGGGTGATGACATGGTAGTATGGTGGCAGCAACGTGGCAATGATGTGGCAAGGACATGGTGGCAGGAGGCCGACGTAGGATGATGACGTCATGATGATGTGGTGCTGACGTAGGAGGGTGGAAGGTAGTATCTGGTTTTCCCCGCACCACCTTTCGGCACAGGTGGAATTGGGGAAGGGGCCTCCAAACACACCGAGAGGTTGACACGTGGCGGGGGTACGATAGGGAAACCACCCATCCCCCAGACGTTAGCCTCCGGCGGATCGGGGTGCAAGAATAACCGCCCACCGTTGATCTCGGGCGCTGTCCATTGGACGGCTGGTGGTAAAGGTGAGGTGATAGGGGGCTAGGGACGGGACCCGCCCGACATATTTAAATAAAAACGCACCGAGGGGGTCAAAAAACTTGGTCAGTGTGGGTTGTAGGTTAATTTTAATGTTTAACCAAAACTATTAAACATTAGACATTGGGGAAATGACTGCAGAGGTAGAATTATAAGGTTTCTAAGGGTAAAGGGGTGGATATAGGTTATTGGCCTAACCAGAGGTTTAGACCTATCCCAGAGTTTATGACACGGATGGGTTCATAATAGTCCCAGGTGGACTATTATATCCCAAAACTATATGTACATAGCTACAGTGCTATAGGGTGGGATATGTAATATTTTTGGGGGTTTTATATAGTTTTTTGTGTAATAGGGGATAAGGAGATGATCTAGGGAGCTAGATAGTAGAGTTAGGAGTTAATATGAATTTTTGAGGTGAAGTGTAGGGGAGAGGCTAAGTTTGTGAGCTGAAACTTAGACATAGGAAGTGAATGGACTGTGGAGACATGATTTTACGCAAGAAATGTGGCCTCTTTTCACTGAAGAAATTCAAAGCTTGACTTGGTATTTTACAAAAATGAAGTAATAACAGGACTGGTTGGGTAGATCCCAATGTCCTCAAGGGGATGTTAGTGAGTGATTTGGGGAATGAGAAGAAGCGGGAGTTAGACATGCCTCGCTTAAGCTCCTCCAAAGGGGAATTGCCTTGCACTTGTGATCTGAATAGATATAACACTTGAAAAGATGAAATGGATCACACAGCTTGATTCTGAAACCACAAAACTACTTACCCAGCCTACTTACCTAGCATTTTTTCTTCTTTTTGCATGGGTGCACTTGGAATTGCAGACCCTGATTATCCTTTTTTCTTTTTGCTTTCCTCCTATCTAAATCTACACTTATTTCTTCCAAGGGCCCAGATTAAGCAGTTGGGCTCCTTTGTTTCTCTACCTATCTACAAATCTACCAAGGTTAAACTATTTATACAGATTATCATTCTCTACATTCTAGAACAAGAAATTGAAACCTAGGGAAGCCAAGATTAAGCTGTTTGGCCTTCCCTTAACAGAAAATTATTCAAAAAGGAATAACTCATCAAAATTGGAATACAGCAGTGGCATTTAGACTGGCACACTTTCATGGCCTCTTCTTTGGCCTCTTTTGGAAATATGGAGCATTGTAGCATGGAAAGTATGACATATTTGGCACTTTCAACTGTCAATCATGAAAGATGAACACCTGTTGCAATAGGAGGCTAACATAGACCATAAGGATGATTAACATAGATGCAATTAACATGAATGCATGACCAAAACACGTGGTTCATCTAGTATGAGGGGTTAACCATGCTCTCATACTGCTCTGTAACATCCTCCTCCCACATCTACCCAAGTAACCAGCCAACTGGGGTAAACATGTGACGATAGGCTACTATCATGGGATTGACCTTCTTGGGTGACCTTAAAGAAGTGGAATCGACAGAAACACACTACAAAGGCCTTCCACATTAGCAACAGAACCTCAAAGAACCATCCCAACCACTCAGTTAGCCAACCCCTGTGACCAACTAAGGTTTTAGACCACTAAACTCTCGGACGCTCCCTTGATATGGGCAGGCATGCATTGAGAGGGCTTTGGATGCTCCTAGAGAATGGTATGCTAGCATCCAGGGACTTTTCTACCTAATGATGTGTGTGTGTCCCTAGGATTTGAGCCACATTTTCAAGCCCATAGCCTAAGTCACTACCCAAAACTAAATGATACCTTCAAAATAGAAAGATAGCAGTGGAATGGTGATACAAATGCAATTATTGGAACAAGCCCTTGACTAGACCCCTTATCCATGACAGGCATTTCGTCAAACATATCACAAATATGCAATCTACTGGAGTAAACAACATATCTGAGCATAAGGTCTCATACTTATCTGAGAATTGTTAAGAAGCATTATTCCCTTATATGATTAGCTACATTATTATCTATTAGATCATACATACATTGTTCATTCATTTCAAAATCAAAACATGAGGAGAGCCATACATCATCACTGTCACAATACATGCTTATAACCAACATAATAAAAATAGAAATAGCAGGGATACATTAGCCATAGAATCCACATATAAAATAGTACATTTATGCATAAGATATCAAGGAAAGAACCTCCTGAATGTAAAATCCAACTCGAGATGGGACTCCACGTTCCACCCAAATATAGAATGGCTAAGCCAATTCTCTCTTCAGCCATTCACCCTTGTGCCATATTCCAAACATTAATGTGGGACTCAAACCAAAAGAACCAACTACGGCATATTGAGCCTAAACCACCTCACCCTCATCAATAGAAAGTAGGATTTACCATAATCCATATTAGATCACTAGGCCAACACAATAAAAATGTAATAAGAGGCTTTACCATGATCTCCACCAGATCACTAGTTCAAGACAAACATGGATGCAGCCGGATTTCTCCACCTACACTGTGAGGAGTTTTCCTATCTCCTAGTCTCTCAAGCTTAACCGTAATCCATTGTCCGATCTAGGGATCACTAGTCCCTAAATCGAGACACCACCCTCTAGTCTTTACCGTATATCCTTTCATTCACCAAAAAGGATTCCTAGGCCTAATTAAGGGAAACCACCTCTAGGCTTACTATATATCCCACCATTCACCAGTCAAGGAATCCTAGGCCCACTGAGGAAACACAAAATTTGGGTTTACCGAAACCCATAGTTTGATTCTAGGGTTATTAGGCCATGTGTTCTATCATTCGAATATCCACCTCACTCAGCTTCGAATCCATTCAGAAATCCAACTCAACAAAAACATGAGAACCGCATCACACCATGGCTATCTGAAAACGGCAAGGCTAGGCTGAAAACACTATCACACTTGGCAAAACCCATGCCATAACAACAAAGAACCACTTGAAATACCATTCATGCTAAATCTAGCAAGGAAAACACACATGCAAATCGATACCTATAAAGAATCTTGTTGTAGTTGCTTCATCCTACTCTTCCTTTCTTTCTCCTTCCTTCCTCTTTTCTTCTTTGCCATTCTTGATTCAATGCCAAAGTGCTCCAAAAAACCTCAAGTGTCCAAGAGTGAGAGAGAGAGAGAGAGAGAGAATAATGAGAGAGCTCCAAAAATGAACTGACAAAAGGTACCCACTGATCATCATAAGCCTTTTTATCAATTAGGCCTCTATTTTCTTCATTTTCACTTATTTTCCTTTATTTTCCTCCTCACATGCATCCTATGATCTTTCACCTCTTTTTTCTCCTAATTTCCATTATTTCCATAAATAAATGTGCCAGAAATTCCATTTTGCCTTTCCAAATCCTTAGACATTGCCTTTGCCAATTTCCTTAGCTAGAATAACTGAAATGAACACCCACTAGAATGTTTTTCCCAACATTCAACTTGGAATAAGTCTCCCATCAACAATGGTTATTATGTTTTCTTTATTAACTTTTATTATATGGAATTTTCACCTGGACTGTTATAGTTCCTAGATATGAATATGATTTCTCCTCTCTCATCAATGGACATATATTCATCACTTTGATCATCACTATTTTCTTTGGTATAAAATATTTTCCTTCATTCATTGCGGTCAATGTCTTCTGATAGCCTGGGTGACCTAAATATGGTTTCACATGAAACTCTGTCAAGATCACCTTCTTGAGCTCACTATTTTCTGGCACATATACGATGTCTCTAAACCTGACCAATCCATTTTCCGTGAGACAATAATACAGATCCTATGCACCTACACCTGTACCTGTATTACTAGGTATATATGTATATGTACTCTACTACAACCTGTGCATAATATCCATGTACTTGACATCTCACTAACATGCATGCAAGATCCTACCCTATAGATTTGTCGCATAAGAACTCATAGAGGATATATGATTTACCTATATCCACCTTCTAAGAGAATCTATGACCCTGTTCTCCTTTCCTTTGATGTATCTAATCTCAAAATCAAACCCACTAATCATATCCAACAATATAACTTACCTAGCATTCATATTTGGTTGTTCAAATAGATACCTGAACCCACTATGATCAGTCATCAATACAAACCTCCTCCCAAGAAGATAGTGCCTTCGCATCTTCAATGCATGTATGATTGCTTCTAGCTCAAGATCATGTGTCGGATAGTTCTTCTTGTGCTCATTCAATTTCTGTGACTCATAGGACACTACCTGGCCTTCCTACATAAGTAATCCACCAAGTCCTCTCTTTCAAGCATCTGTACATAGTACAAATTCTTTATCTGGATCTATGATCTTTAACACTGGTAAATGTGTCAACAGCTGCTTCAGTTGTTCAAAACTGGCCTCACACTCTTCTTTCCATTCAAGCTTCTTACCTTTCCTCTGCAACGATGTAATAAGATAAGAAATCTAGTAGAAGTTCCTAATGATCTTCCTGTAATAACCTAGTAACCGCATGAAAGATCTCACCTCATCCACATTCCCGGGAGCTGCCCACTCCATGATTTCCCTTATCTTTTTTGGATCTACTGCTATGCCCTCCTTGGAAACAACATGTCCCAAGTAATGTACCTCAGTCTGAAAGAAACTTCACTTACTAAGCTTAGCATACAACTGATGCTTTCTGAAAAACCTCAACACTGATGCCAAATGCTTGACATGCTCTTCCTCATTTTTAGAATATACCAATATGTCATCAATGAACAGAATAAAAAACTTGTCTAAATAGGGATGCAACACACTATTCATTAAGCACTTAAATGTAGTTGATGCATTAATCAAACCGAATGGAACTACAACGAACTCATAATGCCCATACCTGGTCTACAAAGTTTTCTTGTAAATGTCCTCTTCCTTGATGGGTAGTTGATGGTATCCTGATCTCAATTCGATCTTCGAGAACACTGATGCTCCCTTCAGCTGATAAAATAAGTCCTCAATCCTCATCAATATATACATGTTCTTGATGGTCACTTTGTTCAATTGCCTGTAGTCAATGGACAACCTGAGAGTACCATCCTTCTTGTTTACAAACAATACTGGTGCACCTTAAGGTGATAAACTTGGGCTAATGTATCCCTTGTCAAGAATATCTTTCAGCTACAACTTTAACTTTACCATCTCAGGTGTGCTCATCCTCTAAGGTACTTTTGATGTTGGAGCTACCCCTAGCACTAACTCAATAGAAAATTCTACATCCCTTTAAGGAGGTAACTCTGAAATCTCTATGGGAAACACATCTTGAAATTTCTGTAAAACTTGGTACCTGCTCAAAAGATATGCATCCTCGACTTCCTAACATTTTTCACTAGAGATATGTACTGCAAATAACACACATGCTTTCCTCTGACTATGTTTAGCCTACATAGCTGTCACCATCCTAAATGATGTATCTTTCTTCTTCCCTTGTAAGACTCTTGGTTCCCCATCATCATCGGAGCACTCAGTGGTCTTTTCATAATAATCCACCTTGGTCCCATGAAGGTAAAAACAATCCATTCCAAACAACATACAATATGATCCCAATGATAATACATTCAATGTTGGGTTGTGTTATATTCTTTCCATGACTAGCCTATGTAGTTAACGGGGGGTTAGAGGGGGGCCGAAGTCCCCCCTTCATTTCACCGATTGCATAATGAGGGGGGTCAGAGGGGGGGTGGCATCCCCCCCTATCTGATGGGTTTGAGGGGCAGCATGTAGCCCCCCTCTACAGGGTCTGGGGCAACACCCTAGGGAAATTTGTTTTGGTCCCTATATTAGGTTGGGCAGTCCTACCTATGTTTTTGTGCGTGGTTTTCGCACATGTTTTTGGACGCGATGGTTTTTAGTCCATGGTATTGGATGCTTCAGCATGTATAAATACGTATTGTAACATTGAAAGGAATATAATGAAAAATCAAGCTGGTAGTCCCAGTTTTGGGATCCAGGGGAAAATCTTTGTGTATATGTGTTTTATGTGTTATTCTCTCGCATTGTTTATTTTCTATGTTTTAGAATTCGTATGTAGGTAATTTTTGTACGGGCTTAAAACCTACATTTGGTATCAGAGCTGTTTTGGCTTCAAGGAGATGCCTTTGTTGCTGAGGGGTTTCGCTCGGGCCTGTGGTAGACCCTGTTCAATGGGAGATCTGCAGGATCAATTCTGGTGGTGACAGAAGATGGCGAGAAGTGAAAAGATAGAGATCGAGAAATTTAATGGTCAGAGTTTTGAGTTATGGAAACTGAATATGGAGGATCTATTGGTGGAATAAGATCAGTGGATCGCGGTAGATCCAAGTACTAAACCAACTAGAGTGTCTGACGAAGAATGGAAGAAGTTGGATCAGAAGGAAAAGAGCACAGTACAATTGTGTGTCTCAGATTCAATATTGTTGAATGTATCAGGGGAAGCTACAGCGAATTCTTTATGGGACAAGTTAGGGACTTTGTACCAATATAAGTCTTTGGTGAATAAACTGTTCCTATGGAAAAAGCTATATAACCTGAGGATGAAGGATGGAGATTTGGTGACAGAGCATCTGAATGCATTTAATACTGTGGTAAGTCAGTTATTGTCTGTTGATATTAAAATTGCAGATGAAGATAAGTGCATTAGTTCGTTGTGTTCTCTACCAGATTCATGGGATAGTCTGGTTATTGCAATAGGTAGCAATGCAACTGACTTGTAGATTGTTGAAATAGTCTCATCCTTGCTGACGGAGGAGATGAGACAGAAAAATATGGAGAGCCAGAATGGTGATGGCTTGTCTGTACGAGGACAGTCCCAGAACAGAAATAAAAATAAGTCATCGAATGGGAGATCTAAATCTAGAGGGAGATCTAAATCTCCAAGGAAACCTGTAAAGGTGTGTGATGTAGGAAAGTGTTCCCTCTGCGGACAGAGGCAACCCCTCTAGCCCTAGAGTGGGTCTAGTCACAGCAAGGAAATATTAACAATAGATTTCCTTAAACAATCATAGTTGGAGGCCTACCTCAACCAATGGTCGATGAAGTTATTTTGCGCTACTCCTGCTTCCGCTTCCTTCTTCTCAATGAGTGATCAACTTGAAACAATGCAAAGGAAATACAACAAAGCACGTAACTAGGAAACAACAATGATATATTTACTTACAAAGTCAAGAAGTCATGAGCTATCAAGTAAATTACATACAAGACATAGGAAAACATCATTGATTGTATTAATAATGAAATAAGAGCAAGCTTACAGCCAAAGTCTTGACATCGCAAGCCTTCTCAGAGGGTCCAACTAGTGTATTTCTCAAGCATTCACTCTTTGAAGATGGATCTCCCAACATACAAGGTATCTCTCTCTCACTCATAAGTTTTAACACAAAGTTAAGGGCACTTCACAACCTTCCACAAGCTATCTACAATCCCACACTTGTCACACCCACACCTGCTATCTATCAAACTCAAAAGCACTAACAACACTGCTCAATCAAAGAAATTACAAACTAAGGAACTAGTTGATCATATCAAAGGTGAGTGTTTAAATAGGAGAAGGAGTCTGCATGAAAGGTGGAAGAGAGAGCTTATCCCCAAGGAAGGTAGCACAAATGACGAAACTCCAATACCAGAGGAGGAAGGGCAACACAAACTATGCCAAAAACCAAGTTTGGAGACGTCCAGAAGGCTGACTATTGGAACGAATTCGCCCAATTTGGATCATCGCGAGTTTATAACTAAGCTTTAGTGCTGACATCGCTAGTAGGTAATGTAGCCAGTCAGATCGTCGCTAAAGATAGCAAATAGCCTTGCGTCGAAGCATGAAATTCGACTGTCGTGTGAAACAGATGTACTCCCGCAATGGAAGCACAATTGTACTATTTACAACCATTGTTCATCACTTATATTAAGTCCATTCTTGCGATGAGGTAGAAAACTTAGGAAAAGTGGGTCAATTTGCAACATAAGATAGCATTTGTTCAATATGAGCATGTTTCACTTGGACAAATGACACAGTAGAAGGACTAGGGTGAAAGCAGTGACAATTTACTATGTAACAGATGCCCCCTAAAGTATGAAGCCCGAGAGAGTGGGAGGGGTGAAATGCTTTACGAAACTGTCTGAGCTGGAACAGCATCTGGAAGAACTTGTAGGCACAAGTACAACTAATATCTCTGATAGTGAAATACATGTAGTCTAGGCATGGGTGTAGCCATCCAAAAGACATATGAACTAGGTCTGTGGTATGGATGCACCCATCCAGCTAATAAGACCATAATGATAAAGGTATGGTCGCAGCCATCCATGAAGACTCAGGTATGGTCACAACCATCCATCAACGAGTCATGTAATCACGAACCAATCCACGAAGACCGAACATGTGTAATCTAATTTTGGGGTCTTGAACCCAACCGATCATAGTACAAATTCTAGCATGCAAACAAATGTGCTGAAGTCGAGCATGATAGAAAGTCGCTTGATTACCGATGAATGAGTAAAACCATTCACAAGCACGAGAGAAACCACCAATAATGCCAATGGCTCTCAAGGTACTGTCTAGTACAATCCACGAAGTGTGAAGAATGAACTAAAGTCAAACACTAGAGGAATCACCCAATTCATGACCAATGATGAAAGTCGACTTTCAGGCACGAAGAACTTGCCATTGAGGCATGCAAGCTCTAAGGTACCAAAGGGGATCTCTAGATCAATCTCCTAGATAATGAGCTGACGTCGACAGGAGATGATCCGTTGTAGGAGGGCCATAATGTTTCCCCCATCAATGACGTGAGATAAGGAACAAGTGGTAGATGGCGAAATAGAGTATCAGAGGAGGAGGCAAGGATGCAAACTGCAGAAGGATTATACTCTTGAACATGTCAGCGACACGACCCTAGAGGGTGGTAGCATTCAGGTACCAAGGGATCAGAGGCTTGATGGAAATAGTATGGATCAGATGGAATGAGTCTAAATGGAAACCCAAACCCGCGGAAGGCCAAATGATGATGTATGGATATCCCAACTCGACAAGAAGCAAAAGTGTCGATGTTCAAGAGTGACTAGCTACCATAGACGATCAATGATGATTTCAAAATTTCCCCCACCATTGCTGGCAAGTACCCCAATTATTTTTTAAAACAAGCTTGAACGGGATAGCATATGCTTGTAATATAAGTTCGACCTTCGGTCGAATCCAACCTAGTAATAGTTTAACGAGCCCTAGGGAGGAGAAGCTCGAGTCTCGTCATGGTGACGGGTCCGATGTCATCAGGGTTTAACGAGCCCAACGTGGGTAAAACTCGGAGTCTTTTTCGTGTTTAGAGAATTTTGAAAAGAAATGGAAAAGAAAACTCCAACGGGGTCCTTTTTCGTAGATTTATGTCTCTCGAGCCTGAAAAAGTATAAAACAATACTCAAAAGAACCGCTTGACCATTACGATCAAGGAGTACTTTTTGTGATTAGTGACCTCGACCCGAAATGGTAGAAAAGCGATAAAAACCACATCATTTCGTAACCGATAGCGAACCCGAAATGACAAAAGCTCGGCAATCTTTTCACATTTATACGGTCGGAAAAGAGCTTAAAGAAGACCGCCTCTTATTTCGTTTAACGAGTTAAACGGGATAACTTAGCTATCTTTTTGTCTTTTAAGTCGGAAAAGAGCGTTAAAGAAGACTTTTCCTAGAGGAACGAGTGGTATAAAGGGTAGCAATTGGTTCCTGCAATGGTGGAACTACTCAAAACATGTAATGGTCAATAGGCTGGCTAATAAAACCACTCATCGTTGCGGTTCCTCAGGAAAAGGAAAACAACCAAGTGAAAGCATATGATTGGCCAAAGAGATGGTGGCAATGGAATGAAACAACCAAGGCTCATCTAGCGGATGGCAATCACAAGGTGTAAATCATGTATGGGTTCATTTTTACACAAGCTTGAACCATGGAGAACTCTGCTTGGATTCGGTTTCATGTTTACACAAGCTTGAAACGAAAAACTATGCTTGTTATGAGTTCACATACCCCCAGGCATAATGACACAAATCGAGGTACATGCCCCCCAAGCTTCATTGCATTCAATAAGGTGGATGGAATGAAGGTTCACTTTTTAGATCTTGGAAAGACTCAACTTGGATTTTACGAGATCTTAATCAAAGACTCGATTTGGAAAGGGAGTTGTTTCATTTTTTAATGAGGTTGACATAAGATCAAGAACTTTCCTCAAGACTCCTTGTTTCATTTATTAACGAGCTTGACACAAGGTCAAGAACTATGCTCATCACCCCTGTTTTCATTTCTTAACGAGGTTGAGACAGGAACAAACTATCCTCGTTACTCCTTGGTTCATTTTTTAACGAGGTTGACACAAGAACAAATTATCCTCATACACCTTGTTTTGTTTTTTAACGAGGTCGACACAAGATCAGAACTATCCTCAGGACACCCGGTTTCATTTTTTAACGAGGTTGAGATAGGAACAAACTATCCTAGTCACTCTGTGGTTCATTGGCCATATGAGAACATGCCTCCCAAGAGGTCTTTGCAGGATGGAAGGGACACACTCTGGGAGGAATACATGTCATGAGGCACTAATGACAAATCAGGTTCCAATGCCCCCAATACATGATGTACGATACCATCTGCATGATCATCAGTAGAGGCGGAGACGGAATGGGTAGCCACATAATTGACCTGTGGCAAAGAAGGTACTTCTTGTGAGCAAGAACCGAGAGGGGATAACAGCTGCACAAGGGGACTAAAGAACGATAATTGATTTATGGTCACCACTCTTCCATCGTGTGGAAAACAAACCACATAGAAAAGTGAAGAGATGAGGGCCCCCATGGCATAAACATAGTCATGGCTAAGGAGAAGACTGAACTCTAAAGCACCTTGGACGACCATGACGTCTATATAGACGGTTTTGCCCCCCAAAGTAATAGGAAGCTTCGGGAGGATCCCTAATGGTTCACTGGTTCCTTCGTCAAATGCCAACAGATTCTGCATGACCGTCACAAGCTGCGGGGAGCCCAAAGCTTGCCAAGTAGTGAAAGGCATGAGGCTAACTGATGCACCCTCATCCAAGATAGTGCCATGTACTGCCTTATCATAGGCATGTATGGTAATCTAGAAAGGCACGTAGGATGGAAGGTAAAATGTAGTCAAACGACTCTGGTCGAAGGAAACGACTGAACTACTTGGTGGGGGTATCATATGATTGCCCCCATGCTCTATAGGAACCAAAGAAGGATGCTCTTGATTAATGGGGATAGGAGGGTCATTCTCGGACTCAGGAGAATTTGATAAGATGAGAAGAACATGAGTAGTAGAATCATGATGCTCTTCCAGAATAGAGTGATCCATAGGTGGTGAACCCAAGTCGACACTTTCTCCGACCAATGGTTGGTCTGGAGTAGGCTTAGCATAGCCAGGTTCGGAAAGAGGAGGACAGACAAGAGAAGAATCTAAGTCAATCTCTTTGTCAACGAGGAGAGGGTCTGAAGATAGCCTTTGATAACCAATGGGAAGTCGAGGTGAAGAAGCTATAAGACTTTCCAAAACGGTGGAAGCTTTATCCATGAACAAACAAAGGTGAAGGGGATGGTTTCCTTCACATAGCCTACAGGGGAATCGAATCTTCCCTTTCTTCTTACCACTGCCAGTTGATAGGATAGCATCATCGTGAGCTTTAGAGGACAATGAGGGATGAGCCGGATCATGAGACCATACTTCTAAGATCCTAGGAATGCCAGGACAATCACGAAGAAGATGGTCATCCTTGCACAATTTACAAGGAAACTTAACCTTCCGCGGAGGAGCAGAAGGTGTCACAACCTGAGATGTACTCGGAGCAATAGTTGCACAGGTGGCCTCGTGCTTATCGAACTTCTTCTTCTTCTTCATCTTCTTCTTCTTCTTCTTAGTCTCCTGGTTACTAGATATGGAACTTTCACTAGGCGAAGGAGGAGAGGAAGGCGGAGAAGCAGGGGAAGAAGGCGCAGGCTCAACCTTGGAATCAACATGTTGTGGTTCGAACGAAGTAGACGATGGAACAAGAGTCATGACACTTGGGACCACCGAGGTTGAAAATAACCATACGGGCAAACCGATGGTTAACCCAGGCAAAGACAATGTTGCCATATACGGAGCACCGACATTTCCAAATGGAGGAAACGGACCAGGATTTCCATCTGGGGGAAGACCTTGGCTGGTAGACTCGGGGAATGTTGCCATCGAGAATGAGCCTGAAAAACACTCTTATCACAACCAAGAACTTGAACTGTTACCAGGAATATTTCGTGGGCAGTAAATTTTATGATGCAGGAACAAAACTTGACCTTTTCATGTTTCAAGAGTCGAGAAAAGGATGAAAAGGTGACTCTATCTCTTTCGAGGTTTAATGAGCCTGAAAGGACAAGTGCTTAGATGGACCTTTTCTTTTAAGGAGTCTGAAAAGGAATGAAAGTGACTACTCTGGAGAACTAGGCAAAAGGTTTACCAAACAACCCGTAAAACTACATATACACCTTGGCAGTCATATGAAAACCAAGGACTTTTCGTACGGCAGTCAATCTTCCCGAATGCTATGTTTGGTGCGTTACGGTTTGTAAGGCGGTAGACACAGCTTCTTAAGGATATAGGATGATAACCTAGTGGGGTCTCCCAACATATACTCGACGATACATGGGAGAACAATTCCATACTAGACCGCTATTGAGTCACAGAAGGAGGAATCACCCAACCTTGAGTGAAAGTAATAGTTACTAGGTTTAACGATGCCAGAGCATGTCTCTAGCCTAGACCTCTAAGTAATGAGCATTATATTCCAATGCATTGCTAGGTTTATTCAGTTTATTTTAAAGTTGATCTTGAATTATGTTTCTGTTTTCAGGCCTTACCGAATGTATACAACAAAACCTAGGATGCAACTAGAATGAATGAAACATCCTTTTACTTCAATGAACACCTACCTACAAGAGGGTAGAGAGATCATTCGCAAACCAAGAAAACCGAGATAAGAAAACGCAATCACTCAATGCGTACAGACATCAGTGCATGGATACTACTAATGAGAGATTTTATCATTTGCTTCCCAATATGCAACCTTGAAATGCAAATTCACTTTCACTTTCGTATACTAAATGAATGCAGTCTTTTGATTTTGATGCTTTAAATTTAAAAGACACAAACAAGCAAGCGTAGAAAAAACCAGTCGATCCAAACAATCGTGATCTATGTTCGGTAGTGAAAAGAAATTGAATCAATACCAAAGATTGGTCCAATAATTGTCACTAAAAATCAACCAGAAACAAGCAATGAGGAAGGCTCAATCAAACCAACAAGAAAGCTGCAAACGAACCTTGGGCAAACCAACAACCAAGCCAATTTATTCAAGAACTTGAAAGAATGAACTAGGTCACACAGGAAAAAAATGCAAGATTCATTCAACAAAGCCAAAGAAAGAGTGCCTTAACCATAAACAGTGAAAAACAAGCTACTGAGCAAGAAAAAAAAACAAGGGATCAACAGGACTGGTGAACTCAGGAGGCAGAATTGAAAAATCAATTCTACAGGAATCATCGCGAGGACAACACAAGCAACTAGCGCTGATCAGCAACTAGCTGTAGCAACAGAGCGACGTCGTCACAGAAGTACACGTCTTTCCTACGACGTATCGATTTCAGGAGTCGTCGTGACTGTGCGACGGTATTCAGCGACGCACAGGACTTTACAAAAGAGTGAGTGCGACGTCAACGTGACTGTTAAACTATTTTCCATGATGATGTTAAAAACAATGACAAACGAACAAAAAACTCCCAAACAAAAACCAGTCAATCCAACAGACAATAGAGGGATTCCCCAGATCAATCTAGGTGACCCAAAAGACTGATAGTTAATCCCCAAAATTCAAGAGAGACCAAATCAAAATCAAAACAAGAGAAAACAAGAGAAGAACATAGGACAGACTCCCCAGTGGAGTCACCAACTTGTGATGCAGGAAAGTGTTCCCTCTGTGGACAGAGGCAACCCCTCTAGCCCTAGAGTGGGTCTAGTCACAGCAAGGATAGATCAACAATAGATTTCCTTAAACAGTCATAGTTGGAGGCCTACCTCAACCGGTGGTCGATGAAGTTCCGTTGCGCTGCTCCAGCTTCCGCTTCCTTCTCCTCAATGAGTGATCAACCTGAAACAATGCAAAGGAAATACAACAAAGCACGTAACTGGAAAACAACAATGATATATTTACTCACAAAGTCAAGAAGTCATGAGCTATCAAGTAAATTACATACAAGACATAGGAAAACATCATTGATTGTATTAATAATGAAATAAGAGCAAGCTTACAACCAAATTCTTGGCGTCACAAGCCTTCTCAGAGGGTCCAACTAGTGTATTTCTCCAACATTCACTCTTTGAAGATGGATCTCCCAACATACAAGGTCTCTCTCTCACTCATAAGTTTTAACACAAAGTTAAGGGCACTTCAAAACCTTCCACAAGCTATCTACAATCCCACACTTGTCACACCCACACTAGCTATCTATCAAACTCAAAAGCACTAACAGCACTGCTCAATCCAAGAAATTACCAACTAAGGAACTAGCTGATCTTATCAAAGGTGAGCATTTAAATAGGAGAAGGAGTCTGCATGAAAGGTGGAAGAGAGAGCTTATCCCAAAGGAAGGTAGCACAAATGACAGAACTACCATACTGGAGGAGGAAGGGTGACACCAACTATGCCAACAACCAGGTCTGGAGACATCCAAAAGGCCGACTGTTGGAACGAATTTGCCCAATCTGGATCATTGTGAGTTTATAACTAAGCTTTAGTGCTAACATCGCCAGTAGGTAATGTAGCCAGTCAGACCGTCGCTAAAGATAGTAGATAACCTCGCGCCGGAGCATGAAATTCGACCGTCACGGGAAACAGATGTACTCCCACGATGGAAGCATGATTGGATTGTTTACGACCGCTGTTCATCGCGTATATTAAGTCTGTTCTTGTGATGAGGCAGAAAAATTAGGAAAAGTGGGTCAATTTGCAACATAAGATAGCATTCGTTCAGTATGAACATGTTTCACTTGGACACATGACACAGTAGAAGGACTGGGGTGAAAGTAGTGACAAATTACTATGTAACAAGATGGTTTGCTAGAAATGCAGAAAGGGAAGGCACTAAAAAAAGGACTGTAAATCTAAAACTTTTGACAAAGGTAAGGGATCTAATGATGATCCTTCTGCAGAGGTGAAAACCACCTCAAATGAAGGTAGGGATGTGTACTTGGCTTCTTCAAGCACACATGTAGATCATGAGGCATGGTTGATTGACTCAGGTGCATCCCTTCACTTCACTCCCCATAGAGAGTGGTTCTACAAGTATGAGAAATATGATGGTGGTGATGTCTTCTTGGGGCATGATAGGAAGGCTAGAATCGTTGGTAGTGGAAAAGTCAAGTTGAAGTTGCAAGGTGGAAGGATTAGAACACTTTCGGGAGTTATGCATATTCCTGCATTAGCTAGAAATCTGATTTTTGTAAGCAAGTTGGATGATGAAAAGGTAAAAACAGTGTTCGAGAAAGATACCTGCAAGATGGTTCAGGGAGCATTGGTATTGATGTGGGGAGTTCGGATTGGAACTCTGTACAAGCTGCAAGGTAGAGCTGTTGTTGATGGGTGCAACAATTCTGTGGTTCCTGAAAGTGGAGCAGAAAATCTAGTGGTCTCTGGAGAGAAGACCATGCTGTGGCATCAAAGGCTTGGACATATTGGAGAGAAGGGCCTTTAAATACTTCATGGTAAAGGTATGGTAGAAGGTATGAGTAATAGCTCTCTGGATTTTGATTTTTGTGAAAATTGTGTATATGGGAAGCAGAATCGAGTGAGTTTCCCTTCTGGTCATAAGAGGGTGAAATAGATATTAGAGCTTGTGCACAGTGATGTGTTTGGACTTGTGAAGATTCCATCACTAGGTAAGTCTATGTACTATGTATCATTTATAGATGACTTCTTAAGGAATACATGGATATATTTCCTTATAGAATAAATCTGAAGTATTTGACAGGTTTAAATAATTTAAGGCTCTAGTGGAGAACCAGACAAAGAAGAAGATAAAGGTGCTGAGGTCAGATAATGGTGGAGAGTTTTGCAGCAAGGAATTTGAAGAATTTTGTAATAAGTGTGGTATAGCACGGTAGAAGACTACTCCATACACACTTGAGAAAAATGGAGTTGCAGAAAGAATGAACAAGACATTGATGGAAAGGGAAAGAAGCATGATCAGTGGTGTCAGGTTAGGACAAGAATTCTAGGCAAAGGTGGTGGAGACAGCATGTTACCTGGTCAACATATCACCTTCATCAGCATTGGAGGATAAGACTCCACAAGAGGTATGGACTAGTAAGTAATCCTTTATTTCACATCTGAGGGTATTTGGATGTGATGCATATGTACATGTTCCAAAGGAGAAAAGAACCGAGTTGGATAGTAAATCTGAAAAGCGCATCTTTTTGGGTATAAGGATGGTTTAAAGGGTTATAAGATTTGGAACCCAGTAACAAGCAAGGTTGTGTACAGCCAAGATGTGGTGTTCAGAGAGGTGAAATATGTTATTAAACATGAAGTCCAATGAAAGGAACCTCAGTAGATAGAGTTTGAGCTTAAGGAGGAAGAATCAAACTATATAGCAAAGGAGGAATCAGAAGATGAAGAGCCAAAAACTCTGGGTGTGAGAAGATCAGTTCGAGAAAGAAGGCAACCAAAAAGGTATAGTCCATCTTCTTTCTGTTCAAATTGTGTTTTATCTGTTACGAATGATAATCCCAGAACTGTGAAGGAAGCAGTAGATTCGAAGGATGGAAAACTCTAGAAAGAGGCCATGGTTGATGAAATGGCGTATTTGCATAAAAATGAGGCTTGGGATCTAGTGGAGTTTCCGGCTAGAAGGAAACCTATTGACAACAAATGGGTGTTCAAAAGAAGACAAATGTAGAAGGAAAGGTTGTTATGAAAACAACTCACAAAAAGATAGAAAAGAGAGGTAAATGCCTTATAATTCAGCCTCTTCGAGGGGGAAACCTCCTTTACATTACACAAATGAACAATTCTTCGAAGATCCAAATGAAAAGACCTGTTATAGACATTTTTGTGCCTTACAGCTATAAGCATGAAATGTCCATAAACCAAGGGATCCTAAGTCCCTAAAGATGTTGTTCCAGCTCCTAAAGAAACAAGGTCAACCAGTGACAGCTTCTCCCAGAAGTTCTCCACCAGAAACTGCTCAAAACTAGTCAAATCAGGATCAATTCAGAGGCTCCACTAGCTGCCTGCGTTGCAAAGCACCCAAATACACTGGCTAGGTGCGTTACATTGCAAGTGAATGCACTACCAGGGTGCGTTGAGCAGGAAATGACAAATGGCAAGCTCATTCAACGAGGTGGAACGACTATGGAAGCTTCCAGAATCTTCTCCAATGACACTTGTCTCACTAAATTCGACCAGTGATGAGTAAGAGGCTCTCAGTCTCCAAGTGGAAGCAAGAACTGACAGAGAGAAGCCACAAGTCAAAACATAAGCTGACTCATCCTCTCTGCTTACATCTATATATGGATCCCTCATCCCAGAGATCCAGGGGGCTGGAATTTTGTACTTTGCAGAGAATTGCTGTTGGTTTGAGATTGAGATTAGTGCGTTGGGTGATTTATGCTTGTTGGAGGTGAGGAAGGGATTCCTTTGCTGGGAAGTAGATGCTGGATCGCGACTCACTTGGTTGTATCTCCTCTTGGACTTTCTTATCATATCAATAAGACTATTTGAGTTTCTCCTTTATGCTTGTATATCAATGATGTTTTGTTATATTTGCATGTTTAGCTTAATCTGATCCTAAGCTATTTATGAATGTAAATCTATGTCTTTTGTGTAGTTTCCTCTTCTGTGATCTTGCAGGAACTTGGTGAAGCTAGGCCAATAAGAGAGCAGGCAGCGGGAAGTGAACAAAGAGGAGAGCGATTGGATCAACAAACTAGCGAAAGACACAGGTTAGTTACATCCTTCCTCTTCGTTTACATTTCATAAAGAAGAATACGAAAATAGTTTTCCTTGTTTGTTGCTAAGGCACTGTCACACCTTAGAGTGGGATAGGGGCATTCTGAATGGATACTTTTCCCAACAACAAATTGGCGACTCCACTGGGGAACATATCTAGTTAGTTTATTTCTGTTTCTATTGTTGTTCATCTCATAAACTCAGGAGTGCCGAATCAAACTGCATTTGCCATTTACAAATGCAAAGTAGAGATCTGCTACTCTAGTCCATTTGCTAGGCCTGTTTATGATCTGAACAGCTGATCCACAAGTGCTCTAACAGCCCTTTGTGATAGCTCTTAGTCCTCCTTTAAATCGTCCCTCTAATTGTACCTAATTGATAGCTTTTATCCGGCCAAAAACCATAGATCAAACTGCAAACCGTGACCCAGAACCCCGAGACAATTCTCGTTTCTACTTCAGCGCAGGCTCTGTGAAGAGGTTCTACATTTCAATGCAGGTCCCGAGAGGGCTACCTGCGCTACAATTCAGTTCCTCTGTGCAACAGGTGCGTTGATCAGCCTTTGCCCTGTGCAGCTGTGATTCTCTGCTTCATTTTTCTCAGTTTTATCTCTGATTTTTGTAGCCTGTTATCAGTGAGTGTACCTATCTGAAAACCCCTTGTCTTTGCCTTAATTCCGCCTCAGTTGTATAAAAGAAACTGTATTTGTTTTTGTGTATTTGTTACATCATTTGTAGTTTCCCATTACAAAAGTAAACTAGTCATACTGTTGCCCTTAGATCTAGACCTGTCGTAAGTGTCGTTTTGATCTTAGGAGTAAGTTTGTTTGCTGTTGACAGTTGATTACGCTTTTACCTTTTGTCTTTTGGTTTGAATTTGTGAATTTCTAGTGTCGAAACAAGTGTTTACTTCAAAATCATAAAGTGTCGTAATCTTCTCTACCTTTTTGATTTCGAAAGAAGCTTGTTTGTGTTTTTTCACTTGAAATCGAATTCAAATTTGTACAACAGCTTTCTTTTTAGGCATCAATATTAAGAAAGTGAAAACAAATACATGCACAAGTGCATTTGCATTTTGACAGTTTGTATGGCTTGATTTAGGAAAAGTGCATTTACAGTGTGCTCTATGCTCTTTGAGAAAAGATTGTGTCTTTCTTTTCCCCTTATAGCTAGGATTTTCATTGTTGAAAAGAGATAAAAGCTTGCTTATCATCTTTAGACTGCATTTAGGAATTGTATCTACATCTCATGGTGATCCAAAAAGGCAAACTTCTAAGAAAGATCAACCTAAAATAAATTGAATGAACTTAACAACGCTTTGTAACTTAACGCACAACATAGAGGTCTAGGATAGAGACGTGTTCCGGCGTCGTAAAACCCGGTAACTGTTGCCTCACTGATGGTTGGGTGATTCCTCCTAAGAGACGATAAGTGCCAATACGGATTGTGCTCCCACGTACCGTCGAGTATATATTGGGAGGCCCCTATAGGCATAAAACCTTTATCCATAGGAAGCCATGTCGGCCGCCCTACTGATCGCAATGCACTGAACACAGCATTCGGGAAGATTGACTGCCCGTACCCTAAAAAGTATTCTGCGGTTTTGCGATTGGTTTGGCACACCCTCTACCTAGAACTCCAGAGCAGTCCCTTTCGTTCCTTTTCAGACTCCTTAACAGAAAAGGTCCATCTGAGCACTTGTCACTTCAGGCTCATTAAAAATCGAAGGAGACTAGAGTCATCTTTTGTTTTTTCTCAACTCTTTAAAATTGAAAAAACAAGTTGTGTCCGAGCGTCGTTAAAATTTATTTTAAACGGAATATTCATACCCTTTTTCCTGCGTTGATCTTTAAGTTGAGAAAATGGAGCCTACCAACCAAGGAATTACCCTTGGTGGAAATCCTAGTCCTTTCTCCTCTTGGGGAGATGTTGGTGCGCCCCATATGGCCACATTGTCTCTTCCAGGACTGACAATTGGCTTTCCAGTCTGGCTCTTCTCAACCAATGTTGTTCAGAACACCACTATTCCTGAACAGTCGAATCAGCAATTAGACGAATCCAGAGTTTCCCACCCACCTTCTACTTCATCTAATTCTTCCTCTCTTCCTTCCTCTTCGTCTGACGGGACTGGTAAAACTAAAAACCAAGTTCCTAAGGAGAAGAAGGAAAAGAAGAAGAAAGAGAAAAAGAAGAAGGAGCCAAAGGCAAATAAGGGAAAACAAGTGTCATCTAATGAAAATCCACACACAGAACTGACCAGGCCTAAATCGCCATGTGTCATTTGTAAGGGAGACCACTTTCACAGAGATTGTCCTTGCATCCCTCGGATACTAAGGGACTAGTCTCCCTGTTTGCACAATCCGGTGTCGTCAACCTCTGATGGCCATGTTGAAAGCACACCGTCAACTAGCGAAAGTGAAGTCCCAAGACAAAAAGGGAGAGCTAGACCTCCCTATAGACTGTGCGAAGGCGACCATGCCCTCCAGCGTTGTCCCTTTTTAGACGAGGCTAAAAGAGTCTTGGAAGATCGTCCGGCTTCACCATTACGACTTCCTCCTGGATATAAAAAACTCTTGCCAAGTCCTTCGTTAGTTGAGAATCCAGCTGGCCCGCTCAAGTGGTCAGCTGAAGCGCCTGTCATTGGAGATGAACCTACTGAATCCATACCAGACGAAAGTCAAAAGGTCGAGGTGGCAGTTGACCCGGTATTGCCTTCAGAGGTTTTATCTTCGAATGATACAGTCACTGAAGAGGATATGGATGACACCATCCAAATCCTCTTCATCAACACAGACTCCGACGAACATGGGGGAAATCCACCCATTCCTTTATCGCAGGAAGGAAGTTCATCAAAGTCATACTCGGCCGTCTACTCGGTCCCACCACCAAGCAACCTAGTTGTATCCTTCGACTGGAACCAACTAGGCAGACCGCGTTTGCCAGCGAGCATACCATTCAGAATTATCATCCAAATATACAGAATGGTCGTGGCTGGTACCATCATTGATGAGGGGGCGTCTGTGAGTATCCTTTCCTCTATTGCCTGGAAAGCGCTTGGTTCGCCATCACTGTTGCCTGAGATGAGAAATCTGATAGGCTTTGATAAAGGAACCAGTCGACCTTTAGGGATCCTCCCCAATGTGCCCATAACATTGAAAGGGAAGACCGTTCAAATGAACGTGATGGTCGTTCAAGGACCCTTGGATTATAACCTACTCCTTGGACGAGACTATATTTATTGCATGGGAGCCATCGTCTCCTCACTCTTTAGAGTAATGTGTTTTCCGCATGAAGGAAGAGTGGTCAAGCTCGTGGACCAGCTTTCATTTCCCGGATCACGCATCACAAATAGTCATATACCATCCCTAAATGGTCTCTTCATGCAAGAAATGTCTCAACCTACGGTCCGTCCTCCCGATGAGCGCGAGTAATTCGGAGGAATATGACTGGAACCCAGGGGGCATGCATCCTGGTCTGCTTTGGCAGGAAAACTTTGGGTATAGGGTAGGTTTTCGCGGGAGAATATGACTAGTCCGTACCCCATCCATGATTGGAAGAGGGGTTGTTCTAGAATAAGATTCTTTTGTCAAAGTTATGTGAATCGGCGGGCATCGTCATTCACCTTTGTTTATCTCGGTAGACATCGCCGAAGAAGTGTTTTGTTTGTTGCGCAAATGAGGCAATCTTTGGTAACCTGAAAGAGGTAGGCCTCTCTCGGTAAAACATATGTTTTGGCGGAAGTGAAGTAGGGGTAACCTTGAAATCGTACTTTATACCTGGGGGCATGCAAACCTTTTGGCGTGCAAGCAAAGAGTGATTATTTATCCGTTTTTTGGATTAGTCATTTCCTAACTTGCATCAAGAAAGGATGTGGGGAAAAAATCTAAATGTTGCCATTTTATATGAGACAGTCTTATCATATGACTGGATAATCGAGCAGTTTTAGCACATAGTTCATGCTCGTTAAAAAATAAACATAAGACTGAGCAAGTGTTTCAATCCGCGTTTAAGCTCGTTAAAAAATGAACTACTCTCCGGTAAATAACCACCGTGAATGTAACATTATCAGCCATTAAAGCCTTGGTTGTGTTTGCACCGTCACCTCCACTTTTCCATTGGCCGATCATTCACCTCCATTTGATTGTTTACCCACTTTGAGGAACAGCTGCGAAGAGTGATTTCACTAGCCATCCTTGTGACACTGCCATGCTTGGAAAATTCCAACCCTTACCTGGAATCAGCTGCTACCCATCTTATCACGCGTTCCTCAAAAGACGAGTCTTCTTTAAGCTCTTTTCATCTGACTCGTAAAATATGAAAAGATTGCCGAGTTTTGACCTTCCAGCTTGTTAAAGCGACCGGAAGTGCTATCCCTCCTCTAGATTTTAATCTTTTGGACCTGAGGGATTATTGCACAAAAAGATCGAGCGCTTGTTTTGTTCGGCTCGTTAAAACTATCAAAATTTCATCCCTTCTGTATTGTTTTATACTTTTTCGGACTTAAGGGATTAGATGACAAAAAAGGAATTCCGGAGTTACCTTTATGTACCTTTTCAGACTCCCTAAAAAGGAAAAGGACCAAGTTATCTTTGTTGTTAAACTCGTTAAAAAACATTAATAGCGACAAGCTTGTCTTTAGACGAGAACGAGTTTCACTATCGCTAGGCTCGTTAAAACATAGCGATGGGTTCGCCCGAAGGGCAAATTATAGAACAAGCATATGTTATCCTCCTCAAGCTTGACAAAAATAAAGAGGTACTAGTCAGCAATGACTGGGGAAAAATTGGGAAGAAACTCAAAGAACCTTTATTGGTAGCAAGTCGCTCTTGAACATGACACTTCCACTCCATGCCTGAGTCGGGTTGGGTTGTTTCATTCACCGGTCACATCACCATGGTCTCGCCATACCATCCACCTTTGGGGTAAATGCTACCAATCCATCATACAAGTGTCGCCAGTATGTTCAAGAGAAGTCATCCAGAGAAGTCACCCGTGTCCCATCCACTACCATACATTATACTTCATTCTTTCATGACCGCCACCCTAAACCATATATCACCAGATTGTTTTCACCTTCATCAAAATCATTTGCTCCGTTTCATGTCACTGATGTGGGATACATTAAGGCCCTCCTTTGACAGATCGCTTCTTGTCAACATCAGCTCATTATCCAAGAAGTTGATCTAGGAACACCCCCTTCAGTACTTTGAAGCTTGCATGCCTCAATGGCAAGTTTCTCACTTCCGGCGACAGGTATACATCAATGACCTTCGACCGAAAGATTTTGCGTGGTGTTCGATACCAAGTCCTTTATTCACACCACGTGAATTGTACTCCAGTACCTTGAGGGTCATTATCATTATCGGTGATTCCTCTCGCGCTTGTTAACAGTTTACATCATTGACTGGTAATCAAGCGATGTCTTTCCATGTTCGACTTCAAAACATTTCTCACATGGATCGACTTGTACTTCGAGTGAAGATCGGACGAGATTGAAGACCCCGGATCTAGTTTCATCCATCCGGGCTACGATATATATTCAGGAAAAATAAAGACATTGAAATGTACAGCATTGCAGCACAGATAATCATCCTATCAAAAGGATGATGATTTCACCAGAATCATCAGTCTACCATCAGACGATTGTCTATTCTATGTACATGAAAATGAATTTATAAAGCTGAGCATGGGAATGCCCACCTCAGCTAGATCATGAAAAAAGTATGAAAATAATGTATTGTATTGTATCTTATTACAGGTCTCCTCCCAGCATTGAAAGAACTTTGGATCCTCCTAATAAAGCATTTCACCCGATAAACGGCCTCATACTTTAGGGGGCAACTGTTATAGACATTTTTCTTACAGCTATAAGCATGAAATGTCCATAAACCAAGGGATCCTAAGTCCCTAAAGATGTTGTTCTAGCTCCTAAAGAAAAAAGGTCAACCAATGACAGCTTCTCCCAGAAGTTCTCCACCAGAAACTACTCAAAACTAGTCAAATCAGGATCAATTTAGAGGCTCCACTAGCTGCCTACGTTGCAAAGCACCCAAATACACTGGCTAGGTGCATTGCAACGCAGGTGAATGCACTACCAGGGTGCGTTGAGCGGGAAATGACAAATGGCAAGCTCATTCAACGAGGTGGAAAGACTATGGAAGCTTCCAGAATCTTCTCCAATGACACTTGTCTCACTAAATTCGACCAGTGATGAGTAAGAGGCTCTCAGTCTCCAAGTGGAAGCAAGAACTGATAGAGAGAAGCCACAAGTCAAAACATAAGCTGACTCATCCTCTCTGCTTACATCTATATATGGATCCCTCATCCCAGAGATCCAGGGGGCTGGAATTTTGTACTTTGCAGAGAATTGTTGTTGGTTTGAGATTGAGATTAGTGCGTTGGGTGATTTATGCTTGTTGGAGGTGAGGAAGGGATTCCTTTGCTGGGAAGTAGATGCTGGATCGCGACTCACTTGGTTGTATCTCCTCTTGGACTTTCTTATCATATCAATAAAACTATTTGAGTTTCTCCTATATGCTTGTATATCAATGATGTTTTGTTATATTTGCATGTTTAGCTTAATCTGATCCTAAGCTATTTATGAATGTAAATCTATGTCTTTTGTGTAGTTTCCTCTTCTGTCATCTTGCAGGAACTTGGTGAAGCTGGGCCAGTAAGAGAGCAGGCAGCGGGAAGCGAACAAAGAGGAGAGCGATTGGATCAACAAACTAGCGAAAGACACAGGTTAGTTACATCCTTCCTCTTCGTTTACATTTCATAAAGAAGAATACGAAAATAGTTTTCCTTGTTTTTTGCTAAGGCACTGTCACACCTTAGAGTGGGATAGGGGCGTTCTTAATGGATACTTTTCCCAACAACAAGACCTCCTTTCTATATATAGAATTCTAAGGGGTCATAATATAATCAGATCCGACATAACAATAATAAGGTAAGTACACAATAACAAAAATAGTGGGCTTCTATGGGGCACAATAATAACAATATGGGGACTACATGGGCACAACAATATAATAAGGGGGATGCACTAATAACAATAAGGGGTTACACTAGTAGTATAAGGACCTAATATGCCCCTCTCTTTCAAAAAGTGTTGTCCTCAATGCTTGAGTAGTTATGGATGCTTATGTATAAAATTCTTATCCTCCCATGTGGAATATTTAGCGGGTAAGTTCTTCCACTTGACGAGATATTCTGAAATTGATCGATTTCGTAGATGTCGGGTTCTTGTTTCTGTGACTGCTCTAGGTTCCAATATGATTTTTCCTTCCTCGTCAACTTGTGGAAATATTGTTTGAACTAGGATCTTCTCATTATGTAAGGTCTCCATTTATTAAGTGTATGTAGTCTTGCCAACATTTCCTTCTCATAAATAGCTTTGTGTAAATACTTTCCTTTGATTGGACAAATTTCAAAAACAATGGGTCTTTCTTCTTGCATTAAAACATGACCAATTCCATTTCCTGATGCATCATATTCCATAATAAAGGTTTTTGTTAAGTCTAGCGTAGCTAAGACTGATGCTTGGCACATTACCTCTTTAAGATGTTCAAAGGCCTTCGTTGATTCTGGATTCCATGAAAATGAATCTTTCTTCAATAATGTTGTTTTCAGAATTTCTTCAGTCTTCATTCTTATTTGATGATATCCTGAATGAAGATCCAACTTGGTGAAGTAAATTAATCCATGCAATTGATCCAATACTTCATCAATGACAGGAATGGGAAATTTATCTTTAATAGTGAGTTTGTTGAGCTCTCTATAATCTAGACACATACACCATGACCCATCCTTCTTGTGAATCAATAATACCAGAGCAGAGAAAGAACTTTGACAAGGTTGAATTAACTAGCCTGTAGCATTTCTACAACCATACGTTCAATTTCACTCTTTTTGGCATAGGGATATCTGTAAGGCCTTCTGTTTGAAGGAACACTTCCTAGAATCAAATGAATAGAATGATCATGAATAGGTGTGTTATAGATATTTTTGGGCACTACAACCCCAAGCATGAAATGTCCATAAACCAAGGGCTCCTAAGTCCCTGAAAGTGTTGTTCTAACCCCTAAAGGAACAAGGTCAACTAATTACAGCTTCTCCTAGATGTTCTCCATGAAAAACTGCTCAAAACGGGTCAAAACAGGATCATTTCAGCTACTCCATAGGCAAAGTGTGTTGCATCTTACCTAAGTACACTCTGTGGGTGTGTTGCATTTCAAAAATCCCTTCTATGGGGTGCGATGGGCGAGAAGTGACAAATGGCAGTGTCAATCCATGAGGTGGAGAGGCATGGAATCTTCCAGAAACTTCTCTTGTGACACTTGCCTCTGTGAATTCGACCAAGGATGAGTAAGAGATCATCAATCTCCAAGTGGAAGCAAGAACTATCAGAGGGAAGACACTAATCAAATCACAAGCTGACTCATCTCCCTTACAGATATCTATATATGGATCCCTCATCCCAGAGATCCAGAGGCTGGAATTTTGCATCTTGTAAGGAATTGTTGTTGGTTTCTTGAGACAACATCATAGTGTTGGGTGATCTAAGCTTTGTATGAGGTGAAGAAGGGCTTACTTGCTGAGAGGATGATGTTGGGTCAGAACAACTGGTTGTAACTCCCTTGGCTCTTTCTTGGTTATCAATAAAAGCTATTCAAGTTTTCCTCCATACTCTTGTGTCATTTATGTTTTATGCATTTGTATGGTCAATTTACATCTGATCCTAGGTTTTTTATGATTATAGATCCATGTTCTTGTATGGTGTTATGCTATTGCGATCCTACAGGTACTCTGTGAAGATAGGAGTACAAGGGAGCAAGTAGCGAAAGACTATCAAGAGAGAGAGGAATCGAACTAGGAGATTAGCACAAGATAGAGGTTGGTCTTCTTTGTTCTTCTCTCATCTATATTTCATAAAGGAAAAACGAAAGTAGCTTTACTTTGTTTGTTTCTAAGGTAGCTACCACACCTTAGTGGGATAAGCAGTTCTGTGTAGACACTTTTCCCTGTAACAAAATGGCGACTCCACTGGGGACGAATTAGGTTGTTTATTTATCTTCCTTGTTGTTTATTTTATAAACTTACAGACGAAGCCTGAAGTCGAGCCAGGTAGCTTTCAAACTGCATTTGCTATGCAAATGCAAAGTAGATAAATGTCGCTTCAGTCAATCTTCGGGATTTGTTTATGATTTAAACAACTGATTCACAAACTCTCTAATTGCCATCGTGGTAGCTCTTGGAACCTCCTTAGATCTACCCCTGATTGTTGGTTTATTGATTACCATTTTCTCAGCCAAAACCCATGAACTGAACTGCAAACTGTGACCCAGAACCCAAGAAAAGTCTCGTCTTTGGCCCAACGCAGGTTCTTTTCTATGAATCTGAAATTCAGCACACTTCCCGAGTGTGGTAGGTGCGCTGCATTTCAAGTTCACTGTGTTATAGGTGCGCTGATCAGACTAGGCATTGTTCAGTTTTGGTTTCTGTGATTCATTCTTTTCATTTTTATTCATGAATTTTGCTGCCTGTAATCAGTGTATCTCTATTTGAAACCCCTTTTCCTTGCTGTTATTTCGCCTCCATTGTGCAAAAGAACTGTAAATGTTTTTGTGTATTTGTTGAGTCATTTTCAGTTCTCCTTTGCAAAAAGTAACGTAATTGTACTGTCATCCCTTGATTTTGAAAGTGTCGCAAGTGTTGTTTTCAGTCATAGGAAAGAGTTTGGTTGCTATTGATAGTCGATTACCCTGTTACTATTGTATTTGGTCTGAATTTGTAGTTTTTCTAGTGTCGAAACCAAGTATTCATTTCCAAATTGTAAAGTGTTGTGATTGTCTCCATTTTGATTTTGAAAAGAAACTTGTTAGTAATTGTCATTTGAAAAGTAATTCAGATTTGCACATTAGCTTTCTTTTTACCATTCACATACTAAGAAAGCCGAAAACAAATACATGCATGTGCATTTGCATTTAGACTGTTTGATTGGTTTGATTTAGGATAGTGCATTTAGTGTGTGCTCTTTTCTCTTTGTGAAAGAATACTGTCTCTCTTTCCTTAGTAGCTAGGATTTTCATTGCACAAAGAAGATAAAAGACCGTTTATCATCTTAGATTGCATTTTAGGAATTGTACATCTACATCTCACAGTGAACCTAAAAGGAAAATTTCTTAAGAAAGATCAACTATAAAATAAATTTAATGAATCTAACAACGCTTTGGAACCTAACGCACAACATCTAGAAGTCTAGGCTAGAGACGTATTCCGGCGTCATAAAGCCTGGTAACTGTTGTTCTCACTCATGGTTGGGTGATTCCTCCACTTTGAGATGATAAGTGCCAGTATGGACTTGTGCTCCCACGTACCGTTGAGTATATTTTGGGAGACCACAATAGGCTTAATCCTTTATCCATAGGAAGCCGTGTCTGCCGCCTTATCGATCACAATGCACTGAACACGACATTCGGGAAGATTGACTGCCGTACCGTAAAAAGTATTCTGCAGTTTTGCGATTGGTTTGGTAATCCCTCTACCTAGATTTCCAAAGCAGTCCCTTTCATTCCTTTTCAGACTCCTTAACAGAAAAGGTCCATCTGAGCACTTGTCACTTCAGGCTCATTAAAAATCGAAGGTGACTAGAGTCATCTTTTGTTTTTTCTCGACTATTAAAAATTGAAAAAACAAGTTGTGTGAAAGCATCTAAAATTTATTTTAAACGGAATAATCATCACCCTTTCCTACGTTGATCTTAGGTTGAGAAAATCGAATCCACCAACCAAGGAATTCCCCTTGGAGGAAATCCTAGTCCCTTCTCCTCTTGGGTAGATGTTGGTGCACCCCATATGGCCACATTGTCGCTTCCAGGATTGACAATCGGCTTGCCCGTATGGCTCTTCTCAACCTCTGTCGTTCAAAACACCGCAATTCCTGAACAATTGAGTCAGCAACTAGACGATTCCAGAGTTACCCACCAACCTTCTACTTCCTCCAATTCGTCCTCTCCTCCTTCCTCTTCTCTTGATGGGGCTGGTAAAGCCAAAATTCAAGTACCTGAGAAGAAGAAGGAAAAGAAGAAGAAAGAGAAGAAGAAGAAGGAGCCAAAAGTGAAAGGGGGCAACCAAACATCGTCTAGCGAAAATCCACACATTGCACCGACTAGGCCTAAATCGCCATGTGTCATCTGCAAAGGAGACCACTATCATCGAGATTGTCCCCGTATCCCTCGGATCTTAAGGGACTTGTCTCCTCATTTGCACAACCCGGTGTCGTCAACCTCTAATGATCATGTTGAAAACACACCGTCGACTAGTGAAAGTGAAGCCCTAGGACAAAAAGGAAAATATAGATTTCCTTGTAAACTGTGTGAAGGTGATCATGTCGTCCACCATTGTCCCTTCTTAGACGAGGCTAAAAGAGTTTTGGATGATCGTTCGGTTTCACCGTTATGACTTCCTCCTGGATATAAAAAACTCTTGCCAAGTCCGTCACTAGTTGAAAATCCAACTGACCCGCCAAGGTGGTTAGCCGAAGCACCTATCATTGAAGACAAACCATCTGAACCCATACCAGACGAAAGTCAAAAGGTCGAGGTGGCAGTTGACCCGGTCTTGCCTTCAGAGGTTCCATCTTTAGATGATACAGTCACAGAAGAGAATAAGGGTGACACCGTCCAAATTCTTTTCGTAAGCACAGACTCTGATGAACATGGGGGCAATTTACTGATTCCTTTACCGCAGGAAGGAAGTTCGTCAGAGTCATTCCTGACCGTCTATTCGGTCCCACCTCCAAGCAACCTAGTTGTTTCTTTCGACTGGAATCAACTAGGCAGACCCCGTTTACCAGCTAGTGTACCATTCCGAATTATTGCTCAAATATATAGAATGGTTATGGTTGGTACCATCATAGATGAAGGGGCTTCTATAAGTATCCTTTCCTCGACTGCTTGGAAAGCGCTTGGTTCGCCATCGCTTTTGCCTGAGATGAGAAATCTAACAGGCTTTGACAAAGGAACCAGTCGACCGTTAGGGATCCTTCCCAATGTGCCCATAACATTGAGAGGGAAAACCGTTCACATGAACGTAATGGTAGTTCAAGGACCCCTGGATTATAATCTACTCCTTGGATGAGACTATATTTATTGCATGGGAGCCATTGTCTCATCACTCTTTAGAGTAATGTGTTTTCCGCACGAAGGAAGAGTGGTCAAGCTCGTAGACGAGCTTTCATTTCCTGGATCACACAAAGAAAATAGTCATATGCCATCCCTGAATTGTCTTTTCACACAAGGAATGTCTCATCAATCTCCAGTTCGTCCACCTGATGAGCGCGAGTGATTCGGGGGACATGACTGAAACCCAGGGGGCATGCACCCTGGTCTGCTTCGGCAGGAAAACTTCGGGTAGAGGGTAGCTTTCCGTGAGAGATATATGACTGGACTGTACTCCCATGCGTGATTGGAAGAGGGGGTTAGACTGGAATAAGATTCTCTCGTCAAAGTTACGTGAGTGGATTGTCTCACCTTTGTCTATTTCGGTAGACATCGCCGAAGAAGTGTTTTGTTTACGCTGTGAATAGAACAATCTTTGGTAACTTGAAAGAGGTAGACCTTTCCTGATAAAACAAATGTTTTGTTGGAGATTTGAAAGGTGACCTTGAAACTCTGTTTTATACCTGGGGGCATGAAAACCTTTTGGCGTGCAAGCGAAGAGCGACTATTTATTTTTTAAATTTGTAGGTCCTCTAACCCTTTAAAATCGTAGGATTGGTCGTTTCCTAACTTGCATAAATAAAGGATGTGGGGCAAAACTCTAAAAATTGCCATTTTTAAATGGGACATTCTTATTATATGACTGGATTAATCGAGTAGTTTTAGCACATAGTTCAAGCTCGTTAAAAAATAAACATAAGTCATGAGCAAATGTTTCTCCCCGCGTTTAAGCTCATTAAAAAATGAACTATTTTCCGGTAAATAACTATCGTGAATGTAGTACTTCAGCCTTTAAAGCCTTGGTCGTGTTCTCATCATCACCTCCACTCTGTATTGGCTAATCATTCACCTCCATTTGATTGTTTACCCCTTTTGAGGAATAGCTACGAAGAGTGATCCCACTAGCCATCTTTGTAACACTGCCGTGATTGGAAAATTCCAAACCTTACCTGGAATCAGCTGCTACCCAATTTTATCACTCGTTCCTCAAAAGACGAGTCTCCTTTAAGCTCTTTTCAATTGACTCGTAAAATATGAAAAGATTTCCGAGCCATTGGCCTCTCTAGCTCGTTAAAGGGACCAAAAGTGCTATCCCTCCTTTAGATTTTAATCTTTTTGGACCTGAGGGATTATTACACAAAAAGATCGAGCGCTTGTTTTGTTCGGCTCGTTAAAAGTATCGAAAATTCATCCCTTCTGTATTGTTTTATACTTTTTTGGACTTAAGGGATTGGATGACGAAAAAGGAATTTTGGAGTTTCCTTTACGTCCCTTTTCAGACTCTCTAAAATTGAAAAGGACCGAGTTATCTTTGTCGTTAAACTCGTTAAAACTTAATAGCGACAAACTTGTCCATAGTAGACAAGAACGAGTTTCACTATTGCTAGGCTCGTTAAAACATAGCGATGGGTTTGCTCGAAGGGAAAATTATAGAACAAGCATATGTTATCCTCCTCAAGCTTGACAAAAATAAAGAGGTACTGGTCAGCAATGACAGGGGAAAAATTGGGAAGAAAACTTGAAGAAACTTTGTTGGTAGCAAGTCGCTCTTGAACATGACACTTTCACTCCGCATCCAAGTCAGGTTGGGTTGTTTCATTCACCGGTCACATCGCCATGGTCCCATCACACCATCCACATTTGGGGTTAATGCTACCAATCCATCACGTCAGTGTTGTTGATATGTTCAAGAGAAGTCATTCAGAGAATTCACCTGTGTCTCACCCGCTACAATACATTTACACTCCATTCTTTCATGACCGCCACCCTGAACCTTATGTCATCAGATCGTTTTCACCTCCATTAAAATCATTTGCTCCATTCCATGTCATTGATGTGGGATTCATTAAGGCCCTCCTGTGATGGATCGCTTCTTGTCGACATCAGCTCATTATCCAAGAAGTCGATCTAGGAACACCCCGTTCAGTACTTTGAAGCTTGCATGCCTCAATGGCAAGTTTCTCACTTCCGGCGACAGGTTTACATCAATGGCCTTCAACCAAAAGATTTTACGTGGTGTTCGACACTAATTCCTTTATTCACACCACGTGAATTGTACTGCAGTACCTTGAGGGTCATTATCATTATTGGTGATTCCTCTCGCACCTGTTAACAGCTTACATCATTGGCTGGTAATCAGGCGATGTCTTTCCATGTTCGACTCCAGAATATCTCTCACATGGATAGACTTGTCCTTCGAGTGAAGATCGAACGAGATTGAAGACCCCGGATCTAGTTTCATCCATCCGGGCTACGATATATATTCAGGGAAATAAAGACATCAAATGTACATTATTGCTGCACAGATAATCATCCAATCAAAGGGATGATGACTCTACCAGAATCATCAGTCTACACTCAGACGATTGTCTGTCCTATGTACATGAAAATGAATTTATAAAGCTAAGCATGGGAATGCTCGCCTCAGCTAGATCATGAAAATATTATGAAGATAATGTATTGTATTGTATCTTATTACGATCTCCTCCGAACTTGAAAGAACTCCGGATCCTCATAATAAAGCATTTCACCCGACATCAAAAGATTAACGACCTCATGCTTTAGGGGGCAACTGTTATAGACATTTTTGGGCACTACAACCCCAAGCATGAAATGTCCATAAACCAAGGGCTCCTAAGTCCCTGAAAGTGTTGTTCTAACCCCTAAAGGAACAAGGTCAACTGATTATAGCTTCTCCCAGAAGTTCTCCATGAAAAACTGCTCAAAACTGGTCAAAACAGGATCATTTTAGCTGCTCCATAGGCAAAGTGCGTTGCATCTCACCTAAGTACACTCTGTGGGTGCGTTGCATTTCAAAAAGCCCTTCTATGGGGTGCGATGGGTGAGAAGTGAAAAATGGCAGTGTCAATCCGTGAGGTGGAGAGGCATGGAATCTTCCAGAAACTTCTCCTGTGACACTTGCCTCTCTGAATTCGACCAAGGATGAGTAAGAGATCATCAATCTCCAAGTGGAAGCAAGAACTATCAGAGGGAAGACACTAATCAAATCACAAGCTAACTCATCTCTCTTACAGATATCTATATATGGATCCCTCATCCCAAAGATCCAGAGGCTGGAATTTTACATCTTGTAAGGAATTGTTGTTGGTTTCTTGAGACAACATCATAGTGTTGGGTGATCTAAGCTTTGTATGAGGTGAAGAAGGGCTTACTTGCTGAGAGGATGATGCTAGGTCAGAACAATTGGTTGTAACTCCCGTGGCTCTTTCTTGGTTATCAATAAAAGCTATTCAAGTTTTCCTCCATACTCTTGTGTCATTTATGTTTTATGCATTTGTATGGTCAATTTACATCTGATCCTAGGTTTTTTATGATTATAGATCCATGTTCTTGTATGGTGTTATTCTACTGTGATCCTACAGGTACTCTGTGAAGATAGGAGTACAAGGGAGCAAGTAGCGAAAGACTATCAAGAGAGAGAGGAATCGAACTAGGAGATTAGCACAAGATAGAGGTTGGTCTTCTTTGTTCTTCTCTCATCTATATTTCATAAAGGAAAAACAAAAGTAGCTTTACTTTGTTTTTTTCTAAGGTAGCTACCACACCTTAGTGGGATAAGCAGTTCTGTGTAGACACTTTTCCCTGTAACAAGGTGGGAGGCCTTTGGGAGTCTCCAATACCTTGGAATGATTGTCCAAGAATTTTTGGAGATCTAGAGAAATAGATGATTTCTATGTGGGAACCTCTAGCGAACATAATTGTGCAATTACGCCTCATTTTTCTTTCTTTAAAAGCTTTGTCAGTCCGTTAGAGCTGATTATCTTTCTCAATTTCCCTGTGATACCCTTTAATTCAACTTCCTTTCCTCCCGGAGAAAATCTCATGAGAAGTTCTTGCAAATTAAAATTTATTATACCCAAGGATTGTAGCCATTAGACACCTAGTACAACATCAACACCACACATTGGAATGGAAAGCATAGGGATATTCAATACATACTCTGCCATGGATAGATTAATGTTATGGCACTTTCCAGAGCAACTTATGGTTCCTGCACTTGCAACCATTACTTGACACTCTGGTGTTGGATATAGAAAGCAATTCAATTCCTTGGCTATCTTACAATGAATAAAATTATGGGTACTGCTTGAATCAATCAACACTATTACCTTTTTCTTCTTGATATGTCCTTTTATCTTGATAGTTTGAGGACTAGTAATTCTAGACAATGCATTAAAATATATAGTCAAATTCATTTCTTCTTTCTCAATGTGATCTTTCATTTCTTGAACCTTTTTCTTCATGATATGCCCTTCTATCTTGAGAGTTTGAGGAGTGGTAATTATTTTCAATTCTTTATAAGATATGGTCGGATTCATTTCTTCTTTCTCTGGGGCTGGTTCCTGGTGTATATCCTCTTCTTTTGATGTTTTTTGATCCTTTTCTTCCTCCTCTTCACAATCTACGTAAAATAATTTCTTCTCAGCACACTTATGATCTTTAATGTATTTGTTATCACAATTGTAACAAATCCCTTTTGCTCTTTTTTCTTCCAATTGTTTCCATGTCAACCTTGTAGGTTGTGGAAGGCTAGGAGAAACAACACTTCCATATTTATAATTGTGATGGGTAGACTTCCTTGTTTCCATAATTTTGCTTTCCACTTTTCTTGCCAACTTGAATGCCTTCTCCAATGAATCAGGTTCCCAAAGATGAACCTCATGTTGAATGTTATCCTTTAAAATCCCTATGGAGACATCAATCCTTTGCTTCTCTGGAATATCACTTTCCCTTATATTCAATTTTTGAAAGTCCTCAATGTGCTCTGCCATTGAACACTTTTGTTTGAGATTTAGCAATTGGATAAAGAAGGTGTTTCTCTTTGTATCCTCCTAATGTGCTATCATTTCCTCCGTGAAAATTGACCACATAAGAAGTGGTTTACGAGAACAAAGCCCTTTATACCATAAAAATTGATTCGGTTCTAAATAATTAGATGCAATACATACCTTTTGTAGTGTAGGAATTTACAGGGTAAGTTCCTCAGACAGAGCACCAAAGGACACCACTCATAAACAAATCACAGATCAATACACCAGTATTGTTGACATGGTTAAAACCCTCAAAGAGGGAAACAGTCCATGGCCTGAGCCAATGCGGCCACTTCAGGCAATTTATTAATAAAAGAATGAAAATTTACATAAGCTTCTCTCATGAATGATTACACTACAAATGACTCTCCATGCTCTTTAAATAGAAATCATGGACCAATCGGGTGTTAAGCCACGAATCAAGTGTCGGTAATACCGAGGAGAGAAAGAATCGTTAGATCACTGCATATAGTGACCATTGGATTGTAAGTTACAAAATTACATAGTAAAGAAACACACTTTAGCTAACTCTACACTAGACCAAGTTATACTTAACTATTTCCTATGTGTCAGAATATCCTATCATCCCCCCTTAAGAACAACTTGGGATAGGATTGAAGGATGTATAAATATGACACAATAGGAGAAGGAAGGAGGCATTAGAGACTATCCCCCCTTAGCGATAACTTCCTAAACTCCAACCATAAATCAATGTTTAGTAAACTTTGCCTCTATGAGAGCCTTTGTAAAGATGTCTGCAACTTGATCATCGATTGAACAATATTGCACTTCAAGAACATGGTCGTGAACGAGCTTTTCGATGAAGTGCATGTGTAGTTCAATGTGTTTTCTGTGGTGATGTTGGACTGGATCTTAGCATAGTTGAATGGCACTTTGATTATCACACCAAAGTGAAGTCGGATGCTACTGCTAAAAGCCAAACTCTGACAGGATCTGATGAAGCCACGAGGCTTCCTTACTAGCTTCTACGACACCACGATACTATATTTTTGCTGAAGAAAAAGAAATGGCACTTTGATTCATGCAAGCCAATGTAATAGGTCCTGAACCAAGAGTGAACACATAAGCTGCAGTATACTTTTGATCATCAGGGTCACCAGTCCAATCAGAATCAGTGAAACCAACCAATAGAGGAGATGCTTCTACACTATAATGAATCCCAAACTAAACTATACCTTGATCATAAGGAACTATTCTTTTAGCTGCTTTCCAATGACTTTCATGTGGGTTTTGCATAAATCGAGCAATAAGGCCAACAACAAAGGAAAGGTCAGGATCAGTATGGGTCAGATACAAAAGTTTTCATACAAGTTGATGGTATAAGGTAGCACCAACTTCATGGGAAGTACAAGTGACTGAAATTTTGGCTCCAAACTGAAAGGGAGAAGGAGTTGGCTTACAGTCTTCCATGTGAAAATGGTGTAGAATATCACAGACATACTTGGACTGGGAAAGGGAAATACCTTCCTTGGATTGCAAGACTTGAAGACCAAGAAAATAATGCAAGTGTCCTAAGTCTGTCATTTCAAACTTCTTTTTAAGGCTGGACTTCTCATGGTTTATAAGGTTGGGATCACTATCAGTAAGGATAAGATCATCAACATAAAGAACAAGAATGATAAGAGACTTGCCCACTTTCTTGGTGTAGGCAGTATTGTCAGAATGACACCTAGAAAAGCCAATTTCTAAAAGAAAGCTATCCATTTTGGCATACCAAGCCCGAGGAGCTTGCTTGAGACCATAAAGGGATTTCTTAAGCCGACATACAAGGCTGGAGTTTTTTTGTATAAAGCCAGTAGGTTGTTCCATATAGATTTCTTCATGCAAGTCCCCATGTAAGAGGCAGATTTAACATCCATCTGATGGACTTCCCATTTGAAAGAGGCAGCAAGGGAAAGAACAAGGTAGATAGAGTTCATTTTGGCAATAGGGGAGAAGGTTTTAGTATAGTCAATGCCTTCAACTTGTGAAAAAAACTTAGCAATGAGACGAGCTTTATGTTTATCAACTTTTCCATCTGGTCCATACTTGGTTCTGTAAACCCATTTGCATCTAACAAGTTTTCATCCCTTTGGTAGAGGGACAAGATCCCATGTATCATTTGCCAATAATGAACAATATTCTTCATTCATAGCTGCATCCCAATCTGGATGGCCTGAAGCTTCTGCAAAGATGTCAGGATCATAATTCGCTGAAGCTTGAGCTAGTAAAGAAGATGCTCTATCGAACTGAGAACGTGTACATCGGTGATCTGTAGGATCATCGGCAAGAGCGCCTGTTGCATCCCGAGTAGCATGGACCCATTTTGGAAGTTGAGGAGCTGAAGGAGGATCCTGAGAAGGTGGGGGAGGATTGTCATCCTTGCTTTCATCATATGAAGAAGACATATTTTCAAAAGTAGAAGAGATAGAGAGAGGTGGCACATCTGCCGAGCTAGGCTTGTAGGCTGATATTTTCAGCAAACTTTACATCTCTTCTAATGATAACATTTTTGGACTTAAGTTGAATAAGTCTATATCCTTTGACATCTTTAGAATATCCAAAAGAAATACATTTTTCACTCTTAGATTCTAAAGCTTTATGTTTCTCATCTGGAATATGGGCCCATGCTTCACTTCCAAAAACACGAAAGTGACTTACATCTGGTTTAATTGAGCTCCATGCTTCTTCTGGAGTGATATTCTTTAAAACCTTTGTAGGAGTGTGTTTTATTATGTAATTTGCACCGTTAATTGCTTCTTCCCAAAAATTAAGACTAAGTCCTTTAGATTGAAGCATACAATTAACCATTTCCTTTAAGGTGTGATTCTTCCTTTCATCTACACCATTTTGTTGTGGAGTATATGGAACAGTATGTTGCATTTGAATTCCATTCTCAGTGAAAAAGTTGATTAATTTGTTGTTAACATATTCTATGCCATTATCAGATCTTAGCTTAAGGATTTGATGTCCATATTGTTTTTCAACAAAGGCCTTAAAGGCCAAGAACATGTTAAATACTTCACTCTTGAGTTTTAAGAAGTATACCTAAGTGCGTCTAGAGAAATCATCAATGAAAGTTAAGAAATACTTGTAGCCATAGAATGAAACAACTGGAAGTGGACCACATAAATCACTATGCAGAAGCTGTAAAGGGGCTGAGGCATGCCAAGAGGCACATTTTTCAAAACTATCCCAATGATGTTTTCTGAGTACACATCCAGAACAAACACCATCTCTGTAGTATACCATTGGAAGACCTGTCACCATATTTTATTTACATAAATTTTGAAGGGAGCGATAGTTTAAGTGACCAAATCACTCATGCCAAAATTTGCTCACTTCATCATTATGAGCAACAAATACCGAGGGAATATTTGATGACCCAAAGTTGTTAAACTTATACAACCTTATGGAATCATCAGCAATGCCAGTAGCTAAAATCTGTCTAGTATCTCTTAAGTCCTTAATTACACATTGTGAGGTGAAAATTCAACGATTTTACCTTCACTTGAATGAGTTATCTGATATATAGATAGAAGGTTGCAGGATAAGGTTGGAACACATAATACATCATTAAGTTGACCATTGTCTATATGAACAGTTCCAATCCCTACAACACTAAGAGATCTATCATCACCAACATATATATTTTTGTTGTTACAATCATTTAAAGAAGAAAACATGGATTTGTTCTTGGCCGTGTGTTACGAAGCTCCAGAATCAATGAGCCACTCATGAGAATTAGAAGAAGAAGATACATTTAGTGCATATCCAGACCAAGATGTTTGACAACCACACGCAGAAAGTGTTAATCCTGAAGATGAAGTTGAAGTTGAAGAGTGCTCCAAATGGATGTTATGCTTCTTTATTGTTGCTTCCAAGGCTTCCATCTTCTTAAATCATTTGGATTCTAAGTGTCCATTTCAATTACAAAAGTGGCGATGTCTATCAGTCTTCTTCCCTTTGTTTTTATTTGCCTTAAAATTTTGTTGAAATGATTTTTCATTTTGAGGCTAAAATTGCTTAGGACCCTTGTTTGGTTTAAGACCATTCTTTTTAGGATATAGCTTCTTAGGATTATTTGAATTTGGTTGCTGCTAGGTGGCTAAGGCTTTCTTAGAAGAGTTTCCAAGATTAAGAAGACCAAGGTGTAAGATTTTTTCTTGTTCTCTTATTAAAGAATCACAAAAGGCATCAAAGAAAGGGGACTTGTAGTCTTGTCCTTGAGAAATGAAGGCTTCTCTTGAAGAATGGAAGGTTGAAACAAACATAGGGTAGGCTGGTCCCAACTTAGCAAGAATGGAATAGATAAGGTTACCATCTTCTTTCTTAACCTTAAAACCTTCCAAGAGAAGTCTAAGGGTCTTGAACTTGGACAAAAAATCTTCAATGGAAGAAAAATTATTGGGGTCCAATGTAAGCAACTCATTTTCAAGTTGATGGACTCTAAGTTCATTTTTTATTCCAAAAACTTTAGTGATCTGTTTCATTGCTTCATTAGGAGTATCAAGTTCTGCCATGTGGAATCTAAGGTCTGGAGAAATAGACATCCCTATCAACCCACGTGCTTGATCTTTCCTATTTTCCCATTTGGCTGTCATATCTTCATCTTTCGGTTTGGTTTCTTAGCCTGAGGCTATTCTACAAAGACCTTTACTTCTAAGTAAATCCACAATGTAGGACCACCATTGGAAGTAGTTGGTGCTGTCAAGAATAACTTGGCATGGACTATGCATTTTAACAAAAACTAAAGCTGTAGATGCTTAAAATAAGTGTTCCAATGGAAAGATCTCAAAAAAATAGGTTTATTAATAAAAAACGACTTTGAAAATAGCTTCCGGATGAAGAAGTTATGGCTTTTTGAAGAAAAGTTGTTGAAGATGCCGATGAAGTGTGGGAATGTGCGGAAATGAATGATAATGTTATATTTAAAAAAAATCTGCCCCCTTTCCAAAATTAATCTAATTAGCTCAACAAAAGGAAAGACTTGAACTCAAGACCTCTATTCTCATAAAGTAGCTTTGGACCAAGTGAGCTAGATTAAAAGGTTAGTAATTTTTGGAAAAGAGGAAGGGTTTTTTTTTTTTTTTTTTTTTAAGTCACTGAAGCTTTGGGGTATGTGCTTACTTGAGAAAGATTTTTTTTCCCACAAAACAAAAAACCAAAAACCCAACATCGACATACAAAAGCAAACCTTATGGTTTGAAGTTAGCTTTAGCCTGAAACTAAATATTTTCCTCAATGTTTCTGATTTTGCGAGATCACACTAAGGTGCGGCGGAAAAGAGCATACACATGAGAAAAATCCTTCCTTTCTGTTTCTGATTCTCCCAGATTGTACAGATTCATGGGGCAAAGAGCATATGTAGAAATGAAAGGTATAAATCCGATAATAAAAATACAAAGAGCTAAATAAACTCAAATAAACAAAGAGAAAATAACTAAAAACTACGAATAAACATTGTATACCTCCAGATCTTAAAAATGACGTAGCTAGGGCTACCATAAACCTTTTCATGTGAAATGAAAGGGGTTCCTCACTGGAACAGATGCTCCTAACACAATAGAGCAGTCCTCTCGGCCCTAAAGCAATTAGAAACAATAGATCTAGGAAACGACAGTCAGATGCAGTTCTACCAGCTTCAGATTTGGATCACCAATGGATGCAGCCCTCAACCTGGCTCTAATACCATGTAGGAATTTACAGGGTAAGTTCCTCAGACAGAACACCAAAGGATACCACTCACAAAAAAATCACAGATCAATATAATAGTATTGTTGATGTGGTTAAAACCCTCAAAGAGGGAAACAGTCCATAGCTTGAGCTAATGCGGCCACTCCAGGCAATTTATTAATAAAAGACTGAAAATTTACATAAGCTTCTCTCATGAACAATTACACTACAAATGACCCTCCATGCTCTTTAAATAGAGATCATGGACCAATCGAGCATTAAACCACAGGTCAAGTGTCGGTAATACCGAGGAGAGAATGAACCGTCGGATCAATACATATCGTGACCGTCGGATTGTAAGTTACAAAAGTACATAGTAAAGAAACACACCTTACCTAACTCTACACTAGACCAAGTTATACTTAACTATTTCCTATGTGTTGGAATATCCTAACATATCCTAACATGTAGCAGTGGTACACCATGTAGATAAAAATATCTCTCCATCTGTAGTATCCAATTTACAGATCCTTGCCATCAAACATCCTCATCTCGCTTTTTTTTAATTTTAGAAGCTTTATCTTGAAACAACTGTAACTCTATAATTTCAGATCTTCAAGTTCTAAAATTTTGGCCTGTAATAGCCCTCTGAGTCCTCTTTCTAACTCCGCAAGTCCAATCACAATTGGATTCCCGAAGAAAGATTTATTCCCAATCTCCCGCGATGACCTAATTATAGACTAGTTTCATATAGTGAACTTATACGAAGTGCCACGTGTCACTGTTTCAACCTTAGGTTCTGAACATTATACCCAAACAAAATATAGTCCATCCTCTTTCTGTAACTTCTTACGAAAATTAAATCTAATGCTCAGAGAGAATGTTATGACAGTTTTTCCAAGGTCACCTATTTAGGATGTAATTTGGGAGTCTGCAAAAACCCTAACTTCCTCAGAACATATATTTGAAAATATAACGAGCCAAGATCTGAAATTCGGACCCAAAATTCAGACCAATTTCTTCTCAAATGGGTTTTTTGTTTAGCTTTTGAAACTTTGTAGTGAAAATGTTATAGCGAAAATTCAATGATGTCCTGTTTTAGATGAAATTCTAGAGCTTGCAAAAACCCTAACTTCCTCAGATCATATCTCCGAAAATTTAGTGATACAATATCAGAACAATTTTGGCTCAAATGGGTTTTTTTTTAGCTTCTGAAACATTGCAGAAAAAACGTTATAGCGAATATGCCATAATGACCTGTTTGGAGTAGCGAAACCCTAGAATCCAAAGCTCTGATACTAAATGTTATGAAACCAACTCACAAAAAGATAGAAAAGAGAGGTAAACGCCTTAGAATTCGACCGCTTCGAGGGGGAAACTTCCTTTACATTACTGTTACACTAAAATTTGTCACCATGAATATTTGCAGTCAGTATGGCTCCGTCAATAGTCATACTGTCCTCCTTGGCAAGTCTTACACCTCTGCTCCTCATGTCAAACTCCAAGAAAGAGAGAAAGTCCTTAAAAAGTCAATTAACTCTAGTTATGCAGTTTCTCTTAGGCTTACCTGCGTGTACGCACCTCCAGTTCATAAAACCTGCGTACTTGTACGCTCTGTATATAAAGGGGTGGGTGCCTACTCCTGTAAAGGTCAAAAGGCGCAAGTTTCACTTCAAAAAAGTTACTTGTGGTCATTTCTAGAGCATTCTAGAAGATGGTTTGACGTGGATTGAGCGCCTCCAGATGGTTCATGCATCCCAATGAAAGAGGAACTTATCCCATGAAGAGGGGAGCTATCCCATTGAAAGAGGGGCTTATCCCATTCATGGTGGACTTGATTAACTTCCTCCAAAGCACTATAAATACAGGCATTGGGCCAGAGGGAGGAGAGGTTGAAAGTTGAACATTCCTAAGGGTAGATGCTGCTGAGATTAGGACTCCCTTATAGAGCTTGAGAGGAGAGATTCCCATCCTTTCTTAGCTTTATTTGGAAGTGGGTGAGCTGATCAAAGTAAAGGAGAACTCTTGCTGGACCCTGGGAGGGACCTGCACAACACCAAGGCACTGGTTGTAATGGTTTCTTTTGTTTCCACTTAATACAATTAAGCTCATTTTTCTCAACAAGTTGTTATTCATAATTTGTTTCATATACTCCTTGGTCTTTATGATGAATATGTTTTATTTTATGAGTTATTCAGGTGCTATGTAATCGTTTGCTTGTTAGTGAATGCAGGTTTCGAAGAGAAGGAGGAGCTCATCCGGATCAGAGAGGCTGGACTGCTACAAACAGCGTGGGACTAAAGGTATGTTTTAAACACCTGACTACTTGTATTCTAAATGCATATTTAGGGAAAGATAGTGTTTAATTGTCTTGTTTGTCACTAGAAAGCCTTAGCTTCTAGGGAGGTCGGTTTTGTCCGCAAAATTGACTCTTTCCGCATGACAAAATGGCGACTCCGCTGGGGAACTCCATGATTTGAATGATTTCTCCTTTGTGTGAAACTTTGATTTGAGAAAAGTCGTTTTCTTTCTGGTTTTTGGCTGTTTGACTGTGCATTTGGGTGGAATAGCTTAGGGTTAAGTTAGATTTTAGTTTTTCTTGGTTTTGCTAGAAGTACGCAGCCTCTGCGTTAAGCACAGTGCGTACCTGTACGCACTGCAGCTTTGTACACAGAGCGTACACGCACCTATGCAAACAGGTTGCCTGCGTACCCTGTCAAAGTTGAGAAAATTTCAATTTTTTCCTTTTTGCCTCTTAGATTTTGTTTATAAGTTGTTTTTACTACCCAGATCCACTGGTTACCTGCCAGAAGTCTTCATCTAAACTTGTTTCATCAGTGTCAAGAGTTTTAGTGAAATTCATAGAGGTTCTAGCCCTAGGGTTTGATTTTTGCATTGGTCCTGTAGTGACTTTGGCTTTAGAAGTTGTAAAACCTTGGACATCCCTGGTCTTTTCAGTCTTCTTAGGAGTCGAACCTTTCATAAAATCCACCTTTGTGAGAAACCTACCTTTGTGTTGTCTCTTTGCGGAATTTCGAAAAGTTTGTTGATTAAACTATGAATTTCATTCTTAAGAAAAAGAACAAAAAATTTTGATTTTTGTTTTTGACTAGTTTATGATTCTGCATGAACTAGTCCTTGGTTAAATCATGACTGAGTAAAACATCCTGGAATCATACTTTGTAGGCTTTGGCCTCATTAGATTTGCTTTTAGGTGATTTTCTCTTAGATTTGCTTTTAGGTAAAATTGATTTGATTGTCATAGATTTTGATTTTTGATTTTTATATGCTTTGTTAATATAAGGAAAAAATCCAAAAAATCTCTTTTGAAGAAAAGTTTGTTTTAGTAGCATTTGAGTCTTTGAAAAGAAAAGGAATTTTCGTGAAATAATTAGTGGTCATGTGTTGTATGCTTTGGAAAAGATAAAGAGATTGTTTCTTTGATTTTCATTGCCAAGAAAGTTGTCTTTATATCAATTTTGCATTCTCCAACTCTCTTAGCTAGGTAATTCATTGAAAAAGAAAATTAGTATAAATCATCCTAGGTGCATCTTTTTAGTGGATTTGAGTCGAGTCTAGACACCATCAGTTTCATCTCCGCTACCTTTTGTCCTAAAGAAAAGCCATAAAAATTAACGTTTAAAGTAAAATCAACTTAGTAACTTTTTATTTACTAGGGCTCTGAAACACCAATATAGATCAGGCTAGTGTCTTGGAGTAGGAGAGTAATTAACTTTCCAAGACAGTAAAACCAAACAAGTAGCTTATTTTGTGGTAGGATAAATCCAACTGTTTCATTTGTACTCTGGGAAAGCTCCTCTTAAAGGAGAAGCACGAGACCGTGTCTGAACCAGTGAGGGGATTTGTTATCACTTAGAACTAAAAATTTGATGCATATGATTTTCTATCCTAGCCCAATGACAAAGGTCTGTGTTAGTTTACTTTAGTTTTAATTTTCTTCCCTTAGGATTTGGAGTTTTAAAGATTTTTTAACTCAAGTCATTCTCAACTCCCATTGGTTCTCCTCTACCCATCATTGCTTAGTAGCCACCTCTGTGTCTTATGTAAGCCACCGTGTCTTTTAGTAATTTCGCAGCACAATTCCAATTCACCAGTTTCACAGCGCAATCATGATTAAGCAGTTTCGCAGCGCAATCATGATTAAGTAGTTTCGCAGCGCATCATGATTAGGTAGTTTCGCAGTGCATCATTAAAATTTAAAACTAACAGCGCTGCGAAATCATGGATTCGTACTTCCGCAGCGAATCTTTCCCGAAATATCAAGTCCGTTAGGTGAGTCGTCAGCCATGTCTTCTCATGTCAGTTCATATATCTCCCCTATCACGTTTTAATGCTCATTGCCACTATCACCACCACTAGATCTGTTGATACGCATGTATTATCATTCCCAAGAAATTTCACCGTGCATAAGCCTTAATGATGGCCGTAAGTCTTGCATGAATGACAAATCTGCAAGATTATGTCTTGAAAGGTTTTAAGCGGAAAGATTCAAAATTCAAGCGAGGCTGATAATCAAGCGAGGTTGATAATCAAGCGAGGCTGAATTCAAAAAAAAAGCTGAATCATAATTCCAACTGGAGCTGGTAGTCTTTGTGTGCGAAGATTTGGAAGAATCCATGGAGAAAAAAGAACACAGATCCGGTAAACCTCTAAGGACTGAACCCAAGGGCCTGGATATAATGCTGAGAGATGAAGGGGTGAAGAAAGCGTTTAAAAACGCCGGGTGCTAGAACTTTTGCAAAAAATTACAAGGAGGTCATGCACAGGTAACTAAGGAATTTGCACTTAACTTCACTGGTTTGAATTCAAAGGTAGCCATGTTAGAAGTGCAGGTTTCTCCAGAGGTGATATCTGCTGTGACAGAGATCCCAAGAGGACAAGAGGAATGGTTCAAAAATTTCAAATTTGACATGAATCCTTGCAAAGAGTTTTTGAAGGATGCATATGTAAATGAAGATTTGAGTAGGGGAGTGCCCAGGAATTATGTCAAAGAACATTATGCTCTCTTACTCACCTGCATACAGAAATATTTGACTTGTGAAGGAAGATATAACAAGGTTTATTCTTACCATTTCAAACTACTTTTGCATTTCACCGGGAAGGTCTCCATAGACTTACCATTTTATCTTTTCCGTAGTTTGAGTAAGATGTGTGATAAAGTACAGCTGAGAAAAGAGGATTCTGAAACCTCTTTGTTTCATCATGGCTTGATCAAGTTGCTGGTTTTAGATGGCCTCCAAAAGATAGACAGAGACTGGAATTCTTTTATTTTTATGGCTGGATTCCAAAGCAAGACTGGCCTCACTCCACAACCGGCCAAAGATTTTACAATAGCTGAGCTCCAAAAGGAAGCAAGAGCTAAAAGGGTTCCAAAGTCACAGCTAAGAAAACCAGTGAAGCCTCTCATCATCCAATATCAACCACAGCAAACAACTAAGGAAAAGGCTCAAGGTAAGAAGACTATACCTGAAACAAGCACATCGGAGATAGTTTCAAGGGTAAGAACAAGAAGTCAAATAAATAAGGAAAAAGGTAAAGCTGTAGCAGTTGAAGAGAGCCCAGTGTCCAAGGCAAATTTGAATGATTTATTACATGCCATTGAATTCGAGCAGTCTCTACCAGTCCAAATTGAATTAATGCAGTCAAAGCAAGAAGGTACCAAGAAATCCAAGGCTTCAAAAAGGCTTAGATTTGATGAGCCAGCTGAAGAATTCATTTTTAAACCTAGAAGACCTATGACAAGGAAATTCCAGCAAGCACAGAAAGCACTGCTGAGAACAGAGGAAACAGGGGAAGGAACACAAAAAGGCACAGGCAGAACCTTCATTACAGTTGAAGAAAACAATATAGCAGCCTTGAAGAGCCAATTAGAGTCAGCCAAGTATGAGATTGCTAAACTGAAGAAGGCCGCTAGAAAGCACGCAGCCATACATGCAAAATATTATAAAACCTTATGGGAAGGAAATGAAGCTGTAAAATCTCAGTTGAATTCAGTGGTTGATGGCCATGCACAAGTTCACACCTGGACAGTACCAGCAATCAAAGAAGCCAAGTATATCAGAAGGATTAATATGCAATTGAGAGCTGGGAATAGAGCTATGAGGAAACAAATTGAAGATTTGACGACACAACTAAGCCGGTTGCCTGCTAACTGAGTTTTCACTTCAAGTAAGGTTTGGTTTCAAATTTTTGACAAATTTGCTTAATCTTATTTCTCTGAGGAAATATAAATCCCTGTTCAACATGTGGAAAGTCGAAGGGAGTTTTTGGCAATCAAATATTCAGTTGATAAAGATCTCGGGTCAAAGGCAAACTGTTTTAAATAACTCAACAGTTTCGTAGCGCGCTACGAAACTGCTGAAACTAATGATTTTAACGTAAATCAAACAGTTTGAATTATGAGCGGGAATTTTGAAAAGGAAACGCCTAAAGGAAATGCAAGAGATCATCTGGAGCTGTCAACAGTCAATCAGGTCAAGACAGGTGGATGCTTTAAAAGGTTGAATATTCAAATTCAATTTTAAATCTTTGTTATTAAGTCCCTTGATCACCGTTCAAGATATATCAAACGGTTGGCCTGCAACAAAATTTTGCCTGCACACATGTTCATGGACAAAGCTTATAGCGCATCAAAAACGTGGCAGTCTTCCACATCTTAGGTAATTAAAGGCTAAAGAACATGCTTCTGTGCATTCGAAGATTTTGAAAAAAAACTGAAGCCGAGAAGCAAGGGTAACCTCTTAATATTTCTGAGCAGTTAAAAGTTTCAACATCCAAGGTCAACATGGGGAATTAAATACCCATCTTAGCCATCTCAGCCAAATAGAAAGAGGACCAAATGTCAAAGAACGAGGAGAAGCCATCATGCATATAATAGGGAGTTAGAGTCATAGTAGATTTAGAACTCTAAAAAAGCTCCAGTCAGCACTTTATTGTATTTATTAGTTAGTTAAAAAAGTTGATAGGTGTCATTAGAGGTAGTTATCGAATTCCCCTCATGCTTGAGGAGGAATATCGATCAGTTAGAATAAGAGCTCTATATATAGCTGTAATAGCAATGTAATCAAGGTTGGAAAACTTTATGATAGAGCATTGTATTTGGCTTATGTAAAGACAGAGTTTCAGTAATATAATTCGGCTTTACTTCTCAGGATTCATGAAGGATTTCTATGTTCAGAATGTGTGATCTTGTCCTTTCCTTAATTTTTACAGTTGTATAGATGTATAATCACTCAGAATTCACTGATTGTGCTCTGATTTCCTGTATGCATTTATAAACTGTGGTTTCATATGAGTTGTGTTCTAAATATTCAAATGCTGAATGCCCTGACTTCTATGTAAAGTCAAGATTATTGTTTATTAAGGTGTTGTTGACTCCATAGGCCCAATGGATACTTGCTTAATGTATTTCCAGCAGTCAGATTTGTCATAGTTATTCTACAAGAGTTAGCCATCTTACTTTAAATCAAAATCATTAATACATCCAGAGAGAGCCCTCTCAGGTTGAGGAGGCTAAGCCTCAGCCTAAAGTAGGTTTGAAATAGTTACTCGAAGTCAACCTGGTCTGCAGCCTTCCAGGGCTTGATTTTGAGATAACATTTTGGTGCGTCTGCCGGGAGCCTGAAGATTACTCATTCCCGAAATTATGAAGCTGAACTTCTGAAGGTAGCAGGAGCTCAGAAGGTTTTCGAGGCTGCATTCTACCTTGGTGACTCCATACAATCTTAAAGTTAAAAAGGTGGCTTCGAGAGGAAGATATACAAGGAGTAATCCTGACCCAAATCCACCTACTCCTGTGGATAATCCCAACACCATCTCAAGGAGCAAGCAAAGATTTCCTGATATACCAGGTACTTCATCTGTATCAAAATCTTTGTTCCCTGAATTTTCTAGAAGTCCCGAAGATAAAATTGTAGATGATAAAATTCATGAGGTATTGTTGAGGTCTGAAAACGAAGAAGAGCTTATTGGAATTATTTTAGATTTACAAAAAAGAGGCATTGATACTTCATCTTTAGTGTCACAAAAGGATAAGGAAGAGTTTTGGGAGGTTGTTACTTCATAATTATTATTAGAGGAAGAAGATTTGAGTCAACTCAAAGAACTTGATCCTTTTGAAGTTTTGCTTAAGTCCAAAACTGGTTTACCTCTCCCAAATTGGAGTTCCTTTGTCACTGGTTTGCAAAGTCCAAATAGTCCTTTTCGTACCAATACTTTATCTTCTGTCTCTGCTAGTCCAAATAGTCCTCAGACACTATCTCATACTAGTTCTGGTTCCACCGGTCATACAATACCTGTTGTCACTGCTCCTCCATTCATTATGGCTATACCTGCTAGGTATGCTCCTCTAGCTCTTCCTGCTGTTTTACATGATCTTCCTAGCAAATACGCTGCCAGAATTCCAACATGGGGAGGAGATGAAGATATTACAGCAGAGGAACACATGGATAGGTTCAATGATTTTGTTGACAGGGAAGAAGTGGATGATGAAGATGTAAAACTAAGATTGTTTGCTCAAACCTTCATTGGGGAAGTCAGAAAATGGTTTAAAGCCCTTAGAGCCGGAAGTATTCATAGTTGGGTAGAATTTGAAGACAGCTTTCTAAGGAAATGGGGAAACAGAACCAACCCTGTCCAAGCCCTTACTGAATACAACAATCTTAGGAGAGCTCCAGAGGAAACTGTCCAAAACTTCTCTAAGAGGTTTAATAAAATATACAATTCTATTCCAGCTCATTTGAAACCTCCTGGAGCTTTGGCACAGTTGAGATATGCTGAATCATTTGATTCAGATTTCTCTCTTTTACTCAGAGAAAGAGAGTCTGCCACTCTTGCTGACATGCAAAATGATGCAATTAAGGTAGAGGTGAATATGCTTGCTGCTAAGAAATCAAAGATGGCAAAGACTAAGCTGAAGGAAGAAGAGAAGCCTTCTACCTCTGCTCAAGAAGACAAGTTTGAAACAATGATGAAAACCATGGAGAAATTGATGGACCGACTAGCTCTTGGGAATGCTTCTGCTCCTCCAGCACAGCAAGGACCTCAATTCAGGAACCCTCAGTTTAGAAGACCTCAGAATCAGCAAAGGCCAAGAGACAACAGAAATCAGCAGGCAGATCCTCTAGTGAGACCTCCCTTCCAACAAAATTTGGTAGATGAAGAGGAAGAAAATGAACCTGAAGTCCCTGAGGAATCAATCCATTGTTTTCATGAAGAAATGTCAGGAATTTTCTTGACCAAGGAGGAACATGATGAGTCCAGCATGATAAAATCGGGAGAAGAGCCTTCAGATTTTTTAAAGGGCTATCAGCACGCTATCTTTGAGATGCAAAAGCAGTATAATCTTAGGAATAGAGATGTTCCTATTACAGCAAACAAAGCACAGCTCAAGAAGAATACATCAAGGACAGCTGATGATAAAAAGGAAAAATCAAAGGTAGTTGAAGGTAAAGAGGATTCTCCTCTTGACAAAAAGGATATTCAAATTTCTTCTCCTCCCAAAGAAATTGACAAGACTACTTCTGTTTTTAATATTGAGAATGAGATTGCAAAAATTAAAATATCAGTCCCTTTTAATGAAATTCTCAAGGTAGACAAATACAGAAGCAAAATTGTTGAAATACTTAATTCACAACTAGGAGTGGCTGATATCCTAAATGTACAAGAAGATAATCCTATTATCTGTTTGGGTCCAAGACTTGAGGATGAACAAAATGAAGAGTTTCCCCCTTTCTACATAAACATTACCATTCATGATATGACTCTACATAATGCTATGTTAGATTCGGGGGCATCACATAATCTCATGCCTAAGGTAATCATGGAAAGACTGGGGTTAGAGGTAACTAGGCCATATAAGGATTTATTTTCCTTTGATTCAAAAAGAGTCCATTGCATTGGTTTGATAAAAGATGTTGTTGTGGGGCTCACACAAATTCCAGAAAAAACAATTGTTATGGACATTGTTGTTGCAGACATTCCACCAAAGTTCGGGATGCTTCTTTCAAGGTCATGGGCAGCAAAAATCAAGGGCACAATGCAGATGGATCTTACATATGCTACCATCCCAGTGTTTGGTGAACAAAGGAGGTTGTATCGCGAAACAAGGATGGCCTACATGGTAAGCAGCAAAGAAAAGCCTCAGAATTTTCCTATTTACTCATGTGATACTGGTCTTGGATCAGCTATCCTTTTCAATGAAGCAGTTGGAAGAGAATCACAAGATAAACCTGCAGAAAATCAGTGTCAAGAAGGGCAGCAAGGAGATGAAAGAGACAGCATGGGCTGCTAGTCATTATACTTTGATGGATCAGCAGGAAAAGAAGGGGCAGGAGCTGGGATTTGGATCACTAGTCCAACTAAAGAAAGTAAGTTTCTCTCATACAAATTAAACTTTGATTGTACCAACAATATGGCTGAGTACGAATCTCTAGTTTTAGGTTTGGAAGCTTTGATAAAGTTGAAAGCTAAAAATATTGCTGTTTGTGGAGATTCTGAATTGGTAATTAAACAAGTAGAAGGTACATATCAAACTAAGGATGCAAGGATGAGAGCATACAGAAATTTAGTGTTGGAGATGTTGGAAAAATTTCAATCCTATTCCTTCAGCATCAAAACTAGAGATCAAAACTCTATTGCAGATTCTCTTGCTGTTTCAGCCAGTCTCTTTATTATTCCTAAGAATTCTTCTGAAAGCTATGAAGTGGAGGTTCGCCATAGACCAGTCATACCGGATAATATCACAAATTGGCAAGTTTTTGAGGATGATCAGCAGGTAAGGAACTTCATTGAATTAAAAGAAGAGTTTAAGCACAATCAGATAGATCAGCAGAATATGTTAATAGAGTCAAAGGAAAGTTCTGAAGTCTTACAGTTACAAAATAACTTAATTCCTAAAGGCCTCATTCCTCTTGAAAAATTATTTGATCAAAATGATGTGTTCAAAGCACCAAGACTACAAGCTAATGAAGATGAAGTAGAAAACTGCAATTTAGGTGACTCGGTTGTGCCTAAAATAGTTAAGATTTCCAAATTCCTTTCAGCTGATATGAAGACTAAATATGTTGAGATGATGAAAAGATTCATTGATGTTTCTGCATGGAGCTATGCTGACTTGAAACAATATGATTCTTCAATCATACAGCATACCATTCCTATTAAGCAGAATGAAAAGCCTTTTAAGCAGAAGCTAAGAAGAATTAATCCTCTTCTAATGCCACTGATTGAAAAAGAAGTGAAAAAGCTCTTTGATGCTAAAATTATTGTCCCAATCAGATTCTCAAATTGGCTTGCTAACTTGGTACCAGTCAGAAAAAAGAATGGAGAGATCAGAATTTGTATAGACTTCAGGAACTTAAACAAGGCTTCATTGAAAGATAATTACCCTCTCCCTAAAATGGATTTCAATCTGCAAAACATTGTTGGTTCACAAAGGATGTCTATGATTGATGGCTTCTCAGGGTATAATCAGATTCTTGTTCACCCAAATGATCAGGAGAAAACAGCTTTCACTACACCATGGGGAACATTCATGTATGCAAAAATGCCCTTTGGCCTCATGAACGCAGGAGCAACTTTCCAGAGAGCAATGGATATTGCTTTTGCTGAAGAAAAGGACAAATCAGTGGTGGTTTATCTGGATGATATCACAGTTTTTTCAAAAAGAGAAGAAGACCACTTAAAGCACCTTGAAAGGGTCCTACTGAAGTGTAGGAGGTTTGGTATTTCTCTAAACCCAACCAAAAGTATTTTTGCTTTAACTTCTGGCAAACTGCTTGGTCATATTATTTCTGAAGAAGGAATTAGGATTGATCCTAATAGAGTTAGTGCAATTCAAAGGTTAGATCTACGAAGGAGTAAGAAGGAGCTATGTGGTGCAATATTATCGAATTAGTCACCGGAGATTCCACAGTAAGAACATTTTTCTGCCAAAGTTTCAAATCCCAATCGGGATCCATCATCAGGACAACTTGAATGCTTGATAGAAGAAGAGCAGATTTTTAGGGTTTAAATAGAGATGAGGAGAGAAAAGAGGGGATGGTCGGCTCTCAATTTTTGAGAAGTCGGCTGCCTCTTGATTTAATTGATTCATTTAATTAATTATTATTATTCTTATTATTATTATTATTATTTTTGAAATATTAATTAAAATAAATAATTATTAAGAATACTTGAAAAGGTTATAATGATTTTAATCTAATAATTAGTAATTAGAAATATTAATTGCAATGATCAAAATTAATGATCTAATTATTACTTTAATTATTATTGTTAATATAATACTTAGTACTTAGTAATATTTATAATATCAAATCAATAATATTATTATTAAAATTAATTGAAATGATTATAATTATTATCATTATTCTTATTAATATAATAATTAATTATATTAATTATTATAAATATAATAATTAATATCATAATTAATTATTAATATAATAAATAATTAATATAGTAATTAATGTAATAATTAGTACTTAGTGATACTTGTAATATCAAATCAATAATATATATTATTGAAAGGATTATACTTATTATAATTATTATTATTAATATAATAATTAATTATATTAATTATAATTAATATAATAATTAATTATTAATATAATAATTAATATAGTAATTAATATAATAAATAGTAATTAGTACTATTTGTAATATCAAAACAATAATATATATTATTATTATTAAAATAATTAAAAAGATTATAGTTATTTTAATTATTATTATTAGAAAGATTAACCCGATATCAGTATAATAATAATAATAATAAAGATTAACCCGATATTAGTATAATAATAATAATAATAATAATAATAATAATAATATTTCTCCATTAAAAGTTACAATATTAATTAATTATGTATTTAATTTAATCACCCTTATTAATTTCCTATTATAATAATATCTATTTTAATACAATAATAATAATCATTAAATATTTATTCTTTCAATAATTATAAGATTTAATAATAATCAATAATAATTAATATTAATTATCATATTAATAATTAATTAATATATTAATTATTATATTAATAATAATTAATATAATTAATTATTATATTAATAATAATTATTATAATAATTATAGTCTTTTCCATTATTTTTAATAATATATATTATTGATTTGATATTATAAGTATTTCTATTTACTAATTGTTATATTAATAATAATAATTAATGTAATTATAATCATTTCTTTTAATTTTAATAATAATATATTAATTAATAACAATTAATAATAATTGATTTTAATTAATATTAATTATAATTAATAATTAATTAATATCTAATTAATTAATAACAATAATTATTAACAATTAATTTTAATTAATAATAATTATTAATTTTTAATTAATAATAATTAAATGAATTAATTATTATATTAAAAATTAATTATTATAGTAATAATAATAATTAATATAATTAGTTATTATATTAATAATAATAATTAAAATAACTATAATCTTTTCAATTATTTTAATAATAATAATATATATTATTGTTTTGACATTACAAGTAGTACTAATTACTATTTATTATATTAATTACTATATTAATTATTATATTAATAATTAATTATTATATTAATAATAATTAATATAATTAATTATTATATTAATAATAATAATTATAATAAGTATAATCCTTTCAATAATATATATTATTGATTTGATATTAAAGTATCACTGAGTACTAATTATTACATTAATTACTATATTAATTATTTATTATATTAATAATTAATTATTATATTTATAATAATTAATATAATTAATTATTATATTAATAAGAATAATGATAATAATTATAATCATTTCAATTAATTTTAATAATAATATTATTGATTTGATATTATAAATATTACTAAGTACTAAGTATTATATTAACAATAATAATTAAAGTAATAATTATCATTAATTTTGATCATTGCAATTAATATTTCTAATTACTAATTATTAGATTAAAATCATTATAACCTTTTCAAGTATTCTTAATAATTATTTATTTTAATTAATATTTCAAAATAATAATAATAATAATAATAATAATAATTAATTAAATGAATCAATTAAATCAAGAGGCAGCCGACTTCTCAAAAATTGAGAGCCCACCATCCCCTCTTTTCTCTCCTCATCTCTATTTAAACCCTAAAAATCTGCTCTTCTTCTATCAAGCATTCAAGTTGTCTTGATGATGGATCCCGATTGGGATTTGAAACGTTGGCAGAAAAATGTTCTTACTGTGGAATCTCCGGTGACTAATTCGATAGTAAGAAGGAGATTCAATCCTTTCTTGGGAAAGTGAACTTTGTTAGAAGATTCATTCCTAATTTTGCTGAAGTTGTCAAGAACATAACAAAAATGTTAAAGAAAGGAGCAGATTTTAAATGGACAGCTGAAGCAAAGAAATCATTTGAAGAGATCAAGAAGGCACTTACTCAAGCACCAGTACTCATCAGCCCGGATTTTACCAAGGAGTTCCTTATCTTCACATTCGCTTCTGAAGACACAATTGCTAGAGTTTTATTGCAAAAAGGAAGTCAAGGTACTGAACAACCCATTTCTTTCTTTAGCAAGACATTGGCCAATGCTGAATTGAAATATAATATCTTAGAGAAGCAAGCCTATGCATTGGTGAAAGCAATTAAGGATTTCAGAATTTATGTTTTGCACTCTCACATTGTTGCATACGTGCCAAATGCTGTTATAAAAGATATTCTTACACAAGCTGATCCAGATGGAAAAAGGGGAAAGTGGATAGCAAAACTGTTGGAGTATGACATTGAGATCAAACCCACCAAGTTGGTAAAGGGTCAAGGCCTAGCCAAATTGTTGACTCAATCAAATCTGGACTGTATTGATATTAATTTAAGCACAGAAATCTCAGAAATTTCTGAAAATGAAGAGGAATTGGTCCAGATAAATGAAAAATTCTTGATCTCAGAATGGTACAAGGATATAGCATTTGTTTTGCAGCATAATAGAGCTCCTGATAATCTTTCAAAATCCAAAGCTCGGTTTACCAAATTGAAATCTCTCAGATATTTTGTGTATGACCAAAATTTGTTTTGGAAAGATGCAGGAGGAATATTGTTAAATTGCCTCATTGAAGAAGAAGCTGATAAGGTAATTGATGAGTTTCATAAAGGGGATTGTGGAGGACATCACTATTGGAAAGCCACTGCAAACAAGGTCTTGAGAGCTGGCTATTTTTGGCCAACTATGTTTAGAGATATCTATAAAAAGATAGCCACATGCCATGAATGTCAAGTGTTTGAAGGAAAGAGAAAGCTTATGCCAATGCCCTTGGTTCCTATTTATGTTGAAGCACCTTTCCAGCAGTGGGGATTAGACTTTATAGGGGAAATCCATCCTCCTTCATCAGGACAGCATCGCTGGATTCTCACAGCCACCGATTACTTTACAAAATGGATAGAGGCAATACCCACAAGGCAAGCAAATGATTCAGTGATTATTTCTTTCTTAGAAAACAATATATTATCAAGATTTGGTTGCCCAATAAAATGCTATCTCAAAATCACACCCTGGAAGGCTGCAGACCAGGTTGACTTCGAGTAACTATTTCAAACCTACTTTAGGCTGAGGCTTAGCCTCCTCAACATGAGAGGGCTCTCTCTGGCTGCTGGAAATAAATTAAGCAAGTATCCATTGGGCCTATGGAGTCAACAACACCTTAATAAACAATAATCTTGACTTTACATAGAAGTCAGGGCATTCAGCATTTGAATATTCAGAACACAACTCATATGAAACCACAGTTTATAAATGCATACAGGAAATCAGAGCACAATCAGTGAATTCTGAGTGATTATACATCTATACAACTGTAAAAATTAAGGAAAGGACAAGATCACACATTCTGAACATAGAAATCCTTCATGAATCCTGAGAAGTAAAGCCCAATTATATTACTGAAACTCTGTCTTTACATAAGCCAAATACAATGCTCTGTCATAAAGTTTTCCAACCTTGATTACATTGCTGTTACAGCTATATATAGAGCTCTTATTCTAACTGATCGATATTCCTCCTCAAGCATGAGGGGAATTCGATAACTACCTCTAATGACACCTATCAACTTTTTTAACTAACTAATAAATACAATAAAGTGCTGACTGGAGCTTTTTTAGAGTTCTAAATCTACTATGACTCTAACTCCCTATTATATGCATGATGGCTTCTCCTCGTTCTTTGACATTTGGTCCTCTTTTTGTTTGGCTGAGATGGCTAAGATGGGTATTTAATTCCCCATGTTGACCTTGGATGTTGAAACTTTTAACTGCTCAGAAATATTAAGAGGTTACCCTTGCTTCTCGGCTTCAGTTTTTTTTCAAAATCTTCGAATGCACAGAAGCATGTTCTTTAGCCTTTAATTACCTAAGATGTGGAAGACTGCCACGTTTTTGATGCGCTGTAAGCTTTGTCCATGAACATATGTGCAGGCAAAAGTTTGTTGCAGGCCAACCGTTTGATATATCTTGAACGATGATCAAGGGACTTAATAACAAAGATTTAAAATTGAATTTGAATATTCAACCTTTTAAAGCATCCACCTGTCTTGACCTGATTGACTGTTGACAGCTCCAGATGATCTCTTGCATTTCCTTTAGGCGTTTCCTTTTCAAAATTCCCGCTCATAATTCAAACTGTTTGATTTAAGTTAAAATCATCAGTTTCAGCAGTTTCGTAGCGGGCTACGAAACTGCTGAGTTATTTAAAACAGTTTTCCTTTGACCCGAGATCTTTATCAACTGAATATTTGATTGCCAAAAACTCCCTTCGACTTTCCACATGTTGAACAGGGATTTATATTTCCTCAGAGAAATAAGATTAAGCAAATTTGTCAAAAATTTGAAACCAAACCTTACTTGAAGTGAAAACTCAGTTAGCAGGCAGCCGGCTTAGTTGTGTCTTCAAATCTTCGATTTGTTTCCTCATAGCTCTATTCCCAGCTCTCAATTGCATATTAATCCTTCTGATATACTTGGCTTCTTTGATTGCTGGTACTGTCCAGGTGTGAAATTGTGCATGGCCATCAACCACTGAATTCAACTGAGCTTTTACAGCTTCATTTCCTTCCCATAAGGTTTTATAATATTTTGCATGTATGGCTGCGTGCTTTCTAGCGGCCTTCTTCAATTTAGCAATCTCATACTTGGCTAACTCTAATTGCCTCTTTTAGGCTGCTATATTGTTTTCTTCAACTGTAATGAAGGTTCTGCCTATGTCTTTTTGTGTTCCTTCCCCTATTTCCTCTGTTCTCGGCAGTGCTTTCTGTGCTTGCTGGAATTTCCTTGTCATAGGTCTTCTAGGTTTAAAAATGAATTCTTCAGCTGGCTCATCAAATCTAAGCCTTTTTGAAGCCTTGGATTTCTTGGTACCTTCTTGCTCTGACTGCATTAATTCAATTTGGACTGGTAGAGACTGCTCGAATTCAATGGCCTGTAATAAATCATTCAAATTTGCCTTGGACATTGGGCTCTCTTCAACTGCTACAGCTTTACCTTTTTCCTTATTTATTTGACTTCTTGTTCTTACCCTTGAAACTATCTCCGATGTGCTTGTTTCAGGTATAGTCTTCTTACCTTGAGCCTTTTCCTTAGTTGTTTGCTGTGGTTGATCTTGGATGATGAGAGGCTTCACTGGTTTTCTTAGCTGTGACTTTGGAACCCTTTTAGCTCTTGCTTCCTTTTGGAGCTCAGCTATTGTAAAATCTCTGGCCGGTTTTGGAGTGAGGCCAGTCTTGCTTTGGAATCCAGCCATAAAAATAAAAGAATTCCAGTCTCTGTCTATCTTTTGGAGGCCATCTAAAACCAGAAACTTGATCAAGCCATGATGAAACAAAGAGGTTTCAGAATCCTCTTTTCTCAGCTGTACTTTATCACACATCTTACTCAAACTACGGAAAAGATAAAATGGTAAGTCTATGGAGACCTTCCCGGTGAAATGCAAAAGTAGTTTGAAATGGTAAGAATAAACCTTGTTATATCTTCCTTCACAAGTCAAATATTTCTGTATGCAGGTGAGTAAGAGAGCATAATGTTCTTTGACATAATTCCTGGGCACTCCCCTACTCAAATCTTCATTTACATATGCATCCTTCAAAAACTCTTTGCAAGGATTCATGTCAAATTTGAAATTTTTGAACCATTCCTCTTGTCCTCTTGGGATCTCTGTCACAGCAGATATCACCTCTGGAGAAACCTGCACTTCTAACATGGCTACCTTTGAATTCAAACCAGTGAAGTTAAGTGCAAATTCCTTAGTTACCTGTGCATGACCTCCTTGTAATTTTTTGCAAAAGTTCCAGCACCTGGCGTTTTTAAACGCTTTCTTCACCCCTTCATCTCTCAGCGTTATATCCAGGCCCTCGGGTTCAGTCCTTAGAGGTTTACCGGATCTGTGTTCTTTTTTCTCCATGGATTCTTCCAAATCTTCGCACACAAAGACTACCAGCTCCGGTTGGAATTATGATTCAGCTTCTTTTTTGAATTCAGCCTTGCTTGATTATTAGCCTCGCTTGAATTTTGAATCTTTCCGCTTAAAACCTTTCAAGACATAATCTTGCAGATTTGTCATTCATGCAAGACTTACGGCCATCATTAAGGCTTATGCACTGTGAAATTTCTTGGGAATGATAATACATGCGTATCAACAGATCTAGTGGTGGTGATAGTGGCAATGAGCGTTAAAACGTGATAGGAGAGATATATGAACTGACATGAGAAGACATGGCTGATGACTCACCTAACGGACTTGATATTTCGGGAAAGATTCGCTGCGGAAGTACGAATCCATGATTTCGCAGCGCTGTTAGTTTTAAATTTTAATGATGCGCTGCGAAACTGCCTAATCATGATGCGCTGCGAAACTGCTTAATCATGATTGCGCTGCGAAACTGCTTAATCATGATTGCGCTGCGAAACTGGTGAATTGGAATTGTGCTGCGAAATTACTAAAAGACACGGTGGCTTACATAAGACACAGAGGTGGCTACAAAACAATGATGGGTAGAGGAGAACCAATGGGAGTTGAGAATGACTTGAGTTAAAAACTCTTTAAAACTCCAAATCCTAAGGGAAGAAAATTAAAACTAAAGTAAACTAACACAGACCTTTGTCATTGGGCTAGGATAGAAAATCATATGCATCAAATTTTTAGTTCTAAGTGATAACAGGATCAATCCTCCTTCATTGGGAAAGACACCAGATACGCACGTACTACAAACGGTAAACCTCAGATTATTGTCGAGGAGCCTGGGGTCACTTTTCGGTAAACCTTGGATTATTGTCAAGGAGCCGGCAAGGGGATTGAGCTTGTTACTCTGCCCTTGCGTGCTATCGGGTCGTAGACTGTTCCCCCAGGTATATTTGTTGCTGTTGGTAACCTTAGTGACCATTATCTTTAGGATTCTACCCAAGGTGACGGTGGAGGGAAGATCCCACTGTACCTGGAGCAGACGTCGGCTAGACTCACTTGGATTTTCTGGGGGGTCCACTTCACTTGAGACGGTTAAAGTGGAGGAACTTGGTCCAGTCTATTCATTAAGTAGGTTGCCGGGGTAACTGTTCCACTCGCCACTTCTGTACTGAATCCGGCGATGTTGGATTTCATCACCAACTAGTGCTTTCGGTCCGGAAGGTTACTGTTTGTGTTTGGTTTGATGCCCTAGATTCTTTAGGCGTGTGATTCGAATTTGTTTGATTCTTTAGAGACTTTAGGCAGTTTGCTTTGAGATTTTACTTTGTTTGCGTGTGCAGTAGTTAAAAGTTTTTAACTGTGGCTAAATTACCAAGACAGTCCCATAGACTTCAGGGCCAGTCTCTTGAGATTGTAACCATGGCCGATTTGTTGAGGAAGTCCCGTAGACTTCGGGGCCAACCTCCTGAAGACGTCCTGGGTCATTGCGAAGGTTTGAAGGTCCTTGTAACTCCTAGTGGTAGTAAAGTAGGTTCACCTGAAGAAGGAGAGTCTTCATTGGTAGTTCATCCTGATTACCAAAGTCTAGAAATAGGTTATAATCCTGAAGCTATTGCAGTTTCTGAGCTTGCTGGTAGTTTTTCATCTACTAGTGATATAGGCAAAGAACTTGAGATATCTAAACCTGTTACTCCAACTTCTAGTGTTCCTGATTCACCTAGGGTAGAAAGAGTCATCACCGAAAATATTCCTTCTGGTTTGATAGCTATTGAAGAACTTGCTCCAGAAGAAGAAATAGGCGTCCCTATCCCTGAAGATCAACCTACTATTGATCTAAGGGAGCGTGAATCCATTCTTTACAGTCCACCTAGAAGTACTACTTGGTATTTTTCGTTAACTAATTATTTGGACAACTCAGGGTCAAGTTTTTCTCCACCTCGTACTCCTTATCCACCCGGAGGTATTTATACTCCTGTAAATATGTCTGGTCAGTCGTCTATGTTTACTCAATCTCCTGAATCTTTCTTGTACGGCGGTCCTTCTGTTCCCGCTGGGTATCAGTCACTTTCTGGTACTTTTGCGGGAGCATCTCCTCAACCCATTGAACATGGGTTATTAACTGGAAACAATGGTAATAAACCGTTGGGCGTAGGAGACATTTACATGATGTCAGGTTCAATTCCCAGTTCTCAACCTCAAGGTGGCCAATTACCGCCTGGGGGGCAGCCTCAATTAACCCCTGGGGGGCAACCTCAAGGTACACAAATTGCGTCTGGGGGGCAACCTCAAGGACAGTATGTACCCATGGTACAATACATTCCTCAAGGTCAACCCCAGCCTCAATATGTACCCCAAGGTCAACCTCAGTATCAGTTTATACCTCAAGGTCAACCCCAGTATCAGTACTTACCTCAAGGGTATCTACCCCAAGGTCAGTACTCGAGTCAAGGTTATCAACCACCCCAAGGTCAATCTTATGTTCAAGGTACGGGAAATGTACCTTTCAATTATCAATCCTATCCTCAATCCGGTTATGGATCTCAATATCCTCAACCTGTTATGGGTCAATACCCCGGAATGAACATAGTGTGGGATCCATCGCAAATTCAACAGGTATTGCAGCCAAGTGTACAGTTGTCATCTCAAACTGGACAACCTTTAGTTTCTGGTTCACCCCAGCAACCAGTCCAGTCTAATGTTCAAACTTCTGTACCTTCGGTAGTTTCTCAGTCTGGGCCTATTGCCCCTAGTACACCATCTCAAACGACTGCTGCAACTACCGCAACATCTGTTCCATCCACCACACTTACTTCTGGAGTATCGACAGCTCCAGTTTCTACTGTCTCTGCAACTACTCCTCAGACATCTTTACCATTGTCTGGATCCACGATTCAAACTACGGTTCAGATACCTGTAGGACAGCCTGGTTTAAGTACGGTTGTCACTAGTCAACCACAATTCGCTTATCAACCGTACCAGGGGCAGTATCAATTCGGGCCTGCTGTCCAGCAGCCAGTTTACCAGTATCAACCGTATCCTGGGTACACTTATCAACAACCACAGCAACCCCAGTACGGTCCGGTTAATCCTGGTTTTCCAGGAGGATACAATATCCCGAATGCGATTCCTATTCCAAGTTATCCTGGATATCCTCCTCCTGGGACTGGTCTCGTGACCCAGAGTTTTAGGGATCCTAATCGGCAATTGCCGTTTATCGCAACTTTGGATTTACCAGACTTGACGCGCCTAACGAACGATCCGATCAATTATCTTCCGTTTTGGCCGCCAATGCCGAATAAGTTGCCCAGTGACATTCCCAAGTTCGAGGGTAAGTCTGGAGAGGACCCGTCGAATCATGTGATGACTTACCACCTCTGGTGTGCCTCAAATTCCATCTCGGATGATTCGATCCGCTTACGTCTCTTCCAGCGTACTCTCATTGGTCTCGCGGCCAAGTGGTACATTGAGTTACCACGGGCCTCTTTTTATAATTTTAGCCAGTTAGCTACCTCGTTCCTAACTCATTTTCAGTTTCCGGTCAGATATGATAATGGCACGGAGTTAGTAACTTCATTAAAACAATCGACGTCCACTTATATTTCCTATCATATTCATGAATGGAGACGTCGAAGGCGGTTAGTGAAAGTTTTTATCCCGGACCAAATCTTAGCTGAATGGTTTGTTAAATCATTATTATCGAAGATTACTGAAGACGTGGCTAAGGCCGGAGTAGTTACTGAGGAGCAAGTGATTGCTCAAGCGCAGTACCTTGACTTAGTTTACACTCAGTCAGGTACGTTACACGAAAAGATCCCAGATCTTCCAAAGTCAAATCAAATCGCTGCTGCTCCTTCGGGATCTCATGCTGCCGATGGCATGATTGGTACGGTGAATACTAAAAGCAAGAAGAAATCTTCAAAGAATTCTTCTCCTATTATAACCTTACCCGATTCCCCGACAGGAGATTCTTCTGCTGAACTTTCCGCCGACATTCACGCTGTAGAGTCATCTACGGCTAAATCAAAAACCGGTGGAAAGAAGAAAGGCAAGAAGAAGAATAAAGCAGACAAAACTCCAAAGGAGAAAAATGAAAAAGCGGAATCCAATGATGAAAAACGCAAGCCTCGTTATCCGTGTCTTATTTGTGAAGAAGAACACTTTACAAGAGACTGCCCTCATCGAGCAGAGGTTGTGAAAATCGTCAAGGGTTCCCAAATTCCTGCTGTCTTGAAGGACCCATTTCTGAAAGATAGAAAAATGATAGGTTCTTCCTCGAGTGCCACTGAAGAACCCATATTGATGATGTCTCATGTAAGGATTGCGACTCAGTCACACGATTATGGTAGTAAAAGTCCTGTTGATGGATCGAAAGAAGCAGAATCTTCTCAGTCAAATCCATCAACCACAGCTCCCGGTTCTGATCCACTACAGATCGAGAAACCTAACCCTGACTTAGTAATCAAACCGCCCGCTAAGGGTGTACTTCGAAGGTCTGCTTTCAATCCACATGCGAGAGCGGCCCAGAATTACAACATTGTTGAGGATTTAGCTGTTTCACCCTCAGCAATGTCGGCTTTGGAAGTACTGCAATCATGCCCAGCACAACGAAAATTACTTTTGTCGGCTATAGGAGCTGTTGATGTTCAGGACCCAAACCTAATAATCTTTGATCTAGAAAATAGTACATTGCGTTTGCCTCATCAGATGGCTTTCCAGATCCCAGTGATAGTCAAAAACAGGCCTATTCACTGGACTGTAATTGATGAGGGAGCTTCCAGGTGTATTATGTCGATGCAGTGTTGGAGATCACTTGGTTCTCCTTCACTAAATCAATCCCCGACAATTCTTAAGGCCTTTGATGGCCGTGGGTTCCGTCCTTTTGGCATTTTACAGGATTTGCCTATAGGGGTTGAAGGAAAAACCGTTAGTCTAGATGTGGAAGTGGTTGATGCCCCTCTAGACTACAACCTTCTCTTGGGTCGAAGTTGGACTTATGCTATGACAGCGGTCGTTTCATCGGTCTTCCGAGTAATAAAGTTTCCACATAATGGCAAGATCGTAACAATAGACCAGCTGACTTACTTTTCATCCGACCCAACCTCTTCAGAGAGTATCCAACATGTCGGTAAAACGACTATCCCATATAAGGATGTTGGTGTAGGATTAGTTAAAGATGCCGGTTTACTGGGAACTTTTCCTTTTCCTCCGCTCAACGCGTCGTCTCCATTCGCAACTATTCATATGATTACATCAGATACTATTTATTATGACGATCCATGGATCGTTCCTTCTGAATCTGAAATCGACTCGTTTGGTAATTCTATGCCGTTGAGTCCGTATGAAATTGCTTATGAAGCCGTGCAGTCTTTTACCGACCCGTGTTCAACCAAGGTCGACCAAATGAATGTGGTCCGTGAGGAATCATTTTTCACATCAACCTCGGAGTTAATAGCGTTTCCCGAAGTTGTGTCATCTGACGAACAACTTCGTGAAGTCCTGTGTGTAGACGATTTACCATGGGAGGATCTCCATCATAGATCTTCGTTTTTACCTGAGGATGATCGTTTTGACAATGATTTCTCATCCGTTTTTACAGCTGAATATGTCAAAGAGGCTCAGAATCCCATGAAACATCCTGATTCAGAGTTGAATTTGGGAAATATTTCTCGAACTCTTCCCATTGACATTTCAGTAAAGCCCGGAATCATTGAAAACATTCATATAGGTGCCTCGTGTACAAATGACGAAATTCAGACATACAAGGCCCTATTTCAAGAATTCCGCGACATGTTTGCCTGGTCCTATGAGGAAATGCCAGGAATTGATCCCGCAATTGTTGTTCATGAGATTAAGACTTACCCGGATGCTAAACCCGTCCGGCAACGTTTGCGTCAGATTCACCCACGAAAAGCTGTTGCAATTAAAGCAGAAGTTGAGAAACTGTTGAAAGCAGGTTTCATTTATCCGATCCCGTTAACGGATTGGGTATCGAATATTGTTCCGGTTAACAAAAAATAGGGAACAATAAGAATATGCATTGATTATAGGGATATTAATCGAGCTTGTCCAAAGGACAACTATCCAACACCCTATATCGATCAAATCATTGATGATTGTGCCGGCAGCGAAATATTTTCCTTTATGAACGGTTTTTCCGGTTACAATCAAATCAATATTCTACCTGCCGATCAACCAAAAACGGCTTTCATTTGTCCATGGGGGACATTTTCTTACTGCAAATTACCTTTTGGGCTTAAGAACGCCGGAGCAACTTTTCAAAGGGCGATGCCTTATGCGTTTCATGACATCAAACACATTGTGCAACCATATCTCGATGATTTGCCCGCTCATCGAGCTGATCACCTTGTCCATTGACGAGCAATCTTCATGAGGTGTAGGCATTATCGTATTCGGTTGAACCCACACAAATGTGTTTTCTATATAGAAGTGGGACGATTACTAGGATTTGTAGTTTCAAAAGCCGGCATCCGCGTCGATCCCTTGAATGTAGAAGCTATCATCAAATTGCCTCCTCCTTCGAGTCTTTGCCAACTCCAAAGTTTGCAGGGGGAAAGCAAATTTTTACGACGATTCATTCCTAACTACACCGAGGTTACAAAAGGTTTTACATGGTTGTTAAAACAGAACACTCAATTCTCTTGGGATGAGATAGCTCATAAATCTTTTGATGCACTCAAGCACGCGTTGACCCATGCACTGTTGTTGCATCCTCCCAACTACAACCAGGATTACTTTTTGTACCTCGCCGCCTCCCATTCCACTATTGGAATGGTGTTAGTTCAGGAAGATGAACTCGGAACGGAACATGTGATATATTATCTTAGTAGGACGTTAAATCCCACTGAGCTAAAATACTCGCATGTGGAGAAATTGGCCTTGGCAGCCGTTCAAGCTGTCCAACATTTTCGTCACTACATTTTACTCCGTAAAACTACAATCATTTCGGATTGCAACCCCATGCTCTACATTTTGACTAAACAATTGATAGGGGGCAAGTACTCTAAATGGATCGTTATCCTGCAAGAGTTCGACTTGGAGTTTGAAAAATCTAAGTCTAAGAAATCTTTAGTTTTTGTCGAGTTAATGTGTGACTTCCCGCGTGCTGACACAGAAACTGTGGCAGAGGAACCCATTGCGGACGAATCTTTGTTTCTCATCAAAACTTTAGATCCGTGGTATGGGGATATAATCGTCTATCTCCAGACCCAATCCTTTCGGCCCGAAGTTTCAAAGTCGGAACGTCGGAAAATTCGATTCCAGTCCCAACAATACAAAATTATTGGAGATACTCTTTATTGACGGGGGGCAGACTCTATTTTTCGACGTTGCTTAACTCACGAAGAGGCAGAAAGGGTTCTAAATGACTGTCACTCTGGAGCGTGTGGCGGTCATATGTCTGGGTATGCCACAGCCCAGAAGGTGTTGCGTGCTGGCTACTTCTGGCCATCCATGTTTAAAGATTGTATTATTGTGGTCCGAAAATGCCACAACTGTCAAGTGTTTGATCGAAAGATGCGTGCTCCACTCGCTCCTCTCCACCCTATAATTGTCGTTGGTCCTTTTGCCAAATGGGGTATCGATTTTATTACATGTAACCCTCACTCGGCCGGGGGGCATGCGTATATCATCCTTGCGGTTGATTATTTTACTAAGTGGGCCGAGGCGATGCCTACATTCGACGCTGATGGAAAGACAGCTGCAATTTTCATATTCAATCATATAATTGCTAGGTTTGGTGTCCCACAAGCGATAATCACTGACCATGGGCGCCATTTTCGAAACGTTATGATGACAGAACTTACAGGCCAGCTTGGTTTGCGTCACGATAGTTCAACTCCTTATTATCCACAAGCAAATGGTCTGGTTGAGTCTATCAATAAAGTTTTAGTTATCATGATCCGACGAATCATTGGTATTCATCGGTCGAATTGGCACAACATGTTATTTTCAGCGCTTTGGGCATACCGAACCTCAGTGAAAACATCTACAGGGTTCACTCATTTCCAACTAGTTTATGGTTTAGAAGTTGTGCTACCCATTGAATGCAAAATCCCGTCACTGCAAATGGCCATCGAGTTACTTCCAGCTACTTCTGAAGAGGAGAAGCGTTTATTATACTTAGCTCAATTAGATGAGAATCGACGTGATGCCGCATTGGCAATCGAGACTCACGCAAAACGAATGAAAGCTCAGTATGATCGAAATGTGACCCCTCGAAATTTTTCGGAAGGAGACCTAGTGTTATTATATGATCAAGCTAATGATAAATTAGGTGCTGGAAAATTCGTTCCTATGTGGCATGGGCCCTATATTGTCAAGCAAAAGCTTGCCAAAGGAGCCTATGAGCTGGTAGACTTTGACGGGGACTCTTTGGGTAAACCCAGAAATGGACTTTACCTAAAGAGGTATTATGCTTAAAAGATGGGTATGGAGATTTTAGTTAGGTTAGGTTTTTCTTTCTAGCTGGTGTGTTTGTTAATTTAGACAGTGTGCTTAGCTTAGAAAGTGTGTTTTCGTCGTTATTCTGGCTTATCTTGGTTTTACACTTAATGATGCAGATGTCGATGCCTCTCCAGACATACATTGGTTTTGCTGATGGTGCTTGTCGTAGTACACGGAATATCTCTTCCGCAGCTTGGGTTATTTATTCGCCCTCTGACGAGTTAGTTTCTATGCATGGGGTAAGCCTCGGTCAAACAACAAACAACATTGCAGAATATAGTGCAGTGATTGAGTTATTGTCTGAATCTATTTCATTTGGGATTCGGAGTTTGATAGTGAGGTTAGATTCTGAACTCGTTGTATTACAGCTTAATAGACTGTATGCCATTAGAAATCCAGTGTTATTAAGGTTATTTTTGAGAGTGCGTCTCTTGGAACGTGACTTTGATTACATTGAATATCAACATATTCCAAGGTCTTTAAATACATTAGCAGATGCAATTGCTTCTCGAATGTTAAATAGACATTTGCAATAATCATACATGTAAATTTAAAAACATTTTATCATACATGTTTAACAAGATAAGCTGGTAATAATGATATATATATAGATAGGAGTGTGTCAAAAAATACATCGTCTTCGATCATAGGTTGAAAAACACCTTATGATCGGCAAAAATGATAAGTACAAAAAACCAAAATGTCACATGTGTCTACAAAAATGACCATCTAAATCACTGGTGATGATCTCTATATGACACCACTGCACGAGCTACCCTACACAAGAACCTTCTAAAAGGTCCTGGGACTTCGACTACATAGCGTTGAAGCCTGATAGGAATATCACCTATAGTAGTCTCTGGTATATCTGCCGTCAGACGCTCTAGGTCTTGTTCCAACTCAGCTAAGGTCTCTGTAGCCTCATCCTGTGGGACCGGTGCTGGTGCAACTGGTTGTCTCCTCTCGAAAGGCCGGAGATTCGCTGGACGCCGTGGGCCTACATCTACATTTGGAGAATTATTACTGTCAGTTTTGAGACGATATAAAAACAAAAAAAAGTAGATAATTTAAAAACTTGTGAAAAATGAATTACCTGTGTCATCCCATTGTTCTCTCGGTGGAAGAACCATGTCCGGATCTCCACAAAAATCAACTCCGGCATAAGGAAAATCCTGTATCGAAAAGACCTGGTCCTCTAACCAGTGAAAGTACTCCGGTCTAAATCAGACAACCTCCGTGCCCTTGTCAGGATGACGGGCCATCACCGCAACCCATCGCATCAACTTAGGCTCTCGAGGAAGCCCAACCTCAACAGTGAGATGCTGAGGGATTAGCATCGGAACCCTCTCTAGAGCAAAACTCACAACTAAAGGCCCATAACCAACAGTCTTTAGCTGCCCATTTTTCCCCCTAGTCAGTTGGCCCTTTAAATTGGCTAACACAGCATCACACCAGTTGAAAATGGTGCCTCGATAGCAGTCAATCGCCATCCGCATTTGGGATCCAGTGGCAATGTGCAAAGCGGCAGCCCCGCAAAGTCTGGTAACTGTAAAGGCAATTACCATAAGTTCAGGTCAGGATATAGTTTTGATCTCTATCCCCCTCTCCTGGTTTTGATTATTGCACCACTCTAGACGGAGACTAATGATGGACTGGCCACCTGGCCTAGTCCCGTACAGAGTCAATTGTTCGCCCCTCTTGGGCAAACCAGTGAGAAAATAAATGTCTGAGGGCTCTATCTCGAGCTGGTGCCCTCCAATGTAAAAGCACTGATCCTAAACATTCCACCTTTCAACCAGCCACTCTAGAAAGCGCACCTGGGCCTTCATGCCAGCTATGGCCCAGTATTTGTAAAGACCGCATGCCTTCAAATAATCAATGGAAGGTTGGTGATTAATGGCGGCCAAATCAACATCTTCGTGTTCTCTCTCGCGCCAATCAAGCATGGTGGGCAATCTACACACCATAAAACATCTATTAGAGTCCATAAAATTAAAATTTTTTGGTTCATTTTGGAGAAATGGGGGCTTGAAAATCCTCTCCGCGGTGTACGCAGCCCGCCTTTAGAGATAGAGCGTATGTACGCAGGTTCTCTTAAGGCAAGCTGTGTACGCTCGACATTTTCCCAACTAAGAAAATGTCGGGGTACGCAGGTCACCAGTGGAGCACCTGCGTACCCTGAAAAGCAGACCTTGAAACCCCAAAGCCTCCAAAAAATGAAACTAGGGCCTAAAAACAAATTCTAAATGGATGGAAATGAAGAGGAGGATGTTGTAGAATACCTGATGAGACGGCGTTCAATTTCGACGGTCGGATTCTCCGCAATATCCACGGGAAGTTTCTTGCCAAAAGCCCTTTTTCTCTCCTCAACAGTAAAATGGTAAAAATGAAATGGTAAAAGCCCTTTTTATAGGTTTTCTGAGTAAATAAATGAAATTTGTTTATTTTCCACCGTGAAAAGGTATTTTTCAAAGTATTTTTATCTATCTTTAAATAGGTATGAGTAATGTGTTGGTTTTTGTGCAGGATAAAGGATTTTCAGGGAAAATTGTCATTTTTCACAAACAAAAACATCAGAGTCATCTTTTAAGCCCTTTTCTGACTCCTAAAACATGAAAAGATTGCCGAGCGTTTCTTTTACACTCGTTAAAATGGAATTAAAAGACGGTCCCCTTATAGCCCTTTTCTGACCGTAAAAACAAGAAAAGATTGCCGGATTTTTGTCGTTTCAAATTTGATACTGGAAATAAAACGACGTGTCCTTGATCGCTTTTTACTTTTCAGGTAAAAGACACTAACTATGAAAGTACTCCTTGGTCGTAAAAGATCAAGCGGTTCTCTCAAGTATTATTTTATACTTTTTCGGGCTTGGGAGACACAAATTTACAAAAAAGTTCAACCCTGGAGTCTTCTTAAGTTTTTTCAGACTCTCTAAAATTGAAAAACGCTGAGTTTCTCCTATACTGGACTCGTTAAAATTTCACAGTAAAGAACCTGTTCGATTACAAACAGGAACGAACCACTCCTTCTTAGGGTTCGAATCTAAACTAAGTTGGACTCATCCGAAGGATGAGCTTATAATCAAGCATATGTTATCCTCCTCAAGCTTGTAAAAAATAAAGATGTACTTGCCAAAAATGGTGGGGGAAAAGAGAGAAAAATGAGCCTATTTGTTATCCTTTGTCTAAGAAGAAACCGTATCACCACTCTTGAACACGACACTTTTCATTCACCTGGGTTGGGAAATCCTTTGCCTCATAGTTGATTGAACCACATTGAAAGTCTTCAGCCGGGTATTAACTTTGGGTCAAATGTCACCAAGCCATCTGTTGTGTCGTTATGTGTTCAAGAGGTCGATGCAAATAAACCATTCATCTGCAAAATACCTGTCATCCATCTTGACCATCCCTGAGTCAGTCCTTACAGCTACATTTCTTCAACTTGATTTATGAACGAACCACTCCTTCTTAGGGTTCGAATCTAAACTAAGTTGGACTCATCCGAAGGATGAGCTTATAATCAAGCATATGTTATCCTCCTCAAGCTTGTAAAAAATAAAGAGGTACTTGCCAGAAATGGTGGGGGAAAAGAGAGAAAAATGAGCCTATTTGTTATCCTTTGTCTAAGAAGAAACCGTATCACCACTCTTGAACACGACACTTTTCATTCACCTGGGTTGGGAAATCCTTTGCCTCACAGTTGATTGAACCACATTGAAAGTCTTCAGCCGGGTATTAACTTTGGGTCAAATGTCACCAAGCCATCTGTTGTGTCATTATGTGTTCAAGAGGTCGCTGCAAATAAACCATTCATCTGCAAAATACATGTCATCCATCTTGACCATCCCTGAGTCAGTCCTTACAGCTACATTTCTTCAACTTGATTTATGATTTCGTGTTGTGGGCTTGCCTACGACGGATCGCTTTCTATCGACATCAGCACATTATCTAGAAAGATGATCTAGAAATCGTCAGTACCTTGAAATCTGCATGCATCAATGGCAGATTTCTAGCCGTCGACGACAGTTTACATCATTGACTTTCGATCAAAGGATTCCGTGACATGTTCGACATCAGCACATTCATTCACATCTCATGGATTGTACTGGGTACTTTGAGAACCGTTGACATCACTGGTGGTCTCTCTCACACTTGTTAACAGTTTACATCATTGACTGGTAATCAAGTGGTTTCTACCATGCTCGACATCAACTCATTTATTCGCATGGATAGAATCGTACTATTTCGAGAAGTAGAAATGAAGACCCTGGATCTAGATTCCACCATCCAGGCTGCGAGGAGTTTTGTATTCATTGTATAGTAGATTAATTATAAACAGATGGCTGCGTCCATACTGTGTCTACATGAGTCTATGATTATGATGTACTGCGAAATCATTCCTGTATCAGAGCAGTAGTTAGTTTGTTAGTTGTTGGGCCGTTAATATGCCATTATTATTATCACTTTTGAACACTTATCCCACCCATTTCCACTATTCTTCATCATATCATTTGTTATAATTTATCATTTAAATCCATTTTATAAATGATTTATGCTCTTATGAATGAATATTATCTATTCTCCTTTATTTCTAATAAATTGATGATTATGCATTATTTTATCAATGATAGTTCTAATAAGTTGGTTATAACATTATTCACCATTTTTAGCCTCCAAGGTAACTTCCAGATTGAAGATTTGATTTTTAAATCTGCCAAATCAGAAATTCGCTGGTTTAAGGAGTGACAGTTTTGTGGTTGAGATTCTAAGCAAATGAAGACGAATTTGAGAAATCTGGAACATGGGTTTTTTCCAAAACGGGCCCAATTAACTTTTTTAAAGAACGGTTTGCCCAAATTCGGCTTGTACAGAGAGAAACGTAGGGTTCTTTGAGCACAATTTTCTCAGATTTGCTGTTGCAGCCATCCTCCAAATCTCAGCTGCAAACCCAAATTCGTCTTGCTTTTGTTGAGAGATGAAAGGAAATATATTTTCTTGTTGATCATCTGGTTAGAATCAACCCAAATTTGTAAAAGAAATCATGTTGTAATTATCTATGTTATAACTGCTCTCTGATCTTTCTCTATTTAAATGAAAACAAAGATCAGAGAGGGAGAGACTTCAGGATGACTTTGGGGATTCGAATGATGGCGAATTGATGATTTGAATTAGAGATTCAGAAGCAAGGATTCATGATAGGATAGGAGGAAGGAAGGATTGTTTTATGTTGTAAGTCTCAAAGCTTCAACTATTGTAATGATTTCACTATTTAATGATTAATACATGATTTGGCGTTGTTGTTCACTCTTTTCCTTCTGAAGTAACCTAGCAGCGTCCGCTGGCGGCTAAGGGCCCAGCCTCTGGTGGAGTACGCTGCTGCTGTTGTGTATCATATCTTTACAATTGCTGCTGTATCATTATACTGTGATTTATGTGTGGTTTGCTTATCTTTATTACTCGGTAATCTGATATATCTTTCATATGCTATGTTATGCTCTATTATGATCAATGCACTAATGGTTTTTCTCAGGAAATCTGTGTAATGACTCTGCATTGTATAATTGAATCTTTTCAGAGTTGATCGCATGCTTTTAGTCTCAACCAGTTATTTTCGTTATAGAGCGTCTGTATTGAATATTACTGTCATTTGATTCATTTGAAATCCTGATTATGGGGATCTGAAAGTAATGTTATTCTATTTGGAAACATAGCCGTATTATCCTTAATTGTCAGATTACTATATTAGTGTGAGGTGTGCATATATGACCGATTATTGCCGTTCCATAATTCATCAATGAGTGCCATTCCATAAAGTATATTCCATCCAGTTTGCTTGAGGAGTGAAGAGTGTTATTTCATAGCAGAGTGTGAGTAAGTTGGTTTTGACTCGCGAGATTTAGTTCTTTTGATTGCTGTTTCATTTACTGCTGTTCTATTTCCTTTTGCTATTTCATTTTACTTGCTGCCATTCGATTTACTTGCAATTGCTACTTTGGTGTGAGAGAAGGTCTAAGGCTGTAGTGAGTCAGCAAGTCACTGCTTAGCTCCCAGATCTTTGGTCCATGCTCTAATTTCCTTTCCATCAATTTCTAGAGGAATGAGTTATTGCTACTGTATCCTCGATTAATGGTTGTTTGAATGAATGATTTAGTTTAGAACATTTCAGTTTCTTGCTGTTCCAATTAGATTTTGTTTCCAGCTTTCATTTACTTTTGTAGCTTTTAAGCACTATACTACAAAACATTACTCTTAAGTAAATAGCCGCCTCAGACTGAGTACACTCTTGAAATAAAAAGTCGTCCCTGGGTTGATAATTAATGTGAAGGTAATTAGAGGTGGAAAAGACCCTTTTTATCGCTCCACATTTTGGCGCCGTTGCCGGGGAAGAGTGTAGCCATTTCTAAAGAGTAGTGTGAATCTGATGAGTGCCTGCTAGGGAAGGGTTGGATCTTAAAAACGGAAGGTAAGATCTTGCGTACGGAGCATATAAAAGCCTGCTCCCCCATCCGCTTTCCAGCAGGGCTGTTAAAGAACCTAGGGTAGAAATAGATGTTTGAATTTTTGTGTGAATGATTAAGAAAAAGATAGAAATTTTTAAAAAAATGAATCACATGATCTCACGCAAGTGGTGATGTAAGCACCACCCATTTCACTAACTAATTGACAAGAACATTTGAAGAAGGAGCCTCGAAGAAACACATGAAGAACATCTTATATTATGGTAAGAAATGGCTCACGTTTCTACATTTGAATTTCCTATCAAAGATCTAGGAGGAGTGACACAAATGCACATAATTCCCCCATCTTTACCAAATTTTCATGGTTTAGCAAATGAAGATCCAGATACATTCTTATTTGAGTTCGAAATACTTTGTAGAGGATATGATTATTGTACTAATGATCAAAGATTGAAAATGTTTCCTCTTAGTCTAAAAGGAGCAGCTCTCCAATGGTTCATGAGCCTAGGTGGGAATTGCATCCAATCATGGGAGGACATGAAGAACATATTCTTGAAGAAGTACCAAGACTATTGCAAATCCAATGAAGATATTTTCGGTATGATACAAGGGGAAGATGAAAGTTTGGAGGACTACGTAGATCGATTTCAATACAACCTTCAAAAATCAAAATATAAGCATTTGGAAAAAGATATCTTAAAAACACTCATTCTTAAAGGAATCAAAGATAAATTTTTAGAACTCTTAAATCTGATAGGAAAAGGTGATGTTTTTCAGTTGTCATATGATGATGTTTGTGAATTGTGCATAAGGTATTCAAGAGGAATCTCCAAGGCTGGTAAGAATCCTAGAGATGTTTTTTCTTTGTTTTCCAAATCTGCTACAAGAATAGGGGACATAAGAGCTGAAATCAATGCTTTATTTGAAAATTTTAAAGTTGATTTTATTAGCTCTCTAAATGCAAAATTGGATGTTTTGCAGGTTCATAAAAATCAAGAATTGGATGAAGTGTTTTACCCTCAGGACCGAAAGGAGCATCTCATAGATACTCACTCTTCCTTATCTAGGATGGAAGTAGCATATCAAAGAGGTAAGGAAGCTGCAACAAGGTCAAAACCACGGAAATCATGGCCTACAGGTATGGTTCAAAACACTCCCTCTCCACTTTCTTACTTGCATAATCCATTATGGAATACTAATGTGTTAGGGCAGCCATGTCAATCTCAATATAACCACCAGCAATTTTCTCTACAAGCTTGGCATGGTTCACCTTATGATTGCATGACTACTCTCCCCCATCTTGTAGCACAAGCACATTCTCCATATTCTCCACCAGCTCTTCCACAATATCTTGCTTGCCCATCAAAACCATTCACACAACCCAATCAACCATATCATCAAAATGCTCCATTCCTTACACATTTTCCTGCTCAACTAATTCCACACCCTCACCATAATAAACCAGTACAACATACTTACAATGTTGAACTGGCAAATTTACCCACCTTTCCCACCCATTCTATCTCACATGTGTTATTAGAGAAAACCTACAATGAGATTCAGAATGTTTCCAATGCAAAAATTGTAGAAGCTATGGAAGAAGATGAGGTTTCTTTTACTATGCATCAACAAACTATTTTAAAAGTTCAAGAACTTCATGATATGATGGATATGGGAAATCAAGAAAATAAAGGATACATTGAAGATTGGTTTCACTCCATCATTTGTTTGCAACATCACTCCATGCTTCAACAATTTTTGATACCATTTTTTGAAGGGAAGTTGGCTTCTCATACCCTAATATCCATTAACATGCATTTTTCAAATTTGGGTATGTGCATACGTGAAGCCTTACTTCGAAAATGGATTCACTGGAAGTACTCATATACGTAGTAATATTCATTTTTCAAATCAAAATAGGTTAATGTAGAAAATAAAATAAATAAAGAAATAAAACAAACACATTTTTTTTATTTTTGTAAAACTAGTTGTTTCTTTTGTTGCAACACGCTATCGACACCAACATCGGTGATAAATATTTCAATCTATTTGTGTATGTAGATGAATCATAATATAAATAATAAGTTCTACAAACACTCATTTTCATTTTTATCACCAATTTGAAAAAATGCTTGAATATCATTTTTTTGGCTTGCGGGCTTGATGAACTTTCTGGAAAAACAGTCGGGACAGTCATGTTTTGAGGGACCAAAAGTGAATATTTTTAAAACCTGTTTCTACCCTAGGTAGCCCTTGATGTCTACTTTCTAACCCAATTTGAACCACTCAATTTGGATTTGAAACGAAAAAGTTAGAAACAAAACATTGACAGGGTGTCTAGTGGGCAGCTCAGGAACAGAGTTGGGACAGTCAGTTTTCGGAGGCCTAAATGTTTGAATTTTTAAAACCTGTTTCTATGGTAGATTCCCCTATGAATCTAGTTTACAATTCAATTGGAATCACTCATTTTCGATATCGTATGGGGAAGTTATGATTAAAATACTGACTGTCTATCGTAAATCAGCACCCTTAAAACTATGTCTTTCTGGCTGTTCCTTACAGTGTTTGACCTATCAGTTCTTCTTCTATTTAAAACCTATTTCTATTGGAAATAAATAAATGAATCTACTTTCATTTCCAATTTGAATCATTTGAATCCGACATCCAATGAAAACTTTATGCTTGAAATATCAACTGTTGGTCTAAGATGGGTAATCGAAAATGACTCTGTTAGACAGGTTGTTCTAACTAAAACTGAAATATCATATCATTGAATTTTTAAAACCTGTTTCTACTAGAGATAACCCTTTGAATTAGCTCTCATTTTGCTTTGGAATCACTCAATTTCGACGAAAAACAAAGAAGTTGTGATTAAAACACTGCAGGTTAGCATGATTGGCCACTGCTCTCCCGCAAGTAACAAATAAGTTTTACTTTGTTATTTTCTCCATGGATTTGTTATAAAGAGTAACTACTTGTTGTTTTTTGCATAATTCTTGGATTAGGGGAGCCCGATCACCTCTCTTTCTCCATGATTTAATGTTTTATTACAGGTAGGCACTCGTTTTTTGCAGGTCTTGGGAAAATAAAGAAGGTCAATTTATGGACGAGTGATTTTTGAAACAAATTTTAATAAAACAAAGGAATTTCATCCAACTCATTACCCAACAGATTCATAATAGAAGAAATGAAGAATTGATTTCGATTTGAAGATTCATGTCATGTCTTTGCTACCAAAACATTTTTTGAATAAATCATTTTTTTGACATCACATCATAGCTGTTGTAACTTAATCTATGTTTTTACATACTGTTTTTTGTTGTTTCTTTTCTAATTTTTCTTATATTTTGTATTTCAGGTGTTGCTTCACTCAAAGTATAACTCATCCTCAGCATCAATGCCGTGAACAGCTAATCTGTTTTTTTTGCATGTTTGCATTTTATGATTGTCCATTTTGCTGTTCTTTTTTTTCACGTTTTGCTGTTCCTTTTCGAAATGGAACAGCACTTCTGCACTTTCACGTTTTGCTGTTCCTTTTCGAAATGGAACAACACTTCTGCACTTTCACGTTTTGCTGTTCCTTTTCGAATGGAACAGCACTTCTGCACTTTCACGTTTTGCTCTTACTTTTCGAAATGGAACAGCACTTCTGCACTTTCACGTTTTGCTATTCCTTTTCGAAATGGAACAGCACTTCTGCACTTTCACGTTTTTGCTATTCCTTTTCGAAATGGAACAACACTTCTGCACTTTCACGTTTTTGCTGTTCCTTTTCGAAATGGAACAGCACTTCTGCACTTTCACGTTTTTGCTGTTCCTTTTCGAAATGGAACAACACTTCTGCACTTTCATGTTTTTGCTGTTCCTTTTCGAAATGGAACAGCACTTCTGCACTTTCACGTTTTGCTGTTCTTTTTCGAAATGGAACAGCACTTCTGCACTTTCACGTTTTGTTATTCCTTTTCGAAAGGGACAGCACTTCGACACTTTTCATTTTTGCTGTCTTTGTTGTTCCTTTTTTTCAAAGGAACGACATTTGCATTTTCACACTTTTTTGTGTGTATTTTTGTTTTTTTGTGTGCATTTCCTTTGTTGTTCCCTACAAGGAACACCACTTTTTGACTGTTTTTGCTGTTCATTCAAAAAAGCAACACTTTGGGATCATTTTCGAGAGCAACCCTTTCTTCCTTTTGTGGGATTATTCCTAATTCATCTCAACCACATTTTACTGATTCTCTTTTATGGCATGAAGTACACTACTTTTATGAGGACAAGAATTATGGATTCTATTGAAGCGAGTTAATATCATTCACGTTATGATCTTTAACAGGATAGCTCCTTGATGATAGATTTTTTCAAAAGGGACACAATTATTTATATACTACTTTACTGCATTGTTTTCCGTTGAACATGATATTGATTGATCATCTTAATACCATGCTGGTTCCATCATCCCTGGTTATAATCTTCTCTGTCTGTAATAAATGAGATTATGGGTATATTTTTTTTTCTATTGACATCTTCAACTTCTTCCGCCATCCTTGCTCTTAAGGAGTACTGAGCCTCCCTCTTTTTATCATAAAAATGTGTAATAATAACAAAATTTTGTTCGCAGATCGAGGATAGGGGGTCTCATTACGAGCCAGCCTACCATGTTCATAAGGCTGTAACAAAGTGACATTCCCATTATGGCCACCACACCAGGGTTATGATCCATTGGATAGCCAAATTATCTATGGAACAGGAGGTCTCATCACGAGCCGGCCTGATCACTTTTGCTACATCCTAGTGAATGGCAGTGTGGTTATCTGGTTACCATGCCAGCACATTGATCTCTTCTGTAGAACAACACTGAAACTCTCTAGTTATAAATTGAGGATTCTGGCTCATATGGGTTAAAAAGAAACCCTGCCGAGGCTATGGATGCCTGCTGGCAGCAGCGGCTCTGCTTATGGTATTGAAGTTATATCTTATCGTCAATTATTATTATAATACCCTTTTCTTATTTTTCTTTTTATCAGAGAAGTTATTTCCTTAACTTTTTCCCTGTTTTGAACCTTTATGCATGAGAAATTGTTTTATGATCAATCGCATCATTTTCAGCTAGCATACTATCAGTAAAGCATCTTTTTAGCATATTGTTGTCCTTTTTCATTTTGTATAAACTATCATCAATCCAAAGCGTTCTATCTCTTATTCATAACTATCTTTACACACTTTGCTCTCTTATTGATAAGTGTACTCTGCTTCACTTACTGATATATTGTTCATTCCATTGCCTTGCCATCCGCACCACCCCTCTCATATGCTTTATGGTTATGGAACCCATTTTCCAATTGGAGGGGGGGAATGTATGCATTATGGGATTGCATGTGATATGATTACTACACTCTGCCATAACTTGTTGATTTGATAAGTTTTTCTAATTGAAATTTTTGCATGCATTTTATCTGTTGCTATTCAAACCCAACACTATGGCTTCAAGAACATTGTATGCACAAGTGTGATTTGTTTACAGGAGAACAACCAGTATGCAGGGGAACTTCTATTCACAGCATGACCACACTATTGCAACTAACAGACGCGGCTCGAGCAACTTGCGAACATGAACAACTCTTCCGACATTATGTGCTTACCTGGATTCCACCTTTTGCATCACTTTCAGCACCAACTTTGCCTACATCAGCTTCAACAACTGCCAGTCCATATATGTCATTCCACATTTTTGGAGGTAAAACTTGAGGTAAAATTGCATAGTTTTCTAATTTATTATAAATTTAGGAGAATCTAATGAAAATCCATTTTGAGCATTATTTGTCATCCTTCATTCCACATCTTTACCACTTCCCCTTTTTCAGCAACATATCATTTTCGAGTGTGGGGGAGTGTTCTTTTCATTCATTTCTTTCTTATGACCACGCCATTCATATTCTTTATCATCCATTGCTATTCTTATTCATTCTCAACACCTCCCTTATTTCATGTTGTTTTACACCAAGCATAGAATTCAACAGCTGGTAGCAACCACCTCTCTTTGTTTTCTAGCATTGCACGAGGACATGCTAATTTTTCAGAGAGGGGGAGGAATTGCTATGCATGATGGATGTTTTCTACTTTCTTCCTTATTTAGGGCATACAATTTCATTTTTACACAGTGCAGAAATTGATTTCCACATATTTTTAAAACTATGAATTCAATTCTTGTAATTTTTGGAAAACACATACGTATCATTAATACAAACCCACACAATTTCAAGAAATATTGGTTCATAAAATTTCAGAAATCATGCACTCTCACCTACAACCATTTTGTTTATATCTCATGATCCGTGCATCAAAACAATCCGATTTTTGGATCATAAAGGCATTCATATATTATAAATTTACTTGCCAAATTTCAACAAAAGCTGGGTTGTAGTTTTTGGGAAAATGGTTAATAAAGGTTGTTGTTATTTATATTATATTTTGCTGCAACTTAATTGTTATGCATTCATCAAGATTCCTAAAATTGAATATTCATTAATTGAGGAAGAATTCATTTGTTCTATCCATTTCATGTGCTCAGATGAACATATTTATTTTATTGCTTGGTTAACACATGGGTTTTTGTCTTTGGGTTGCATGAGGACATGGAACATATTGAGTGTGGGGGTAGAATTGCTATGCATGATGGATGTTTTCTACTTTCTTCCTTATTTAGGGCATACAATTTCATTTTTACACAGTGCAGAAATTGATTTCCACATATTTTTAAAACTATGAACTCAATTCTTGTAATTTTTGGAAAACACATACGTATCATTAATACAAACCCACACAATTTCAAGAAATATTGGTTCATAAAATTTCAGAAATCATGCACTCTCACCTACAACCATTTTGTTTATATCTCATGATCCGTGCATCAAAACAATCCGATTTTTGGATCATAAAGGCATTCATATATTATAAATTTACTTGCCAAATTTCAACAAAAGCTGGGTTGTAGTTTTTGGGAAAATGGTTAATAAAGGTTGTTGTTATTTATATTATATTTTGCTGCAACTTAATTGTTATGCCTTCATCAAGATTCCTAAAATTGAATATTCATTAATTGAGGAAGAATTCATTTGTTCTATCCATTTCATGTGCTCAGATGAACATATTTATTTTATTGCTTGGTTAACACATGGGTTTTTGTCTTTGGGTTGCATGAGGACATGCAATATATTTAGTTTTCGTTGCATGAAGACATGCAACATATTGAGTGTGGGGGTATGTTGGGCCGTTAATATGCCATTATTATTATCACTTTTGAACACTTATCCCACCCATTTCCACTATTCTTCATCATATCATTTGTTATAATTTATCATTTAAATCCATTTTATAAATGATTTATGCTCTTATGAATGAATATTATCTATTCTCCTTTATTTCTAATAAATTGATGATTATGCATTATTTTATCAATGATAGTTCTAATAAGTTGGTTATAACATTATTCACCATTTTTAGCCTCCAAGGTAACTTCCAGATTGAAGATTTGATTTTTAAATCTGCCAACTCAGAAATTCGCTAGTTTAAGGAGTGATAGTTTTGCGGTTGAGATTCTGAGCAAATGAAGATGAATTTGAGAAATATGAAACATGGGTTTTGTCCAGAACGGGCCCAATTAACTTTTGTAAAGAACGGTTTGCCCAAATTCGGCTTGTACAGAGAGAAACGTAGGGTTCTTTGAGCACGATTTTCTCAGATTTGCTGTTGCGGCCATCCTCCAAATCTCAGCTGCAAACCCAAATTCGTCTTGCTTTTGTTGAGAGATGAAAGGAAATATATTTTCTTGTTGATCATCTAGTTAGAATCAACCCAAATTTGTAAAAGAAATCATGTTGTAATTATCTATGTTATAACTGCTCTCTGATCTTTCTCTATTTAAATGAAAACAAAGATCAGAGAGGGAGAGACTTCAGGATGACTTTGGGGATTCGAATGATGGCGAATTGATGATTTGAATTAGAGATTCAGAAGCAAGGATTCATGATAGGATAGGAGGAAGGAATGATTGTTTTATGCTGTAAGTCTCAAAGCTTCAACTATTGTAATGATTTCACTATTTAATGATTAATACATGATTTGGCGTTGCTGTTCACTCTTTTCCTTCTGAAGTAACCTAGCAGCGTCCGCTGGCGGCTAAGGGCCCAGCCTCTAGTGGAGTACGCTGCTGCTGTTGTGTATCATATCTTTACAATTGTTGCTGTATCATTATACTGTGATTTATGCGTGGTTTGCTTATCTTTATTACTCGGTAATCTGATATATCTTTCATATGCTATGTTATGCTCTGTTATGATCAATGCACTAATGGTTTTTCTCAAGAAATCTGTGTAATGACTCTGCATTGAATAATTGAATCTTTTCAGAGTTGATCGCATGCTTTTAGTCTCAACCAGTTATTTCCGTTACAGAGCGTCTGTATTGAATATTACTGTCATTTGATTCATTTGAAATCCTGATTATGGGGATCCGAAAGTAATGTTATTCTATTTGGAAACATAGCCGTATTATCCTTAATTGTCAGATTACTATATTAGTGTGAGGTGTGCATATATGATCGATTATTGCCATTCCATAATTCATCAATGAGTGTCGTTCCATAAAGTATATTCCATCCAGTTTGCTTGAGGAGTGAAGAGTGTTATTTCATAGCAGAGTGTGAGTAAGTTGGTTTTGACTCGCGAGATTTAGTTCTTTTGATTGTTGTTTCATTTACTGCTGTTCTATTTCCTTTTGCTATTTCATTTTACTTGCTTCCATTCCATTTACCTGCAATTGCTGCTTTGGTGTGAGAGAAGGTCTAAGGCTGTAGTGAGTCAGCAAGTCACTGCTTAGCTCCCAGATCTTTGGTCCATGCTCTAATTTCCTTTCCATCAATTTCTAGAGGAATGAGTTATTGCTACTGTATCCTCGATTGATGGTTGTTTGAATGAATGATTTAGTTTAGAACATTTCAGTTTCTTGCTGTTCCAATTAGATTTTGTTTCCAGTTTTCATTTACTTTTGTAGCTTTTAAGCACTATACTGCAAAACATTACTCTTAAGTAAATAGCCGCCTCAGACTGAGTACACTCTTGAAATAAAAAGTTGTCCCTGGGTTGATAATTAATGTGAAGGTAATTAGAGGTGGAAAAGACCCTTTTTATCGCTCCACATTAGTTAAAGTTTTTTATCTGAGTATGGGAATGCCTACCTCAGCGATGATATGATCTCATACATGTATTTTGTGTTGAATACTTGCAGGTTCCAACCGGGCTCTCCACAAGATAATCCTTGAAATGATAAAGTACTTCACCCTTCCTAGATGATATGAAACCCTAATCTACTACAGGCTTCGCACTTTAGGGGGCAATCTGTTACACTAAAATTTGTCACCATGACTATTTGCAGTCAGTATGGCTCCGTCAATAGTCATACTATCCTCCTTGGCAAGTCTTACACCTCTGCTCCTCATGTCAAACTCCAAGAAAGAGAGAAAGTCCTTAAAAAGTCAATTAACTCTGGTTACGCAGTTTCTCTTAGCCTTACCTGCGTGTACGCACCTCCAGTTCATAAAACCTGCGTACTTGTACGCTCTGTATATAAAGGGGTGGGTGCATACTCCTGTAAAGGTCAAAAGGCGCAAGTTTCACTTAAAAAACGTTACTTGTGGTAATTTCTAGAGCATTCTAGAAGATGGTTTGACGTGGATTGAGCGCCTCCAGATGGTTCATGCATCCCAATGAAAGAGGAACTTATCCCATGAAGAGGGGAGCTATCCCATTGAAAGAGGGGCTTATCCCATTCATGGTGGACCTGATTAACTTTCTCCAAAGCACTATAAATACAGGCATTGGGCCAGAGGGAGGAGAGGTTGAAAGCTGAACATTCCTAAGGATAGATGCTGCTGAGATTAGGACTCCCTTATAGAGCTTGAGAGGAGAGATTCCCATCCTTTTTTAGCTTTATTTGGAAGTGGGTGAGATGATCAAAGTAAAGGAGAACTCTTGCTGGACCCTGGGAGGGACCTGCACAACACCAAGGCACTGGTTGTAATGGTTTCTTTTGTTTCCACTTAATACAATTAAGCTCATTTTTCTCAACAAGTTGTTATTCATAATTTGTTTCATATACTCCTTGGTCTTTATGATGAATATGTTTTATTTTATGAGTTATTCAGGTGCTATGTAATTGTTTTCTTGTTAGTGAATGCAAGTTTCGAAGAGAAGGAGGAGCTCATCCGGATCGGAGAGGCTAAACTGCTACAAACAGCGTGGGACTAAAGGTATGTTTTAAACACCTGACTACTTGTATTCTAAATGCATATTTAGGGAAAGATAGTGTTTAATTGTCTTGTTTGTCACTAGAAAGCCTTAGCTTCTAGGGAGGTCGGTTTTGTCCGCAAAATTGACTCTTTCCTCTTGACAATTACACAAATGAACAATTCTTGGATGATACAAATGAAAATACCTCCTTTCTATATATAAGAGTCTAAGGGGTCATAATATAAATAGAGCCGACATAACAATAATAATGTAACGGAACAATAATAACAATAGTGGGCTTCTATGGGGCACAATAATAACAATATGGGGCCTACATGAGAACAACAATATAATAAGGGGGATGCACTAATAACAATAAGGGGTTACACTAGTAGTATAGGGACCTAACAAAGGTGGAGAAATACAAAGTTCGGTTGGTAGAAAAATGTTATTCCCAGGTGCCGGGAATTGATTTTGGTGATATTTTTTCTCCTCTTGCCAAGGTAGCTTCTATTAGATTACTTTTATCTCTTGCTACTGCTTTTGATTTTGAGGTAGAATAGATGGATGTGAAGATAGCATTTATTCATGGGGATTTGGAAGAGGAGATCTACATGAAGCAACCTAAAGGCTTTGCGGTGAAGGGTAAGAAAGAACTGGTATACAAGTCAAAAAAGTCTCTGTATGGGTTAAAACAGTCACCAAGGATGTGGTATCAGAAATTTGATACATTTATACGGGGACTTGACTTCATCAGAAGCAAAGCAGATCACTGTGTATATTTTAAATTAATTGGTGACCGTGTTATTTATCTGGTCTTGTATGTGGATGATATGTTGCTAGTTGGAAATGACAAAGAAATTATCCAAGGTTTGAATACCCAATTGTCCTCTAAATTTGACATGAAATATATTGGTGCTGCAAACTATATTTTGGGCATGGAAATTAAAAGAGGTCGGGGAAAGAGGAAGCTCTGGTTAAACCAAAGAAAGTATGTTGAGACAATACTGTAGAGGTTTAATATACAGGATAGTAAACCGGTGAAGGTTCTTATTCATGTAGGTGTGAAGTTATTTGTTGAACGGTGTCCCAAGGCACAAGAAGAAGAAGAGGACATGTCCCGTGTTCCATATGCAAGGACAGTTGGTAACCTGATGTATGCAATGTTCTATACTAGACCAAACATTGCACATGCAGTGGGAGTATTGAGTAGGTTTATGTCAAAACCAGGGAAGATGCACTGGACAGTAATGAAGCGGGTTGTTAGGTATTTGCGTGGCACTAGTAATTACGGTTTGTGCTACCAAGGAAGACCAGGATTGGACAGATTTTTCGATATTTTTTGCTTTGTTGATGCAGACTAGGCTGGAGATCTAGATCAGAGAAGATCTATAAGTGGCCATGTATTTAACCTATTTGGAGGTGTAGTCAGTTGGATGAGTAAGAAACAATCTGTAGTGGCACTATCAACTACAGAGGCAGAATACATGGAAGCCACTCATGCAAGCAAGGAAGTAGCTTGGTTGCAGAGATTTTGTTTAGGTATCGGGTTAGTATAGGGAGCTATAAGGTTAGATTGTGACAGCCAAAGTGAAATTTTCTTAGCAAAGAACCTTGCTTATCATTCAAAGACAAAGCACATTGATGTTTATTATCACTTTGTGAGGGATATGATAGAAGACAAAAAGGTGTTGCTGGTAAAGGTGGACACTTTGAAGAATACCGCAGATGCATTGACAAAATCTATGAGCTCTGAGAATTTCTCTTTGTGTAGAGAAACAATGGGTGTTTTAGGGTTGGATAAATGACTAAGCTCTCTTGTGGCCCCCTGTGGAAAGAAAACAACAAGTGGGAGAATGTTTGGTTGTGTTATATTCTTTACATGACTAGCCTACGTAGTGAATTGGGGGGTTAGAGGGGGGGTAGAGCCCCCCCTTTGTTCCATTGATTGTGCAACAGGGGGGTCACAAGGGGGGCAACAGCCCCCACTATTTGGGGGGTTTGAGGGGCGGCAGGTAGCCCCCCTCTACGGGGTCTGAGGCAATGCCCCGGGGAAATTTTTTTTGGACCCTATATTAGGTTGGGCGGACCCACCTATGGTTTTGTGCATGGTTTTCACACATGGTTTTGGACGCGATGGTTTTCGGTCCATGGTTTTGGATGCGATTGTTTTCTTTCCATGGTATTGGATGCTTCAGCATGTATAAATATGTATTGTAACATTGAAAGGAATAGTAGTCCCGGTTCTGGGATCCAGGGGAAAATCTTTGTGTATATGTGTTTTATGTGTTATGCTCTCGCATTGTTTATTTTCTGTGTTTTAGAATTCGTATGTAGGTAATTTTTGTACGAGGTTAAAACCTACATTCAAATGTGTTGTGGTAGGCACACCATTCAAATCAAATGCACAAGTTCTTACCCAATGATGGACTCGCTTCTTTCTACCTATATCCAACTGCACTAACCAAGCTTTTGCATGCACTTCTTTATTAAAACTACACTTATCCACTAACTCAGGACTAACATAATTATAATTAGATCCAAGGTCAACCATAATAGAAATAACTTGATCATAAAGCTTACCGTCCATCTCAATGATTGATGCCTAATGTTCGGTCTGTCTGTTATCCAATGCTGCATAGATATGAGGAACACTATGACCAACATCTCCAATAGTATGCACCTTCTGTGCACTATATATCTGAGGCCTACCACCTTGATTCTATGGACAATCTCTCTTATGGTGTTCCTTATTACATGTCCAACACTCCAACCATCCAGTACCATCACCTCTATGATGCTGTTGTGATCCATGTCCCTCTCTAGCTACAATGAATTTCTTTTGTGGTGCGACATTTTCTTTCTCTTTTTCATCCTGACGCATTGCTCTTTTCGACTGCCATTTACCCTTACCTTTATCCTTATCTTTCCCTTTCCATCCTTGCTGAGATTCATTCTTATGCTTTCATTGTTCATTGCAATGCTTCAATTTTAGAATAAATTCCTCAAGTGACCAATGCTCATCATACTCAATCCAATCTCTAAACTCAAATGGAAAGCCATTGACAATCACTAAACTTTAGCCTCTCATATTTATGATACAGTAAATATCTTAATAACTCGAGGAAATGTAGAAATTTTGAATAATATAACACTTATTCATGGAGATTATCCTGATTATACACTATTTGCAGAATGCATGCATAATACATAACCTCCTCTACGTTGATCATCAATTTTGAGGAATTAAAAACAATGAAACATCAATCGCATGCGCACATTAACACTGTATGTAATGGGGAAAGCATACAACTAAAAACCCCCAACTATCTATATATTATAATGATAGAGAACATGTAACAATACATAGTACAATACTCATCACAAGTACTCAGTACTATCTCCACCTGCTACACACAAACTAGCTCAGATCTGAATCAAGTCACAGGTTCAAATCTCCTCCACTGTTTTCCTGCCTCTACTGTGCAATACAAGATGAGAATAGGAATGATCCAAGCTTGTTTTCCCTTGGCTTGTATTGCACAATCCTCATTGGCAATCTCCATCATTGATTGTGCAAATCTCATGCACAACGATAGTCACAACTGATAGTAGTCTCCACCTCTAACACCTGTCTCCATTGAACTGTCCATACACTGAGTTAACTGATGTATTCTTTAGTTGATTTATGAGTTAATAATTAGTGAATTAATTAATACTTAATTCACACCACTCATCACTAGTGTATTTGGCAGTTAGACTAAACACAACTAGTTCAACTAAGTCAAACTGAACACAACTCCATCAACTCCTAAATCAACTCCACCAAACTCAATCACTTGAGTTCTAACTGAAGTCCATCATGCAATAGCTCAACTAACCCATAAGAAAAAAGTATTTCCTTCTGGCAGTTGCATGTGCCACATCCGTAGCTTGAACTGAAGTGCTCCAAGAGGATAAGATAATGTTTATAGTCCAAATATTATTAAGAGCTAATAATATTTGACTGTTCTATTTTTAGACTGGCAGTCTAAAAATAGACTCCGCCCAAATGTCTAAAAATAGAAGTCCACCTATTTTTTACCAACATGACCAATCATCCACAAATAGCATCCTGCAACTCATAGACCATGATCCATATGTCTAAAAATAGACTTTGCGCCAAAAATAGCCTGCGGGCCCACTTAGTGAAGGCGAATTCTTTTCACTGAGCTCCATCATCTTGTTGCATTTTCAACACTCCCTCTCAACAAGATATGGATTATCTGCAACCCCTATCCTGCAACTCTGGAATGTTCTACATGCAACACATTTGCCCGGTCCACTTGCTCCAACAACACTTGGAACAAAAACACTCCCAACTGACCACTCTATTGGGCTAGGAACATACTTTAATGCTGAAGCTCTACCTGCTGCTGACAAGTGCTCCCTCTCTGACATCTGTGCTACTGCAACATCTCCATGCATCTCACACCATTGCACACTTCTCTGTGCCACCTAGCACTGTGCAAAACACTTGTGGCTCTCACATTGCTGCAGCCCGCTAGCTATGCGCTATCCTAGGATTCCCTGCACTATCACTTTCTCTGCCGCTCCATCCGCATCTGTCTCTACCCAATCAGTCAGTTCCTGCTACTCCACATCGGGGCTCTTGTAGCAAGGTCTCATCCAAGAGGTTGGGTACCTCAAGGATCCTGCCCCTCCTCCTTGGGACGATCACTCTATATCGCCCCACCTCCTTTCTGGAGGTATGGCTGCATGTTATCCCTCAGCCCACCTAGCTCGAAGTTTCCCCCTACTGGAGGTCTCTACATGAATAGATGTCTCTACTTGGTCTCCTCTCAGCTTCCCTTGTTGTGGCTGCTCCACAACCTCCTGAAGCTGCTGCACCAATCGTGGCTCCTCCACAGTCGTCTGAGACTTCTTCTGGTGCTGCATGTTGAGAGGTAATATATGTTCCCTCTCAACCACCAAGTCTCCATCAGTTGCCTCGCTGCTCAAGGCTTTGCATGCATCTTGAACCTCAAGAGCATATAGGTTCTTGACTCGTGAACCAATCTGCTTCACCTGTCTAGTGATGATGTGTCCAAGGAAAACCTTTCCCTTACTGAAGACTACATCATAGCCTCTGTTTTCCAGCATCGCGATCGACACCAAGTTTCTCTTCAGTCCTGGTACATACTTGACATCGATCAAGGTAAGGTGAGCTCCATGCTCCCTCTGGAAAATAACCGTGCCTACACCTGAGACACTATGCTTCTCATCATTACCCATCGCTATGAGTATCTGGAGATCTTTCTCCTCCAAAGTACTGAACAAACTCTTGTCACCGGTCATGTGTAAAGAAGCTCCACTGTCAAGAAACCAACCACTTCCCACCATGGATGAAACCATGCATGCAAAGAGTGTGAAATCCAACTCAAACTGTGAAGCAAGTGCCTCACCTTCAGATCCTTCCCTGGATCCCTTCTTGGATTTCCTCCATGGACAATTTGCAGCATAATGGCCCACCTCATGACAACGAAAGCATCGCACTTTCTATTTGTCAACCTTCTTCCCATCATTGGAAGAACTGGATTCGAAAAGAGAACCCTTCTCCTTCCCCTTCTTTGCTTTGGTAGCCAAAGCACAATTTTCTTCATCAAATGCCTTTGATGAAGATCCGTCCCCGGTATTCTGCCTGATCTCCTCTTGCACAAGATCCGACCAAAGTCTCTCCCATCCTAGCAATTTCTCCTGATCATTGATAGACTCCTGATAGGAATGCCCACTCTTCAGAAGACCAAGGAGAGCCAAGCTCACCAAGTCCTCATCATCGACAGTCACCCTCACACTTCCCAGCTCATCCCGACATTGGGTGAACTTCATGAGATACTTGGGCATACTGTCTCCATTCTCACACTTAATGTTTGTGAGTTTATCCTTGAGAGCCAACTTCCTCTAGTCGCTCTTGCTTTGGAATAAATCTGTCAATGCTTTCCACATCAAGTATGGAGAAGCCTTTCCATGTAGGCTGGATACAATGTGATCCTTTACGCCCTCCAACAGAATCCTTTGACACTTTGTTGTCTTCTTTTGCCAAGCCTCAACGTGAGTAGCATCAGTAGGCTTTGAGACGTCAGCCTCTATGAACTCCTTCAACCCATTGTCATCTAACACCACCTCCATCCTGTCTTTCCATGCAATATAATTCAAGCTACCTTCAAGGGCATACTCCAATCGTAATCCGTTGAAAGACATTTCAACTTTGACACCAAGAAAACACTGCTGCAAATTCAAATTCCACCAGCTCAAAACTCAACCGCTTCTGATCTAAAATTTGTGAGAACAAAGTATTTCTCGTACAAATATTGACTGTATGGGCATTCACCGGATATCTCACCTTCCAAAAGAAGGATGAATCCAGAGGCTACCTGGCCCAATTACAAACTCTTCCTGAAGAAATAAAATGTAATCACTTTCTGAATAATAGATCTGATGATCAACTCTGCTCCAATACCATGTAGAAATTTTGAATAATATAACACTTATTCATAGAGATTATCCTAATTATACACTATTTGTGGAAAGCATGCATAATACATAACCTCCTCTACGTTGATCATCAATTTTGCGGAATTAAAAATAATGAAACATCAATCTCATGCACACATTAACACAGTATGTAATGGGGAAAGCATACAGCTGAAAAATCCCAACTATCTGTATATTATAATGATAGAGAACATGTAACAATACATAGTACAATACTCCTCACAAGTACTCAGTACTATCTCCACCTGCTACACACAAACTAGCTCAGATCTGAATCAAGTCACAGGTTCAAATCTCCTCCACTATTTTCCTGCCTCTACTGCGCAATCCAAGATGAGAATAGGAATGATCCAAGCTTGTTTTCCCTTGGCTTGTACTGCGCAATCCTCATTGGCAATCTCCATCATTGATTGTGCAAATCTCATGCACATCTATAGTCACAACTGATAGTAGTCTCCACCTCTAACACCTGTCTCCACTGAGTTGTCCATGCACTGAGTTAACTGATGTATTCTTTAGTTGATTTATGAGTTAATAATTAGTGAATTAATTAATAATTAATTCATACCACTCATCACTAGTGTATTTGGCAGTTAGACTAAATACAACTAGTTCAACTAAGTCAAACTAAATACAACTCCATCAACTCCTCAATCAACTCCACCAAACTCAATCACTTGAGTTCTAACTGAAGTCCATCATGCAATAGCTCAACTAACCCATAAGAAAAGCGTATTTCCTTCTGGCAGTTGCATGTGCCACATCCGTAGCTCGAACTGAAGTGCTCCAAGAGGATAAGATAATGTTTATAGTCCAAATATTATTAAGAGCTAATAATATTCGACTGTTCTATTTTTAGATTGGTAGTCTAAAAATAGACTCTTCCCATATGTCTAAAAATAGAAGTCCATCTATTTTTTACCAACATGACCAATCATCCACAAATAGCATCCTGCAACTCATAGACCATGATCCATATGTCTAAAAATAGACTTTGCGCCAAAACTAGCCTGTGGGCCCACTTAGTGAAGGTGACTTCTTTTCACTAAGCTCCATCATCTTGTTGCATTTTCAACAAGAACTTGGTCATATGTACCTCATCTATCATTGATCCCATCTTTAACTCATAGAATTCTTTGGCCTACTATCATAATACCTTTCTGACAAATACTTCTTGCTAAAAAGACACTTGAGCACATGCCAACTCAAGTCCTCCATCCTAATGTATCTGACCCACTTCACAGCTTCCCATTGGATATCTGCTTTACCTTTCAAGCTAAATATAGAAATTTTGGCCTTCATGTTTTTTGTGTACTCATGCAACTCAAAGAACTTGTTCATCTAAAGTATTCAAGCCTCTGCATCTTCCGGATTCTTCACATCTCCATCAAAATTAGGTGGCATTACTTTCTTAAATTCATTTGGAACATATCCCCTATCACTCCTCATGTAAGGATGATAATGATGACGATCATAATTGCTATCAGAACTAGAAGTATACTAGTACATGTGTCCATCACCTCTCCTATCTGGAGTATCCAACAATCTGTCATCTCTCACTGTGTCATCTTTATCCGACCTGTTACCACCATGAGACCTGCTGCCATATGCCCCATTAGTTTTGTCCTCATGTCCATGGCTGATCTGAAGTGGCCCCTATTGCTAAAATTCTGACAAACTCTGAAGGACTATTTCATTAACCTCTGCATGTTTCTCTTGTGCTTACATGATTTTTACATTTTCCTCCTTACAACTCCTTACTTCTTCATTCAATCTTCTCAGCGTGTCTTCTAAATCAGGAGAGTTCCCAACACCATGCTTCTCATCATATTCATAGGGAGAATCTTTGTAGTCTAACATCTTGCTAGCCATTTTGATCTCTTTCCTACAAGGCATACTATTTTGATCTCTTTCGTGTAAAGCATACTATGTTAGCTAAACCAAAACACAATAAACCAACGTACCTTAGCAAAATTCAGGGAGGATATGTCATCTACAAGATCATCCCAATAAGCATAATACATGTATACCATAGTTGTGACAACATATAGACATATAATACATAATCTCATAACCATATAACCATCATTCTAGCTAAAGTCCAGTCATCAATGCATGACCCTTTGAACTACACATACCATGACCTCATGCATGAAAAAAACAACCATATCGATGTACACTGACAATACGCAAGCATAAACAAAATGTAGCCAATCATACATTGATGACGACACACTTCAAAAAAACAACTTCCTCATTCACATGGCGACATCACTACAACCATGACCAACACCATGCATATGTAACAAGTGTATAGACAACAAGGATGATTAACACACATGCAGCCGACATGAATGCATGGCCAACACACACTTCTCATCTAGTCTGACGGGTGAACTGTTGGGTCCCTATAATACTAGTGATTACCCCATTACTATTATAGTTATACCCCTTATTTATATTGTTGTGCCCCTATTACCCACATATTGTTATTTCTGTGCCCCATAGAATCCCTCTATTGTTATTTTTGTGGCTTTATATTATTATTGTTAGGTCAGCTGGATTATATTGTGACTCCTTAGACTCCTATATATAGAAAGGAGGTTTTGTCATTTGAATCATCAAAGAATTGTTCATTTATGTAATGTAAAGGAGGTTTCCCCCTCGAAGAGGCTGAATTCTAAGGTGTTGATCTATATTTTCTATCTTTTCTTGAGCTGGTTTCATAACATTTGGTATCAGAGCTTTGGATTCTAGGGTTTCGCTGCTCTAAAAAGGTCATCGTGGCATTTTCGCTATAAATTTTTTTCTGTGACGTTTCAGAAGTCGCAAAAAAAAATCATTTGAGAAGAAATTGCATTGAACCTTGGGTCCGAATTTCAGAGCTTTTCGCGCGACATTTTCGGAGATATGATCTGAGGAAGTTGGTCTTTTTGCAGACTCCTGAATTACATTCAAAACAGGTGACCTAGGGAAAATTTTCATAACTTTCTCTTTGGGAATCAGATTGAAATTTCGTAAGAAGGTACAGAAAGAGAACGGACTGTAGTTTCTTGTATATCTTTTTCAGAACCAAATATCGAAAATTGTACACGTGGCACTTCATACAACTTCACTCTTCTAGAAAGGTCTATAATCAGGTCATCTTGGGAGAATGTGCATAACTCTTTCTTGGAGAATCCAATTTGGATTAGACTGGTGGCATTGGAAAGACGACATAGAGAGCTACTATAGGTCACAAATTCAGAACTATATGATTGGAAAGTACAGAGATACATCAGAGGCAATATCGAGCTCCTACAAAGTGAAAAAAGGTGTGTAGATTTTTTTAAATTTTTGCTTAAGCTTGGTTTGAAAATTTATTTTGAAGGAATTCAAAGGGCATAGTAGAGCATTATTATCGGTAACTGATGCCCCGAGGAAAGAAAATGCAAACACCTAGTAAGGAACCTGAAAGCTCTAGCATGACTCATGAAGAAGAGGAAGAAATGCTACATGATATATCAAAATTACAAGAACAAGTGCAACAAATGTCACGCTCACAAAAGTTAACAGATGCTAAGATAAATGGCGTGGAAGCTAAGATGGACAATTTGAAGATAGATTTGAACACAAATTTGAAGACGGGCATGGCAGATTTGAAGATAGATTTGACAAATTTTCTACAAGAAATACTTACTAATGGTGAAAAGGTACTAAAGGAAACTCATGATGAGAACAAAAGAAATGTTAATCATGATTCCATAGATGCTAATGTTGGATCGAAGAATCACCATATTCCAAAAATCGATATGAGGAAGTTTGATGGCAAGGATCCCACCACATGGATATTACAGATGGAGCAATTCTTCGATCTCAATAATGTGCAAAACGCACAAAAGGTACGTATGGCAACTGTATATTTGGAACCAAATCAGTTTGTATGGTATCAATGGCTTTGTTCTCGTAAACAATTTATCACTTGGGCAATTTTTACGGAAGAATTGATAGCACATTATGAGGATACAAAAAGCAACACTTTTTTTAGCCAATTGATAAGTCTCAAACAAAAGGGTTCAATAATGGAGCACATTGAGGAGTTCCAAAAATTGAACATAAGGGTAAAAGATATTCCAGAGGAGCATAGGATTGATGTGTTCATAGGGTCTTTAAAGGATAATATCCAACATGATGTTCGCCTTTGGGAACCTGATTCATTAGAGAAGGCATTCAGGTTAGCAAGAAAAATGGAAAGCAAAATTATGGCAACTAGGAAGCATACCACTCACAACTATAAAGACGGAAGTGTTGTTGCCCCTAGTCTTCCACAACCTACAAGGTTGACACCACAACAATTGGAAGAAAAAAGAGCAAAAGGGCTTTGTTACAATTGTGATAGCAAATACACAAAAGGTCATAAGTGTGCTGAGAAGAAATTATTCTACATAGATTGTGAAGAGGAAGAAGAAAAGGAGCAAGAAAGGTCAAAAGAAGAGGATATATTCCAGAAACAAAGCCTAGATGAAGAACAAATAAATCCGACCATATCTTGTAATGCATTGGCAGGAATTACCACTCCTCAAACCATCAAGATAGAAGGACAAATCAAGAAGAAAAAGGTAATAGTGTTGATTGATTCAGGAAGCACCCACAATTTTATTCATTGTAGGGTAGCAAAAGAATTGAATTGCTTCCTATATCCAGCACCAGAGTGTCAAGTGATGATTGCAAATGGAGGAACAATAAATTGCTCTGGAAAGTGCCATAATATCAAGCTATCCATGGGAGAATATGTATTGACTAGCCCAATGCTTTCCATTCCAATGGGAGGTGCTGATGTTGTACTAGGAGTCCAATGGCTACAATCCTTGGGTACAATAGCTTTTAATTTTCAAGAACTTTTCATCAAATTTTCTACGGAAGGAAAGGAAGTTGAATTAAGGGGTATTGCAGGGAAACCAGGAAAGATAATCAGCTCTAATGGCATGACAAAGCTTCTAAAAAAGGAGCAAAGAGGTGTAATTGCACAATTATGTTCGCTAGATGTTTCCACATTGGAATCATCTATTTCTCCAGATCTCCAAAAAGTCCTGGACAATCATTCCAAGGTATTTGAGACTCCCAAAGGTCTCCCACCTATGCGTGATCATGATCATGCTATTCATCTGATTCCAGGAAGTGTTCCTCCAAACATCAGGCCGTACAGATATCCCTATGTCCAAAAAAGTGAAATTGAACGTATGGTTGCAGAAATGCTAGAGGCTGGTATAATTCAACCGAGTCAAAGTTCTTTCTCAGCTCCAGTAGTATTGGTGCACAAGAAGGATGGATCATGGCGCATGTGTCCGGATTATAGGGAGCTCAACAAGCTCACTATTAAAGATAAGTTCCCCATTCCTGTCATTGATGAATTACTGGATGAATTGCATGGATCAATTTACTTCACCAAGTTGGATCTTCGTTCGGGATATCATCAAATCAGAATGAAGATTGAAGACATTCCGAAAACGGCATTTAGAACTCATGAGGGTCATTATGAATTTTTGGTCATGCCTTTTGGCCTTACCAATGCACCTTCAACATTTCAAGGTTTGATGAATTCAATTTTCAAACCATTCCTTAGAAAATTTGTGTTAGTATTTTTTGATGATATACTAATCTACAACAAGTCTTGGAAGGATCATGTTGAACATGTTGACAGGGTGCTACAACTATTGGAGGAGAAACAATTATATGCAAAAAGATCCAAATGTTTCTTTGGAGTCCAGGAGGTGGAATATTTGGGTCATATTGTATCTCATGAAGGAGTTAAGGTAGACCCTAGCAAAATTAAAGCCATTAAGGAATGGAAAATCCCCACATCCATAAAGCATCTGCGAGGATTTCTTGGGTTGACAGGGTATTATCGCAAGTTTGTTAAGAATTATGGGAGAATAGCAGCACCTCTAACAACATTATTGAAGAAAGATTCATTTTCATGGACTCCGGAAGCAACAAAGGCCTTTGAACATCTTAAAGAGGCAATGTGCCAAGCACCGGTCTTAGCTACACCGGACTTCACAAAAACCTTTATTGTGGAATGTGATGCTTCAGGAAATGGAATTGGTGCTGTTCTAATGCAAGATGAAAGACCCATTGCTTTTGAAAGTCGTCCAATCAAGGGAAAGTTTTTAAGCAAAGCTATTTATGAGAAGGAAATGTTGGCAATACTCCATGCACTTAAGAAATGGCGACCCTACCTAATGGGAAGACACTTCAAGGTAAAAACGGATCATGATAGCCTTAAATACTTTTTAGAACAAAGATTATCCTCTGAAGAGCAACAAAAGTGGGTCACAAAGATGTTGGGTTATGACTTTGAAATCATCTACAAAAAAGGGAAGCAAAATGTGGTGGCAGATGCACTCTCAAGAAAGGATGAGGATGTGGAAGCATTGTTGTGTGCCATTTCTATTATCCAACCAGATTGGATAAACGAAGCAAGGGAGGAATGGAAGAATGACGAAGAAGTGTGGGCACTTATTCGAAAGCTACAACAAGATTCCAGTACTTCTGATACATTTAGCTGGCAAAATGATTCGTTATGGTACAAAGATCGCTTATACCTCTGTAAGAATTCCCAGCTAAAACAAAAGATTCTTATGGAATTGCACACTTCTCCCTTAGGAGGGCACTCAGGATTTTTAAAAACTTACCACAGGGTTAAGAAGGAATTTTTTTGGGATGGCCTTAAATCAGATATTCAAAAGTTTGTGGCGGAATGTTTGGTTTGCCAACAAAATAAAGTTGAAACAATTAAGACACCGGGTCTATTACAACCTTTATCCATTCCAAGCCAACGTTGGGAGGAGGTTTCAATGGATTTTATCACAGGTTTACCCAAGTCTGAGGGAAAGAGTGTCATCATGGTGGTAGTTGACAGACTTACCAAGTATGCACACTTTTGTGCATTATCACATCCATTTAAAGCCAGTACAGTTTCTACTGCATTTATGGAAACAGTTCAAAAGCTACATGGAAACCCAAAGATTATTGTAAGTGACAGAGATCCCATTTTCACTGGAAATTTTTGGACAGAATTATTTTCTTGTCTTGGTACTCAGTTAGCTCATAGCTCATCTTATCATCCTCAATCTGATGGGCAAACTGAGATAGTAAACAAATGTTTGGAAGGATATCTTCGTTGCTTTGTATCTGATAAACAGACACAATGGGTCAAATGGTTGCCTCTGGCTGAATGGTGGTATAACACTTCCTTCCATACAGCAACAAAAATGACCCCATTTATGGCACTTTATGGGTATCAACCACCATCCATCACATCATATTTAAGAGAAAATTCTAAGGTTCAGGCAGTGGAACATCACATCGAACATCAACAACAAGTCCTCCAACTCTTAAAGGATAACCTCGTGTTGGCACAAAATAGAATGAAACAACAGGCAGATCAACATCGCAGTGAAAGAAGTTTTGATGTAGGTGATTGGGTATTCCTACGGCTACAACCATATAAGCAAATGTCCCTAAAGCAAGCTAAGAAGGATAATAAATTATCACCAAAGTATTATGGTCCGTACAAGGTGTTGCAAAAGATTGGTACTATGGCATACAAATTGGAGCTTCCTGCAGCTTCTCGATTGCACCCAGTTTTCCATGTTTCATGTTTAAAGAAGGTTATAGGTGACAAGCTCCCAATTCAAACAATATTGCCAGAACTTGATGAGGAAGGAAAAATTATATTGGAACCGGAAGCAGTCACAGAAACAAGAACTCGACAGCTACGAAATCGATCAATTTCAGAGTATCTTATCAAGTGGAAGAACTTATCCGCTGAAGATTCCACATGGGAGGATGAGAATTTTATGCAGAAGTATCCAGAACTACTCAAGCGTTGAGGACAACACTTTTTTGAAGGAGAGGGGCATGTTGGGTCCCTATAATACTAGTGATTACCCCATTACTATTGTAGTTATACCCCTTATTTATATTGTTGTGCCCCTATTACCCCCATATTGTTATTTCTGTGCCCCATAGAATCCCTCTATTGTTATTTTTGTGGCTTTATATTATTATTGTTAGGTCGGCTAGATTATATTGTGACTCCTTAGACTCCTATATATAGAAAGGAGGTTTTGTCATTTGAATTGTCAAAGAATTGTTCATTTATGTAATGTAAAGGAGGTTGCCCCCTCGAAGAGGCTGAATTCTAAGGCATTGATCTATCTTTTCTATCTTTTCTTGAGCTGGTTTCATAACATGAACCATGCTCTCATACCACTCTATAACATCCTCCTCCCACATCTACTTAAGTAACCAACCAACTAGGGTAAACATGTGATGAGAGGCTACTATGATGGGATTCAACCTCCTAGGTGACCATAAAGAAGTGGAATCGACGGAAGCACACTACAAATACCTTCTGCATGAGCAATAGAACTCCCAAGAACCATCACAACCACTCAATTAGCCAGCTCTTGTGACCAACTAAGGTTTTAGGCCATTAAACTCTAGGACGGTCCCTTGATATGGGCATGCATGCATCGAGAGGGCTCTGGATTCTCCCAGAGCATGGTATGCCATCATCCAAGGACTTTTCTATCTAGTTTTTTGCGTGCGTCCCTAGGATTTAAGCCACTTTTTCAGGCCCAGAGCCCAAATCACTGCCCAGAACTAAATTATACCTTCAAAATAGAAAGATAGTAGTGGAATGATGATATAATTTCAATTATTTGAACAAGCCCTTGACTGGACCCCTAGTATCCATGACAGGACTCATTTCGTTAAACATATCACAAATATGTAATCTACTGGAGTAAACAACATATCTGAGCATAGGGTCTCATACTTATTTGAGAATTTCTAAGAAGCATTATTCCCTTATATCATTAGCTGCATTATCATCTATTAGGTCATAGATAGTCAAAACATGAGGAGAGACATACATCATCACTGTCACAATACATGCTTATAACCAACATAATAACAATAGAAATATCAAGAATACATCAGCCATAGAATCCACATATAAACTAGTGGATTTATACATAAGATATCAAGGAAAGAACCTCTTATTATTGAATGCAAAATCCAACTCGGGATGGGACTACCACATTCCGCCCAAATATAGAATGGCTAATCCAATTCTCTCTTCATCCATTCACCCTTGTGCCATATTCCAAACATTAATGTGGGACTCAAACCAAAAGAACCAACTAGGGCATATTGAGCCTAAACCACCTCACCCTCATCAATAGAAACTAGGATTTACCATAATCCACATCGGATCACTAGGCCAACACAATAAAAATGTAATAACATGCTTTACCATGATCTCCACCAGATCACTAGTTCAAAACAAACATGGATGCCACTGAATTTCTCCACCTACATTGTGAGGAATATTCCTCCCTCCTAGTCTCCTAGAATTTACCATAATCCACATTCCGATCTAAGGATCAATATGTCATAAATCGAGACACCATCCTCTAGGCTTTACCGTATATCCTTCCATTCACCGACAAGGATTCCTACGCCTAAACAAGGGAAGCCACCTCTAGGCTTATTGTATATCCCACCATTCACGAGTCAAGGATTCTTAGGCTTACCGAAACCCATAGTATGATTCTAGGGTTACTAGGCCATGTGTTCTATCATTCGAAGATCTACCTCACTCAGCTTCGAATCCATCTGGAAATCCAATTCAACAAAAACTTGAGAACTGCATCACACCATGCTATCCGAAAATGGAAAGGATAGGCTGAAAACACTATCACACTTGGAAAAACCCATGCCATAACAACAAATAACCACATGAAATACCATGCATGCTAAATCTAGCAAGGAAAACACACATGCAAATCGATACCTATAAAGAATCTTGTTGTAGTTACTTGATCCTAATGTTCCTTTCTTTCTCCTTCCTTCGTCTTGCCCTCTTTTCCTTTCTTGATTCAATGCCAAAGTGCTCCAAAAAAAATCAAGCGTCCAAGAGTGAGAGAGAGAGAGAGACAGAATAATGATAGAGCTAAAAAATATACTGAGAAAAGGTACAAACTGATCCTCATAAGCCTTTCTATCAATTAGGCCTCTATTTTCTTCATTTTCCATTATTTTCGTTTATTTTCCTCCTCACATGCAATAGGTGACCTTTCACCTCTGTTTTCTCCTCATTTCCATTATTTCATAAATAAATGTGCCAAAAATTCCATTTTGCCTTTCCAAAGCCTTAGACATTTCCTTTGCCAATTTCCTTAGCCAAAATAACCAAAATGAACACCCACAAGAATGTTTTGCCCAACATTCAACTTGGAATAAGTGTCCCATCAACTGTGGTTATTGTTTTTTCCTTATTAACTTTTATTACATGGAATTTTCACTTGGGTTGTTATAGTTCCTAGATATGAATATGATTTCTCCTCTCTCATCAGTGGACATATATTCATCACTTTGATCATCACTATTTTCTTTGGTATAAAATATTTTCCTTTTGATATATCCTTTTTTTTATGATTATGAGGTTTAAATCATTCTTTATTATCATCTTTTAATTTTGCAGAATGATAGTTAGATGCATAGTGATTTAATCTACCGCACTCAAAGCACTTGAATGGAAGCTTACCTTTGAATTTTTTAGTTCCCCTTCTTATATTTCTCATCAATTCAGTTTCTTATTCATCTGATTTATGACTTGAATATTCATGGACCTTTTGTTTGTTTTCTTCTTTTGTTGCTTTAAATGTTGCCTTCCTTCATCTTGACTTCTCCTGTTATGTTGTCATTCCACATGCATTGACAATTCCATGAAGAACATGCATCATTATGTTTTAAAGATCTAACATTTATTCAATACCTCGAAGTTTTGGATTCAATATCAAGGGAAGCGATCTTAGTATTTTGTGAAAAAGTTAATATTTGTTAACTGTCTCACCAAGACCCCTCATAATATTTACTATCTCATCTACACAAATAAAGAATACTACAACATTTTCATCTTCATCCATTCTTATACTTTAAAACAATCCTTTATGAGTTTGTAGCTTAGCCTTTTTTACTTTTTCATCTCCTTCTATATATTTTGAAGTTTGTCCCAAATCTCTCTCGAAAATTTGTAGTGCATCACTTTGACATAATCTATATTTCATAGTTCATATAATATGACATTTTTTTCCTTTGAATTATTTGAATAGAGAAATTTTTGGATCAATCGGAGGAGTTGTTGGAAATTGATAACCATTTTCAGCAAACAACTATATAATAATACCTAGAGACATAATATAGGTGCTCATTCTTACTTTCCAAAATGCATAATTTGATCCATCAAATAGTGGATATTTGATTGAGGATGATCCCTTGTGATCTACCTTTCAGTGGTCAGATTGCTTTCTGAAGGAATATACTCTGATACAAATTGTTGGAATTATAATTATACTAAGGGGGGGAGGGTGAATTAGTACAATGGCTAAGTTTAATGATTAAAACATTTGAATGCATATAAAATGTCATTCACATCAATAACATGAGAATACACCAAGTATACATTGAAAAACTTAATGGAAAAAACAACAAAACATGTTTATATGAATGTTCTTATAGGAACCAACTTATTATTACATTAATTTAATGACACCAACAAGAAGGAAACACCAATATCATTAAATAATTTACTGGAACCAACCAAAAAGAGACACAAATCCCCTGAAATTATTTTGTAGCACTTAACAGAAGGAGGCAACAATCCCTTGAATGTTACAAGGCAAGATAAAATTATGTGTTAACTACACTGCACAATCTTGCACATGGTACTAACTTTCATCTCTTGGACACTACACTCTATTCTTGTTCTTCCCAACACATAATTCAAACAAAATTCTTGCATATTTCAAACAATATCACACGTATAGACTTCACAATGTTTATGCACACTCAAATTGAATAGATTCCTTCTCTAAGTCACATGTCTTCTCTGGACTAAATCCTAAGAATAATTTCACATGTGGCTCCATAGAACTCATATTTCTTATTTCTTCTTCTCTTTGTTCAATTGCACTGTTGGCATTATGATTCTGGTATGGCTCTATGATACAGGTGTTGTACTTGATGGCAACTCACTCAAGTGGCAAAACTCTGTTCAGGCTCTCAAAATGATGGAAATTAAGAGGTTCGCAGGTGAATGGTTCAAGAGGTGCGGACCCACAGGTTCTCCTTCCTGGAAGTGCGGTCATACCCGCAGTTTATCCGTTCAGAAAGTGCGGTCCCCTAGTTCACTCACTTCAAGGCAGAGAAGTGCGCTCTCGTGGGGTTTCTTATGTTTGGCCCGTGGTATTTAGCCCGTTGTTCATGATCCTATGGTTTTGGCCTGTGGTATAGGATCTAATTTAGCCCTGGTTTGGATCCCTTGTATTGGTTATTGATGGTTTTGTCCCATGGTGTGAATAAGGGCTTGACTATAAATAGGGAAGGAGATCACTTGGCTTAGACATCTTTGAAATTTGAATATCATAAGAACTGAATTTTGGGTTATCAGTTTTAAAAGCCAGATCTAAATCAAGGTAAAATTTAAAGGCGAATCTATTGCTAAGTCGTGATCTCTCGGGCGCATGATCAGATCTGTGGATCTGACTGTCTGTGGTACATTGGAGGACTGTTAATTTGGCCCTAATCAGAGGTTCGTAGGCGATCTGAAGGCGCAGTGCGGGGGTACGCAGTACAAAGGAAAGCACAGTGCGGGTAAACGCAGCGCAGCTGAAGGCGCAGTGCGGGGGTACGCAGTACAGAGGAAGGCACAGTGCGGGTATACGCAGCGCAGTTGAAGGCGTAGTGCGGGGTATGCAGTACAGAGGAAGGCACAATGCGAGTATACGCAGCGCAACTGAAGGCGCAGTGCGGGGTACGCAGTACAGAAGAAGGCGTAGTGCAGGTATACGCAGCGCAGCTGAAGGTGAAGTGCGGGTATCCACAGGTGTATATTAGTGAATTTGCGGACCTGTTTTGAAATATTTGTTGGCTGCCTATTTTCTATTTGCTACTGTGTTCTAGGTTTAGGTTACTGGTGTTGTTTTTCTATTTACAGCATTCTGAGAAGTTTGGGTGGCTCATTGGATTGATTGTATAAGGAAATTGGTTTATTCACATGTACTTGATGTTTATTTGATGTTCTGGGATCCAGTCTGAAAATTAATGAAAAGTGGTCCTTGAAAGAAAAGAAGTAGGGGGTTATAACTCCCTTCCAGGAGAGATTGGAAAACGAGAGAGAGTTGTAGCTCTCTGCAGGTTGCAGCCTATGTACTGGTAAAGGACTGCACCAGTACAAAATCATTGTAAAAGGAGTTTCTAATTGAAAGAAGATATAGACATATTGCAGTAGGTGGTTTTCACCCACATTGGGTTTCCACCTTATATCTGGTGTTCTTTGGTGTGACTATCTGTTTTTCTTGTTCATGCTCATTATTTTATGGTACTGACATACAATAATTCAAAGTATAAATATATTGAAAAAGAATTTGATAATACTGATTCACCCCCCCCTCAGTATTATTTCCAACATATCTATTGTTCACACCCCATCAAAATATCTAGCTTAAGATATTCATACCATACACTTGGTTAGAGTTGCATGCCATGGGTATCCAATCTAGATGACCTTGATAAATTTTCTAGTTTCATGGTTCCTAGGGACCATAGTCTAAACCCTTGACCACTCATGGCCATGTTTAAAATTGGTTCAACAAATATAGGATTCATGTCCATGAATCCAAATCTAGGGGCTCGACCATTACCGTGTGATGGGACCATGCTTTTAAATAATTTATTAGATATCTCATAAATCAGGTTCCCTTCTTACTTGTTACACACCAATACAGAAACATACCAAGATTGAAGTCTCGAGACCCAATATTTATTGAAGCCATTAAGCGTTAAACAAATCCCCTATGACCTTATGTCATGATTGTGCACTAACCAAAGAATTAAATATAGGGTACATTATGTTCACTCCTTGCTTCCTCCACACTAATATACCATTGAATCGAAATTTCAAGACCGAGGTTCTTATTGGACGTTCAAATCCTTTGTTGAAACCTTGACAGGTGGAATCATTACCTTTCTATATTGGCCCATTAGACAAATTATACTTGACAGGGCTTCATCGCCCTGGTTGATCCACTATCATTCCATTTTTGACACCCCATTTCTTTAAAGACCTGATGTGCCAATATGAGACCCACTTGGTCACATCATCCACCACATCAATCGCCATTATGCTTGCCACATTATCAATTGTATCCATTCAAATTTTTCCCTGTGTCCTAGCATTGACCTGTATTGCCACATGTCACCTTCTATTTATTTATTTGGATGTCTAAAAGTGTCATTTTTGCTTGCCACACGACACCACCTCATGCACCTACGTCATTTGTTCTATTATCTAGCTTCCACACCATTCACACATTCTATCCTGCCACATAAACATGGGAATTTGGGATATTAGGATGTTAGAGGTTCTTAGTGCCTTCGCAATAAGGTCAGTGTTCTCAAGGTCTGATGGGCTCTTAGTCTTTGTGCCCTTGGTTGCTCGACCTTAGGGACCAAGGGTGATGATTGGGGTCTTACCTTCTTGTTGGCCTTCTCGTTCTCCTCGACTTCCTTGGCCCTCTTGGCTTCCTTGGCCTTTAGCTTGATCTTCCTTCTCTTCCTTCTTGGCATTCTTGGCTTGCCTTCTTTGTGCTTGAACTGGTTTGAGATTTTTGCTTGGCTTCTTGCTGCTCAATTGACTATTACATTCTTTAGAGACCACCACTGTTCTCAGTTTCCTGACCCTAACAATAACTTATACTATAACTACTCAAATACTTTTATTCCCACTTGCAAGTTCTATTTAGCTATATCAACCCTTATCGTTAATGTGATGAATGTGCTTCACATTGTTTGCACCATACCTTTACCAACACACCTTCAATTTTGACTTAACATTTTTTTTGAATTGGCCTACATGTTTAAAGTTGGAAATAATAGTTTCAATTAAATCATTTTATTAATAATTAACTATCAAATTATTGATTGTTTAAGAAAAAATTAAGTAGAAAAGGAATTCCACTCCTCACTAGAAAAAGCATTCCATTTTGCAGGGTCTTTTATTTATTTTTAATATAAGGAAGATTTTTTTTTGTTTTTTTAAATTATTTTTCATTAAATTTCTTTTATAAAAATATTGATATATTTATCAACAGTCAAAATATTTAAAATATTTATAGTAGAAATGAAATATCATTATTATTTTATTTGTCATCCATTATATTTTAATTCATATATGTAGAATTAAATTAATTCCAAATATATCAAGTTTTAATAAGATCAAGTTTCTCCATATATAATTTTTTTCCTTAAATTTTGTCATCCATTATATTTTAATTTATAGATGTAGAATTAAATCAAGTTTTAATAACATCAAATTTCTTTATATGTAATTTTTTTTTTAAATTAAAAGAAAAAAAAGAAATTTTTATAGGGAGAAATTTAATTCCTATATAAGTTTGAAACACCTATGGTAAAGACAGATATATATATGGATTCTTAATAATGATATTTATATTTTATATAAACGTTTAATTTACTATCTCTAAATTTTTAATGAATAAATTTTAATTAAACAAACCAATAATTTTTATTTTGTATTTTTTTATTTTTATTTAAAAAAAAAAATATTCAAAAATATCAACTAACCAAATTTCATGACAGGAAATAGTCTAAACTATTATATTTCTATTTATAAAAATATTTTATTTTATTATAAAAATATTTCTATTTGACTATAAAAATATTTTTATTTTATTAAAACCTTAATAATAAATTATGCCCTAAAACTGCTTCTGCTTGGCTAAGAGCTCGTCTTCCTCGGACGTAAGGAAACAGGTTAACGGCCCAAGACCCAGAGGCATCTGGCAGGAGTGAAAGCCTGCTCCCTTACGGACCACCAGCGGGTTATTTGAGGTGGCGTGGTTTTCCTTGATAAAGTGATGTGCCAACTGACATTCGCGGATAGCAGCCAGAGATGGGACAAACTGAGTTTGATAGGTTTTTCCACCTTTTGAAAAAAAAAAAAAAAACCCAAACCTTAATAATAAAAAATATAATGGATATTTTTCCTTTAAATGCTCTATAATTTAATTTCTTTTATATATATAGATATATATAATTTGGACTTGCTGCTAAAAAAGTTTTAAGCAGTTCATAAAATGTAACATCTATCCCTTTATAAACTTTAATATACTCAATGTACCACAACATTCGCCCCCATACTTCAGGGTTTTATAGGTCCATAATGGCAAAGAAATAAAATTGAGTTACCGTTCACTTCATTGTCGTTTGAAAGGACATATATATTTATATTCCGCTGATGCTGACAGTCGAGGATCTGCAGTTGAGGTTTCGTGTCCGGAACGAGAGGACTCACTCACTGATTTTAGGTTTATAGAAGTGGGAGGACGGAGTCTCTTTCCAGAGGACGAAATTTTTGTGGGTAATATTTAAAAAAAAAAATTGATATAGGAGTGTTTGAATTATTTTTTATAGTAGAAATAATTCAGTGTCATCAAAAAATTTAGTTGTTCAAAATTTTTGAAAATTGACTGTTGTAGTTTAGATTTTCCAAAATTTCTATTAGATTTTGGCAAAAATCATGCAGAATTTGTAACCTAGGTAAAATTAGTTAACTAGCTTTTTCAAGCACTTTGATTTCAATGACACACTGAATCTATTGACAATAAATATTTCTCAAACTATAACTCCATTAATGCAAAAGGGCAATATATGCCACCAATTAAATTTCATACTTACTTAAATTGAATAAATGACATATACTACCCTTGTATTAATATAACAACTATAACACCATATATATTAATCACAAAATCTGATGAATTTTTGGAAAAATCTAACTCTATTAAACCAATAACATATACTGCCTCCTTTCATTAATACTAAATACAACTTTAGCTCCATATATATTGATCACAAAATCTGATGAAATCTAACTTTTAGAGAAATCTAACAGTATGATAGGCAAGCGCTGCTTGCAAGACCAAATTCAACGGGACTATCATTAATATTTTTTCCTGTACCATTGCACATTTATGAATTAAAGGCTAAACTGAGGTAGGGAGAGATTCCTAATGTTGTGCAGGGATTAGTAATTGATATAGTACTGGTCTCACCAAACCACCAGAAATTGAGACTTTTGCAACCAATATTTAAACAAAGATAAATAACATTAAGTATAAATAAGTATTAATTTATGTCCAAAATTTCCCAATACATTGAGTGGGCCCACAATTGTCCATAAATAGTATCTTAATACTTAAGAGTGCAAACCATATTGACCCAACTAGAAAACAGATAAAACCATAAATGCTTCCAAAATGGTCTATTCCAGAAGTACAAAGTAACAGTCACTTCAACCCCCACTCATCAAAACTGAAGCTCTGTATCCCAAATAAATATCCATACCTGCACATAATAAAAGGGAATGTATGTCAGCCATAACTGCCGTGTTGTTCAACAACTAAACCCCCTATGTTCAATAAATGACATCCAACCCAATAATATTTTAACCCACTTTGTTCAATAAATGACACCCAACCCAATAACTGCAATAAATGACACCCAACTCACTATATTTCTCATTAAAACAAATCAAAGCACATGGATCAACAAATAACAAATTTCCAACCATTAGATCACATCAAATTAAATCCAGACCACACATTCAAAATGAAGCCATTACAATCCAAGTCCATCCATGTCTACCAATTAAATTCAAGTGCCAAAAACTATAAAAGAAGTTCAACCACTGTTGAAGTTGCATGTTATGCTTTCAAACTATTCAGCAACTTTGAAGACAGAACATCACAAAATAGTTGCCAGTTTATCTAGGTTAGTTATATCAATTACAACACATTTTTCTTAAAGTTATGTTTTCATTTATCAGAGTTCTTACAGTTTCAGTTCTTACAGATTCAGTTTCACTTTCATGAAAATCAACACACAACCTATAGTTCTATTTCACAATTCACCTTCTTACAAATTCAGTTTCACTTTCATGAAAATTGCTAAACACACATGGGAGCAAGAACAATATGAATGATAAATCATGAGAGTACAATTTTTATTAACAAGAGATATACATTTATAGTACATTATGTGACCGTTGGGTTTCACATCCCAAGGTCTCTTGGAATCCTTTTGTCCATTCGGCTTCCACACTAACCCATTGAGAATTAGGTGTCCAACATTCCCCCCCTTAATCCGAAGGGTTATGTATGAGTCCAAGAAGAGAGCTGTAATACAAAATGTGAAAATATGCATGGCAGCACTAGGCTGAATGTGCTCTCTAAAATGTTGGTATAAAGGGCGGTGGTTTAAGGATAACCACCAACACTGAAATGCTTAGTGCAGTTCCCGGAACTCTTCCAAAACTGGCAAGAAACTGAAGTCTTCTGCTAGAGGAAGTGCTCCTATTGATTTGAAGAGGGAGACCTTCAACCAATAGAGGGAGGTCTCACCCCACATAAAAAGGAAAACTTCAACCTGAAAAGGGAAGTCTCAACCTGTGATGGTTTAAGGATGACCAACAACTCTGGAATGCTTAATGCAATTCCTGGAACTCTTCCAAAACTAGCAAGAAGCTGGAGTCTTCTGCTAGAGGAAGTGTCCCAGATTTCCAACTGAAGGCATGTTTAGGGGCATCTTTGCTTCTGGCTACAACTCTGAAACTGGTGTGGCAGGTTGTGGCTCAGGCTCGCTTAATGTGGCTTTGAAGCTTGTATATGACCATCATTTCCCCCCCTGTCAGATACAAGGTGAGATGATGGAGAAAACTCAATTGCAAGACTGTTCAATACTCTGGAACAAGTTCTGACATGTGACTAGAATATCTTCTTGGCTGTTGATGCCCATTGCCAAGAGGCGATCCATCCAAGATGAATTTTTGTTCTTGCAGGACGTTTATTTCTGAAGCATCTATGTGAAGAATGACTAGTTTTATGACAGTGCTTACATGGATGAAGATCAAAACAGTGATCTTTTAGATGGCCAACTCGGTCACAATGTTGGCATTTTACAATTTGTTATTGTTGTGGTGGTGGAAGAGGAGTAGAATCTGGAACAGCTGGAGGTGAACTGTCATGAGGAGCAGGTGAACTGTCATGAATAAATCCAACACTCTGAAACTGAATGGGCTTGGAGTAGTCTGGAATATGAAAGGACAAGTCCTTGTCATATCCAAGACCAGTTCTGTGCTTGTTGTGGACAAGCTGTTCCCAAGGTTTGATGATGGGCTTGGGAAGAGCAGACTGAGTTTCTGCATCTGCATATACAACTGCTACTTTATTTGATTGAACAGTAACATTATTGACTTGCTGCTGATGGGTGGTTGTCTCAATGTTCTGAACAGAAACAGATTCAGAATGATGACTCCACTGTTGTAATTCTTCTTGTTGTAGCTGAGATTCAAGCTGCAAAAAATCAATCTTTTCCTGTGCATTTTGTAGACATGTCTGAATTTCTGAGAGAAAATCCTTGCTGATTTTGACTGTATTATCCATAGTAGAGAGTATTAGATTTTCCACTAACTCTAATATTGCACCAATTGGAGCCATTTTTAACCTCAAAAAATAGTAAAACAATGAGGAAAAGATGGACACCAATTGCTCTTTTATATAAACTTATGGCAACAACTTCAAATCAATCAGCTTGCAATAGATTCAACACACAAAGAATGGTGATATCTGGAAAACAGACTCTTCATTCAAAAAATGATTTTTCTTCAATTCACCTGAGAATTTAACTTCCAACAAAGATACAAGCAAGTTAGGCCTCAAAAATATATTTTCCTGTACCAGCGTTGAATCCAAGGGAACTTGTCCTGGCAACAACTTCAATCTAGTTCAATAACAATCTCTGATATGAACAACCTTTAAGAAAATACACCAATTCGATCTACAAAGGATAGTCTTGGCTTGAAACAATTTCCACTGAACTCCTAAATAATGCCAAATTGCTGCAACTTTAAAGAATATAAACAGTCCCCAATTCTTATGAACATTGAACTCTGTCATTCCCAAAAATCCCCCAGCATAATCACTTTCAAAGTAGAAATGATGGCTATCAAAAGGCAATACCCTTGTGGATTATCTTCCTTTCGAATGCAAGTATCGAAATTAATAAAATAATTATTTGAAGTACCTACACCAACACTTCTTCAGATATATCCAAGTCAGGAGACAAACGAACTGCTGAAGATTCACACACCTTCTTATAGGGCATGGATGTTTTAAATCATATTTAAAATACAAACAAAAAATTGCAGGCAGCTCGGTGTTTTAAATTTCTTCAGAAAGCTGAATAATAGTTGGAAAAAGGAATGATTTGCATATTTTTTGCACGTTGGGCATCTTTCACATATTCCAGACCATGCGACCTTGAATGCCCAGATGAATTTTTTTTTCAAAAACAAATTGGGTTTCAGAGAATTTAACCGATGCAAATGCCGCAAAATATCACGGTTTCCTCTGCTTGGCAGAAATAGAACAAGAAGCTGAAGTCTTAAAGTCGGAGAAAAAATATGCAACTTTGATTTGTAACTCAAATGGAGTCCTGATCAGTTGGACGCAATTGCTTCACTCTTCAGAGGCAGAACACCGCCAAAATCAAAGAATCAAATGAACAAGGAAAGGTACCTTCCTCTGTGAACGGAGACCAAAACAACACATTTGCTTTCAATTCTTCTACGTTGCATTGAAAACATGATTTCAAACACACGTTCCAGCATCAGTTTAATACAACACCAACTGTTTTCCCTTCGACCATTTTTCAAACCAACGTAGGAATCCAATACTCGAACAAAAGTAAGCGAATGCACATAAAGACCATAGGACATGCAATGCTTATGTTTCATATTCGAGATATTTCACATCAAGTGAGTGCTAGAGGAGGAGCATGCACAACTCGCTGAGGAGGACTGTAGACTGGTGCACGATGAGCGGTCCTTCCTCCTGGTATTTAGATGGAAGCTAACAAAGATTGCATATACATATGAGATAACATATATCAAGTGGGCGCCATGTCAGTTCAACGCATATACAAAAGTGGTGTATACCAAAATAAAACTGCAGAGCTGCTGTAGGATGAATTTAAAATTGAGATTTAAATATGATTTAAGTACCATATACCAATCGGACGCAGAGACATCATTCAATATATACGCTAGACCATTCTACAAACTCAGTTCATATTCAATATATACACTGGACCATTCAACGCATTCAAATGGAAACCATTCAATATATACCATTCAATATATACGCTAGACCATTCAACGCATATACCATTGTAGTTCAACGCAAAGACAAACTCTGATATAACGCACAACGTTAATATTATTCAACACCAACAGAGCGTTGTATAGTTCAACGCATGCGTTGTATAGTTCAACACCATTCAAATGTCGATACCACTTCCATACCACATTCAACAGTTACCATGGTAGGAAACACAGCGTTAATACCATTCTATACATACCGCATTCAACATATTCAAACGTTGTGTTAAAATGTTGATACCACACAACAATTCAAATGCATTCAACATGACATTTGAACAACGCATATACCAAAGTCAGTTTCAACGCATATACTATTCTAACGCACAGCGTTAATATTCCACAGCGCACAGCATTTCAACAGTTATTCAATAACGCATTCAATACCACAGCGTTAATATTCAAAATGCATTCAACACATGATTCCAAGTGTTAATATGATTCAATACCGCATACCAGGAGCTGGACCTTCATCGATGGTGGCGTATCTCTGCTTTACTTTGATTCCATGTCAGCCTCAGTGCTAAAACAGGAAATGACAGTGCTATAAAAATTGACAGTATGGACAGATGTGCAGTGCTGGCAGAGGTAGGTTATTTCAGGACAGAGGGGAATAAGGCAGAGGCAGAGGCCAGGACAGAGCACATGCAGTGTTAGGAGCAGCTAATTATATGGAGGAGCAGCGCAGGCATTGTCAGGGGTATGGAGGCGCTTCTATATGGAGAGCAGACACCAGCAGCAGTATAATCAGGTTGCAGCTAAAATTGAGCTGAAGAAATATTCATGAGAAAATATTCATGAATTTCATGGTGGAAATAAACTGCACAGAAAGGCCATAAAACCAATGGCTCAAATTAGTTATGTAGGGCAGGAATACACCTGCTCTGATACCATGTTAAACACACATGGGAGCAAGAACAATATGAATGATAAATCATGAGAGTACAATTTTTATTAACAAGAGATATACATTTATAGTACATTATGTGACCGTTGGGTTTCACATCCCAAGGTCTCTTGGACTCCTTTTGTCCATTCGACTTCCACACTAACCCATTGAGGATTAGGTGTCCAACAAAAATAAACACACAGCCTACAATTCTATTTCACAATTCACCTATTTCTATTTCTATGTTCAGACTTATAGACGTATTGATGTGCCCGACAAGATTTTATTGAAAAGCATAATCAAATGACTACTACTTAAGAAGAGCTGACATATAACTAGGAGGATCAGATGAAAACAAACTGTAAGGAAAATACTATTAAGGAGCACCGAGATATAACCACAAGGATATGACAAAAATAGACAGTAACGAAAAGACTGTTAAGGGGAACCGAATTATAAGATGAAAACATACAGTAACGAAAATACTGTTGTATGCATAAGTTGCGTAAGGTATGTGAATTGAATTTTACATTATGGGTAAAGTAAAATTAGTGGTGTAAGTATTTCCTTGCTATAATTGAGGTACATTACTATGTTCTAATTCAAAATAGAGTCCCCAGAACAACATTTATAATGATGATCCATCCCGACGCACTAGTCATCAGAATCTATGATTGGTATTATGAATGATCATAATCAATAAGAATCGAGGCCCCTCACCTCATCAGATGCAGCTATCACTCGGGCTATCACTATGAAATGCATTCCTTGCATACGAATTAGTATCCCAACACACAGATATGGACCTCCACTCATAGGAGTTGTGACCACCAACAATGTATCCTCTCATTTGTTCGGGAGGGGGTGAGAATCCATCCCCACTCTGTAGCTGTGTAACCATTCGTATATCCCTCATTCGTTTATAGTGATAGTATCTCCCTCCTTCCATCCATCCCATGATAGCAGTGTACATAGCATAGATGTGCTTCATTCATTCCATTCATTGATAGTTATAGGTCTATCCCTCCTTCAATTCCTAAGAGAGATTACTTGAAAAGCATAATCAAATGACTACTACTTAGCGAGATCCCATAAATATGTCGATCAGGAAAATAAAATTGAAGTTACCAAGCAAATCTCGGGCTTGTTTCTATAACCGAAAACCTTGTATGAGGCCAGCAATAAACATCATCAAGACTAATGGTAGCATAAAAAAGAAGCAGTGGAAGGGCCCTATTGGAAGGTTGTTGTACACAAGGGGAAACCTATTAGAATGAAGGATCACAAAGAAGGCACAACTAGCCTCTTATATATGTAGATAGGATGCAAATAAGAGTTGTAGTTGAAATGAATGTTTACATGACTAGAAACTTCAACTGTAAGTGACATGAGGAAAAAATTTGTTATGGTGGCAAAGTTGTGATCAAGAGTGCTTCAGGGGGTCTCGAGTTGGAGCCTTGGTCAAATTAAATACCATGCTTGGTTTGGCCAATGATAACTCCTTGATAGCCAGAGATCCATTTCTGGAGAAGTGCATCCTTACAGAAAACAACAAAACAACAAAACAATATTTTAAGTAGTCAAACCGAACAAGAGCTCTGTTGGGAAATGCATAACAAAACCAATCAATACAGTCATGGTATTTTAAGTGTAAAGACAAGTTATCAAAACAAAAATCACTGATAATTTTGAAGACATACAACAAAATGATTCTGTATATTTGATTTTTCAAGGATACTAACATACATGTTGATAATTTCCTGTAATAAAGCAGAAGTATTTTTGCCTTGTATGAAAGCATAATTTACAAATATTCTAATGTCTAAATGCATGCAATAATTTTACAGGTTGTTGCATCTATGGCAAAAGGAAGTTATGCTACTCGTACAAGGAGAAGTGGCAGGAGAGTGACAAGGGGTGCGTAGTTGCGATGCACATCGTCTGATGAGGACAGGACAACTGATGTCAATGTCAACAATGCCCCAGGGAACATTGTTGAGGATGACCATGTGACGACAGCTGATGTTAACACACCATCAACCACAGAACCACCATCAACAACAGTCCAAGGGGAAAGTTCAACTAAAAAGATCACTGCTATAAGAGGATGGACAAAAGAACAAATGTTAGTTGCAATTGACAACATAGAGTTTAATGGATACTCAGTTCGGGCATCTGCAAAAAAACATGGTATTCCTCCCTCATAAATACATTATTGGATAAATGGACTGACTCATACAAAATGTAGAGGGCCTCTTACAGTTATGATTGAGGAGGAGGAGGTCGAGGTGGTTGAGTGGTGTAAAGAGATGGCCCAATTGGGACATGGGCTAGAGTTGATACAACTCAAATCCACAGTTGCTCAAATCTGTCAAGGGAGGCCAAACCCATTCAAAGATGGGTTTCCTGGTAAATCATGGTGGTTTGGGTTTAAAAAAAGGCATCCAGAACTTGTATTGCATACTGTTGAGGGCCTTGACAGAGACAGAGCATTAAATTTGTGCCCTGCAGTTGTGCAAAGTTCTATGACACACTTTCTAGTGCTTATGATAAACATTCTTATGGAGCAAACCATATATGGAACTGTGATGAAACAAGTTTACAGGTAGGGAGGAATTGTGGCATGCGGGTAATTGCCAAGAGAGGGAGCCGAAATGTGCCAAAGATTTTGCCTAAGAGTAGGGAGTGGATAACTATTTTATGTTGTGTCAATGTAATTGGTACTTCAATCCCAGGATTTTATCTATTCAAAGGTAAAAATCGACTGAAAAACTATATACACAACTATGAACCAGGTGCATGAATGGCTACACATCCCCATGCATGGATGACTAAAGAACTTTTTTTAAGTTGGCTTTTTCACTTTGTTGCATCGGCACCAGGTGGCGTCTTGCCTAATAACAGATACCTATTGATATTAGATGGCCATGGGAGCCACATGGCTATACAAAGAATTGAGGAAGCAAACAATTTAGGCATCGACCTGTTAACATTGCCCGCTCATGCCACTCATAGACTGCAACCTCTTGATGTTAGTGTGTTTGGCCCTTTCGAGAACTATTTCAAGTTGGAGCGCGCTGCATGGATGGCAAAGAATCCAGGGGTTGAGGTGAAAAGGTCCAAGCTAGCAGAGCTTGCAAGTAAATCTTTTAAAAGGGCTTTGACACCATCAAATATCAAGGCTGGCTTTAGGCGGAAAAGAATCTGGCCATTGAACTATGATGCTCTTATGCATGATACTGGTTGTAGCCTAGTGTTTCATGTGGATGGTCAGGAAGAAGGGAATGCCCAAACAGGTGTTGAAGTGCAAGAAGTAGATGACCAAGATGATGTTGTTGAAGCTAGTAATATGATTTCCCTATCTCAAGGACACTTATATGCTGAAGATGATGAAACTATATGTGAAACACAATATAACCATGAACAAATTCGCAATAACATGGAGATCATTCCACCAACTCAAGAACATGAAACTCCTATTGCTAATATCGTTAATAACATTGTTGAACATGTAGTTGACAATGACCAATTGACATTTCCAAGCCAAGTAAGCCCACCTTCATGGCTAGCAGAAGCAATGATTAATATGAATGCACATAGTGTCTCAACAACCAATGAAGAAAGCATGAACATGCCCTCACAACTAGAAAAATTGAACAGTGAAATTGTTCCTTTTCTTGTGGATAATAGATCAATGGAAGAAGATGAAGCACATAATGAGGCATCAAATGAAGATAATGATATAGTTCAATTAGTTCCATTAGATACTGAAAGGGAAATACCAAGCAATGACATGCAGGTGGGAGGGGTGGAGAAGACACTTGGACGGTTCCTAAAGCTACCAGTAGAGAGAGTATCAACGAAAAAAAAGCAAGGTGCACCGGGTAGTATTCGTCTGGGCCGAAGCTCAAAGTTACTCACCTCAGAGGACTATATAACCCTATTAGTTGAGTCTAAAAAAAAGGAAATTTGAAATGCAAGAATTAAAACAGAAAAAGAAGGATCTAGTCAAGGAGAAGAAGGCAGCAAGGATTGTTGCAGCGCAATGTCGAGCAGATGAAAGGATTGAAAGAGATAAAGCAAGGCAAGTTAAGGACCAACAAAAACAAATGGCAAGATAGGAAAAGGAAAAAAGAAAGGCACAACAAATGCTTGAAAAGGAACAAGGGATGATCAATATGGTTGACAATGATATAAGAATAGCTGATAAAACCAGGATTATTTCAAACTCATTAGACTCCATTGCAGATAATACACCATTATTCCAAGATCTCATAAACATTCAAGTGCCTCACTATCAAACTGAGGGTTTACCCACTTGCCTTATTCCTACCAGAGTTGGTGTCAATTCTATGTATGCTCATTACACACCTCCACTTAATGCAGGGGTCAGTAGTGCAAATGTGAGATATGGGTACTCAATACCTCCATGGTTGGAAGCTGCAAATTGGAGTCAATCATATGGCAGCAATCAACCATTTCCTAATCAACCCTTGATAGGTAGGTGTTACACTAAAAAATGTCACCATGACTATTTACAGTTAGTATGGCTCTATCAACAGTCATGTTATCCTCTTAGGCAAGTCTTATGCCTCTGCTCTCCATGTCAAACTCCAAAAAGAGAGAAAGTCTTTATAAATGTATTTATCTCTGGGTACGTAGGTTCTCTCAACCTTACTTGCGGATACGCACCTAATGTTCACAAAAGCTGCGTACTTGTACGCTCTGTATGTAAAGGGACAGGTGCGTACCCCTGTAAAGGTCAAAATGTGCAAGTTTCATCTTTAAAAAGTTACTTGTGGTCATTTCTAGAACATTCTAGAAGGTTGTTCGATGTGTATTGAGCGCCTCCAGATGGTTCATGTACCCCTATGGAAGAGGAACTTATCCCATCAAGAGAGGAGCTATCCCATCCAAAGAGGGGATTATCCCATTGATGGTGGACCTGATTAACTTCCTCTTGAGCACTATAAATACAGGCATTGGGCCAGAAGGAGGAGAGGTTGAAAGCTAAACATTTCTAAGGGTAGATGCTGCAGGAATTAGAACTCCCATTTAGAAGCTTATGAGGAGAGATTGTCATCTTTGCTTGTTCTATTTTGGAAGTGGGTGAGCTTTGTCAAAGTAAAGGAGAACTCTTGATGGACCCTGGGAGGGACTTGCACAACACCAAGGCTCAGGTTGTAATTGTTCCTTTTGTTTCCTATTAATGCAAATGAGTCCATTCTTCTCAATAACTTGTTATTTATGAGTTGTTTCATGTACTCCTTGGTCTATGTGTTAAATATGTTTTATTCTATGAGATTATCAAGTGCTATTTAATCGTTTGATTGTTAGTGGATGCAGGTTTCAAAGTGAAGGAGGAGCTCATCCGGATCAGTGAGGCTAGACTGCTACAACAACGTTGGATTACAGGTAGGATCTAAACACTTGATTTCTTATATAGTAAATGCATGTTTAGAGAAGGATTGCTCTTGTTTGTCTTGTTTGTCACTAGAGAGTCTTAGGCTCCTAGGGAGGTTGGTTGTGTCCGCACTATCGACTCTTTCCGCCTGACAAAATGGCGACTCCGCTGGGGACTCCATGAATGTGTTTGAATTCTTTTTGATTTGATATTTTGGTCTGAGAAAAATTGCTTGTTTTATGATTTTTGGTTGTCTAGCTGTGTATTTGGGTGGGTTAGCTTAGAGTCAATTTAGTTTTTTATTTTTCTTAGCTTTGCCAGAAGTACGCAGTCTCTGGGTTTAACACAGTGCGGACTTGTACGCACTGCGTCTTTGTGCACAGTGCGTACCCGTGCCTGTGTGAACAGATGACCTGCGTACCCCTGTCAATTTTGAGAAAATTTTAATTTTTGCTTTTTTGCTCTTTAGTTTTTGTTTTTAATTTGTTTTTACTACCCAGATCCATTGGTTTACTATCAGAAATCTTCACCTAAGCTTGTTTCACTGGCATTTCTGCTCTAAGCTTTCATCAATTGGGTGTTTTGAGTCTCTTTTTTGAGAAATTCTTGATTTGATTTCCTTTGGTCATTACTTGGAGGTTTCTCTCAGTCCTTTCACAATTTTGCATCTTTTTGCTTTTGTTTTTGCAAAAAAAATTCCCCCTCATTCGCCAGGGGGGGCTAAATTGTGTATGAGTGTTAATCGCCTTTGAGTGTTTTTATTTTTTTATCTTTGGAACTCTCACCCAATTTTCTCGACTTGCACTTGATTGGTTCTTAGATTACATTAGAATCATCTTGTGTTTGAGAATTCTCTTGCATAGATCACATTTGCATAATTAGAATTCTCATTTTCAGATTATGAATGGAAAATGCGCATAGATTACATTTGCATACTTTTCAAGTGAATTATGCTTAGATTACCATTGCACAGTTTACATTCTGAAAAATCAATCGTAGATTTAGATCAGCTTTCTTTGATTTGAATTTACACAAAAAATAAAAATAAAAATAAATGGTTTGGAATTGATTTGCATTAGTTTTTCTTGATGAAATTAGTGCATTAAAGAATTTGTTATATTTTCTCTTCGTGATCAATTTTTTTCATTGTTGGAAGTGAATGGAAACTCTCTCCTTACTTTAGTTAGGATTCATCGAATTGAAAAGATTACATTATCATATTCGATTGCATTCAGTTGAGTCGGGTCATAACACCATTGGTTTCATATCCATTTACCCATTTGAGTAATAACAGCCTTAATAACACAGCGCTTAATTAAAATTCATCTAGTAATTTTTACATTTCTAGGGCTCTGAAACACCAATATAGATCAGGCTAGTGTCTTGGAGTAGGAGAGTAATTAACTCTCCAAGATAGCAAAACCAAACAAGTAGCTCATCTTGTGGTAGGATAAATCCAACTGTTTCATTTGTACTCTGGGAAAGCTCCTCTTAAAGGAGAAGCACGAGACCGTGTCCGAACCAGTGAGGGGATCAATCCTCCTTCATTGGGAAAGATGCCAGATACGCACGTACTACAAACGGTAAACCTTAGATTATTGTCGAGGAGCCTGGGGTCACTTGTCGGTAAACCTTGGATTATTGTCAAGGAGCCGACAAGGGAATTGAGCTTGTTACTCTGCCCTTGCGTGCTATCGGGTCGTAGACTGTTCCCCCAGGTATATTTGTTACTGTTGGTAACCTTAGTGACCATTATCTTTAGGGTTCTACCCAAGGTGACGGTGGAGGGAAGATCCCACTGTACCTGGAGCAGACGTCGGCTAGACTCACTTGGATTTTCTGGGGGGTTCACTTCACTCGAGACGGTTAAAGTGGAGGAACTCGGTCCAGTCTATTCATTAAGCAGGTTGCCGGGGTAACTGTTCCACCCGCCACTTTTGTACTGAATTCTGCGATGTTGGATTTCATCACCAACTAGTGTTTTCAGTCCGGAAGGTTACTGTTTGTGTATGGTTTGACTCCTAGATTTGATAGCACATGTTAATTTGCTTGTTTTTACTTTTAGAGACCATAGGTGTGAATTGTGAATTTTAATTGTTAAGTGTGAATTGTGAATTGTTAATTTTAGTTTTAAATTGTTAATAAAATTCACTGAAGTTGAATATAATGGCAAATGTTCCAGAATTTACCAACCTAGGAACCCCTCCTAATGAGAATCCTAGTACTTTTCCTTACTTTGGAAATGTTGGTCCTCCTTATATGGCTACTTTGTCATTACCTGGATTTACAATAGGTTTACCGATATGGTTATTTTCAACTTCGTTGGCCCAAAATTCTCCAATTGTTCCATCTCAACCGGATGCTTCACCTCAACAGAGTTCACCATCTCAACATCACCAACCTTCTGTTGACCCTTTACCTTCTTCGCCTAATTTTTCTTCCTCCATTTCTTCCTATTCGCCTGGTAAAAGCCTTGATGCTAGTAACCAGGAGGCTAAGAAGAAGAAGAAAGGGAAGAAGAAGAAGAAGAAGAAGAAGCAAGATAAGAAAGAAGTCAACCAACCAACCACGACTGTAAGTGTTGGTTGTGTTGAGGAAAACTCCAACATGCATCGTAAACCCAAATACCCTTGCAGGCTTTGTAAGGGTGACCACTTCCTTGTCAATTGTCCTGGTATTCCAAAGGTCTTGGAAGTATGGTCAGAAAAATCTCATCAACTTTCCATTGATCCATCAACTAGTGATAGTCAGGTTCCTGGGAAAAAGGGTAAAGTTAGGTTTCCTTGTAAGTTATGCAAAGGGAGTCATCAAACTCACATTTGCCCTCACATGGATGAAGCCTCAACATTGTTGGAAAACCTTACTGTTCCACAACAAGAATTTCCAGCTGGTTACCGTAAACTTTCTCCCAACCTACCATCAACTGACGGAGTGATTGCTCTAATTTCAAGTACAGTCGATCACACTCTTCGATTGGAGAGTGAAACTCATGTCACTCAGGTTGATGATCCATTAGTTGATCAAGTGGTCAATTCAATTTCACATTCGGTCGATCCCACTTTCTCTTTAGAGAGTGAACTTCATACCGCTCAGGTTCTTCTTGTTACATCAGATTCTTCTATGCCGGGGGGCATTTCACCTGTATCTACAGAACCCCCTCCAAGTACTGAGGTGTTTTCCTTTGATTGGAGTAGACTGACAGAACCTCGTCTTCCTTCCTCCATCCCTTTCTAAGTCATTGTCAAGGCTGGTGGTAGGGACATACATCGTACTCAGGTAGATGAAGGTGCTTCTGTTAGTATTTTATCCTCAACTGTTTGGAAAGCTTTGGGTTCCCCTCAGCTTGCGCCTATTACGCAGAATCTGAAAGCTTTAAACAGAACCATTAGCGAACCTTTAGGGATCCTTCCTAAGTTTTCTATTACCTTGGAAGGTAAAACTGTCTGTATTGATCTTATGGTAGTTCGAGGTCCCTTAGATTTCAATTTACTCCTTGGGCGAGACTATGTTTATGCAATGAAAGCTGTCGTATCGACACTCTTTCGCGTGATGTCTTTCCCTCACAATGGCAGTATTGTGACTGTAGACCAGCTTTCGTTCCCTAGTCTTGTTTCAACTACCAATAATATGACACCCCTAAATGTTCCTGATTCTAAAGTGGTATCTACCCTGCCACGGGTTAATTATGTGGCAACTGGTCCCATATTTTCAGTTACCGATGTAAGTGAGCCTCTCACTATTTGCTCATCTTCCTTTGATTTAGATCCGGTAATTGACATGGAAAACTCTATGGGATTACTTGAACACGATGTTCTTATCCCTTTTGAGTCCCTTGACATGTGTTCCTTCCAGAGAAGTATTCTTCCTTCTGATGAAGACCACTTGGAAGCCATGATCAAGGTGTGTCCATTGACATGTCTTTCTTCCAATTGGAACCCATGATCAGTGAGTGTGACGAGGATAGTTTTTTCCTGTATCAACCTCGTTAAAAAATGAAACAGGCTAGCATGAGGATAGTTCTTTTACTGAGTCAACCTCATTAAAAAATGAATCAGGTAGATTTTAGGATATGTAGGTAGATTGTAGAAAATAGGATTTTGCGAGGACATTTCCTGTTACTGAGTCAACCTCGTTAAAAAATGATTCGGGTATGAGGATAGTTCTTTTCTTGTGTCAACCTCCTTAAAAATGAAACAACTCCCTTTTCAAGTTAAATATTGAAAGTAAACCTTCATTCCATCCATCTGGTTGAATGTAATGAAGCCTAGGGGGCATGTACCTCGTTTTGCGTCATTATACTGGGGGCATGCGAACTTTTTGGGCATAGTTCATTGTCTTGTGTCAAGCTCGTTAAAAAATGAAACAAGGGTAGGTTAAGTAGGTAGATTATAGAGAGTAGTCATGAGCATAGTTCCTTGTCTTGTGTCCAACTCATTAAAAAATGAATCAAGGATTTTAGAGCATAGTTCCTTGTCTTGTGTCAAGCTCATTAAAAAATGAATCAAGGATTTTAGAGCATAGTTCCTTGTCTTGTGTCAAGCTCGTTAAAAAATGAATCAAGGTTTTTAGAGTAAAGTTTTTTGGTTAGGTAGAGAGTAGTTACGAGCATAGTTCCTTATCTTGTGTCAAGCTCATTTAAAAAATGAAACAAGCGTTTGAGGATAGTTATTTTCCTGTGTCAACCTCACTAAAAAATGAAACAACTCCCACAAGTCTTTCCAAGATCTTGAAAGTAAAGCTTCATTCCATCCACCTCATTGAATGCAATGAAGCTTGGGGGGCATGTACCTCGATTTGCGTCATTATGTTGGGGGCATGCGAACTTATAACAAGCATAGTTTTTCGTTTCAAGCTTGCGTAAACATGAAACCGAATCCGAGCATAGTTCTTTTCCTGTGTCAAGCTCGTTAAAAAATGAAACAAATCCTCCTCTACTTGAGTCGAGAGTTTGACTAGATCTCATAAATGTTTAGTTGTATATCTAGGTTAGTTTTTTTCAGTGTTTTGCATAATTTTCTTACAGTTTTAGGTCGAGTCTTTCAAATGATCTCGTACATGAACCTTCATTCCATCCAGCTTGTACTTAGTTGAATGAAATGAAGCTGGGGGGCATGCGCTCTAGTATGCTTAGGGGGCATCAAGCACAGTTTTCTCTCTGTTTCAAGCTTGTGCAAAAATGAAACTACTTTGAAGCATAGTTTTTCTCTGTTTCAAGCTTTCGTAAAAATGAAACCTATCTCGAGTCAATTTCAGTCATTTTCAAGACTCGTTAAACTCATGAAAATCCCGAGATTATTTTGCTATCTTTCATTCTCGTAAAAAAAATGAAAATGCCGAGTTCTTTCCGTCTTTTCCTGCTCGTAAATTAGATTGAAAGTCGGCCAAATGAGTACATTTTTTATCATTTTTTCGAACTCATTAAAACTTATGAAAAATTGAAAACCATGAGTACATTTTTATCATTTTTTCGAACTCGTTAAAACTTACGAAAAAGTGAAAGCTTAGAGTTCTCTTTTAAGCCCTTTTCTGACTCCTAAAACATGAAAAGATTGCCGAGTGTTTCTTTTACACTCGTTAAAACGGAATTAAAAGACGGTCCTCTTATAGCCCTTTTCTGACCGTAAAAACACGAAAAGATTGCCGGATTTTTGTCGTTTCAAATTCGATATTGGTAATAAAACGACGTGTCTTTGGTCGCTTTTTACTTTTCAGGTCAGAGACACTAATTATGAAAGTACTCCTTGGTCGTAAAAAACCAAGCGGTTCTGTCAAGTATTATTTTATACTTTTTCGGGCTTGGGAGACACAAATTTACGAAAAAGTTCAACCTTGGAGTCTTCTTAAGTTTTTCAGACTCTCTAAAATTGAAAAACGCCGAGTTTCTCTTATACTGGGCTCGTTAAAATTTCACAGTAAAGGGCCTGTTCAATTACAAACAGGAACGAACCACTCCTTCCTAGGGTTCGAATCAAAACTAGGTTGGACTCATCTAAAGGATGAGCTTATAATCAAGCATATGTTATCCTCCTCAAGCTTGTAAAAAATAAAGAGGTACTTGCCAGAAATGGTGGGGGAAAAGAGAGAAGAATGAGCCTATTTGTTATCCTTTGTCTTAGAAGAAACCTTATTACCACTCTTGAACACGACACTTTTCATTCACCTGGGTTGGGAAATCCTTTGCCTCACAGTTGATCAAACCACATTGAAAGTCTTCAGCCGGGTTCCGGGGATTAACTTTGAGTCATTCGTTACCAAGCCATCTGTTGTGTCGTTATGTGTTCAAGAGGTCTGCAAATAAAACTTTCATCTGCAAAATACTTGTCATCCATTTTGACCATCCCTGAGTCAGTCCTTACAGCAATATTTCTTCAACTTGAACTATGATTTCGTGTTGTGGGCCTGCCTGCAACAGGTCGCTTTCTATCGACATCAGCACATTATCTAGAGAGATGACTTAGAAATCGTCAGTACCTTGAAATCTGCATGCATCAATGGCAGGTTTCTCGCCTTGGACGACAGTTTACATCATTGACTTTCGATCGAAGGATTCCGTGAAATGTTCGACATCAACTCATTCATTCACATCTCATGGATTGTACTGGGTACTTTGAGAACCATTGACATTACTGGTGGTCTCTCTCACACTTGTTAACAGTTTACATCATCGACTGGTAATCAAGTGGTTTCTACCATGTTCGACATCAACTCATTTATTCGCATGGCTAGAATCGTACCAATTCGGGAAGTAGAAATGAAGACCCTGGATCTAGTTCCCACCATCCAGGCTACGAGGAGTTTTGTATTCATTATATAGTAGACCAATTATAAACAGATGGCTGTGTCCATACTGTGTCTACAAAAGTCTATGATTATGATGTACTGCAAGATGATTCCTGTATCAGAATAGTTAGTCTGTTAGTTAAAGTTTTGATCTCAGTATGGGAATGCCTACCTCAGCGACGATATAATCTTATACATGTATTTTGTGTTGAAAATTGCAGGGTCTGACCAGGCTCTCCACGAGATAATCCTTGAAATGATAAAGCGCTTCACCCTTCCTAGATAAAACAAAACCCTAATCTATTACAGGCTTCGCACTTTAGGGGGCAATCTGTTACACTAAAGAATGTCACCATGACTATTTACAGTTAGTATGGCTCTATCAACAGTCATGCTATCCTCTTAGGCAAGTCTTATGCCTCTGCTCTCCATGTCAAACTCCAAAAAGAGAGAAAGTCTTTATAAATGTATTTATCTCTGGGTACGCAGGTTCTCTCAACCTTACCTGCGGATACGCACCTAATGTTCACAAAAGCTGCGTACTTGTACGCTCTGTATGTAAAGGGGCAGGTGCGTACCCCTGTAAAGGTCAAAATGCGCAAGTTTCATCTTTAAAAAGTTACTTGTGGTCATTTCTAGAACATTCTAGAAGGTTGTTCGATGTGTATTGAGCGCCTCCGGATGGTTCATGTACCCCTATGGAAGAGGAACTTATCCCATCAAGAGAGGAGCTATCCCATCCAAAGAGGGGATTATCCCATTGATGGTGGACCTGATTAACTTCCTCTTGAGCACTATAAATACAGGCATTGGGCCAGAAGGAGGAGAGGTGGAAAGATAAACATTTCTAAGGGTAGATGCTGCAGGAATTAGAACTCCCATTTAGAAGCTTGTGAGGAGAGATTGTCATCTTTGCTTGTTCTATTTTGGAAGTGGGTGAGCTTTGTCAAAGTACAGGAGAACTCTTGATGGACCCTGGGAGGGACTTGCACAACACCAAGGCTCAGGTTGTAATTGTTCCTTTTGTTTCCTATTAATGCAAATGAGTCCATTCTTCTCAATAACTTGTTATTTATGAGTTGTTTCATGTACTCCTTGGTCTATGTGTTAAATATGTTTTATTCTATGAAATTATCAAGTGCTATTTAATCGTTTGATTGTTAGTGGATGCAGGTTTCAAAGTGAAGGAGGAGCTCATCCAGATCAGTGAGGCTAGACTGCTACAACAGCGTTGGATTACAGGTAGGATCTAAACACTTGATTTCTTATATAGTAAATGCATGTTTAGAGAAGGATTGCTCTTGTTTGTCTTGTTTATCACTAGAGAGTCTTAGGCTCCTAGGGAGGTTGGTTGTGTCCGCACTATTGACTCTTTCCGCCTGACAGTAGGCCAACCTACCTAGCTCAAGAAGGTAACTTGGGGAGTTTTGGCACTCAAAATTCTCAAGGCCATAAAGAATAGGGGTGTCATATGTTTTTGGTTGTAACCACATTATGATGTGGATTTTGGATGGATTGTATCTTTTTCTTGTCACAGAAACATTTTGGCTTACAACATAGGTTGTTTTATTTCATAATGTGTGTGACATTGTAGCCAAAATCCATTTTAGAAGGAACATCTATAGTCTATTATAACATAGAAATTTTACAAGATTCTCAGGGTCATAAAGAATAGGGGTGTCATATGTTTTTGGTTGTAACCACATTATGATGTGGATTTTGGATGGATTATGTCTTTTTCTTGTCACAGAAACATTTTGGCTTACAACCTAGGTTGTTTTATTGCTTTGAAACGCTAACAACATTATGGTTCTATGCATTCACTACATTGAAAAGCCAACAATAGCTTGGTTGGTTGTAAAGCAGTTTTATTTGCGAGCTAAGCACAAATGTTTATAAAAAATTGATTATTAACATTGAAAGACTATTTATTAAAGTGGAAGAAATGATTTAACCTAGGCTATTTTATTGCTTTGAGGAAGGACATGGCATAATAAATTCACCATCTAGAGCTAAGAGAATGAGAGGGAGGATATGTGGATGTGATCCTTCATACACATGGATAGTGCCATGGCCCATTGCAAAAACATCAAGGGAAACTGAAAAGGAAGCTAGGAGTGACGATGCCTGAGAGTAGGATGATGCCTGAAATGCTTCGGATCTAGCAGTTATTTTAGATGATGAGGAAGTAATCATCAACAAGAAGAAACCATCCAGTTAGGTTCCATGTCTCATATCCTGCTAGGTCCCTTACTATAATTGAACTCTGCCCTGACAAAAGACAGATTAAAGAGGACAAATACCTACTGAACTGCTTGGGATCTATAAAAATTTTCAAATGATGAGGAAATCTGAAGCAATCATCCACATCCACACAATCTCAAAATCACTAATCGACATGCTTACTAAGTTCATTCACATCCACAAGCCTATCTCCAAGACGATGGTGTGGAAGGAAAAGTAAATGTTAGCAACCCTCAACTGAAAGTAGCTAATTTAGAAACTAAAAGCCATGCACAAAAGTCACCTTTATGTTAATTTTAGATCTGACTTCTATAAGATTCCTTCTCTACTTTAATAATGCAACAATTTTGTAAGGAACGATGATAAGTATAGGAAGGATATATTATGCAAGAGTTAATATTCCCGAAGAGTAGCTAGAACATGTTGTGTTATATGAAAAATACAAATCAGAATGTCAATGTAATGTTTTGCAATGAGATGAGATGCAAACATGCAATGCTCGAATAAGAAAGACAAAAAGAGAAACCAATGAAGTCTTCCACCCAATGGATGCAAACATAATAGTTAGACCTGAAACCAATGGCTCAAAAGATACAACAACCTCTGAAAGATTTAAGAGAGATGACATGAGTCCACAAAAGATGCTACAATGATAACTTAGATACTTATTCCCCTTTTGAAATTGTTATGTCAACTCATATTATGTCTTGGGGCTTCTTTTTCCACTGCAAAGATGAACAATATTTCACAAAATAAATCAATTAATACTTCACCATTAGCTTCAAAATGATGCTCCCAAGACTGATAAGTGATTTCTTATGGATATTAAACCTTAGCAAATTGATTTCTTCCTACTGAAACAAGTACACCAGATCTCGAAAAGAATATTTCAGATATCAGAAAACATATACCAGACCTTAGTAAAACAATTGGAAAGTCACCAACAGAAAAACATATGACTTTATTAGCCTCTTATGGTCAATGTGCAATGGTCTTAGGCTTATTATTATTGTCTTATGGTATTTATTAAGTCACAATAGCAATATGCTTCAAATCTAATTATTCATTGCAGTCAAGAAGGATGATAGAAAGCAGGACACTGTAAGCAGTTTTTCAACTTTGAAAGAATAACCTAGATCTAAGTAAGCTTACCTACAAGCACATACTTCTATAAAATATCTTAACTATCAAACACATCCATAAGGTGATAACCCTGACTCCATAAGGTGATAAGGTTGTAAGGTTGTATATAACTATAGATATAATTTAATCCCACACCATCTAGAAGTGTTATTAACCTAGTTGTGACTAGAAGTGCAAGAATTCACATATCTGTTTTCAAAAGAACCCGTAAATAGTAGAAGAGAATGAACAAAAAGCTGAATGCTAACCGAGATATGTGAATTCACAATAAAGTGTTATCCACTCCACTGGATTTCAGTCGCTTAATTTCAAATCCCAAGAAAGAACATCTTTCACCCTCATGATAAAAACTCCTTTATATTATAACAACATTCATATAAAAACCGGTAGAAAATTAAGAATAACAACATTTAGATAGAAACCGGTAGATAATTAACAATAACCATAGTAAAGTTTCATTACGTTGATATTCAGAAATGATGGCTCCACGTAAGAACCCTCCAAACTAGGGATGCTTTTCCGAAAAAAATCCATCTTAAAGCATTGTAAGATGGAGTGTCTTTGCTTTAAATAGTAGATGATAATGAACAAAAACCTGAATGCTAACCGAGATCGAAAATGGAAAAGAAACCCTCCTTGCTAAATGAACCCTTATCGAGAGAACACTTCGAAAGATAAAGATTCGAACCTAAAGACCCCCAAAATAGAGATTGTTAAAATAAAACTTACTGGAAAGGTTCTGAGGTGAACAAAATAAAATTGAGGTAAACTTTACCTGTGTAAAATACTTGGAAACAATCATAAATCTAAAAGCCTACTCAAATAGAGACCAATGCTTAGAGCATGAAAAGTGGAAGGCAAATCAGGAAACAAAGAGGGTTGCAGAGCTCACTTGGAAATGTAGAGTGTGTAAATGAGAGTGACGAGACGTGATGGGAAACCTGCAAAACCCTAAACCCCTAACCTGCAGAACCCTAAACCCCTAACCTGTAGAACCCTAAACCCTCAAAACAAAACCCCTAACCTATAAAACCCAAACCCTGCAATTAACTCCAAGTGCAAAATTAACAAAAATTCCAATAAGGTGTTTTGTGTTGAAAATACAATAGAAACGGCTGGTAGGATTAAAATCCTACCAGATAGAAGCCATGTCCAAGTCCAGAGCTCGCCACACCTTCCCCAGACCTTCTCCAGAGCTCACCACCACTGCAACAAGTTGGAAATTAGCAAATGGAGAACAAAAAACCAAAAAAACCAAACAAAAACCACAAAAAACTGCAATTACCTGTAAATGCAACCTTCGACCTCGAACTGGCTGAAATTGGTACTGGCTCCTCTCCAAACAAAAAATAGTGTGAATTAAACAACCACCAAGGAAACCCTAAACCACAGATGGTCCAGAATGACCAACAATTGTAGGCGGAAAACCACAAGAACAACAGAAACCCTGTTCCAACCATCGATGCGTATCGGCAAACAATGGCGGATATCAGCTCAACCATGGTAGACAAAGCACAGAGATACTGGAGCCGTCTCGTGCCATCATTGGCGAAGGGCTTCACCCAACAACTGGACCCAAACAGAAAAACAAGAGGCAAACCACACATCACGGAAATGAGGCGGAAACAACACTGCGAAAGGTGCCCAAACAAGTTTTGAAACCTTGACACGCTGCCCAACATGTGGCAGTCCACGTTGGACACGTGTCGTATGACGAAAACTGCTGTTCATGTGGGTGTAGGCAAGGTGGAGGGGAGGGTGCACAAGTAATGGCGTCCCTCCCCTAGCTCTTAATATCAATAGAAATCTTTGCAAAATGGTGCAGCTATTTCCCATCTACATATCTTTAATTACAATATCTCCATGAACGATCACCTAGATTTTAAACAGATTTGCAGACTTCAGAGTCAGAAATAAAGAGAGAGTTTTCAGACAAGAAATCGGTTGTATTTACGAGCATCGAGCTTCTCGATTAAAACCCTACAAAACCATTTGTTGATCTGAAAAAGGATACCCATTGCAACACAATTAGCCCATCAGAGGCTGTGGATGACGATCAAAATATTCAATTTTTTGACATATCTTATTTTTTCTTGTGAATTTTAATATTTTAGAATGCATTTAAATACACTGATTTTTAGTTGTTTTAATTGTTTAAAATATATTTAAATATGTTGAAAAATTTGTTGGAATATTAATTCCCACTTGTCTCAGTTATAGCTTTTTATGTAAAGAGTCTATTCCTATTCTATAGGAGTGGTTTCGCTAGCTTGGTGTGTTGTTGAGATATTCTCCCAACAGATTGTGTGTCCAAGATAGTTTCCCTATCTTGAGACAATACTCGTGTATATATGTAATTACATATCTGATTAATAAAACATAGATTTCTTTATGAAATTCCCTTCATGGGCTTGGTCCGTCCTCGGCTGAGTAAGCTTGATCTGCCCTGGTGTTATAGACATTTTTGTGCCCTACAACCCCAAGCATGAAATGTCCATAAACCAAGGGCTCCTAAGTCCCTAAAAGTGTTGTTCTAACCCCTAAAGGAACAAGGTCAACAGATTACAGCTTCTCCCAGAAGTTCTCCATGAGAAACTACTCAGAATTGGTCAAAACAGGATCATTGCAGCTGCTCCACTGGCTAAGTGCATTGCATCTCACCTAAATACACTGTGAGGGTGCATTGCATTTCAAAAGTCCCTTCTGTGGGGTGCGATGGGTGAGAAATGACAAATGGCAGTGTCATTATGCGAGGTGGAGAGGCAATGGAAGCTTCCAGAATCTTCTCCTGTGACACTTGCCTCACTGAATTCGACCAAGGATGAGTAAGAGGCCCTCAGTCTCCAAGTGGAAGAAAGAACTGTCAGAGAGAAGACACTAATCAAATCACAAGCTGACTCATCCCACTTACAGATATCTATATATGGATCCCTCATCCTAGAGATCCAGAGGCTGGAATTTTGCATATTGTAAGGAATTGCTGTTGGTTTCTAGAGACAAACATCAGATTGTTGGGTGATCTAAGCTTTGTTTGAGGTGAAGAGGGGCTTCTTTGCTGGGAGGTTGATGCTGGGTCGGAACAACTAGTTGTAACTCCTCCTAGATCTTTTCTTGTTTATCAATAAAAGCTATTTGAGTTTTCCTCCATGCTTTTGTATCATTGATGTTTGTTACATTTGTATGGTCAATTTACATCTGATCCTAGATTGTTTATGATTATAGATCCATGTCTTTGTATAGTGCTATGCTTTTGTGATCTTACAGGTACATTGTGAAGCTGGGCGTGCAAGGGAGCAGGTAGCTGAGGACTATCAAAGAAGAGAGGGATCGAATCGAAGGATTAGCACAAGACAGAGGTTGGTCTTTCTGTTCCTCTCTATCTATAATTCATAAAGGAAAAACAAAAGTAGTTTTTCTCTGTTTGTTTCTAAGGCAGCTGTCACACCTTAGTGGGATAGAGCAGTTCTAAATACACAGTTTTCCCTGTAACACCTGGGCAGAAGGAAATAAAGAATTTGATTAGTGTTTTGTTTGTTTTTTCCCTTCGCTTGTTTGTCCAAGAATATCTGCTTTGTAATTTAGGGTTCGAATTCAATTGTTTAAAATGGGGCAGAACACAAGAGTGGTGAATCCAATGAAATCTATTCGGGGAGGAGAGGAGACAAATAGGTAGAAAAGAGGGAATTTGTTATTGTTGTTAAATCTAGTTTGATCTCTATAAGCAGGGGACTCATGGATTTCAATGAGCTAGAGGGGATGGACAAGTGGGCATGGAACACATGGCCAACCTCCCGGATTGAAGCAGCACGAATGGTGATCCCGTTGGGTGTCCTGTGCACGCCCCTGATGGTGGTGCAGGCAGAGGAGACTCAACCACACCCACTATAGAGCCCTGATGGTGGTGTAGGCAGAGGAGACTCAACCACACCCACTCCCAATCCCACTTCTCCCATACGACCCTCTCCTTTGGAGGTCTTGCCGCGCCATACTAAACTCCTATGCCCGTGTCGATTACCAGGCAAAGCTGTCGACGTGTCCTTTCTACTTTAACCTCCAGACGGAACTTACCAGGCGGCAACACCAAGCAGAACTCGCACGGCAAAAGAATGAGGAGACTACAAAGAGATTGGATACAAGGGGTATTGGTTCAGGGAATGGGCATAGTTCTTCTAAGCCATCTAGTGAGATGATTTCCTACAAAAATGTAGATGATATCCTTCTACAAGGGATCTTATGATTCAGGTTGATACGAAAAATGATGCAGTATTGGTGCCAATATATGGTGTTATGATTTCGTTTCATGTAGCTACTATCAAGAGTGTTTCAAGATCGCAGGATGGAGGGAATTCTATCGCTGTTCGAGGCCTTTTAGAATCTTCAATATTCAAGAGAAGCAAAGCCAGAGAAGGAAAGCGAAGGATTCCTTTATATCACTCTCTCTGTTTTGCGGTGATGAAATCCGGTTGTTTGGGCTTGTGTGCCAGATACCCAGATGGCAATTGGGTCAGTGATCACATGACCTTAGTTTGAGACCCACTTGTCTGTTTCTCCCTCAACTTTTTGTTCTATGCGTGGAGTCTGACTGAACACCCAAGCACTCTGCGTTGGCCATGCGACCTCGATCGACTGACGATGGAGCGCTGACTTTGGTGTGGTGAGCGCATAGATTCATCTAAGTGGAGAGCTAACTGTGTTGTGACTGTTTTTCAAATAGTGATCTAAAGTCATGTTGGGCAGAGATAGAGAAATTTGATCAATTATTAATCTGAAAGTTTATTTTTTATTTCTTGGAGTCATGATAAAATTATTGTGCCTTATTGAGCCTAGCTAACTCAATTTAGGTAAAGTTATTTTGTTAGAATTCACAACTCTAACAAATGATGACAGGTTAAGCATGGAGTTCCAAGATTTAATTGACAAAGAAAAAGATGCCCAAGATGTGAAATGAGTAGAAACAACGATTAAACGATGATGGACAGTGAGGTGAAAGTGTGAGTTTGTGGAATAGACTCTATTATGTTGTAATGTAAGCAAGTCTAGGATGTTTTGTAGTGGTCTTTGTAATGTATGTACCTGGTAACTCCAAGAGTTGGAGTTGTGTTGTAAGCCTTGTAAGGCATGTGTATCCCCATACAATTCATGGTAATCTAAAAACCACTTTGTATTTGCAGTGTCGATTTGTGGTAAACCAGAAATGACATGTAAGAGTGAAGTGGGATAGAGATTCCTGTTGGCATGGTTTAGGGTTAGCCGAGAAAACCCTTGGTCTGGTTGAGTTGGGTCTTTGGTGAGCCTTAGTGGTTGGAGAGCCCTAGTTGTAGGTTTGTAGCCCACAATGGCTAGAGTGCCCTAATGGCAGGTTTGTGGCCTAGAGTGGCTCGACTGCCTTAGTGGCAAATTTGTAGCCCAGAGTGGTAGTGGTGAGCCTTCGTCACTGTGTTGCGCCTTCGTGGCTGTGTTGAGCCTTCGTGGCTGAGTTGAGCCTTCGTGGCTTTGTTGAGCCTTCGTGGCTGAGTTGAGCCTTCGTGGCTGTGTTGAGCCTTCATGGCTGAGTTGAGCCTTAGTGGTTGTGTTTAGCCTTGGTGGCTGAGAGCCCTTGGTGGCATGGTTGAGGGTGATCCAATAAAACCCAGAGCATGGTTACGGGTAATCCGATAAAACCCATGATGATATTGGAGGGGGATTTACAGGTACAGGTACATGTGTGCAATTATAATGGTTGAAAGAACCATGTATGCGAAGGACATCCTACAAGACTGGTGGTTGTAGCGGTTAGTACCCATGCATTCTGGTGGATGGTTGCTCCTTTATATGGACATCAACATATTATTTTATGTTTGACCACAACTAGACTTTGCAGATTGATATCGAGACAAGTACTCATTAAGGGGGTGTGTTGGAATATTAATTCCTACTTGTCTCAGTTATAACTTTCGATGTAAAGAGTCGGTTCCTATTCTATAGGAGTGGTTTCCCTAGTTTGGTTTGCGGTTCAGATATTCTCTCAACCAATAGTTTGTGTGTCCAATATAGTTTCCCTATCTTGTGACAATACTCATATATATGTAATTTCATATCTCATTAATAAAATATAGATTTCTTTATGGAATTTTGATAAAAAGTTGGTAGGAATAGTTTTGTTGGTCGCTACCAAAACCAATTGACGTTCTCAATTCATAACTCATTTGCCTAGGTTGTGGATTATTCAACAAGCCTAACGAAGAGTTGTACGAAGCCATTCCCCACAGTAGAGTCACCGTTGTATCTTGGAGGTCTGTAAATGATTATATAGTCGTTGTTTTCCAAGATCCATTATAGAGGTCATCTCCAAGTATTGGTTCCTCTTTTGGGATTTGGAAAGTGAGGACTTTATTTAAATAAAAGAAATACATATAGTGTTTAAAACTATTTTTGATTGGTTTAGTGTTATTTCTCAGTTAACTGCATGTACCAAAACTTATTATTTTACCGACCACAAGTGAAGTGGCCTAATTGTCCATGAATAGTATTGATGGGTCAACTTACATTGTGATAACAACTAATAATGACTATTCTAACTACTCACTAGACAAATGTGATATGATAAATTTTGGCATTGTTTAAACAGTTATATGTATACTTGTGTGTAATAAAAAGAACATAATAAAACAATATTAAGTGTTGCATTGAACATAATACAAAAATATTAGTAATGGTGGACATCAATCCATAATAAGCATCAAAACATTTATTTCATTAGACATTTCACTTCGCTTCTTTCTAGTTCAAAGATGAAGCTTAACCCTTAAGGTGTAGACAAAATTGAACACATGGTCTTTCAATAGCAAAGGTGCTTTTAACCACATGGACTCAACCAAGTGAGCTAACCATCAAGGCTAAAAGATATATACATTTTATAAAGACATGTAACAAGATTCTTAACCATAGAGATTTTACCCCACTTTATCAATACAATAACATGGGTCAATACCCAAAAAAGCATGAAAAAACTCTAGGAATTCAAAAAGCATTAATCCTTCATCAACCTTTCTTTATTTTCTTGGTTTAAATTCAAACATATTTTAGCAATGACATGAAAATTCAAATAGATTTCCACCATATGTTAAAATAAAATATCAAACATTCAAAAAATCTAAAAATTCCAACCATGGGGTTAAAGATAAATATGATGAGTATGAAAATCTTTAGAATCTTTTTCAACCATGGCATTAACGATAAAACATTACGAATCCAAAAACCTTAAAATTTCAACATTTTTCAGCCATGAAGTTAAAAACAAATATTACCAATTTAGAAAACATTAAATTTTAAAGATATTTAGAGTCTAGATATCATGACGAAAAAAAATACCTTAAAAATGAATACCTAAATAAAAGAGTCATTAAACCAAATGTTAAAGGTATAGATCTTTTAAATCATAGTCTATGGCAACCTAGAGTTAGGTTGCTACACCACAAAAAATATAATAAATAAATAAATAAAATGAACCAAAAAAAATAAAGTTAAAAAAACTAAATAAATAAAAAATAAGATACAATAAAATAAAACATTTTTTTTTTTTTTTTTAAGAATTAGAGAATCATAAACAAAAACAACTATACAAATATAAAACGATAAAAAAAAATAAGGCACAAAACCAAAAATTCAAAACGTAAATATATATATATATATATATATATATATATATATATATATATATATAATTTCAAAAATATATATAAATTTAAATAAAAATATTAAAATAAAATTAATTAAAAAATAAAAACATTATAGAAATTTGTAAAAAAATATTTAAAAAATTATTGAAATATAAATTATAAAAAAAATATAAAATAAAATGTAAATTAATAAAGAAAATTTAAAAAAGAAGCTATTAATATAAATTTAAAAAGATGAAAAAAAAATATTAAAAAAAAGAAAAGGGGTGGGCTTTGGTGGCTTAGGTAAGAGGCTGAGTCAATTTTTGGAATCGGCCAACTCTTGCACATTAGTTGCGGGGTGTTGGTCGATTCTAGGAATCGACCTAACCTCGGTGGTGATGCCCAAGGGCCACATGCAGGGTGGTTGGAGCGACCAAATTGTGTGACGTTGGTTGATTCCGTGAGTTACCCAAGGGCTGTATGCAAGGTGGCTAGAGTGGTCGTGTGTTGGGGGTTGGTCGATTCAGGAATTAACCTGCCCTTGGCTGTGACACCAAAGAGCCTCCCACATGGTGGCTACAATGGACGATGTGTGGGGCATTGGTTGATTTTTGGAATAGAACCACCCCTGGTCAAGACACCTAAGGGATGCCTATAGAGTGGCTGGAGCCATCCTACAGTTGTAGGCTTCAACCACCCTGTGGGCGCCCCTTGGGTGACACGACCTCAGGCGAGTCGATTCGCAAAATCAACCAACTTCTATGTATTAGCTATGGGGCATTGTTCGATTCTAGGAATAGATCTAACATTAGCCCCAACACCCAAGATCTACACCCTTTTCTTATTTTTTATTTTATTGTTGTTTTTTTAATATTTTTTTTAATATATTTTTATAAAAATATATATATTTAATTTAGGTTTTTTGGAATTTATATTTTAATACTTTCTTTTTTATTTACAATATTTTTGTTTTTACTATTTCATTTTCTTTCAATCTTTTGTGCTTTAAATACTTTTATTTTTTTTTACTTTGTTTCTTTTTCTTTTTTATTTTAAAATTTGTAGTAATGTTTTGATTATGTTTTATATATTTTTTTTTCATTTTCAAAATGTTTTGTTTTTTTTGTAAGTTTGGGTGGCACTACATCATGTTCGATATAGAACCCGTATCGGGCACAGAATTCAACCTATGGCTTCACATCAAGAAGGGCCTTTTTTTAATAATTGTTGAGTATTTTTTTCCTGTTGCATTTTTTTAATAATATCTAATTTTAGCTAGTTTATAATGTTTTAACTTTTTATTTAATTATTTTTTTTTCAAACTTTTGTTTTAAATACTTTTATATATATATATATATATATAGATATATATAAAATTTATTTTTATTTTGCTATTTGATTTTTTTGTATCAAAGCCTTTTTTTTAAAATTAAACAATAATTTTTCTTTTGTTATTTTTACTTAAAATTTTATGTAAATCATTATTTTTGGCAAAAAACTTCAAATTCTATGTAAGTGATTATTTTTGAAAAACAACTTCAAATATTATAATCTTTAAACATAAAATTCATAAGAAAATATTTTTTTTCAAAATTTTCCCTAAAAATTGTTTATTTATGTCATTTTTAGCTAAAAGGATCTGAAATGTGTATTTTGTAATTATATTTATATGGTACATGTGTATTTTATAGAGTTCAGGCTTCTGTGATCAGTAGGTGTTGGGTCCTAGCACTCCCTACCTAGTCGTTTTTTCCGCTCTCCTCCTTGATTGTTTTTTACTCATTTATTTACTTATTTATTTATTTATTTATTTTTATTTTATTTTTTATTTTTATCTTTATTTTTGTTTTATTTTTAGTTTTATTTTTATTTATTTATTTTATTTTTATTTTTATCACTATATATATATAATAGTGTTAATTTTCTCATTTCTTTTAAGTTATAGATCTTTTGGTACTAACTTTCTTTTAATTTTATAAATATTCCCCCCTTTACAATTAGTTTTATATATTTATTTTATTATAAGGTCCTTCACATAACTAATTTTCCAATTAAATTCTAATCAACTTATACTTTTTAAATATTTTTCTAACTAACCTAGCATCCTTTTGATATTATTTTATTTTATTATGATATTATAATGCCCTTTATATAACTAATTAAATTATAATAATTCTTTTAAGTAAAATTATTTTACATTTATTCAATTTATTCATATATTATAAGGTCCTTTATTTAACTAGATTTCCTTTAAATACTAATTAACTTATAAATTTTTTATAATTTTTAACTAAATACCCATTAGAATTTTATATATTTATCCCAGAGATTATTATTAAATTAATAAAATAATTTTGATCCCGGTCCTAGAGTCAAACTAGCCGTTGGTCAAGTTAGCCGTTGGAGGCTCTGCTCAGACTATTTAATTTGCTAGGCTAGATCTGTTTCTTCAACTTGTCCTGACGATGAACCACACTAGTTGGTTCGAAACGCATCGACAAATGATATTCCATGTGATTTTCGCCGAAAAATCTCTCCCAAACATGTGTATTTTGTCAAGTATTTAAAATTATTAATTTTGGTGACAATTATTTTATGTGTATTGAAGTATTAATTAACAATACATAAATATATATAAAAAAAAAAAACTAACTTCAAATTATTTTTTTTTTATTTTTTTTAACTTTGCAAAAAAATTAATATTTTATTAAAAAAACATTGCAAAGAAAAACAAAAATAAAAAAATTGGGAAACCCTTAAAAAACAAACATCTCATGAAAAAAGAAGAAGAAAAAAAATGACAACTTGAAAAATAGTTAAATATGCAACATTTAAAAAAATATGCATACTTAAAGGATAAGAAAATTTAAAATGTCAAAAATATGCCCCCTCCAAAAAAAACTTTGTGTTGCATCTACACTTTTGAAAATCAACATCAAAGTTACCAACATCTAAACGAATTTATCCATACTTAATATACAAGAAAATTTAGTATTAAAATTTTAATTAATAAAACCATTTCGCGAGAGGGAAGGATCTCTCGAAACCCTTATGGTGGCTAGGGTTTCACTCTAATCATTTAATTTTTGGTTTGTTTGCATGAATTTTCTATCGATATCTTTTGTACATCGTTCAAGGGTGAATCCTTGTTATTTGGAGAAAAAATCCATTTCTTTTGCAGATATCGTTGCAGGTCAATCTTGCTCTTCTTCAGTTTTGTACAAGTTATTAATTTTTGGTTTGTTTGCATGAATTTTCTATAGATATCTTTTGTACATCATTCAAGATTGAATCCTTGTTATTTGGAGAAAAAATCTATTTCTTTTGCACGTATCATTGCAGGTCAATCTTGCTCTTCTTCAGTTTTGTACAAGTTAAAATTTGATTTTGGTATTTCGGTGGTACAAGAAATTTCCTCCCTTAACGTTCTTGTGGATGAGAAAGTTTTTATTGTGATAAATATTTTTCACGGAATGGATTGGTTTGCAGTTTTAATGGATATTAGTCGCAGTTGATTCATGTGCGTAAAGTGATCTCTAAATCATGGAAGTCTCTTTAAATATTTACCCTATGGCACAAGGTTTCTTCAGTATTATTTGTTATAATATTGAGGACAAGAAGGCCATATGTGAAGTTGGGTAGTGGTTTTCGGAGAGTGCTAGCCTCTTCATGCAACCCTAGACTCCCACTTTTGACCTGCTAACAAAATTAATCTCCAGAGAACCAGTTTGGGTAAGGATTTTGAACCTTCCCTTGAATTTATGGAATCACACGTAGGTTTCGTCCATTGTGAATGCACAAGAAAAATTATATGGTCATTGTCTTGAATTTTTTGTTTACAAGTCCACTTATTTTCACATTTGTATGGTGATGAACTTCAACAAGGGTTTTCATACGAAGATTAATTTGATGGCTCGGAACAAAGTTTGGGTCCAAGATATTGACTATGACAATATTTCATTTCAGTCTAGAGCATGCTATGAAATGGGACATGTGATTACAAATTTCTTCGGTAATTCTCAAAATAACAAAGACCGAAAAGAAATGTGAATGCCCAAATGGTGGGAAGGAGCACAAGGCGATCACAATATAATATTCAAAGAGGAACAAATTTAGGACCAGAAAGATCGAGAAGACAACAATGAAGAAAATACAATTAAAGAAATTGCATCCACAATAACAAAATCTAAACAGGAAAAATCACTTGCTAATGTGGATCCTTTGGTCACGAGTAAGGATTCCCCAGATGTAGTGTTAGTGAAAAAACAACAAACCCTTATGGAAATTGGATCCCCTTTGGAAACCACAAGGAATATCATTGAAAAGGAGATTTCTTGGGCAGATCAAGCAGATGAGCAAGATTTCACATTTATATTATGATCTGTTTGTGAAAGAATGATCCATTGTAATTTTCAGAAAATGAGGGTTGGCTTCATGTTGGGAAGAAAGGAAAAAAAAATCAGCAAGCAAAACAAGAAGCCAAATTAGGTCAAAATAAAATTATAGTGAAAAATGGAATGTAAATGTATCCATACTTTTGGGGTTTTTTTGGAAACTTCATAGCTGGTAAGGGATTGAATTTTTTGTGTCATGAAGAACTTGCTTGAGGGTTTGGATTGAGCCTTTGTGCTCAATATTAAAAGTGTAAGAAAGATTGAAATTTTAAAGGTTCTACCATTGTAATACAGATTTTTTTTATAATAAAATCTCTACACATTTCATTTAAAGAAATTATATAAAAAAAAAATTAAAATGTAAAATATAAACCCCCAAATAAAAGGTTAATGCTAACACTTTTCAAAATCGACATCAAAATCACCAACATTTAAAAAAAATGTTCATACTTAATACATAAGAAAATTTAAGGTGTCAAAGATGTGGCCAAAAAAAATGTTGGTGCTTCATTGACACTTTTCAAAATAGTCCTAAAATTAATGAATTTTTGTGACCTCTAAAAAATAGAACTTAGTACAATTCTCATTAAGTTGGTAACTTTGTTCATAAAAAAAAAACCTTTTGTAGAATATTTTATTTTTATTTATTTAATTATTTAATTATTTGTAAATTTAATTTTCTATTGTCTCATAATTTCAAGCCATCAATGTACATCTATAATCTAGCCATGATTTACTAAGTTTATCGAAAGAAAACTCCTTCTTTCAAGTGCAGAGAAACTAGATATGTTGACAACCTTATGAGTAAAAATTCATACCACTACAAAATTAACTAAGAAAGTCTATCATTCCATCAACTAGAGCACAAAAGCGTATCATTGCATCAACTAGAGCACTGAAAAGGAAAAGGTCATTAGAATACATAATAAAACAAATTGCACGAGTCAGAGGAAATCATTGGTGTAGGATATTTGGCACTATAACTTAAAGGAGTAAGAAGTTTAATCTCGCACTTAGACATTAAGAGGGCATTGAGAGATTCCAGGCATGAGCATTGATGTCTTTAAGCTTGCTTGATGTCACTCAAGGCATAAAAAAATATCATATTATTCCTTTTGCTTCGCCTTCAAGAGTGATTGAATTACTATATTTTTTTTTGTCTTCCCCTAGAGTGACAAGGGTCAATAACCGAGTGAGAAACATCTTCAATAATGTATGAGTTAGAAAATACAAGACCTTAATGGACAAGTAGAGATTCAAGGCACTGAATCTCAATTCAACTATTGTGTGAAACAACAAAGTAGTAAATATATGTGACCTTATGTTTCTATGCTTGGGCATGGGTTCTAATCTATGAGTCATGGCTACCCTCTCATTCACGTCCACCCCACTTTCCTTGACAACTGTACATACTCTATCGAGGTTGGGAGCTCGTAATGGAATTCTACTAGTAATTCAACATGATGATAGGAAAACTAGAGGGCTAGAAATAGAAGTAAAAATTAAACAAAGTTTTGTGAAGAGAGGGACTAAAGACAGGGCTTCAGATAAAGAAAAGAGAGAGGTTTCTAGGAAAAACTTCAAACTATTATGAAACATGCCTGCCTTCACAAAACTGCAATTCAACAATAATAGAACACCTATCTTAGAAAAGGCCCTAAAGAATAAGCTACAAAATGGAAAAGGAGTGGAGATGGTGGTCCTAAAGAATATAGTTAGACGAGTTGCTTTCCTAGCCCTACGGGTTGAGGGTTGTGGAATGGCTAAGGACACCACTACAGTGGTGAGAAGAAGAAGCAAAGTCCCACCAAAGCCACTAACAAGCCGAGGTATGATTGCATTCCTAAGACCCTGGTTACACCTACCTTGTAAAGTCTCAGCCACATTGTGGGATGGCTTAGGACACCATTGCAGTAGTGAGAAAAAAAATCAAAGTCGCAACAAAGCCACTAACAGGCCGAGGTCTGATTGCATTCCTAAGACCCTCGTTACACCTACCTTGTAAAGTCTCAACCATAGGAAGAACAATCCCACGAGTGCTTAAAATACAAATTTCCTCAATCGAAATGTATTGATTTTCAACAACCTAAAACAACATCGAGAATGTGGGGAAGGATTTGAAGGAAAAGAAGTATAATATCCTTGCAACAAAAATTTGAAGGTGTAAGTCCCTTGATATAGATCCACGTGTGCCACAGAGGGAATTACCTCACAAGAGGTAGCACTCAAGCTCATCTTTTTGGTAGGAAAAGGTAGGTGAAGAAAAGAAGTTGCCATAACCAAATAGACTAACCCATCTTAAAAGTTGCATGAGGCAATGGGGTGGCAGGCTTGCGCCCCAACATCCTCCTCCGTCTAGCTCTCCACCTCAATTGAGGAGTTTGATTTGTTTATTCCAATTTTTCACATCAAAGAAGGAAACCATATTTTAGTTTTTTTTTTTAATTAGTTTCTATTAAATTTTCTTCATAAAAATATTTATGTATTTATTAATAATCAAAATGTTTATAGCATCCATAAAACATAAATATTATTTTATTTTTCACCCATTTATATTTTAATTTACATATTTTAAATCTAAATTAATTTCCAATCTATCAAATTTTGGCATCAAATTTCTCAATATATAAACTCTTTTTTAAATGACAAAAAATTACATGAATCGGTATTTAATTTACATATTTTAAATCTAAATTAATTTCCAATCTATCAAATTTTGGCATCAAATTTCTCAATATATAAACTCTTTTTTAAATGACAAAAAATTACATGAATCGGTATTTAAGATTTATATAGGTTGATTTTTAATAATATTATTTATATTTTATATAGTTTTTAGTTTGAAAAGTTATATCTATAGAATACATGTGAATTTTTAGTTTGAATTGTTTTTTTAATGGTAGAAATTATGGAGCACTCTCACAAACTCTTTAGCCATCCAAAAAGCTGAAGTTTGAGGGCTGTGACTAGATTTCCCAAAATTTCTGCCAGATTTTGACAAAAATCATGCCCAAATTTCCACTATTTTCTGAGGGAATTTGTGGTCTCCTTAGAATTAGTTAACTAGCTTTCTTAGCACTTTGATTTCAATAGTGTTTGCTAAATCTGCCGGCAACAAATATTTGGAAAACTATATCTTCATTAATTGAAAGTATATACCAATTATTAGATTTAATACTAAGATAAATCCAATATATAACATGTATTGCATTAATAAAACTATAACTCCATACATATATATATTGATAGGGGAATCTGCTGGACTCTGTACTTCATGCCTTTTGGAGAAATCTAACCGTACGATAGGGAAGAGCTGCTTGCAAGATCGAATTCAATGGGACTCGGAAGTTTCCGTAATAATTTTTTCCAGTACCATTGCGCCTTTATGAATTAATGGCTGAACTGAGGCTAGCTCTTAATATCAATAGAAATCTCTGCAAAGGTGTAGCTGTTGCCCATATACATATCTTTAATTACAATATCTCCATGAATGATCACCTAGATTTTAGACAGGTCTGTAGACTTCGGAGTCAGAAATAAAGAGAAAGGGGTTTCAGAAAAGAAATAAAGAGAAAGGGGTTTAAGCTTCTCGATTAAAACCCTACAAAACCGTTTGTTGATCTGTGCACATCAGAGGCTGTGGATGATGATCAAAATATTCAATATTTGGACCTATCTTACTTTTTCTTGTGAATTTTGATCGTTTAGAATGCATTTAAATACACTGCGACTTTCAATTGTTTTAATTGTTTAAAATACTTTTAGTAGGGATAGTTTTAATTCTTTTAAATACCGTGACTTTCAATTGTTGATAAAGTTAGTAGGAATAGTTTTGTTGGTCACTACTGAAACCGATTGACGTTCTGAATTCATAACTGATTTGTCTTGATCGTGGTTTATTCCATAGGCCTAACGAAGAGCTGTTCGAAACCATTCCCACCACGGTAGAGTCACAGTTGTATCTCGGAGGTCTGTGGACTTTTATATAGTCGTTGTTTTTCCAGATCCATTATAGAGGTCTTCAAGTATTGATTTCTCTTTTGGGATTTGGAAAGGGATGAATTTATTTATATATATATATATACAAGCTGTTTAAAATTGTTTTTGTTTGGTTAAGAGTTTTTTTTCAATTTAAAAAATAGTTTAACTTCCCAAGATGTAGAAGTATTTAGCAGGAGCCAAAACCTAATCCTTTATCCACCACCATTGATGTGAAGTGACTTGATATTCCATGAATAATAATGATGAGTCAACCTGCGTTAGTGATAACAGCTAGTAATGACTGTCCCAACTACTCACTTGACAATTGTGTAATCATAAATTTTCTCATTGGTTAAACAGTGATATGAATAAGTGAGTGTAATTAAAAGAACATGATAAATCAAGTTTAAGTGCTGCATTGTAAATTAGTCCTTCTCATAAAAACTAGGACAAACATATTAGTAATGGTAGGCATCAATCCAAATAAACATCAAAACATTTATTTCATTAGACATTTCAATTTGCTAAACTTGAAAAATATCCTAGGAATTAATTAAATTATATTATTATTACTTAAGAAAACAATCTTTTAGGTAGAAATCACATCAAATAATTTTTGCCTAAGCTTTTTGAACCATTTAGTGTGGTAGATCTTGGCACACTTTTAAATAGAGATCAATAGACCCTTCATTTAAATAACAGCTATAACGGTTACTTTATGAAAATATTAATTAATTTAAAGCATCAAATATATTAAATAGAATTATGAAATAGGTAAAGGTTGGAAATAACGAATACTCAAAGTCAAAGTCAAACAAAGAGCAAGTAAAAAATATAATAACCAAAATAAAGAGAAAATAAAATTATTTAATTGTAGCACTAATTAATGGGACTCACTAAGATATAATAACCAAAATAAATGGTTAGTTGAAAATAAAATTATTTAATTATAGCAATAATTAATGGGATTCACTAAGGTTGAATAAAATGAAAAGATAAATGATGATGATGATGATGATGGTTAACGTCCATTGAGACAAAAATTTGGTCTATCGGACCTAAAGAAATGAATTATTTAGTTTGATTTAAGATTTTGTTCCTATGCTCAAAAATATGGGAGAAAAACCTTCCTGTTATAGACATTTTTGGGCCCTACAACCCCAAGCATGAAAATTCCATAAATCAAGGGCTCCTAAGTCCCTAAAAGTGTTGTTCTAACCCCTAAAGGAACAAGGTCAACAGATTACAACTTCTCCCAGAAATTCTCCATGAGAAACTGCTCAGAATTGGTCAAAACAGGATCATTGTAGCTGCTCCACTGGCTAAGTGCGTTGCATCTCACCCAAATACACTGTGAGGGTGCGTTGCATTTCAAAAGTCCTTTCTGTGGGGTGCGATGGGCGAGAAATGACAAATGGCAGTGTTATTCCGCGAGGCGGAGAGGCAATGGAAGCTTCCAGAATCTTCTCCTGTGACACTTGCCTCACTGAATTCAACCAAAGATGAGTAAGAGGCCATCAGTCTCCAAGTGGAAGCAAGAACTATCAGAGAGAAGACACTAATCAAATCACAAGCTGACTCATCCCCCTTAAAGATATCTATATATGGATCCCTCATCCCAGAGATCCGGAGGCTAGAATTTTGCATATTGTAAGGAATTGCTGTTGGTTTCTTGAGACAAACATCAGATTGTTGGGTGATCTAAGCTTTGTTTGAGGTGAAGAAGGCCTTCTTTGCTGGGAGGTTGATGCTGGGTCGGAACAACTGGTTGTAACTCCTCCTGGCTCTTTTCTTGTTTATCAATAAAAGCTATTTGAGTTTTCCTCCATGCTTTTGTATCATTGATGCTTGTTACATTTGTATGGTCAATTTACATCTAATCCTAGATTGTTTATGATTATAGATCCATGTCTTTGTATAGTGCTATGCTTCAGTGATCTTACAGGTACTTTGTGAAGCTGGGCATGCAAGGGAGCAGGTAGCTGAGGACTATCAAAGAAGAGAAGGATCGAATCAAGGGATTAGCGCAAGACAGAGGTTGGTCTTTCTATTCCTCTCTATCTATAATTCATAAAGGAAAAACAAAAGTAGCTTTTCTCTGTTTGTTTCTAAGGCAGCTGTCACACCTTAGTGGGATAGAGCAGTTCTAAATAGACACTTTTCCCTGTAACAAAATGGCGACTCCACTGGGGAAGTAATTAGTTTGTTTGTTTATCATTCTTTGTTGTTTGTTTCATAAACTTATAAGTAGCATTCGAACTGCATTTGCCATAACGAATGCAAAGTAGAAAACTGCTATTTCAATCCATCTACTGGATCTGTTTATGATTTAAACAACTGATTCACAAACTATCTGATTGCCCTTGTGATGGCTCTTAGATCCTCCTTAGATCTACCTCTGATTGTTGCATTACTGATTGCTTTTTGCTCGGCCAAAACCCAAGAACTGAACTGCAAACTGTGACCTGAAACCCGAACAGAGTCTCGTTTCTGGCCCAGCGCAGGTACTGTTCAGAGATTCTGAATTTCAGTGCACTTCCCGAGTGGACAACCTGCACTGCATTTCAGATTCTCTGTGTTACAGGTGCGCTGATCAGACTAGCTCTGTGCAGTTGTGGCTTCTGTGGCTCATTCTTTCCAATTCTATTCTTGAATTTTGCTGCCTGTGATCAGTGTATGTCTGTTTGAAACCCCTTTCCCTTACTGTTATTCCGCCTCCTTTGTACAAAAGAATTGTAGATGTTTTTGTGTGTTTGTTGAGTCATTTACAGTTCTCCTTTGCAAAAGTAGCGTAATCGTACTGTCGTCCTTTGATTTGAAACTGTCGCGAGTGTCGATTTCAATCGTAGGAAAACGTTTTATTGCTGTTGATGGTTGATTATCCTGTTACTATTGCTTTTGGTTTGAATTTGTAATTTTCTAGTGTCAAAAACAAGTATTCATTTCAAAATCGTAAGGTGTTGTGATCGTCTCCATTTTTTGATTTTGAAAAGAAACTTGTTGATATTTGTCACTTGAAAAGAAATTCAGATTTGTGCATCAACTTTCTTTTTAGCATCCATATACTAAGAAAGTCGAAAACAAATACATGCATGTGCATTTGCATATAGACAGTCTGATTGACTTGATTTAGGAAAGTGCATTTAGAGTGTGCTCTTTGCTCTTTGTGAAAAGATTTTGTCTTTCTTTTCCCTAGTAGCTAGGATTTTCATTGCATAAAGGAGATAAAAAGTTTGTTTATCATCTTAGATTGCATTTTAGGAATTACATCTACATCTCGTGGTGAATCCGAAAGGCAAACTTCATAAAAAATATCAACTTAAAATAAATTCAATGAATCTAACAACGCTTTGGAACTTAACGCACAACATTTAGAAGTCTAGGCTAGAGACGTATTCCGGCGTCGTAAAGCCTGGTAACTATTGTTCTCACTGATGGTTGGGTGATTCCTCCACTTTGAGACGATAAGTGCTAGTACGGACTTGTGCTCCCACGTACCGTCGAGTATATTTTGGGAGACCCCAATAGGCTTAATCCTTTATCCATAGGAAGCCGTGTATGCCGCCCTATCAATCGCAATGCACTGAACACAACATTCGGGAAGATTGACTGTCATACCGTAAAAAGTATTATGCAGTTTTGCGATTGGTTTGGTAACTCTCTACCTAGAATTGCCGAGCAGTCCCTTTCGTTCCTTTTCAGACTCCTTAACGAAAAAGGTCCATCTGAGCACTTGTCACTTCAGGCTCATTAAAAATTGAAGGAGACTAGAGTCATCTTTTGTTTTTTCTCGACTCTTAAAAACTGAAAAAACAAGTTATGTCAAAGCGTCTAAAATTTATTTTAAACGGAATATTCATTACCCCTTTCCTACGTTGATCTTGGGTTGAGAAAATGGAATCCACCAACCAAGGAATTCCCCTTGAAGGAAATCCTAGTCCTTTCTCCTCTTGGGGAGATGTTGGTGCACCCCATATGGCCACAATGTCGCTTCCAGGACTGACAATTGGTTTGCCTGTATGGCTCTTCTCAGCCTCTGTCGTTCGGAACACCACAATTCCTGAACAATCGAATCAGCAACTAGACAAGTCCAGAGTTACCTACCAACCTTCTACTTCCTTTAATTCTTCCTCTCCTCCTTCCTCTTCGCTTGATGGGGCTGGTAAAGCCAAAAGTCAAGTACCTAAGGAGAAGAAGGAAAAGAAGAAGAAAGAGAAGAAGAAGAAGGAGCCAAAAGCGACTGGGGGCAAACGAGTGTCGTGTAGCGAAAATCCACACACTGCACTGACGAGGCCTAAATCTCCATGTGTCATTTGCAAAGGAGACCACTATCACAGAGATTGTCCTTACATCCCTCGGATCTTAAGGGACTGGTCTCCTCGTTTGCACAACCCGGTGTCGTCAACCTCTGATGATCATGTTGAAAACACACCGTCAACTAGTAGTGAAGCCCCAGGACAAAAAGGAAAATATAGATTTCCTTGTAAACTGTGCAAAGGCAATCATGTCGTCCACCGTTGTCCCTTCTTAGACGAAGCTAAAAGAGTTTTGGATGATCGTCCAGTTTCACCGTTACGACTTCCTCCTAGATATAAAAAACTCTTGCTGAGTCCGTCACTAGTTGAAAATCCGGCTGGCCCGCTCAGGTGGTCGGCTGAAGCACCTATCATTGAAGATAAACCATCTGAATCCATACCAGATGAAAGTCAAAAGGTCGAGGTGGCAGTTGACCCGGTCTTGCCTTCAGAGGTTCCATCTTCAGATGATACAGTCACTGAAGAGAACAAGGATGACACCGTCCAAATTCTTTTCATAAGCACAGACTTCGACGAACATGGGGGCAATTTACCCGTTCCTTTACCGCAGGAAGGAAGTTCGTCAGAGTCGTACCCGGTCGTCTATTTGGTCCCACCTCCAAGCAACCTAGTTGTCTCCTTCGACTGGAATCAACTAGGCAGACCCTGTTTACCAGCTAGTGTACCATTCCGAATCATTGTTCAAATATATAGAATGGTTATGGCTGGTACCATCATAGATGAAGGGGCTTCTGTGAGTATCCTTTCCTCAACTTCTTGGAGAGCACTTGGTTCGCCATCGCTTTTGCCTAAGATGAGAAATCTGACAAGTTTTGATAAAGGAACCAGTCGACCGTTAGGGATCCTTCCCAATGTGCCCATAACATTGAGAGGGAAAACCGTTCAGATGAACGTTATGGTAGTTCAAGGACCCCTGGATTACAATCTACTCCTTGGACGAGACTATATTTATTGCATGAGAGCCATTGTCTCATCACTCTTTAGAGTGATGTGTTTTCCGCACAAAGGAAGAGTGGTCAAGCTCGTAGACCAGCTTTCATTTCCTGAATCACGCATAGCAAATAGTCATATACCATCCCTAAATGGTCTTTTCATGCAAGAAATGTCTCAATCTCCAGTCCGTCCACCCGATGAGCGTGAGTGATTCGGGGGGACATGACTGAAACCCAGGGGGCATGCACCCTGGTCTGCTTCGGCAGGAAAACTTCGGGTATAGAGTAGGTTTCCGCGAGAGAATATGACCTCCATACTCCCGTCCGTGATTGGAAGAGGGAGTTGGATTGGAATAAGATACTCTTGTCAAAGTTATGTGAGTTGGCGGGCATCGCCGCCCACCTTTGTTTATTTCGGTAGACATTGCCAAAGAAGTGTTTTGTTTACGCGCTAAATAGAACAATCTTTGGGTAGCCTGAAAGAGGTATACCTTTCCTGATAAAACAAATGTTTTGTCAGCTTGAATAGAAGGTAACCTTGAAACTCTATTTTATACCTGGGGGCATGCAAGCCTTTTGGCGTGCAAGCGAAGAGCAACTATTTATTTTTTAAATTTATAGGACCTCTAACCCTTTAAACTCGTAGGATTGGTCGTTTCCTAACTTGCATAAAGAAAGGATATGGGGCAAAACTCTAAAAGTTGCCGTTTTTATGAGACATTCTTATCACAAGACTGGATTAATCGAGCAGTTTTAGCACATAGTTCAAGCTCGTTAAAAAATAAACACGAGCAAATGTTTCCCCCCGCGTTTAAGCTCGTTAAAAAATGAACTATTCCCCAGTAAATAACCATCGTGAATGTAGTACTTCAGCCGTTAAAGCCTTGGTCGTGTTTGCACCGTCACCTCCACTTTTTCATTGGCCGATCATTCACCTCCATTTGATTGTTTACCCATTTTGAGGAACAGCTGTGAAGAGTGATTTCACTAGCCATCCTTGTGACACTGCCATGATTGGAAAATTCCAAACCTTACCTGGAATCAGCTGCTACCCGTTTTATCACTCGTTCCTCAAAAGACGAGTCTCCTTTAAGCTCTTTTCAACTGACTCGTAAAATATGAAAAGATTGCCGAGCCATTGGCCTCTCCAGCTTGTTAAAGGGATAGGAAGTGCTATCCCTCCTCTAGATTTTAATCTTTTTGGACCTGAGGGATTATTACACAAAAAGATCGAGCGCTTGTTTTGTTCGGCTCGTTAAAAGTATCGAAAATTCATCCCTTCTGTATTGTTTTATAATTTTTCGGACTTAAGGGATTAGATGACGAAAAAGGAATTTTGGAGTTACCTTTACGTTCCTTTTCAGACTCTATAAAATTGAAAAGGACCGAGTTATCTTTGTCGTTAAACTCATTAAAAAGATTAATAGCGACAAACTTGTCTCTAGATGAGAATGAGTTTCATTATCGCTAGGCTCGTTAAAACATAGCGATGGGTTTGCCCGAAGGGCAAATTATAGAACAAGCATATGTTATCCTCCTCAAGCTTGACAAAAATAAAGAGGTACTGGTCAGCAATGACTGGGGAAAATTGGGAAGAAAACTTAAAGAAACTTTATTGGTAGCAAGTCGCTCTTGAACATGACACTTCCACTCCGTGTCCAAGTCGGGTTGGGTTGTTTCATTCACCGGTCACATCACCATGGTCACGCCATACCATCCACATTTGGGGTTAATGCTACCAATCCATCACATCAGTGTCGCTGATATGTTCAAGAGAAGTCATTCAGAGAATTCACCTGTGTCTCACCCACTACCATACATTATACTCCATTCTTTCATGACCGCCACCCTGAACCTTATATCACCAGATCGTTTTCACCTCCATTAAAATCATTTGCTCCGTTCCGTGTCATTGATGTGGGATTCATTAAGGCCCTCCTGTGATGGATCACTTCTTGTCGACATCAGCTCATTATCCAAGAAGTTGATCTAGGAACACCCCATTCAGTACTTTGAAGCTTGCATGCCTCAATGGCAAGTTTCTCACTTCCGGCGACAAGTTTACATCAATGGCCTTCGACCGAAATATTTTGCGTGGTGTTCGACGCCAAGTCCTTTATTCACACCACGTGAATTGTACTGCAGTAGCTTGAGGGTCATTATCATTATCGGTGATTCCTCTCGTGCTTGTTAACAGTTTACATCATTGACTGGTAATCAAGCGATGTCTTTCCATGTTCGACTTCAGAACACTTCTCACATGGATCGACTTCTACTTCGAGTGAAGATCGGATGAGATTGAAGACCCCAGATCTAGTTTCATCCATCCAAGCTGCGATATATATTCAGGGAAATAAAGACATTAAATGTACATCATTGCTGCACAGATAATCATCCACTCAAAAGGATGATGGCTCTATTAGAATCATCAGTCTACACTCAGACGATTGTTTGTCCTATGTACATGAAAATGAATTTATAAAGCTAAGCATGGGAATGCCCGCCTCAGCTAGATCATGAAAATAGTATGAAGATAATGTATTGTATTGTATCTTATTACAGGTCTCCTCCCAGCATTGAAAGAACTTCGGATCCTCATAATAAAGCATTTCACCCGACGCCAAAAGGTTAACGGCTTCATACTTTAGGGGGCAACTGTTATAGACATTTTTGGGCCCTACAACCCCAAGCATGAAATGTCCATAAATAAAGGGCTCCTAAGTCTCTAAAAGTGTTGTTCTAACCCCTAAAGGAACAAGGTCAACAGATTACAGCTTCTCCCAGAAGTTCTCCATGAGAAACTGCTCAGAATTGGTCAAAACAGGATCATTGCAGCTGCTCCACTGGCTAAGTGCGTTGCATCTCACCCAAATACACTATGAGGGTGCGTTTCATTTCAAAAGTCCCTTCTGTGGGGTGCGATGGGCGAGAAATGACAAATGGCAGTGTCATTCCGCGAGGTGGAGAGGCAATGGAAGCTTCCAGAATCTTCTCCTGTGACACTTGCCTCACTGAATTCGACCAAAGATGAGTAAGAGGCCATCAGTCTCCAAGTGGAAGCAAGAAATATCAGAGAGAAGACACTAATCAAATCACAAGCTGACTCATCCCACTTACAGATATCTATATATGGATCCCTCATCCCAGAGATCCGGAGGCTGGAATTTTGCATATTGTAAGGAATTGCTGTTGGTTTCTTAAGACAAACATCAAATTGTTGGGTGATCTAAGCTTTGTTTCAGGTGAAGAAGGGCTTCTTTGCTCGGAGGTTGATGCTGGGTCGGAACAACTGGTTGTAACTCCACTAGCTCTTTTCTTGTTTATCAATAAAAGCTATTTGAGTTTTCCTACATGCTTTTGTATCATTGATGCTTGTTACATTTGTATGGTCAATTTACATCTGATCCTAGATTGTTTATGATTATAGATCCATGTCTTTGTATAGTGCTATGCTTCTGTGATCTTACAGATACTTTGTGAAGCTGGGCGTGCAAGGGAGCAGGTAGCTGAGGACTATCAAAGAAGAGAAGGATTGAATCAAGGGATTAGCGCAAGACAGAGGTTGGTCTTTCTATTCCTCTCTATCTATAATTCATAAAGGAAAAACAAAAGTAGCTTTTCTCTATTTGTTTCTAAGGCAGCTGTCACACCTTAGTGGGATAGAGCAGTTCTAAATAGACACTTTTCCTTGTAACACTCCCGAGCTCACTATAATTCTGACATCATAAAAGGAGGCTAGGAAGGTCAGTATTGCAACAAAGATTATGAAAATGAGATCTAATGTGGTTGTACATAGGGCACTCTAAGAGAAAGTGATTTTCATCCTCGATGTTCATATTCTCAGAGAGATGGCAGATCCTTTCTATCCATGGTGTTTTAGAAATTTCCCAACGACCCGTTTCACTATGGAGATCATGAGAGTTCATTCTAATCTTGGCTATATTAATTTTCTTCTTTGAGCTAGTTAAAAAAGAGAGATACTTTGATCTTCTAGGGTGGGGTTGATGACCTCCTTATAATATCTTAATTTTCTTTTAGCTACTAAATATATATGGACTAACAAAAAACAATTAGAAGCAAGGAGCGGTGGCAAAAAATAAAATCAAAGGAGTCAAGACCTAAAAAATGGAGTCAATACCCTATTATTCACAAAATAAATTAATGAAAAAAATCAAAACAAATTAAGAAAGACAAAGAATCATTGTCAACTACAAATTAAAGGGTTAAGGCACCATAAATAAATCAAGGAGCCGAAAAATGAAAAATAACCAAAGTATAATGAAGAAAACATACATAAAGAAAATAAAAATAATGAAAAGAGCTCACAATGGTCAAGAGGATAAAGCATAACCCAACTTCTTCTAATATTCCAACCATCGTCTCTATTTAAATTAGTAGGCCTTTTCTCGATTTCTAAGGCCTCCATGAATTTTCAATGATGGAAATGACTAATCTTGGCAATGGCTTGGTCCTCTTCAATGCAAATGTGATGCTTAGATTTTTGTGAATGTTTTGCGAGGGCAGAGGAGAGGGTCCTACCATGTATGATGTTAGGGGTATGTTCACGAATCCTCTCATTAATAGAGCAACCTGTCTCACCTATGTAGGGAGTCGCACAAAAGTAAGGGATAATGTAAACCCCTTTCATATTTTTAGGGTCCACGAGATCCTTTACTGATCTTAGGGAGCTTCAGAGGGTATTTAGAGGTCTAAGGGTTGAAGGAACCTTATTTTTTCTTAGGATCTTTGCAATCCTATCAGTGGTCGCTTTGATAAAAGGGAGATGAATGCCTAAAAATCTATCCTTGGGTCCAATATTATCCTTTGGACCTTTTTCATCTTTAAGGAAAGCCTCAAAATATTGGTGCCTACTGTACCCATTATTCAAGAAAACACTCACGAGGTGCGCTTTCTCATCATTAAGATGGTTTTCATCAGAAACTCTTAAAGCTCTAATCTCCAAAGTGTTGAGAACACCAATCTTTTGAGCCAGGAAATGATAAGAACTAGCATGATGATATTGCTCCACGTGATTTTTCTTCCGAAAGACTTGATGTGAAAAAGAGTCATCCTCATTCCTTCATAGGAGGAGGTCAAGGAGGGGCATACTACCATTTCTTTGGAATTCCATGGTGAAATTTATGGATTGGACTCATTATTAAGATGAAGGAAAAAGAGGTCCAACTCTTCCTTACCATCGGACCAGATGACACAAGTATCATCCACAGACCTCTTCCACATCTTAGGCAGAAGACGAGAAGAGGTTAAGGCTTTAGATTAAAATTCTTCCATAAAAATATTAGCCACTACAGGGAGAGGGGGCAACCCAAGGCAACTCCACAAGTTTTCTCATAGAATTCCCCATCAAAAGACAAGAAATTAGAGGTGAGAGAGATATCAACTAAACTATCCGTGTCACGATCCGTAATATGCTTAATGACTTCAATGGATTCATTTATAGGGATGTTAGTGTAGAGGGTGACCACATTGAAACTCACAAGCTTGTCATCAAGATCAAGAGTAATACTCTTTAACTCATTGACAAAGGATGTGAAGTTCTTGACAAAGGAATCTGTACAGCCAATAAGGGGCCTAAGCTTCAATGCTAAATATTTAGCAAGAAGATAGGTCGGTCCCCCTATCGTGTTGACAATGGATCTCAGCAAAGCCCCTTCCTTATGAATCTTAGGAAGGTCATAGATTCTAGGGGTAATAGGGCTACTTTCAATATGCTTATGACTAAACAAGTTGGATGAGCTATTGGATTTTATAGCAAGAGCCAAAATTTTGGAAATCTTCTTCAAAGGATCCTTATTAAGTTTCCTATAGCTCGTGCTATTGCACAGGTGGTCTAATATCTTCTTTCGGTAATCATCTTTATAAAAAATAACCACAACATCACCCTTGTCGATCATGAGAACAACAACATCCTTGTTATTATTTAATGACTTGAGAGCATCAAACTCAAGCTTGTTGATTTTTTTCTTGGGGGGCTTAGCCTTCCTAAGGGGAACAAAAAAGTCATGTCTAATGATATATTTAGTGACCTTCGGTAAGTCTCTAATACCATACTCAATGTCACAAATAATTTCATCGATAGGGATCTTTCTAGGAGTGAGGGAAAAATTTAAACCTTTCTCCAAAAGGCGAGATACTAGATGATCAAACAAGAAGCTAGAGAGGTTGACAACCCTATTACTAGGGGGGGAGGGGAATTAGAACTAACATTATTAAATGACCATAAAGTCCCACGATTACTATTGCTCATAGTATTATTACCATTACAAAGAGAACCGTCTTTTTTAAAGTTACTATTATAATTATTAAATATTTTCTTAATAATATTATTAGAATTATTACTATTATTATTCAAATTATTATTATTATTATTCAAATTATTATTATTATTTTAAGCTAAGATGGAACCATTTCTATTATAACGGGTTAAAACCAGTGCATACATACGATGGCCTCAACCCACCCCGAAGGGAAACCGGGTCTGTTGGCCATCTGAAGTTCTTAATGGCCATCCAAAAACAAAATTTAACTAGTTTGTTTGTCCATGCTATATATACTAACCATTCAAAAAAACTAATAAGCTGCATTATGAAAAATAACAGAGGGTGGCATACTTTTCAACTTCCTAACTAAAGAAGAAATAGACATATCTTGACAGAATCATTCTTCCATTGTGCTCGGCTGATGCTCCTCCTCTTTAACCTCCTGAGTGAACTTCTTTAGCTGCTGCTGTATCTCGTCGAACTTGCCATATTGCATCATAATGGTTATCTGAAGGTCGTTTATCTCTTTCTTTAGATTAGGAATGCCTTAGGCTAGTTCATCCATCTCCATGGCCACCTGCTCCATAGCCTTAGCTAACAATCGCTTCATGACCCAATACACATGTAAGGCCTGTTTATACAGGGACATACGACCTCTGGTATTTCCAGGGTCTGGTAACAAGTATTCCCAATCCTCCATCTCAGATTCTGCAAATTATTATTATTATTATTATTAAAATAATGAGTATTATTATTATAAAAACGTTTATTATTATTTCTAATATTATTAGTATTAATAAAAGGAATAATATTAATATTACCAACATTCTTAATAATGTTGTGAACATTTTCGGATGTGGGTGGAAATAGCGGACGCTGAGGTGGCTGCCAACTGGGTTGGTGTGTGGAGAGAGCACATGGCCTCCCACAGGGCGGCACAGAGATCCAAATATGGCATTAACCATCGCCATAAATGCGCCTTGAATGAACACTGCCACCACTCTGATAACTGACTTCAACCTCAGCTCAAAGCAACGATGGGCTCTTGGGAAAATACCACTTCTACTCCTGCCATTCCTCCTCTGCAACCTCAGCCCCTGCAATGCCTCTACCCTCATGTATTAGCGGTGCCCAGTTCCTACACAACCACTGGGAGACATTGTAATCTTTATTGCTGCATCGATTTTGACTCGGGCATCCATTTCACCCACAGCTTGAATTTGCAAATTCTCATCCCCTCGGCTCTGGTAGCTCATCCCTCTGTAGAATTGTTAGCCTTGCTACAACGCTGCAGCCCACTACGCCTAATTCAGACCAAAACTCACCTCCAATTGCAGAAAGCATGGTGCACCATAGGATGTGTAGCTGCAAAGGTGGGAACCGAGGGAGCATGACTCGCTCCAGGCACTCTTCTGCTTCGAAGACCACATCCTCTCTGGCTGAGTAGAACACTGGCTGCTACCCCAACACACGTAGTGGCAGAGGTTGTTTCCACTCAGGGGCCTCTGCTACGCCTCCCTCCACTTCTGGCCCTTCTCCTAGAAGCACTCCACCAGCTCCTTAGCCACACTCCCAAAACGCTCAATTTACCTTTCGCTCTGCCCTAAACCAGCCCCTCATCACTGCCACTATTACCATTAGTTTTCATGAGGAGAAGTGAAATGTGGAGGCACAAGACTCTGAGGTTGGCCATCGAATCACAGTAGCTGAGGAACACAGAGCAATGGGTGATGGCCGCATTGAAGCATTGAGGCTCTCAGGCATTGCTGTGGGAGGATGTAGCATTGCAGGGAGCAGCCAACCCAAGGCCAAAATAGAACTGGCACAGTCGAGTCTTCAAGGTGCAGGGGAGCGAAGCATAGAGCTACCAACCAGACGCGCAGGGAAGGAAGTGGAAATGGCTCCACAAATGAATTGGGCCATCGATGAATATTGCTGCATCATCGAGGAATAGCAATCGGAGCTGGAGATGGGCAACACAGAGACTACGCCACTAGCAAGTGGTGCCATGGATGAGTATAGATGCTTCATTGTGGAGGAGCATCCTCCGTCACTGCCACATCCCTAGCCGCCGCCTCGATGCCATATGTTCGTCGCTTTGTCTACCACCTTGCTACCATTTAGTGTGCCACACGCCTGCCTAGTAAACTGCCACTTAGCTGCCACGTATCTCAGGTTCATTGGGACTTTGTTCTTCAATTTTTGTTTTTTAATGGTTTTTTTCTTGTGGAACACTAAAATTTTAGGCTCTTCAATTGGGTTTACCTTTTTAGTCTCCTCAGATACAATGATGCAAAACTTGTTAATTTGTTGGTTTCCCTTGCGTGGGTAGCAAGATCATATTTTTGAGAAACTTTAGTTAAGAACTGGTTTCCCTTCTGGGCAGTTCAAATCTAGCTTTTTTGCTGGTTGATGCCTTTCCTTTGGCATAGCTAAGTATAGGCTTCGGCCTCTGTGTATGATAGTTTTCTTACCTTAATAGAATTAGCATAACTTAGAAAAAAAAAAAATGTTGTGACCATATTTTTTCACACTTCTCATCATATCTGACCCAATGGAACTCGCCCTATTAAGATGCATTGGCTAAGTATTACCAAACTTGGAGACCGAGTCAACGAATCCTACACATAAAAGCGATCATGCTTAGAGAATTTAGCCATAACTAGAAAAATAGGACAAAGAGAGGGTCGAAGGGCAGAGTGCCTTCACTTGAAAGTAAACCAACAATGTGTTTAATGATGAGTCCATCAAGGCCGCATATGGTGAAATGAGATTGAAGATGGAACTTGTAGATCGATGGAACAGAGAAGAGGGTAGCACCACTAGCTCATCGTTGACCAACGAGGAAGGAAGACCAACCACCGCCAAGGGGATAGGGGAGGGAATATCACCGATTCATAGAGAACATTGAGGAGAAATCAGAGACAATTGTAACACCCTCCTCCCACATCTACCAGAGAAGGAAATCACAAGAAGGCATCGGAATCGGTAAGAAAATATGATGTAGCTACCGATCCCAATGCCTTCTTGTGATTTCCTTCTCTTCCTCTGCCTTCTTGCTAAAAAAATCCAAGTATGCCACACCCAACAAGAGTTATCCAGGAAAACTCTAAGTCTCCAAGAGTATGAGAGAGAGAGAGAGAATAATGAGAGAGCTGCAAAACAGAATTGACAAAAGGTTACCAAATGATCCTCTGGAGCCTTTTTATGAATGAGGCTTATATTTTCTTCATTTTCCATTATTTTCCTTAAATTTCCTCCTCACATGCAACATGTGACCTCTCACCTCCTTTCTCTCCTAATTTCCATTATTTTCATAAATAATTGTGCCAAAAATTCCATTTTGTCTTTCCAAAGCCTTAGCCATTTCCTTTGCTAATTTACTTAGCCATAAACAATCACGAGTGATCCACATCATTAGGATTATGCACAACATTTAGCTTGGAATAAGTGTCCCATCATTCGTGGTTATTATTTTGCCTTTATTTACTTTTATTGCATGGAATTTTCACCAAGGTTGTTACAAAACCATCCCCCTTGGGGGAACATTGTCCTCGGTGTTCAATAATACCTATAACCATAAAACAGTTGTAAGAAAGATATATACTACCGATGGAGATTTATAACTTAGCTTGATGAAATATTTATAATGATCACCTTGTTGGAAAGAAAACCAACATAACTGCATAATAACATGACATCATAACAACATCCCGCATAGTGTAGCTTTATAACATAGCTCATGGGGTATTTATATCCGTATTTATATGTACATAAACCAACATCATCAAAACATATACCACAACATATACCAAAATCACACCAAAACACCAAGCCAAAATTGCTTTGCCTCAACCAACAAACAAGGAAGGATACATAGCCCGCATCTGATATGCCATCTTTGATGTAGTTTCATCATGCCCAAATCATTTCCACTACACCTCAAGTTCCTTTATTTCTCGGTTCCGGAGCATGCATACCTTTTTCTGAAATATACACTGAGGCTCTAGTTGGAATTCTCCACCTGGTTACACCTGCAATACATACTAGTCAATCACATGATCAACATCCTTAACATACTTCTTAAGAAAAGAGACATGGAAAACATCATGGCCTTTCACTGACAGAGGAACTACAAGTCGATAGGCTACTGACCTAATCCTCTCAATGATACTGAAGGGTTGACAAAACCATGGTGCCAGCTTGACACAAGATCCAATCCGCAAGGAGATCTTCTTCGGTTTGATGTGTAAGTATACATGTTCCCCAACCTGGAACTCCATAAACAACATGTTATTATCTACATAACTCTTATGTCTATCTTTTGTTTTCTTTATATTCTTCTTGATCACCTGCATTTCTTGTTCCATGTCCACCAACATATCTGCTAACCCGATCACTCCAACTGATGGGTGTTGAAAAATGTGCAACAAGAAATGCTAAATTTAGGAAGTGCTAAAAATAGAACTGCTAAAAATAACACTTCTAAAAATAGCAGTTTGGCCAATGAGAATTTTGGCCACCTTGGGTGAGAGGTGAAACTGCTAAAAATAGAAACTTCTAAACATAGCATTTCTGGGTCCCTTCCTATTTTTAGTAGCCCCTGATCTAACTATAGGAAGTAAAAACGAATTTGGTCTTAACAACAGTTTAAAAAATTAATTAATTAATCTCCATGAGTTAATTAGCTATGGAAAATTAAACTTGAAGTCTTGGTGAGATCATGCAATTATTTTCTCTCTTGATAAGGAATTTACCCCTTGATTAAAGGAGATAAGGTTCAGTTCTATATTGAGAGGATTAGTTGACTTAGTTTAACTTAGTCAAGTCCAGTTAGATTAATTTAACAAGTTGTTAAGTTAATGAGATATAGTTTGTTGATGCTTTCATGCATGTGACAACTATTATTTTCAAATAATTGAGTATTCTCTCATGAATAACTGATGCATGGCAGTTTAGACAAAGACCCAGTTGAGATCAGATGAGGGACAGTGTACTATCAGATGCTAGGATATTTCTAGTAAGTATTCCTTGCATGAGGAAGGAATCTATTTTCTTCTATGACTACATAGTTGGACCTGAGGTGACAGCAGGTATGATTAGGCCAACTTACAGCCTATATATTGAGGCCTAGGTAGTCCATGATTTTCATCATCAGAGTACAGAGAGAGCAGGATAGCTTTTGAGCTGATTCTTTTTGTATGTTGTTGAGGATCTCCACTTGATTGATAATACAGTGTTGGGGTTTTATGTTGGTGCTTTCCCTAGTGATATATTTTGTGTTATGTGTGATTGATTCCTTCTTATCAGTTATATGTGTTCATGCTTGATGTTGCTCATGTTCAATTAAGCTTCCACAAAGTTTATGGTAGATGTAGATCTAGTATTATGCTTTAGTACATTGCATATATCAGTTTGATCTGCAAGTGAAATTTCTACACTATATTAGTGAGCTAGCTGATTTGTAGAGAAAATTCTACATGATATCAGAGCACAGGTGATCAAGGAAGAATAGTATACAAGAAGGAATTCAAAGTTTATTATTCGGGATATAGATCTCAAGTTCTTATCACATCTATTTCACCGATGGCATTCTATGGTTTGAGGCTTGAGTATGCCCTTGATGGCAGCTCAAACTATATAGCTTGGAAGGATTGCATGGAGGTAGTATTGGAAGATAATGGCCTTAAGGACTTCATTGATCAAGAAGTCCCTAAGCCTACTAATGCTACTCAACTGGCGGAATGGAAGAAGTGTGTGGCTAGAGCTAGGAGAATTCTCTTGGAGGGATTGTGAGATCACATTGTCTCGAGCTTCCATGGGAAGGAGACTCCGCATGCAATGTGGAAAACATTGAAAGATTTATATCAGAATAATAGTGATCAAAGGAAGCTGCAACTGAAGGAAAAACTTCAAAAGATCAAGTGTGAAAAGGATGAGGTGATCTCTATGTATCTCACCAAGCTCATCACATGCAAGGATGAGCTTGCAAGTGTAGGGGTCATGACAGCTGATGATGATATGGTGAATCTATCACTCCTTGCCCTTCCTAAGAGCTGGCATAGCTACCAGGACTCGATTAATGGAAGGGAGAAACTGCCAGATTGGGAACGACTATGGTCAGATTTGATGTAGGAGGATATTAGACGGAGCACCAGAGACGGTTCTTCATCCATGGAGGATGAGGAGAACTGTGCCTTAGTGAGTAAGGCAAAGAAGGGGAAGGAGAAGGTTTCTCTTTCCGAATCCAGTTCTTCCAATGGTGGGAAGAAGGTTGACAAATCGAAAGTGCGATGCTTTCATTGTCATGAGGTGGTCCATTACACTACAAATTGTCCATAGAGGAAATCCAAGAAGGGATCCAGGGAAGGATCTGAAGGTGAGGCACTTGCTTCACAGTTTGAGTTGGATTTCACACTCTTCGCATGCATGGTTTCATCCATGGTGGGAAGTGGTTGATTTCTTAACAGTGGAACTTCTTTCCACATTATTGGCGACAAGAGTTTGTTCAGTACTTTGAAGGAGAAAGATCTCCAAATACTCATAGCGATGGGTAATGGTGAGAAGTATAGTGTCTCAGGTGTAGGCACGATTATTTTTCAAGAGGGAGTATGGAGCTCGCCTTATCTTGACCGATGTCAAGTATGTACCAGGACTAAAGAGAAACTTGGTGTCAATTGTAATGTTGGAAGACAGAGGCTATGATGTTGTCTTCAGTAAGGGAAAGGTTTACCTTAGACACATCATCACTAGACAGGTGAAGCAGATTGGTTCACGGGTCAAGAACCTGTATGCTCTTGAGGTTCAAGATGCATGCAAAGCCTTGAGAAACAAGGCAACTGATGGAGACTTGGTGGTTGAGAGGGAGGGTATATTACCTCCCAACATCTAGCACCAGAAGAAGTCTCAGATGATTGTGGAGGAGCCACAATTGGTGCAGCAGCTTCGGGAGGTTGTGGAGCAGCCACAACAAGGGAAGTTGAGTGGAGATCGAGTAGAGACATCTACTCATGTAGAGACCTCCACTAGGGGGAAACTTCAAGCCAGGTGGGCAGACGGATCACATGCAACCATACCTCTAGGTAGGAGGTGGGGCAATATAGAGTGATTTTCCCAAAGAGGAGGGGCAGGATCCTTAAGGTACCCAACCTCTTGGATGAGACCTTGCTATGGGAGCTCCGATGTGGAGTAGTAGGAAATGACTGATTGGGTAGAGATAGATGTGGATGGAGCGGCAGAGAGAGCTACAATGCAGGGAATCCCAAGACAGCGCAAAGCATGCAAGCTGCAGCAATGCGAGAGGCACAAGTGTGTTGCACAGTGCTAGGTGGCACAGAGAGGTGTGCAATGGTGCGAGATGCGTGGAGATGTTGCAGTAGCGCAGATGTCAGAGAGGGAGCACTTGTCAGCAGTAGGTAGAGCTTCAACATCAAAGTATCTTTCTAGCCCAATAGAGTGGTCAGTTGGGAGTTTTTTTTGTTCCGAGTGTTGCTGGAGCAACCACATTTGGTAGATGTGTTGCATGCAGAAAATTCCAGAGTTACAGGATCGGGTTCGAGAGGAAGCCTTTCTTGTTGAGAGGGAGTGTTGAAAAATGTGCAACAAGAAATGCTAAATTTAGGAAGTGCTAAAAATAGAACTACTAAAAATAGCACTTCTAAAAATAGTAGTTTGGCCAATAAGCATTTTGGCCACCTTGGTTGAGAGGTGAAACTGCTAAAAATAGAAACTTCTAAAAATAGCATTTCTGGGTCCCTTCCTATTTTTAGCAGTCCTTGATCTAACTATACGAAGTAAAAACGAATTTGGTCTTACCAGTAGTTTAAAATATTAATTAATTAATCTCCATGAGTTAATTAGTTATGGAAAATTAAACTTGAAGTCTTTGTGAGATCATGAAATTATTTTCTCTCTTGATTTAGGATTTTCTCCCTTAATTAAAGGAGATAAGGTTCAGTTCTATATTGAGAGGATTAGTTGACTTAGTTTAACTTAGTCAAGTCGAAGTAGATAAATTTACTAAGTTGTTAAATTAATGAGATATATTTTGTTGATGCTTGCATGCATGTGACAACTATTATTTTTAGATAACTGAGTACTCTCTCATGAATAACTGATGCATTGCAGTTTAGACAAAGACCCAATTAAGATCAGATGAGGGACAGTGTACTATCAGATGCTAGGATATTTCTAGTAAGTATTCCTTGCATGAGGAAGGAATCTATTTTCTTCTATGACTACATAGTTGGACCTGAGGTGACAGTAGGTATGATTAGGCCAACTTACAGCCTATATATTGAGGCCTAGGTAGTCCATGATTTTCATCATCAGAGTACAGAGAGAGCTGGATAGCTTTTGAGCTGATTCTTTTTGTATGTTGTTGAGGATCTCCACTTGATTGATAATACAGTGTTGGGGTTTTATGCTGGTGCTTTCCCCAGTGATATATTCTATGTTATGTATGATTGATTCCTTCTTATCAATTATATGTCTTCATGCTTGATGTTGCTCATGTTCAATTAAGCTTCTACAAAGTTTATGGTTTATGTAGATCTAGTATTATGCTTTAGTACATTGCATACATCATTTTTATCTGTAGGTGAAATTTCTACATGATATTAGTGAGCTAGCTAATTTGTAGAGAAAATTCTACAATGGGAGTGTTGCAACTCCACCCATACAATGCCTCAAAAGGACTCATCCTTAATGACTCCTAATAACCATTGTTGTATGTGAACCCTACCAAAGGGAATACTCTTCCCACTTCCTCTACTGATGCATCACATACATCCTCAACATTTCCTCTAATATCTTGTTGACCCTCTCTATCTATACATCTGCCTGCGGATGATAAGTTGTGCTGAAGGCCAAATTTGTGCCCAAACCTACAAATAACTCCTTCCAAAACTTGGAAGTGAACTTCACATTCGTATCTGACACAATCTTCTTTAGAAAACCATGCAGTCTAACCACATCTTAGATGAATACCTGTGCTACATTGCTAACTGAGAATGTAAACATAACTGGAATGAAATGTGCAACCTTCATCAACTTGTCCACAATAACCGTAATGGAATCATGTTGTCTAACTATGTTCAAAAACCCTATGATGAATTCCATGGAAATGACTTCCCATTTCCACTCTGTAATCGCAAATGGTTGTAGCAATCCACCTAAATGTTCACATTCTTCTTTCATGTGTTGGCAATAAAAACATCTAGCCACAAACTTTGATACATCCCTCTTCAAATTCAAGCAATTATAAAATGTATTCACTGCTGTCAATGTCTTTTGATAACTTGGGTGACCTGAATATGGTTTCACAAGAAAATCCCTCAAGATCACCTTCTTGAGCTCACTATTATCCGGTACATATATCCTATCTCATAACTTGACTAGTCCATCTATTGTAAGACAATAATCCATACCCTGTGCACCTACAATTGTAACTGTGAATGTACCTGTACTACCACATGTACATGTAACACTACATGTACATGTATCTTCATCTATACCTATACATGTACCTGCGACTGTACCAACATCCTGTTGTAACCTGCGCACAATCTCCATATACCTGACATCTTGTTAACTTGCCTGCAAGATACTATCTTGTAAGTTTGTCCCATAGGAGCTCATAGCTGCCAAGTGATGTACCTGTACCCATCTGCTGAGAGCATCTACCACCCTGTTCGCTTTACCTTTGATGTACCTAATTTAGAAATCATACTCGTTGATCATGGCCAACCATCTGGCCTACCTAGAGTTGAGATTCAGCTGGTCAAACAAATACCTCAACCTAATGTGATCACTCATAAGTACAAACCTTATTCCAAGAAGATAGTGTCTCCACATATTCAATGCATGTACAATCGCTACTAACTTCAAATCGTGTGTCGGGTATTTTTTCTCGTGCTCATTTAGTTTCTGGGACTCATATCATACCACTTGCCCATACTACATAAGGACTCCACCAAGTCCTCTCTTGCAAGCATATCTGCATACCACAAATTATTTTTCCAGATATGAAATATGTAGCACTGATGCATGCATCAACATCTTCTTATGTTTCTCAAATATAGCCTCACACTCCTAGTTCTATTCAAACTTCCTACTTTTCCTTTGCAATGTTGTGATAGGATAAGAAATCTGTGAGAAGTTCCTGATGAACCTCCTATAGTAACCTGTGAAACCCATGAAAGTTCTCACCTCATCCAAACTCTCAGGAGCTACCCACTCTATGATGGCCCTTATCTTCTCTGGATCTACTGCAATTCCCTCCTTGGAGACAAGGTAGTGTACCTCAGTTTGAAAGAAGCTACACTTGCTGAGCTTATAATACAACTGATTCTATCTCAACACCCTCAACACTATTGCTAAACGATCGACATGTTCTTCTTCATTTTTATAATATACCAGTATATCATCAATCAACACAATAACGAACTTATCCAAATATGGACGCAACACACTATTCATCAAGCACATGAATAAGCATTAGTGAAGCCAAATGGAACAACAACAAACTCATAATGCCCATACCTAGTCTAGAATGCAGTATTGTAAATGTCCTCCTCTTTGATGTGTACCTGATGGTATCTGGATCTCAAGTTGATCTTCAAGAACACTGCTGCTCCCTTCAACTAATTGAATAGGTCATCAATCCTCGGCAAAGGGTACATGCTCTCGATAGTCACTTTGTTCAACTCCGTGTAATCAATGCATAATCTGAGTGTTCCATCTTTCTTCTTTATGAACAATACCAGTGCACCCCGTGCTGATACACTTGGCCTAATGTATCCCTTTTCCAACATTTCATTCAGCTGCAATTTTAGCTTAGCCAACTGAGGTTTGCTCATCTTGTAAGGTGCTTTTGATCCTAGAGTTTCCCTTGGCACTAACTCAATAGAAAATTATACCTCCCTGTGGGGTGGAAACACTATAATGTCCTCAAGAAATACATCCTTAAACTGCTGTAAAGTTGGTTACCTACTCAACACATCTGTACCCTCAACTTCCTTACCCTTATCACTAGAAATGTGCACTGCAAATAACTTGCACCCTTTCCTACAACTACGCTTTCCTTGCATAACTTTCACCATCCTATCTGATGTATATTTCTTCTTACCTTGTAAGACTCTTAGTTCTCCATTTTCATCAACAAACTCAATGGATTTATCATAATAGTCTACCTTGTTTCTATGAAGATATAACTAGTCCATGCCCAACAACATACTGTATGAACCCAACCGTAATATATTCAAATGTGTTGCGGTAGGCATACCATTCAAATCAAATGAACAAGATCTTAACCAATGATGAACTCATTTCTTTGTACCTGTAGGAAATTGTACTAACCAGGACTTTGCATGCAATTCCCTAGTCAAACCACACTTTTCCACCAAGTTAGAATAACATAGCTATAATTAGATCTAGGTTCAATCAAAATAGAAATAACTTGAGCACAAAGATTACCATCCATCTCAATGATAGATGTCTGATGATCTCCCTGTTTGTTATCCAATGCTGCATAGATACACAGAATACTCTGACCAACATCCCCAATAGTCTCTGCCTCCTGTGCACTATATATCTGAGGTCTACCACCTTGATTCTATGGGAAATCTCTGATGCGATGATCCTTGCCACAAATCCAACACTCTATAGGCTTCCAACCTATGTCCTTGTTCTGTTCTCCTGTTTGGAATCCATGTCCTCTATCTGATGTATTGAACTTCTTAAGTGGTTTGACATTCTCCTTGATACCTGTATTCTGAGGTCTTGCTCTCTTTCTACCCCATTTTCCTTTGTTCTTTGCATTACCTTTCCAGTCTCACTTAGTCTTGATTTTGCGCTTCGATTGTTCATAGAAATTCCTTAGCTTCCAATGGCCTCCTCCAATGATCGAGTCTCATCAAACTCAATTCTATCTTTAAATGCAACTGCTAGCCCATTAATGAACCTTTGAATCTTGGCCTTTTCCTTTGTGAGATAAGGTACATACCTCCATAACTCCAAGAACCTGCAGTGTACTCATCATGTGTCATGGAACCCATCTTTAGCCCATAAAATTATTTTTCCCTGTCATCAAAGTATCTCTCTAAAAGGTACTTCTTCTTGAATAGTCACTCAAACTCACTCCAATTCAAATCCTCCTCATGAATGCATCTGACATTCTTCACATCTTCCCACCAAATGTCTGCTTTACCTTTGAGACTGAATGTAGCCACTCTAGCTTTCATGTTCTCTGAATAGTCATGCAACCTAAAGAGTTTCTGCATGCCAAGCAACCATGCCTTTGACTCCTATGTTTTCTTCATATCTTCGTCAAATGTTGGTGGCTTCACTTTCTTAAACTCATCCAGAAAATATCCCCTCTCACTCCTCCTGTAAGGATGATAGTGATGACGATCATGATGCCTATTCAAATCAGAACTATAATTATACCTATGTCTATCACCTCTCCTATCCAGAGTGTCCAAAAAATTGTTGTCTCTAATTGTGCTATCTCTATCTGACCTCTGACTGCCATATGACCAATTACCATATGCCCCAATAGTTCTATCCTCCTACTCAGCGTTGATCTGATGTGGTCCTTGTCATTGCAAATTTGACAAACTCTGAAGTATTACTGCATTTACCTCTGCTCGTCTCTCCTGTGCTTGTATGATTCTTTCCTTTTCTTGCTTACAACTCCTTATTTCTTTCATTAAGATTCACAGTGTAACTCCCAAATCGGAAGGGTTCCCAACACCATACTGATCTTCGGATTCATGGGGGGGTGGCTTTATAGTCAACCATCTTGCTAGCCATTTGATATTTCTTCCTGTAAGGTATATCATGTTAGCTAAACCAAATCAAAATAAACCAATATACCTTATTATAACTCGGGGAGGATACATAGTATGCAAGATCAACAAATCAATGTGATACATGTAGAACATAATCATGAAAACATATAGAAACATAAAACATAATCATATGACCATGCAACTGTCATTCTAGCTAGGGCCCAGTCATCAATGCATGACCTTAATAACAACACACACCACGACCTCATGCATGACAACCACCATCATTACGTCACTACACACTTGACCACATGCAACCATGAACATGCATAAGCCATGCATAACCATCTACACATATGCATAAACACATAATACCAAGCATGAATGAACAATACTTGAAATCAAAGCTGCAAGAATGATACATGCAACTAAGCATACGAGGATGTAACCAAGAATTCAAGAATGTAACCAAGAATACTACAATGATACATGTAAGTGACATAAATTAACACGTAACCAGTCTTACACTCACAACGATGAATTCCACATTAACACCTCAAATTTCACATGATGACATCACTACAACCATGAACAACATCATGAAAATGCAACAAGTGCATGGAATGCAAGTGTGAGAGACACACATGCAACTGACATGCATGCATGACCACCACATATCCCATCTAGTCCATTGGGTGAACCATGCTCTGATACCACTCTATAACACCCTCCTCCCACATCTACCTAATTAACCATCCAACCAGGGTAAACATGCGACAAGAGGCCACTATGATATGACCCGACCTCCTAAGTGACGTTAAGTAAGTGGAACTAATGGAAACACACCATACATACATTATTCATTAGCTATAGGACCCTTAGGAACCAATCCAATACTTTAGACAACTTGCCTTTAGGTCCCACTGAGGTTTCGGACAATTTAAGGTTCAGTCTCTCGCATGCTATAGGCATGACTGCGACCAACAACCCAAAGTCACTCTCACAGGCTTGCCTGCCAATGACTAGAGACCAAAACTATTAGTGCTATGCCAACGACTCCGAGTTTTGAGCCACTTTTTCAGGATGAGAGCCCAGGTTACTGCCTAGAATTGAACCATCTCTTTAGTTCAGTAAATTACCATGGAAATAATATTTCTAAAGAAAATACTTGTTCAAGATCTTGACTAGACCCTTGTCATCCATGATAGGCATATCGTCAAACATATTGCAAATGTGTAACTACATGTGTAATTAACAGTTCTGAGCATAGGGGTTTCGTACTTAGCTGAGAATCACTCAAAACCATTGATGCCTCAACACATCAACTGGCATTCCATCCATTAGGTCATAGATACATTGATCATTCAATTAAAAGTAAAAGCATGATGATAACCACACATGGTTGCTGTCATAAAACACATACATAACCAACATAATAGGGGTAAAAATACTCATGAAAGTACAACCATATAGACCACATACAATCCATCAAAATTCTCATAGGAATACAAGGATAAATTCATTTCAATAATGATGCAAAATCCACACCCAGGATGATACTTACATGTTCCACCCTACGATTGAATGGCTGAGCGAAATCTCTCTTTAGCCATTCACCCCCTGCCATATTCCAAGCATGAATGTGGGATCTCATAAAACACATCAATCGAAACTCATCCAGGGCTTCCAGAGGCCATCCACCTCAACCCATAAAAGACTGATTCCACCTCACAGTTGGACATAACAAAAACATTATCAGATTAATCTCCATGCAAGCTTTCCAGGGCTTCTAGCTTCCAGGAAAAAGAAATGAAAGTAAACCCACAACCACCATGGCTATCTAGGAAATCTCAAGGCTAGGAAATCAACTGTTAATCCAGGTAATCTTCCATGCCAATGATAGATCGCAACCAAGAAACCACATGCATGTGTCATGCATGCCAAAACTAGTGAAGGAAACATAGATGCAACTTGGTACTTGCAAGAAAATATGATGTAGTTGTTGATCCCGATGCCTTCTTGCGCTTTCCTACTCTTCCTTTGCCTCCTTGCTCCAAAATTCCAATTGCTCCAAGAATTCCAATTGCTCCAAGAGTATGAGAGAGAGAGAGAATATGAGAGAGCTCCAAAAATGAACTGACAAAAGGTTACCATTTGATCCTCTGAAGCCTTTTTATGAACAAGGCATCTATTTTCTTCATTTTCCATTATTTTCCTTCAATTTCCTCCTAGCATGCAACCTGTGACTCTTCATCTCCCTTTTCTCCTAATTTCTATTATTTTTATAAATTCCATTTTTCCTTTCCAAAGCCTTAGCCATTGCCTTTCCCAATTTTGTTAGACATAAACAATCAAAAGTGATCCCCATCACTAGGATTCTACCTAATATTCAACTTGGAATAAGTGTCCAATCATCTGTGGTTATTATTTTTCCTTTATTTACTTTCATTACATGGAATTTTCACTAGGTCTTTTACAACAACGAAGACCCAAATCATATCGACCATTAATGAATGACTGCAGATGACAGTTGATGGGGGAAAACATAATAAGGAGTAGGACAAAAACACGAGTCTAATGAACAACCAGGATCAACTAAATCACTCAAAAACCTACCATAAGAGGTCACACCGGTAGATTCAACCTGGGAATTGTCGGAAACAACAAGTTGTTCGGGACACAAGGGTGCAACAATGGAGAGGGGAGGAATCTGAATCAGGGAAAACACAGGGCTATTACAACCACTACAAGGGACAATGCCAACGTCATTCTTATCACTAAGGGACAACCATCACAAGATCAGAGAGCAGAAATTTGATTAATACTAAGTTTTCTCATGGAAGAACCATGAAAGAAGCTGGAGACACTAGGATGTGAAAAATATTTCTCAGAGAGCTTGATAAACTTCCTAGACTGCTTCAATTTCCAGATTTCTTCCATGCGATTGGATTTTAATGTTGAGCATGCCTCAATCCGAGACAAAAGGGGAGTATTTATCTCATTAGAAAGCTCCAAATGCAATGGAAGTAAATCACGTAGAATAAAATCAAGAACCTTTCTCATCCTGCCAATCTCCAAATGAACAAGCCCCATACTAGCATTAAAAAATATACGAAGGTAACTAGAATTATTAAGAGGGTGCTTAATCCAAGAGAAGGAAGGAATAAGTGATGAATCTCTAGATCACTTTAGAAATGCTAGATCTGTCTTCAACTTGGAAAACCTTAAGTGATACCGTTCAAAATGATGAACTTTAGCAGTAGTGTCCCTTCCATGTAGGGTACCAATTTCTAAATTAAGGATTTTGTGATCCATATTGAATTAAGAAAACAAATTTTTCGGTAGAAATCACATCAAAGAATTTTTGTCGACGTGTGTTGAACCATCCAGTGTGGTTCATCATCAGGACAAGATGAAGAAGCAGATCTTGGCACACACTTAAATAAAGATCAATGTAGAGACCCTTCATTCAAATAATGACTATAATAAACAACTAGTTTATAAAAATATTAATTAATTTAAAGCATCAAATATATTAAATAAAATTATGAAATAGATAAAGGTTTGAAATAAAAAATATTCAAAGTCAAATTCAAACAAGGAGTAGAGTAAAAAAGATATAATAACCAAAATAAATGTTTAGTTTAAAAATAAAATTATTTAATTTATAGCATTAATTAATGGGACTCACTACTATTAAAGCTTGCTAATTGGACTCATTAATTATTTATAGCTTGCTAATGTGGATCCTTTGGTCGCTAGTAAGGATACCCGAGTTGTAGTGTTAGTAGAAAAGCAACGAACCCTTGTGGAAAATGGATCTCCTCCAGAAACCACAAGGAATATCATTGAAAAGAAGACTTCTTGGGCACATCAAGAAGATGAGGAAGATTTAAAGTTTATATTATCATTCGGATGTTAGAGAATGATCCACTATAATTTGCAGAAAATGTGCATTGGCTTCAAGTTGGGAAGAGGGGAAAAAAAATTAAGCAAGGAAAACTAGAAGTCAAACTAGGTCAAAATAAAATTATAGTGAAAAATGGAATGTAAATGTGTCTATATTTTTGGGGTTTTTTGGAATCTATGTAGTTGGTAAGGGATTGAAATTTTTGTGTCACGGGGAAATTGTTTGAGGGTTTGTATTATGACTTTGTGCTCAATGTTAAACCTTAAAGAAATATTGAAATTTTAATGGTTCTACCCTTGTAATTGAGATTTTTTTTAATAATAAAAATCTCTACTCATTTCATTTAAAGAAAATACATAAGAAATTTTAAAATGTAAAAAATAACAAGGCCAAAAAAAAGTTGATGCAAGATCAACACTTTTCAAAATCGGCTTGAAACTCACCAAGATTTAAAAAGAAATGTTTATACTTAATACTTCAGAAAATTTAAGGTGTCAAAAAAGTACCGAAAAGTTGATGCTGCATCAACACTTTTCAAAACCATCATAACAATCATGAATTTTTGTGTCCTCTAAAAAATACAACTTGGTGCAATTGTCATTAAACTGGTAATTTTGTTCATAAAAAAGAAAACATTTTGCAAAGTATTTTGTTTTCATTTATTTATTTATCTTTTTGTAAGTTTAATTTTCTATTTCCTCATAATTTCAAGCCATCAATGTACATCTGTAATCTATCTATCTGAAAAATGTAGGGATACAAATTAAATCGTTATAAATATAAATTAAATGAATATAGATATTAATAGATATTAATACTTATGAAATGAATTATATATTTAAAAAAATATAATAAAACAATGATAAATAACAAATAGTAAACGGTATTATTTTTTATTTTATAAAATTTCAAAATATATAATGGGTATTTAAATTTATTATGAAATAGACACGTAAAAAGCGTTAATTAAAATCAGAAAAATATTTTTATAAAATTCGTATAGTTTATTTTAATTTAACTTTTTTTTGGAAATTTATATAATTTGTTAATCAAATGTATTATAAGATAATATATTCATACTCTCCTATATATAAAAAGTTATTAATATTAAAAGTTATTAATATTAGTAACTAATAAAAAGTAAAATAAGTATATTAATAACTAATAAAAAATAAAAATAAGTATATATCATATATGAAGTTAATAATAAAGATATATAATATTATTATATTTATATGGTATATAGTAATGTATATAATATTGTTAAAAATAATTCTACAAGATTAAGAGTTTTAAAGTAAAAAACTTTTTAGCTTTTTCTGTGAGTCACAAGTTTTTTTCGGTTTTTTCTTTTTTGATTTATTGTCTTTTATTTTTTGTAATTTTTAATTTTTTCTCTTTTTTTTTCTTTCTATTTTTAATATATGACAAAAATAAAATAAAATATTTATATAATTTTCATATTAGTAAATAGAAAGTATTTATAATGGAAGAAGAAAGTATTTATGATGGAAGAATAAGTAATATAAAGTAATGATGAATAGATTATTATACTTGTGCTTTTGGAAGGGGATTAAGAGGTACTAATAAGAGTTTAATGACACTTGTGCATACACATTTTTTTTAAATTAAGTTGAGAAGAAAAAAATATATGAGGTTAATAATTAGAATGGTTAAGAGCATAATTCATTTTGTCATCCTAGTGTTAAATTCCAATGGACATGTCTAGCTACCCCAAAGAGTAGACTATCTCTACGATAAATGCCACTCACTTGGGGTTGTATAAATTGTTGGTATAAGTTAGAAGGCTCGTTAGGATAAGTTAATTGATGTATTTTTAGTTTTATGGTGACAATATAAAAATAAAAAGAAAAAAAATTGACAAAAGTAGTTTTGAGTTGAATATCAACCTTTTATCATAAATATTATTATTAGAAATATTTCAAAAAAAATAAATTTTACCATTCACCAAAAATTATTAATAATTAAATTAAAATGTTAAAAAACCATTTTTTAATAAACATATCAATAAATAAATATTGAATCATATTATTTTAATTTTTAAAAAACTATAGTAAAATAAATATTTATTTCTATTATTAGTATAATTAAATTTAATATAATAATATACTTTATCAAATTTTATGAAAAGTTATTTTTAAAAAAACTATACTAAAACAAATATTTATTTATTTTATTACTATAATTAAATTTAATATAATAATAAACTTTATCAGATTTTATGAAAAGTGAAGAGAGTTCAAGAAGACATACAAAGAAATTTATGCCTTTTTCCTTGATTTTTTTTCATTTAAGTATTAACCAACGAAATATATTAAAAAATAAATAAATATATAAAATGTATTTAGCAATATTATTCAATTAAATTCTATTAAATTATCTTGATGTCATTCAACCATAATATGCTACGTGATACTAAATTATCGTGATTTTGAAATTATGCGTGGAAAACAACCCAAAGTTTATAAAAGGATTCATGATAGATCAGACTTTTTTGTTTTTAGGGTTCTCCTTTTTGAAATTGTCTTTGCTTCTCATTCTCACTAGTTTACAATCCCAATTGTATTAACTTGTTGAAATACAGAGGTTAAGTGCATGCAAAGGTACAACGCATATAGAATAATTTGGTATTTGGTGAATACTTTGCATTGACGGGACATACATATAAATAAAATGAATGTCTTGGTTTAGCTATGCTCATTCATTCATGCACCAAGAGAATTTTTCAATATTTATATGAGTTTGAACGAAATGATATTGGACATTAATATGCTCCATTGTAGATTATATTTTAGCTACCTTAATATATAAATTTATCTTTTAGAAAACTAATATTTAAACACAATTTTTGTAATCATGAGCTTGTATAATATGTAACTATAGTTTATCTTCTTCCGGTCATTGTTTCTCTAAACAGGTTGAGCATGTAACCACTCGTAGATTTTTTTATATTAAAAACTCTATCTTTGTTTGTATCAACAAAATTTTCTAGATTCAATATTCTTTGGCTCAATACTTTTTTCGTAAATTGTATAAATTGAAGTGCCATGCAACATATTAAAACTCTCTTTACAATATCTCAATGTTCCTTCCTTTATTTAAGCATGTATCTATTTAGAAATTCTACTACATCGGAAATTGTACAAACAATATCATACATTTGACTCCCAACAATAATTTGTGGACAAGCAATCTAAGTCATGTCCTCAACATTTTCTTGTGTCTGACAAATTTGTTCTATAGATAACTATTATCATGTTTACGATGCTAAGTCATTGAAATATTGTCTCTGCATAGTTCCTTTGATTCAACCAAATTTTCATATTTAAATGAACTTCTTGAATTTCTATGGGAAAACTAAAATGTGTCACATCTAAATCCTTCATGTCAAACTAAGGCCATGATTAACTTAACAAACTTAGTAATTTCCTTATTGGATCCAATTAAAAACATATTATCAATATATAATATTGCAATAGAATCATTATACTTGCTTCATGGATATCAAAGTCCCAATACATAAATATCAAACATTTAACACCATATCCTTGACAATCATTTTAGAGCATAGAGGTACTTCTTCACCTTGAAACTGAGGTCCTCCCTTAATTGTAAAACATTATTCATGTGACATAGATATTTTTCCTTTGATATCCCTACATAGGAAAATTGTATTCATACCCACTTGTTTTGTTCTAAGATCAAAAGAAATGACAACACAAAAAGAAATTTATTAGAAATTAACTTATAAAAATGACAAAAAGTATCACCAAAATCAATTCAGTTCACATGGAAAAATCCCTTTTCTACCAAAGAACTTTGTACATCTTCACCTTACATTTTGGATTAACTTTTTCTCGAACACCCATTTTCTACCCATTGGTTTTCTTAGTGGATAACTTAACAAAATCCCATGTCCCAATTTTGTCTAAGGCCTCCATTTCTTTATTTGTGCCATTTTCACAATATTTACTTTCCTCTGAATCATGTACATCCCTTACATTTATAGGATTATCATAAAAAATATATGAAACAAAAGAAAAATGAAAACTAGGTAGACTAAAACTTTATGTTTTTCTTCTTTATCAAATTGATCTTCTGAATATTAGGGTTTGAATTTCTTATTCATCTAATTCATGTGCTTCTATTAAGTGTGGCTCATCATCTTCCAACTCAAAATGAAACTTTGATGGTTTTACCTCTCTTGGTTGCTTTATCTACATTGGAGGCTTCTTAACCTCTCCCAACATTACATCATACCTATAAAAAATATATATATTCTGGTTCTATAGCTTAGCTTGTAACTTTGTACACTAATTTTATATTCAATAAACATAAGTTGATTTATGTTATAGTTCAATTTAGACATTTTCCTTTAGGTCATGCATATAATCATCAAAACCAAAAAAACCTAACATGCTCAATAGAGGTTTGCATTCTAGTACATGCCTCATTTTCACATTTTATTAATAAGATTGTATGTAGGTGATTGATTAATTAAGTAACATACACTCCTTGATTCCTTTGTGCATAATTCTTACTATAAGCTTGCACCCTTGAGCATACTTCTTTCCTTTTCCATCAATTCCATATTCATTCTAATTGCAACTCCATTATATTGAGGTGTATATGGATTTTTCATTTGTCTTACTATAGTATATTACTAGAATTAATTTGAGTAAAACAATTGACCAATATTTGTCATCAACAACTTTATGTTCTTCTCTATCTATTTTATATAAACACCTAATTCATTCTATTTGAAACTCCATTATATTGAGGTGTATATGAAGCTTCCATTTGTCTTTCTATAGTATACCACTAGAATTATTTTGAGCAAAAAAATCCCCATTACTTCTCATTAACATATTTAGCCTCTTCTCTATATATTTTTATACAAACTCTTCAAACTCCTTAAATTTATTAAAAACCTAAATTTATTTATTTTTATTTTATTCTATTCTAGTTCTTCAAACAAAATATCTCAATTACATCTATAAAAAAAATAACACATCTATTTATTGAATAACAAATTATGCATATATCGGTAGGGATAAATATTCATGGTTAAGGGAAAATGACAAGTGAAACTGGTAAGAAGAAGTGAGGGTTGGAGTTGAAGACAAGGTTTTTTATTCAGGGTACCATGGCGGGGAGCGTAAGGGGGAGTGTTGCGGCCTCCTACAGTCGAGAAGTCATAGAAGGAAGTAAGGACACGGGAAAGAAACATTTCAAAAAACCTCTGGAGAAGATTTCAGAAGCATGAAGTCATGGGACATCTGGAAGAAGCGGAGATCAGGATTAGGAAGGGAATCAACAGGAAACTAGCAAAGAAAATGAGAATGGAGGCAATAGTGAAAGACCGGCTTCCATAAAGACAACTAGGGTCTGCAAGCCCAAGTCAGGCATTATTCCGTGGGTCATATTGAGCGACCTAGCGATACAAGCACATAGGGATCATATGAAGGAACATACAATCATATGCAAGTTCATGGGGTTATGGCCGACGGAAAGGGCATTACATGTCTGGATAAGGAGCCATTGGAAGCCAAAGGGAGAAATACATTTACATCTGGGTTCTAAGGGCTTTTTCACAGTAGTGTTCACAAGCCTAGAGGACAAAGATAGAGTGTGTTATCACTCAAATTTTCCCAGAAGTTGTAAGAAGGGGAAAGGGGTCTGAGGTAACCACAAACCAATCTTTTAGATATATAATCTAGCCAATCTGTATCCAGAGAGGGCTCTCTCTTTAAGTTTTAGCTTTGTTTGATAAGGTTTTAGGCTAGTTATTAGAGCTTGGGGTTTTGTTTGAATTTGTTGGTGAAGTTCAATAGCAAAGGGGTAGAACTAAATAGTTTAGTCTATTGGGCTAATGGAGTTAGGGAAAATGGCTCAACTAGATTTGGTTTCTCCATAAAGGACGGCTTTACAGGGCAAGATAGCTGAACAGGGAGCAAATAGAGACTTAAAAGGATGGGATGGACTTAAAGGGTTAAAAGGCAACTAAGAATCCTTCAACATGCTTTAAGAGAGTAGAACATGACTAATCATTAATAAAGAACAATTAATAATTCTTTACTAAATGATTAAAATGAATAAACTAGGAAACAGGAGCAATTAAGAATTCACTGTTTATGCTAGTTTAGAAGAAAACATTGAGAACAAAAACAATTGAAGACAGATTGCACTTAAGCACTTTCTGAATTATTCTTTTTTGTTTTAATATTCAGATATGGAACATAATGAATATAATAAACCAGAAAACATTCACACATGAGATATAAGATACTTATTTGTTTGATGCCCAACACATGAATCCTGTGAAAAGTCCTTTACATCAATCCTTCATCCAGCTAGCCATGAAAAATTTGTCCAACAACACCTTTTATGCCAAAATAATCAGTTTTACAGCAATGTCAAAGAATCCCCCCAAAATACTTCAAATGAAGTACTATTTATACTAATTTTAAGCTGAAATATCTTGAAAAAATATCAAGATTAGTTTCACAAATATCTCCAATTGTTTACATTAATAGAACTTAAATAAAGGACATTCAAAACTAATGAATCTATTTGGCACTATTTCCTTGGATTTATGGTGATGAAGAAGAGAAAGTCGAATTTGATAGCAACTCTTAGTTAATGATGAGGCATCCCAGTCACTAACTACATTCTTCCTTTGTGCATTCTGCCCCAGAAATTCTGCAAACTTAGGGTCCAATGATACGCTTGTATATCTCAATCCGTGATAGATATGTAAACAGTGAAAGAGGTTTTTGTAGATAAGAATGTTTCCGAGATAAAACTCTCTCATTTTCCTAAAATTCATCTCCAGCTGTTCACAATATTCTCTGCAAAAGGATGTCAAAAACAGGACATTGCACAAACTGAAAAATAGGTTGTGAAGACATGCACTTATCTCCCTCTTGGTAATACCTCTGTAAAGAGTGAGATAGGTTTTTGTGTATTGTCCTGTTAGGAACAAAAAAATTGTCCCATTTCTCAAAATACTTCTTGGATTGGCCAAAATAGTTTCTGCAAAACTATGACTAAAACAGGAAATTTCTGAAGAATGTACCATTTTTGCTCTAATTTCATCTTTTAACCTTAAACTTCTTTTGACTATTTTCCACTTTTACTTTGGATAAACTTCATTGTAGCTGGTGAAAGTGTTTTCATCTTGGTTTAACCCTTAATGTCTTCATGTTTACTTTTACTTTTTACTGTTTACTTTTTACTTTTACCGCTCTGTTTTTTCATCTGTCTTCACTTTGACATGAATTTGTAATTGTCTTCTTTGTTGTTTATCTTCATGCTAGCTGATTTACTTGACTTGGTATTCAATCTGATACTCTTTAACCCTGATACACTTTGACTATTCTTTACTGTGTCCTTTTACTTTCCATTTCTGTTTGAATATATTTTGATAACAATCTCAGAGTAAACAGGTCTTATGACTAGTATTAAGACTGTTTATCCAAGGATGTGGTATTCTGATCACCTGTAAAACAAAACAAATTGTTAAGAAAGCATTGGTTTGCAGGGGAGGTCGAAAAGGTTTCATTTGAGCTTGAAAGGTCTATGGAGTGAGTCCAGAATACTTTTCGGGAGGCAAACCATGCTCGAATCGGTTAACAGAGGCAGGTGGCACAGATGGGTTACATAATTTTACATAGTAGAATGGGCATAGGGTGAGAAAACCTAGTTCTTGGGGTTTGAACTTTAACGGGCAAGCTTTTGAAATATGGCGTGAACTGAACAGTAGATGGTTTGTCGTGTAGCAGGCAAGCAGTAAGCGGGATATATCACACCGCTTTTAGAGGGGGGCAGTATAAGCCGAGAGCCAGTGATTCCATAGATCTTTCGACGCGTGGCAGAGCACTGTGCAAAAACTACTTTGTGATCACGCGCTAACGCATGGTCACAAAGGGTCATGCGAAATTCATATTAACCGTTAGATCTCGGGGACCTGATTAGACGACTATCGGGGCTTTGAAGTGATGGGGATATAATGGAGGCAGGCCCGATATATTTAAGGATTAATTAATTATATCGGGGTTGATGGGACTGGACGGGGAGGCTATTAATTAACCGTGAGGGTTAATTAATCCCTTATTAATGCGGCGGTGGATTAAGGGCTATTAATTAGTTACTGTTTAACTAATTAATCCCATTTAGGATGTATTATGGCTATAATTAACCAAGGGCGGGATATATAGAAATTTGGGGTTTTTCCTATTTATATAATACGGGAAAGGGTAAACATTATCAGGGATTTATATAATATAAGTTAAAAATTAATATGACAATGAAATGAAAAGTGCTAAGTATAAAATAGTTGATTTGTGTATTTAACTTAGGCTTAAGTGAAAAGGGTTTTATGAGAAATTATGTAATTTTCCTAAGTAAAATAGTATTTTACTTGGGAAAAGAGTTATGAAAGTGAATGAATGATTTAAAGTACTTAGGCTTCTAAATTATTGGGCCGAGGGTTCGGTCCCTCCAGAAGTCAGAGAAATGCTTTGAGCCCCTCCAATTTAGCAAATACCTTAGTACTTGGGGGAAATTAGTGAATAATTAGGGAAAATGAGAAGGGGAGTTAATTATTCTAACTTTGCTTTACTTGAGATGCTTTCAATGTACTGTATGCCTTGGCCTTGTGATGAAAGTGAAAGATAAACACATTTAGAGACATCATTCATCACATATGATTCTGCAACATCAACTACCTACCCTACCTACTTTAACCTAGCATTTTTTCTTCTTTATTAGGGTGCACTTAGACTAGCAAACCCTTATCAAATCTTCCTTTTCTTTACATGGCAAAGCCTATCTAAGTCTGCACTTATTACATCCAAGGGCTCAGATTAAACTGTTGAGCTCCTTTTATTTACTCTACCTATCTACTTATCTGCCAAGATTACACTGTTTGGTCAGATATTTATTCTCTATTTCTACAACATAAAATTGAAAAATGAATTAGCCAAGTTTAAACGGTTTGACTATTCATGAATTGTGGCATAGTGACAAGCTGCACACAATTGTTTATTACACAAAGTGAAAAAGTAGTGGCATTTAAACTTGGACACTTTCCTGGTCTTTCTTTTGTTGGGGTTCATTTTCTTTCATTTTTTGACGATCTTTTATTCTTCTTTTAGGGTATACCCTCTTTACATTTTTTAATTTTTTACAAATATGGAAAAAATTTGCAAAAAGCAAAGGTATGTACATATTTCAGAAACAACTAAGTCAATCATGATATATGACACCTATTGGTATAGGAACCTAACATAGTGTTTGAAGGGGGGCCCTATTTCTATGTTGTGAGAGAACTCTACATGCGGCCATGGATGATGAACTTTATCCAGGAGTGTGAAACATTCACATTAGTACTGGTTTGGATCAAAATATATTCCCTTCCTCTGCATTATTGGCTACCAGAATCTTTGAAAACCATAGGCAACAAGCTGGGACATTTTCTAAAGATCTGAGAGGAAACTCTGAAAGGAAGGTATACCTCCTTTGCTCGAATATGTGTGGAAATGGACCTATCTGGAGCCCTTCCAGAAGCGATAATTTTAGAAGTATATGATGAAGAATGGGTGCAGATTGTGGACTATGAGCACATACCATTTAGGTGCCGCAAATGCCATGAACATGGGCATCTATATAGAGACTGCCCCAAAATCAACAGGGGAGGTAACCAGAAAACCACTATGGAGAGAGATCACGAGGGTTTCACTAAGGTTGGGAGCAGAGGGAAAGGGGGAAAGCTTCTGCACAAGAAGGTAAATGAGGAAAGACATACAAGACACAACAGCTTCAAGATCTTGGAGGAAGAAGAGGGGAACAAGGAGACACTCCAGGACATGGAGAATGTAACAAAGGAGCACGATAAGGTAGCTGACATGGAGGATATCACAATAAACAACTAACAAAAGGATGATCTACCAAGCTTGATGGAGATCAGTAGGGACCAGGAGATGACTCCAAGTGAAGCAAGAACAGAGGACCATGAACCATAGGAGATTATGGATAGGTAAAATCTAGATCTAGAGAAATTTCTGGAACAAGGAAAAAACATAGGAGTGGACTTCCTGCCAAAAGAGGACTATGACAGAGTACAACAACTCTTTCTTTGGAGGTCACAAGTGAAGGGAGCTGGAGTCAAAAGAAATCATGAAAGCCAGGAGCCAAGTGGGGTCAATATGATGGAGAATTCACAGGCACAATCTACAAATAACTCAGGTAGGAAAAAGGGAAGAAAGAGACAGAATGAATTGCTAAATGAATGTGGAAAACTGTTGATCAACTCAGGTTAGATGAAAGATCTTACCAATTATTCCTTTACTAACCTTTCTTAATGAAACTCACAACCTGGAACATTAGAGGCATAGGGAATAGGAGGAAATGAAGAAATCTTAGTAATAGAATGAAAGAAGAAAAACCAGACATGATTTTTTTTTAGGAGACAAAATGTTCGATGGAAAAGATAAGAGATATTCATAATAAGTGGTTATTCAAATATGAGTATTTAGAGGTTAAGGAAAATAACTCAGCGGGGGGGATGGGGGATTCTCACTTTGTGGGACCCACAAAAATTTGGAATTTTGGATGCTGAAGCATCCAGGAACTATCTCTCCTTGATATGTCAACCTGTAGGGGATAATGAGATATACATGATTACAAATGTTTATGGACCTCAAAAGCAAGCAGACAAACTCAAGCTTCTCACCTCCTTGGAGGATCTAAGAGCAAGACATCCCATTTTTCCCTGGATTGTTGCAGGAGATTTCAATATGAGAAGATCTCTTTTAGAAAAAAAAGGAGGCACTAGACAGCTAGGCAGAGACTCCATGGCCTTCTAGAATGTCATTATGAACATGGGTCTAGTGGATATTGAAACAATTAATGGAACCTACACTTGGAACAACAAAAGGGGAGGGGCTCATCAAGTTGCTTCCAAACTTGATAGATTCATTATTTCAGAGGACCTCCTTGTCACAACAACCGCCATGACAGCTTCCATTCTACCCTTTGGAGGATCAGATCACTGGCCTGTACAGCTAGAAGCCACCTTTATGGGCACACCGAGAAACAGACCTTTCAGGTTTGAAAATGCCTGGCTCTCACACCCTAATTTCACTAATAACATTGATAAATGGTGGAGAGAGGAGTTGAATATTTAGGGCACAAAAATGTACATGCTCCAGCAGAAACTTAAACATATCAAATCTCGTCTTAAAGCTTGGAACAAAAAGGAATTTGGAGATATCTTCAAAGCCAAAAGAGAAACTGAGCAGAAGCTCCAGGAGATCAATCAGATCAACATCACAGATGGCTTCACCAAAGAGCGACAAAAACTAACTGACTCTCTGCAGGAAGAATGGGAGGATCGATGCTTACAAGAAGAAATTTTCTGGAGGCAGAAATCAAGGATACAATGGATTAGAGAGGGAGAAAGAAACACAAAATTCTTCCATAAATCTACCATGGCTCACAGGGCACACAACAGAATCACAAAGATCAAATATTCTCAAGGTATTGAGCTTGTCTCTCACAATGATATGGAATCAGTCCTTGTACAACACTTCTGCAATATTGCAAAGGAGCCACTGGAGGATAGATCTAGGTTCATTGACCATTTCACTCAGTATATCCCTTAGCTGGTTACCAGAGAGGACAACCACAATCTCAACAGGCCAGTATCAGAAGAGGAGGTCAGTGAAGTGATTAATGAAATGCAGAATGGAAAAGCACTAGGCCCGGATGGATTCAATGTAGACTTCTTCAAAGCCTGCTGGGAAACTGTCAAACATGATATCCTCGAGGTTGTGGAAGACTCAAGAAGATCCAAAAAGGTACTGAAGGCTCTGAATGCATCCTTCATAGCTCTGATTCCAAAGCAAGAAAATGCCATGACTCCAGATGGTTTTTGGCCCATAGCCTTATGTAATGTGGTGTATAAAATTATCTCCAAAGTAATAGCCAATCGACTCAAACCACTTCTACCCTCTCTCATCTTGGAGGAGAAAACAGGCTATGTGGAGGGAAGACAAATCCTCAACAATATCATCCAAGCTCATGAGGTGGTACACTCTCTCAAAAGAAACAAACAAGCTGGTATGATCATTCAGTTGGACCTAGCGAAAGCCTATGACAAATTGAGCTGGTCTTACATAAGAGCAATTCTAAAAGCCTATGGTTTTGACCAAAATTGGATAAGGTGGGTCATGGCATTAGTTACCTCAACCGGTTTTTCCATATTGCTTAATGGAGCTCCATCAAGGACCTTCACACCCTCCAGAGGGCTCAATCAATGAGATCCGCTCTCACCATTCCTCTTCGTCCTCATGATGGAAGGGCTAGGTAGAGCATTTAAAATTGAAAATGCTGAAGGATGAATTCAGGGTATCAAACTTACCACGGATGGAGAGGCAAACGCTCATCAACAATTTGTGCGTGATACAATGTTGTAGGGCATACCCACAGTCAGGGAAGCTAGAGCAATCAAAAACATCTTAAATGACTTTGCTATGGCAGCAGGCACAGAGGTAAGCCTTAACAAGTCCAAAGTTTTTTTCTTTAACACTAATATTGCTATTCAGCGAAACATTACCAGAATTCTTGGATTTCAAAGGGAACAACTACCTTCCAAATATCTTGGTATTCCTCTTACTGACAAACCTCTAAGCAAGAAAGTGTGGGAGCCAATATTAAATAAACTTCAAGACAAGGTCAGAAAATGGACATGCAGGTCATTAAATTTGGCAAGACACCTTGTGCTCACATAGGCGGTCTTGCAGGCCATTCCCATTTTCATGTTTTCAGCTCTTCCTGCTCCTCAAGGTATTAAGCAGCAGATAAGAAGCATACAAAGGGACTTTCTGTTTGGCAAAGGGGAAGAGAAAAAGAAGTGGGCTTTAGTAGCCTGGGACAAGCTCTGCAAGCCCAAGAGCCATGGTGGATTGGTGCTTCATGATCCTGAGACCCTCAGCAGAGTTTCAGGAGCCAAGCTTTGGTTGAGATGGATTAAGGAATAGAATGCCCCATGGGCTAAGCTTTGGAAACAAAAGTATGCCAAGTACTGGCAAGAGAAGGATCAAATTAGAATGTTAGGGTAAATCAAGGGCTCCCATATTTGGAACCTTGCCTGGGATAATAAAAATATTGTTCAACAACATTGTTTTTGGTAAATTCAAGCGGGGTACCTTGCTCGATTTTGGAAGGACAACTAGAAATAGGAACCCAACCTTTATAAGGATGAACTTGCAGCTCTCAAAGGTGACATAGATAGCAAAGATACGGTTTTGGTAAAAGACTTCTGGGATCAGGGAAGGAATAATGGAAAATGGAGGAAGTCGAAGGATCTAGGATACAGTGATGAAAACCCGCTGAAGACCAAGGCAAAAGCTCTTACCCAGGAGTTAGAGCATAGAAGAATTCTAGTTTCTTCCTCAACAGATCAATTAAGATGGGGAAAGAACACTGAAGGTAACTTGAACCTCAAAGAGGCTAAACAGGAAGTCACAGGATTTAACTTTGTGAATCCTCATCAAGTTTGGAAGAAACTTTGGCAAAGTCCACATTGGATGAAAATAAAGTTATTCATCTGGCTAGTGCATCAAAGGAAGAACTTAACTTGGGAGAATCTCCTTAAGAAGGGCTTCACTAGTCCTTCCAAGTGTTACCAATGTGGCGCTCATGAGGAGATGACTGAACACCTTCTCAACCTCTGTCCTTTCACTTCAAAGGTGTGGGACTGGGTGGCCTCTATTTTTAGACAAACTGATAGGGATAGTCTCAACATATCCAACACTCTAAAGAACTGGAGGAAAAACTTCTTAGGGAATGAGATAGTTAATAAATCCTGGATTCTAGTTCCAGGTTTTGTCATCTGGAATGTGTGGAAAGAACACAACAGTCGGATCTTAAAAAACAAAACAAGAAGGCCCCAACACATAATTGAGCAAATTCTAAGGCAGCTCAAAGATACAGTAAGAAGCTTGTTGAGGACCCTTCCTAAAGATCCTCCTCTGCCTAAGAGGAGAGAATTATACTTCACTTGGGTCTCCAGTCTATTAGTCCTTTGGGAATAATAAAGGCAGTGAGCCTTATAAACAAGAGTGTAACATTTGGAAGCCCCCTCGTTATGGTTTCTTAAAGGTTAATATTGATGGATCAACTAATGGAAACCCAGGATTAACGAGCTTTGGGGGTGCCATAAGAGATGATCAGGGACAAATACAAAAAATCTTCCATGGCCACTTGGGGAAGGCCACTAATAACATGGTTGAGCTCATGGCATTAGAGCAATGCTTGGAAATCCTAGTGAATTCAAGTTCACACAATGTTATAATTGAAGCAGATTCGGAATTAATTATTAGAGCGGCTAAGAAAATTAGAATTGGAACCTCTCCAAATAAAGTGTCGAAACACTGGAAGATTTTGTAGGTGTTTTACCGCATCTATTCTCACCTGCGAACCCTTAAAACTGTCAGATTTGCTCATGTGAAAAGGAAAGATAATATGTTAGTGGATTAATTGGTGAATGAAGGAGTCACAAATAGGGACAGGGATTCTAGGTATGCTTGGGATTCGTTACCCCCAGGCAAATTGTGGGAGGACTGTCTCTGTCAGGAAACCTAGGATATGGAACTATGGACTAACAGAATGGATCAAAGGGACCCAGAAGACTGGCGGGAGGATGGAGAACCCCACACAGTCTAACCCGCCTTGGTTTGACTATTTTCCAAAGTCTGGAATCCTTTTGATTGAATGATGAAAGGATTGACTCGGATAGCTCCATAGGATGAGGTGTCCTTCTTCATATGGCTTAGGTGGTGTTTGACAGAGAATCTAGGTGGACGAGATTGGCTCAAGAACTACCCGCTGGATGGAATTGAAGGACAACACGTGGTGAATGGACGTGTTTGTTTTTTTCGCGAGTCAACCGTTCAAATACCACAAGTGGTATATCAAGTGGGATTCAAATGGTTTCTGGTTTTTCTGAATTTGGCTTCGATTCCACTCTTCGAGCAACACGTAGCGGAGCGAGGAGAGAGGAAACCACCCTCATCGAGCTGTTAACTCTCGCGCTTCTTGTCCTTTCGATATTCACGATGACCAATGGATCTTAGTCAGTTGATCAACGGTGGCGATTTATTTGTGGTTGTTGGTCGGACCCGATAAACGATTTGAGTGTTATGCTTTTAAGTTCCATTGAGTCCGTTTGACAGTTTTAAGCTTGGCTTGTGGTGGGACCTATTGTGGACCCACGGTGAGTCATTTGGGGCCTTTTTTGACCTCCAGTTTGATGGACTAGCCCTCCAAGGAATTCTAGGCTCATTTGATGCATGGCAGCACTACCAAATGACCTTGTACCTTAATTGTCTGGCGGTTATCCCCGGCTTTCCTGGTTAGGTTTCTCTCGGTTTTGGGTGATTGGTTTGGTTTGGCCTACTCGGCTGACTGTTGAACTCTCACAGAGCAGGTGAGGCTTCTTGTAAATTATGTATTTTTGGCTAAGTTTAATAGAAGGTCCTACTCTTACTTGATAAAAAAAAAAAAACAAAGTATGCATATATCCAAATAAATCATTATGACTTGCAAATGGAATTTTGAATCAAGTAATACATATAACATGATAAATCATAATGTAGCAATATACACCCAATATGAGCATAAAATATAGCTACGAGAGATATTATAGAATAAGCTACCTAATAAATCCTTAGAAATTAGGATAACTTCTTCCAATTAACCTAAGAATATCCATACACTACTTTAAATAGGGTTGTGATGTTATATTTAACACTACATCGTTGTGCAATTTTTTGGTGAGAAAATAGAATTTTTACAACACAAAATACAACACCACAATGCACATGGGACATCATCATTTTCTAGCAAACTTGCATGGTGGAGTGTTATTTTCGATTCATGCTCCTTTAGGCATCATCTGAACAATGCAAAGTATGATAAAAGAATTTGAATTTGTTTAATTTGTGTTTTTGCTACAAAAATAATTTTTTGAAAAACATTTTGTAGAGTCATGATTGCATCATTTTTATCTCAAATACATATTTTTTCATTATTTATAATATTAGTGTTATTATGAGTCGTTGTTTTTAGTAATGTAGCTTATTTGATTAGTATTGAAATACACAATTTTACATCATTTTCCCTTCTTTTGTGAATTATAATTCCTCATTTATGCATGATCTACAAACTATCGTCGATATTTTATTGGAATATCTCATGACAACATATCTAAGAAAATAACTAAAATCTATACTAATATGATTACTTTTCCTTTAGATCACATATTCTTCAATACACGTTTTTCTACTTAAATGAATGAAATAATTAAAATGCAAGAAGTAGAGAACAAAATGAAATGCACACACCTTCCACAATAAACATAAATTTTACCTTGGGAAACCCTTATGAGATAGAACCTTGCTAAAAGGTGAGGCTGCTCTACTCTCCTTTATCTAGTATGAAGGTATTCAAGTACAAAGGAAGAGGTACACTCTACGAAGTTCCATTAAACATGTGGCTTGTAAGTGATGTAGGAAAAATATGACTTTTCCTCCAAGCTCAACTTCTATGTCATAAATACTTTTACAAAATTTGGAATCTCTATGGATTCTACCAAGATTCAAGCTTGATCTAATTGGAATTCCAAATGGAGTTATACACAGCTATGCTACTCAATTGTGTTTAAAAAATGCACCCATTTAGAGACTCCATGTTATATTAATTCTAGATATCACACACAAACTAGAATTCTTCATTCACACAAACACATAGGAAATTCATGAACACAATAAATGTATGAAAACCATATTTCATTAATTAAAATATGTACATACACAAATATTCAAAAGATATCTTCCTCTCGTGGCCCAAGTCTATATTCATTTGGTCATTCTCTCCTTTCCTCACACTTACTCTCTTCTCTTACTGCCCATAGGCTTACAATAAATAAAATTTAGAAGCATCATAGGTTTTTCTAGATCCTAAAATCACTCCATAAATCACTCCATAAATCATATTTTTTAAATTCTAAAATCACTCAATCTATCCCTAAAATCCCTCATGTTTTATAAGGAAGATTTACTGTTGGATAAAATATTTCCTATCAATAGCCTTTCTAAAACTATGACGCATTAGTTATAAAACTCATAAAATATACCAACTTGGAAAATATTATTTATTTACATAGAAAAATATAAATTCTTCTAAAAAGTCAAGATCCCATCGAAGACTTAATGGATTGGAAGCTCTAATGCTCCCGCATCAGATACCCAAAGTAGAAAGAATTCATGACCTCCTCGTCATGTGTCATTAATTTTCAAATCCTTGTGGATCCCAAACATTGTACTATAATGGATCACCTCCTTCCTTATGTTATTTCTTTGTTTTTATTGTCATTGTCTTCTTCAACCTTCCATGTTTCCAAACTTTATGTTATAGTTGTCCACTCTCTTTATGGATTTACTCTTGACATTCATTTTACTTCTGCAGTTGGCTACCCCTCTTACATTAGTGTCCAATTTCTCATGCACTTTCATCATTAGTATTCTCAATGTATCAATTTCCATGTCCAAATTTTCCTTTTGTTGGGACATGATATTATAACCACTTACTTGTAACTAAATCTCTATTTTAAAATATTTGATGAACTCAGTGGTCATTTAATTATTTTCATAATGTCTTTCCTCTCACTCTTTATCATCATGCATCTTTTCCAATATGTTTAGGACACTTGAATTTCTTCTACCCTACTGCTCCATAAATGATAAAGTATTGCCTTCTTCATATTTGTCAATTTTGACTTCATCTTCATTATTGTCATCAAATAAAATTCCTTCATTTATATATTCAAAATTCTTACTCTTTTCTTCATGCCTGAAGCATTCCTTCTATGTTTGCAATGTTCAGGCAATATTCTCCACCTATCCTTGGATTGATCACCTGTTCTTCCGACATACTTAGCTCTTCTTCAAAATTTGTGAGCATCATGTTTGAATGTTTCTCTTCCTCTTTATGCTTCCTTTGACTATCTCCATGAGCCAATTCTTCTTTGTCCTCTACAACAATAGGTTTCTTTAACTATCTATCAACAATCTATTTCTTCATTAATGTATGGTTTTCATCATGGTTTTCTCCATGACATAATGCTAGCTTACCCTCTATTTGAATGAAATTCTGAGTTTTCCTTCCTTCTACTCATTGAGAAGGCATTTATTTTTCTTCCTTCACATTCATGATAATTTTAAGTGATTGTCCATCACCATCCACAAAATAACCCGCAACCATACAGAAAATATTAGTTTTTTTTTTAATCTCCTCTATTAACACAGCTAGATGTTGATCTGAACTATCCAAGTAGTTCATGAGACTTGCAGAAAATCCCTCATCTTCATTATCACCAAGCAATTGTCCTTTCTCTAGTTCACAAATCCAAACCTCCATCTTTGCCACAATGTGCTCTTCTTCCCTATGTTAAATGCTCAACCTATGTGTTAGCTTCACCTACAACTTGTGCCATTTCACTTTCTTCCATAACGTCCACCTACATCTTTGATCTTCATCTTTTTGTTGTAGTATATCCATAAGCACATTCAATTGTGCCTTCATCTTAGTCATCTCTTTCTCAAATTCCTCATCCCTCATCTTCCTCATGCCAATCACTTTGGCATTTTCATTCATTTGATTGTGACTTCTCACTAAACCCCTGACATGACTATCAATAGTCATTGTCACTTCCTTCTTTCATGAACTCTCCTTGTCCACTTCTGAGCTGCAATCTATTCAAGAGCTCACCAAGCTATCTCTTCCAAACTTGGCCAATGGTTAACCTTACTTGAACCTTGTTATTGAGCACTCCTTTCTCTCTTGGTTGTTGCATATACCTTACTCACTTATAGAGAACATTCACTTGTCCTCTTCCTCTTCAATAATGTTTATTTGTGGCTAGGGTTTTGTCACAATTTTCTTCATGTGAGAGCTTTGTATGCTCCTTCTCCCTTTGTCATAAATTTATTATTGTAATGGATACTACCTAAACATTAACTAATTGTAGAAAAGACAACCAATAACCTATCAGATCTCATTAAATATACTCAATAAATATGCTCTTCCATCCTTTGCATAAGCTTTTATGTGATATGTTCCTGTAAAAAAACTTTCTCACTTAGATATATGTTTCCCAAAGAGAATATCATGTTTTGATACCACTTTGATGTAGGAAAACTCTGAATTTTCTTGCAAGCTCCACTTCTATGTCATAAACACTTTTACAAAATTTGGAATCTTTATGGATTCTACCCAAATTCAAGCTCGATCTAGCTAGAATTTGAAATGGAATAGACAAACTAGAATTCTTCATTCACACAAACACATGGACAATTCATGAACACGATAAACATATGAAAACTCTATTTCACTAATTAAAAATTGCACACACACAAATAAAAAGTTTCTTCCTCTCTTGGCCTCATTCTAAATTCATTTAGGAATTCTCTCCTTTCCTCACACGTACTCTCTTCTTTTATTTCCCATAAGCTTACAATAAGTAAAATTTAGAAACATCATAGATTTTTCTAGATCCTAAAATCACTCCATAAATCATATTTTCTAAATTCTAAAATCACACAATCTATCCCTAGAATCCCTCATGCTTTATAAGGAAGATTTTGTTTTTCCTTATGCATACAATGTTTCTTATCCATAAAATTTCTGAAACTATGACTCATTAGTTCTAAAACTCATAAAATATACCAACTTGGAAAATACAGTGTATTTAAATAGAATAATACAAATTGTTCTAAAAAATAAAGACCCTATTTTTAAGCTTTTTCACATTGAAGGCTTAATGGCTTGGAAGCCCTAATGCTCGTACATCAGAAAGGCTACTATATAACTGTAACCTTCTCTATTATTCTCTCTAGATTCCCACTCCCAATTTATCTACTCAACTATAGAACAAATATGATAACATAGAATGGAATCCCTACTCCTCATAGCATCTTTGTATTTAAACATAGCCCAATAGGCAATTATGGGTAAGAATTGACTCCATCAACCCTCAACTAGACTTACACTTTTGGACCTTCTAAGGTCCCATTTAAAGTCCACATATGGCTAGCCCCATTTCCATGAGTAATGGCGGTTGATGTGGCATCCTCTTGTACCATGATGGTCAACACGGTAGGTTAAAATGTGGGAGACACAACTTTTTCATATAAACTCTAATTAATGTGATTCTTGCACCACTGGAAAGGTCTTTAAGTGTGGATCCACTTCATGCTAAAGTGGGAAATGTTTGACCCTAAAAAAGCCATTTGATTGCTCAAAATGGTTATAAAAGGTTTGAAACCTCAATTCTCTGAACTCGGACCCACAATTAAAATGACCTTGTAATAATATTCCTCCAATTTTTTTCACTTTGAAAGCATAAAGATAGAATAAAAATAATAGAATGACCCAATCTGGATCAATGTATCATTTTAGTGTCATTTTTTGAATGTTATTATTTATTTAGCATTGTTATTCTATTAGATTGAAATTAGTTTGTGTCATTTTTTTTCCCTAAGGAAAAATAAAAAATTTCAATTATAATGGTTAAAACTACATGTTGTAGATGCACAAGTGCATTCAAAAAAGTGCTTTCTAACTAACAGCTGACTAGTAAAAAGAAAAAATGATCATAGCTATAGGGCTACAAAGTCCTATTACATATCAATGACTATAAAAAAGACATGAGAGGATGGTTGTTTATAGATACATCCCACTATATACAAAGAGGGTTATATACGTTCACCAACTTATGCCCCAACAGATCATCAACACAATTACATATCAATATCATACATATTTATAATTAGAGTGTTAATTAAAAAGGCCTCCCATCAACAGGGGGATAGAGTCTATTAGGAAAGAGTCATATCAATTGTATAAAAAGAATGATGTAGTATCCTTAGTCTTGAGAATTTTCTGCTTGTATACCATCTATGAGTGAGTGATGATAGTATTCATAGTGTTCATTTTCATTCTGCTCCACTATTAGATAGTTAATTTGAGTGGCCCCCTTTATCCTTCTCTTTTGACCCAAACTTATTCCATCCTTCACTCCTTACGACCTCTAAGTTATGACATGTTTGTTTAGGTTTAAATTACGGAGGTAGAAAAAAAAGATTCATCCATGTACTAGGGCCCATGCTAACATGAATACCTCTGCTAGTAGTTATTGGAAATGCACTTCATGATTAAATTAGGATGAAATTGAATCAACTGGTCAATAAGCTAGGGTTGCGTATATGTTTATATCTAACATGGAAGTGGTGGAAAATGTGAATCAGTCGATTGCTAATATAGTGAGTAGTCAGGTCCACCAAACCCAATATATGTAGATAGTTGATTTGAGTGAAGGTATTGATGGAGCACAATAAGAAACATAAATAAATTCTAGTCTACATTCCCTTACAACAACATCTTAACAAATTTTATACCAAGGTCTCTATCATATCTAGGAAGCTTGCCAACTTGGAGCTTAACAACAAGGATGAGGAGTAAGTTACATCTCCAACCCAGGTGGATACTCCCACAACTTAAGGATGATCTTCTCTATGACATTTCAATAATTTGAGAGACACTTTAGGAAAGCTTTCCTCATTGTTAGCCTCTATTTTGCTTTATTCTCTATATCATTAAACTGTTATAGACTCAACTTATTAGTACAATATTACCAAAATTTTAGTACTTTTTTTTGGGTGATGACATATCAGTGTGCTATTGATCTAGTTTCCTTAGTGGGAGAACAATAGCCATAAAATTGTACAAGTTTTTTTTTAATCAATTATACAGAAATAAACCCAATTTACGAAAGAATTCCATGAAAAAGGTAGTATGGTAGATTAAATATCACTCTAAATTTCTCTCAAAATGATAAGATAAATCCTATGCTAATTAAAATGTTCAAATATATTATGACTAAGGCCTTTTGAACCTTTTCCTTCCTACATTGAATACAAGTAACCCATATCAGGGTGGCATCTCACTTCACTTCTTTTGTTATACTCTTTAGATCTGTTGTAATATTTTTTGTAAGTTTTTTTATACAAAATAAAATACATTATAGTATGTAACAATTATAATTATTAATGAAATTTTTCATAAAATAGCTACATACTTTTCAATATTATATATAAGCCATAAACTATGCAAGTACATCTAATTAATGTCTTATGCTTATTGTTTCCTTTATTAATTTTATATTTTTTTTCATATTTTCTTCTTTAACAATCCTCTATTTCACTACATCTAGCGTGAACATATAAGGAATCTCCGCTAGAATCCAAATGCCCCATAAATATATTTGAACAATATACTACTAAGTTGAGTACATGAAATCCATAATATATTTATATAAACACTTAAAATATACATATGTAAGAGAAACATAATTAGCCATTCTTGGTGCTTGAATTGACTCTCTCTTAGAGACTGACTATTTTTGTAAGTTTTCATGGACATTTTCCTTATCATATGACTATTTTTGTATTCCTATGTTCAAAACCACATCCTCAAATCTTCAGAAGAGTATATTTATGTTTGCCATGCATTAGGATTATCATTATAATGGTCATCATAGCTTATAAAAATAATTATTGCATTAAATGAAAATTTTAAAATCCTAATCTTAAATCAATATTTTCATAAAAAAACATTATAGTTTTTTTCCGAGGAAAAATCACAACTTTCTATTAATAAAAGTAAAAATTTACATAGAGAAGATGCACACGTGCATTCAGGTATTGTCCCCGGGGACCAGTGTATATGCTTTAAGCACTCATAGTATCTAGGCTACAAAAAAATAAAAATAAAAATTACATTTAAACATATAAACTCGTTTTTTATTTTTTGCCTTTTTTCTTTTGAACTTTTTTCCAAACCCTAAGTGATGTAGTAGTTGAAACAATAAAAAAACATTATAATTATAAGTTATATTTTTTTTTTTCAGAGGGTGGGAAAACCTATCATAACTCAATTGAAAACCAACAATAAGGATAACCATCTCTCACTATTATGTGTGAATGCAAGTCGACTCATTATCGTTATTTAAGGAAAACCACGATACTTTGAATAACTTGTTGGTAGTCCATAAGGGAGTAGGCTTTCACTGGTACCAGATGCCCGAATCTCGGTCTTAGATCATTAACCTGTTTCCTTACGTCTGAGAAAACGAGCTCTTAGCTAAACAAAAACAATTTTAAAACATACTACAGGCCCAAATTATAAATTATAATTTTCAATAAAAAAAATATAAAATAAAAAGTAAAAATAAAATACAAATTATTAAGATAAAATAATTAAATGAAAAATATGGAATAAAACATATTAAAAAAAAAATTTAAAATAAAAAAATTTAAAATAAAAAAATTTAAAAACTACTAAAATTAAAATATAAAAAACATACAATAAATTAAAATAACCTCACCCATCCTATTTAATAGTAATACACTCTACACTCTACCATCGGGTCTGTCCAAGTTGGGTTAAAGCACCTATCACCTTTCCACTCGACCATGTACATTCTCAACGCATCAATGGTTAGGATCGTATAGGGCCTAACTTCGCCTACATTTTCTCTCTCCTCTAATCATCGGACATAAAAAATTTCAGTTTTTTTATAATTCATATATAAATATATACTGTATATACAATTATAATGTTATTTGAAATTTAATATATATATATATATATATATGTAAAAGTTATTAAGGCTTTATATAATATTAAAATATATTTTATTTTAAATTCAGAATTTTTTATTTTTAATGACTGAATAAATATATTATAAAAAAAAATATGAGTGTTGAAGGGAATTGATCAATAATTTTAAAGAAATATGAAATAAATTTTAACTTTTTCTATTACATTAGAAAATTTAATTCGTTTCTTTCATAAAATTTAAATTAGTTTTACATATTTAAACAAATATTTATTTGATTATTGGTTTTATTGTAGATTCGATAGAAATGTAAGAATTCAATATTTTAAAAGAAAAACAATTTTAAATTTAATGCCTTTTGGATTTTTAGCAGCAGTAAATTTACTTTAAATAGTTTTCATAACACAATGTTTTTATATAGCTGGAAATATTTTACTATGTTTTACTCAAGGCAAAAATAAATATTCATTTTATAAAGGTACCTAAATTATTTTATGAGGAGAGGTATTCATAGGGTGAATATTTATTTAAATCTATTTTTTGTATTTTTGTTTTTAAATATACGAGCAATTATATTTTCATTATCGAACATTTATGTATAAAAAACCCTCGTAACTCATTTGTGAGGGTAATACTCCATATAATTTGTTGGGGGAAATAATTTGTGCTTTGGAGAATTGACTACATGTGCTATACAAACTAGATTCATAAGGAGTTTGTAATCTAAACTTTTACAATTTTTAATAAATAATTATTTTTCATTTTCTTTATTTAAGTGCATGTGTTCTTTTTGATTTATTTTGAATATTCTCATCTAACTTGGTGATTTATGAATATAGTTTGATCAATTTGTATTTTACTTAGTAAATACTTGATTTGTTTACTCTTTAGAATATGCATACCATACGGAGCCATCAAGTTGATTTATGAATATAGTTTGATCAATTTGTATTTTACTTAGTAAATACTTGATTTGTTTACTCTTTAGAATATGCATACCATACGGAGCCATCAAGTTGAGACATTTATTTATTATATTTTAAATTAAATCTTATAATACATGACATTAAATATTTACTTTCAATGATTCATAAGACAATTATATTAATCAAAATATTCATTTTATCTTTTTTTTTACATGTTCTTTTTACTTAGGGTTTACTCGTTAATTCTATAAGATTTTTTTATCTAACTTGATTATACATATAATCTTGTACACATAAATTGATTTGATCTTTTCAAATACATGCGATTTAAAAAGTTTAAAATCATATTTAAATGCAATGTTGTAGGTTGAGGTCATGACAATACTTGTTATCCATGTCTCAATTGCATATCTAGTTTAATTAATTTTCAAACGAGTTTCTATTTATTTTGTTTATTTTATGTTCTTATATAATTTATTGTGGTTTATCTCTACCTCGATAATTATTAACAAGTTGATAATAGGGATGAACTTTATTGATCTATTGTAATATCTAATTGAACTCATTTATTTACCAATATATATTATTAGTTCAGTAAATGTGTTAGTTATTTATTTTATGTATTATTTATATTATAATTTAATACATAATATTAATCATGTTTGCATTTAAATAAGTAACACAATAATAAAGATATAAAGATATTTTTATTTATTTTATTTTCTTGCTTGTATTTGTATTACTTTTAATATGGTTTTGAGTTATTTGTTTTTATTTTGTACTTTATTATTTATCTTAATCATGGATCCTTTATTTGAAAATATGTTCCTTTCCATAAATCCAAAAAATTAAACTTTTAATAACTTTTCATTTTTTCATGTCACTCGCCTAGCTTTATTTATTTGCTTAGTCATAATATTTCTTTATTTACCATTACTACCAAGAAATACCCCTTGGGGTAAAGCGAGACCAACCATTGTTACCTTAAGTGGGACGATTCTTAGAATCCTCGGTGAATTCCTTCTCAAGTTGTTCTTAATTACGAGGATCATATCAGAGCGGACTTGACCTGCGTTTTCTCTCTCATCCAATCATCCAATGGGAATTTCAAGTTTTTTTATAGGTTCATATATAAATATATATGAATTGTATTCACTATATAACATATATAAAATATATAAATCGTGAAATATATATATATTCATTAATATATAAATTGTATTCACTGTACAATATATATAAATTATATAAATCGCGAGCTTTTATATATATATAGAAACTGTATTCACTATATAATATACATAAACTATATAAATTATAAACTTATATATATTGGAAACTTAAATTTTATATTTATATATATTATATTATTTAAGATATTATTAAGATTTTACCTTTTAAGATATTTAATAAATTAATTAAAAATTATAATAATATATAAATATGAAATTTATATGTAAATTTTTATTTTATATTTAAAATTTAAAACAGATATATATTTTATATTTAATTCATTTTAAACTCGATTTTTTTTTACTTCTAATGCTGGAATGGACCGATTGTGCATACAAGAAAAATATTTATGACAAGAAGTGTTGAAGGGAATTCATCAATAATTTTAAAGTTATATGAAATAAATTTGATTTATATTTAATTTATTTTAAATTTAATGTTTTTTAATTTTTAATGTAGAATAGACCAATAGTGCATAAGAAAAATTATTTATGACAAGGAGTGTTGAAGGGAATTGATCAATAATTCTAAAGATATATGAAATAAATTTTAAATTATTTCCCGCACATTACAAAATCCAATTCATTTTTCCATCAAATCTAAACTAGTTTTAAATATTTAAAGAGAAATCTAATTGATCATTGGTTTTATTATAGATTTGATAGGAATGCAAGAATTCAATATTTTAAAAGAAAAACAATTTAAAATTTAATGCATTCTTGATTTTACACAACATCAAAAAGTTTTGAAAAGTAAATTCACGTTAGATATATTTTATAACCCAATGTTTTTATATAGCTGGAAATAGTTTACTAAATTTTACTTGAGGTAAAAATGAATATTCATTTTATAAAGGTAAATAAATTATTTTATAAAAAATGGTATATTTATGATGAATATTTATTTATTATGGTTTTATTTATTCTATATTAAAACTAATTCATGTCCTTTTTTTGATGCAGGAAAATTATTTAGAAAAGATGCTTATATGAAAAATATGAGCCAAGTGAAAGACTGTTTAGTGTACTTAGCTTGGATAACCAGACTATGTATCTTTTATTTTTGGTCGGCTATTAAGAACTTTAGGTGGCGTAAATACTCGGTTTCCCCAAGAGGGAGAGTTGAAGGAAACCTTATTTTGCTGTGTATTTTGATTTGAAGTAATAGAAAAAAGAGAGCAACACCTTAGCCTACAAAAAAAAAAGAAAAATATTAGCCAAGTCAAATAAGTGAAGGAAGTATGAAGAAAATTAACATTTTTTTTTTAACAAGGTCGGGTACTAATATATTTTTTATAGACATATTTGGGCATTGCAACTGCAACCCCAATCTTATATGTCGATAAACCAAGGGCTCTTTAACCCCTAAAAGTGTTGTTTCATACCCTAAAGGATCATGGTAAACTAATTACATCGTTCCCAAAAAGTTCCACCTGAAAAACCACTCAAAACTGGCCAAAACTGGACCATACTGACTGCTGCACTGCCAGGGCGCGATGCATACTGACTCCTACACTAGCTAGGTGCGATGCATATTGAAGAGGCCTTCTGTGGGGTGCGATGAGCGAGAATGGACAAATGTCCGAGAAAGTTTGCTAAGTGGATGCTCATGGAATCTTCTAGAAACTTCTCCTATGACACTTGCCTTTCTGAACTCGACTAGGGAAGAGTAAGAGATCCAAGAAATCTCCAAGTGGAACCAAGAACAACAAGTGGAATGACACTAATCAAAAACCCAGAGATGACTCACACCCTTGTTGACATCTATAAATGGATCCCTCATCTGAGAGATCTAGAGGCTGGAATTTTGTAATTTGTAAGGAAGTGTTGATAGGTTTTATTTGATAAGGGGCATTGTATTGTTGGGTGATCTTGCTTTTCATCTGGTAAAGAGGGATTTGATGCTGGGAAGATGATGTTGGATCAGACAGTTGGGTTGTAATTCTCCCTTCTATTTTAATAAAGTTATTTGAGTTTTCCTCCATACAATCTTGTATTTGTGAATGCCATTGTATGTTCAATGTATTTCTGATTTTGCATTGTTTATGATATAATAGATAGAGATGCTTTGATGGTGTTTTGTTACTTTGTTTCTACAGGTATTCTCTAATCGGGACAAGTAGGAGAGGAGTTGCAAGCTCTATCAAGGGGGAGAGAAATCAAGCAAGGAGTCAAGCGGAAGATCCAGGTTGGTCCCTTTGCTTCTCTCTTATCTATCATGCATAGAGGAAATTGCAAATTGCTTTGATTGTTAGTTTCTAGGATAGCTGCCAATCCTAGTGGGACTAGCAGATCGAAAAGACACTAGTTTTCCCAGAAAGAAAATGGCGACTTCATTGGGGATCGAATAGATGTTTTGTTTGTTTTGTTTTTTGTTTTATAAACTATAAACGGAGCCTGAAGTTACCCATATAGCCTTCGAACTGCTCTTGCTCTGCAATTGCAAAGTAGATGAATGTTGCTTCAGTCAATCTCCTGTTTAGTTTATGATTTGAACATCTGGTTTACAAGCATTCTAGATGCCCTGTTAGTAGCTCAGTAACCTACCACTGAGCATATGTTGTCACATGGTTCAAGCTCATTAAAAAATGAACCAGGCATTAAGCATATGTTGTCGCATGGTTCAAGCTCATTAAAAAATGAACCAAACTATGAGCAATGTTATTGTATGGTTCAAGCTCATTAAAAAATAAACCTACCACTGAGCATATGTTCCCCCAGAGTTCAAGCTCGTTAAAAAATGAACCCACCTGCAGTAAATAACCTTCGTGATTGCATTATATCAGCCTTTTGAGCCTTGGTTGTGTTCCTTCCATCACCTCCATTCTTTTGGCCGATCATACACTTCCACTTGATTGTTTACCATTCTGAGGAACAGCTACGATGAGTGGCCCTGTTAGCCACCCTCTTCACATCACCATGTTTTGAGAAGTTCCAAGCTTACCTAGAACTGGTTGCTACCCTAAAGCACCACTCGTTCCTAAAAAATGAGTCTCCTTTAAACTCTTTTCAGACTCTTTAAATATGAAAAGATTGTCAAGAAATTGGCCTCTCCAGCTAGTTAAAGTGATTGGAAGTGCCATCCCTCCTGTATATTTTAATCTTTTTCGAACTTGAGGGATTATCTCACTAAAAATTTTGAGTGCTTGTCTTTTTCAGCTCACTAAAGTGATCGGAAAATTCATCCCTTTCGTATTATTTTATCCTTTTTTGGACTTAAGGGATTATGCTATGAAAAAGAACTGCTGGAGTTTCCTTTTCATCCCTTTTCAAGCTCTCTAAACATGAAAAGGACTGAGTTATCCTTGTCGTTAAACTTGTTAAAACAATAATGACAAACTTGTCCACCCAGAAAAGAACGAGTTTCACTCTCGCCAGGCTCGCTAAAACATAGTGACAGGTTTGCCTAAAGGACAAATTATAGAACAAGCATATGTTATCCTCCTTAAGCTTGAAAAAAATAAAGAGATACTGGTCAAAAATGACTGGGAAAAAAGGGAAGAAAACTTGAAGAATTTTATTGGTAGCAGGTCGCTCTTGAACATGACACTTTCACTCCATCACCATCATTGAGTCGGGTTGGGTTATTCCGTTCACCGGTCATATCACCATTGGTCCTCCATACCATCCATCTTTTGGGGTTAACGCTATCAATCCATCTCAGTGTCGCCGATATGTTCAAGAGAAGTCATTCAAAGAATTCACCATCCTGTTAATGCCTCATCCACTACAATACCCTCACCCTCCATTTTTCATGACCGCCATTCCTAAACCTTGTATCATCAGATCGTTTTCACCTCAAGAAAATCATTTGCTTCGTTTCGTGTCGTATATGTGGGATACATTAAGGCCCTCCTACAACGGGTCACTTCTTATCGACATCAGCTCATTATCCAAGAAGTTGACTTAGGAACAACCCTTTCAGTACTTTGAAGCTTGCATGCCTCAATGGCAAGTTTCTCACTTCTGGTGATAGGTTTACATCAATGGCCTTCGACCGAAAGATTTTGCATGGTGTTCGACATCGGATCATATATTCACACCACGTGGATTGTACTATAGTACCTTGAGGGTCATTATCATTATCGGTGATTCCTCTTGTGCCTGTTAACAACTTACATTATTGGCTGGTAATCAGGTGATGTCTTTCCATGTTCGACTTCAGGACATCTTTTCACATTGATCGAATTGTACATCGGGCGAATATTGAATGAGTTTGAAGACCTCAGATCTAGTTTCATCCATCTGGGCTGCGATATATTCAGGAATATAAAGACATCAAATGTACACAGAAGCTGCACAGATGATCATCCAAGCTAGGGATGATGACTCTACACATAAAGAATCACCAGTCTGCAACTACAAATGGTTATCTATTCTATGTACATGAAAATGAATTATAAAGCTGAGTATGGGAATGCCCGCCTTAGCTAGATCATGAAAATAATATTGTGATGATGTATTGTATTGTATCTTATATAGGTCACCTTCCAATTCGAATACCTCAGATCCTCATGGTAAAGCATTTCACCCGACATCAAAAGATTTACGACTTCATGCTTTAGGGGGCAACTGTTATAGACATATTTGGGCACTGCAACCCCAATCCTATATGTCGATAAACCAAGGGCTCTTTAACCCCTAAAAGTGTTGTTTCATACCCTAAAGGATCATGGTCAACTGATTACATCATTCCCCAAAAGTTCCACCTGAAAAACCACTCAGAACTGGCGAAAACTAGACTATACTGACTGCTCCACTGTTAGGGTGCGATGCTCACTGACTCCTACACTAGCCAGGTGTGATGCATACTAAAGAGGCCTTCTGTGGGGTGCGATGAACGAGAATGGACAAATGTCCGAGACAATTTGCTAAGTGGATGCTCATGGAATCTTCTAGAAACTTCTCCTATGACACTTGCCTCTCTGAAGTCGCCCAAGGATGAGTAAGAGATCCAAGAAATCTCCAATTGGAACCAAGAACAATAAGTGGAATGACACTAATCAAAAACCCAGATATGACTCACACCCTTGCAGACATTAATAAATAGATCTCTCATCTGAGAGATCTAGAGGTTGGAATTTTTTAATTTGTAAGGAAGTGTTGATAGTTTGTCTTTGAGAAAGGGCATTGTATTGTTGGGTGATCTTGCTTTTCATGAGGTGAAGATGGCTTTGATGCTGGGAGGATGATGTTGGATCAGACAGCTGGGTTGTAATTCTCCCTTCTATTTTAATAAAGTTCTTTGAGTTTTCCTTCATACAATCGTGTATTTGTGAATGCCATTGTTTGTTCAATGTATTTCTGATTCTGCATTGTTTATGATATAATAGATCGAGATGCTTTGATGGTGTTTTGTTACTTTGTTTCTACAGGTATTCTATAAGTGGGACAAGTAGGAGAGGAGTTGCAAGCTCTATCAAGGGGGAGAGAAATCAAGCAAGGAGTCAATCGGAAGATCGAGGTTTGTCCCTTTTCTTCTCTCTTATCTATCATCATAGAGGAAATCACAAATTGCTTTGATTGTTTGTTTCTAGGATAGCTGCCAATCCTAGTGGGGCTAGCAGCAACCACAAGCACATCAAAACGCCATTATTCCTATACCCTTTGTGTTTGAATCCATGACATCAAGCAAATCGTTCAACCATATCTCGACGATCTACTGGCTCATTCACGAAAGCAGACTAATCATCTGCAACATTTTACAACCATATTTCCACGTTGCTGACACTACAAGATATGACTCAATCCAGACAAGTGTGTGTTTTGTGTTGGTTTTGGTTAATTACTTGGTTTCATAGTTTCTAAGGACAGAATTCGACTCGACCCATGTAAGGTTCAGGCAATCCTTGACATGCATCCACCTTCAAATTTGCTTCAGATTCAAAAACTCCAAGGGAAAGCTAACTTTCTAAGGAGATTCATTCCAAATTACACCGAACTTGCTAAAGGTTATACGCGTCTTTTGAAAAAAGAAGTACCCTTCAACTAGGATCAAGTTGCGCAAGCTTCCTTTGATACTTTAAAAGGTTCCGTAGTAAAAGCATCATTAATGTATGCTCCTGACTATCAAAAAGACTTCAACCTGTATCTCGCCGCTACAGATACAACCATCGCCATGGTTTTAGTGCAAGAAGACAATGGAATAGAACATCTTGTGTATTATTTAAGCCACAAATTAAATGATATAGAAAGCAAGTACTCCTATGTTGAAAAGTTGGTTTTAGTAGCTGTTCAAGTAGTACAGAGATTTCGACACTATATTCTCTTTCGAAAAACTACCATTTTGTCAGATTGCAACCCTATGACCTACATTCTTTCGCGTCAATTACTTGGGGGAAAATATTCCAAATGGATAGCCATTTTGCAAGAGTTTGATCTGGAATTCACCAAATCCAAATCGAAGAAATCCCTCATCTTCGCTCAGTTACTTTGTGACCTTCCATCTTCATCCAATGATTTAACATCTAAAGCATCAATCATGGATGAGACTCTGTTTCTGATATCGTCAAGCGATCCGTGGTACGGAGATATACTGGTCTATCTCCAAACCCAAACCTTTAGGCCTAACACCTCTCACTCTGAACATTGGCGTATTCGATACTAAGCTAAATACTACATGATCATCGGTGATACACTTTACCGTCGTGGTGTCCATACAGTTCTGTGAAGGTGCCTCACGCATGAGGAGGCCGAAAAAGCCCTGAATGACTGTCATTTACGTGCGTGTGGGGGGCATCTATCTGGTTACGCTACTGCACAAAAGATCTTACAAGATGGTTACATATGGCCCACTATATTCAAATATTTCATAATCGCAGTCAGAAGTTGCCATGCTTGTCAGATTTTTTATCGCAAAAGTAGATTACCACCTGCACCACTGCATCTAGTAGTTGCTGTTAGACCATTCACTAAGTGGGGCATAGATTTCATGACATGTAACCCCACCTCGGCCGGGGGGCATGGGTATATTATAGTCACTATCGACTATTCTACAAAATGGGCCGAGGCAATGCCTACATTAAACAACAGCGGTGAAATCGTTGCTCTTTTCTTTTTTAATCATGTAGTCTCTAGATTTGGTGTTCCACAGGCTATAGTCATAGATCATGGATTGCATTTTCGCAATCACATGACAGTTGAATTGATTGCCAAATTCGGACTGTCCCACGATAGTTCTACTCCATATTATCCACAGGCTAACAAATAGGTTGAGGCAATCAACAAAGTTCTGAAACGCATGCTGCAAAGAATGATTGGAGTCCACAAATGGAATCGGCATTTAATCCTGTACTCAGCTCTATGGGCATATAGGACATCGGTGAGAAATGCAACTGGATTTACGCCCTTTCAGTTGGTGTATGGTATGGAAGCTGTCTTACCAATTCAGTGTGAAATTTTTCTCTCAAGCTCGTAATTGATCTGCTTCTCGAAACTTTGGAGGAAGAGGCTCGTTTCGTGGAACTAATCCACTTCAATGAAACCCATGGTGATGCTGCGCTGGCTAATGAAGCACATAAGAAACGTATCAAGGCGTAATTTGACAAAAATGTCAAGCCTCGTGTCTTCTCAGAAGGTGACCTGGTCTTGCTTTATGATCAGGACTCTGACAAATTGGGAGCACGTAAGTTCGAACCATTATGGATGGGCCCCTACATTGTTAAACAAGTATTGACAAAAGGAGCCTACGAGCTGGTGGATTATGATGGGATTCCACTGTCGCAACCTCGAAACGGGTTGTATCTTAAGCGTTACTATGCTTGATTAAGTGTAGTAATCTCTTTGTATATATGCTTTTGTTACATTTTGTTTTCTTTTAGAGTTGTCATTTTGGTTAGGTAATCCACTTTACATTTGTTGCAGATGTCAGACATTTTGGAACCATTTGTTGGGTATGCCGATGTAGCTAGTCGTAGTATGCAAAACCTATCTTCTGTAGCCTAGGCCATTTTTGCTCCAAGCGGCGAGTTAGTGAGTTTCAGGGGGATATGTATTGGCCGATTGACGAATAAAATTGCTGAGTATAGCGCGTTGATTGAACTTCTCTCTGATGCCATTTTGGATGGCATTAGCCGACTTGTTGTCAGGCTAGATTCGTAACTCATCATTCTACAACTTACTGGCGTCTATTCTGTTTGGAACCCAGCTATTTATCGTATGTTCCTAAGAGTCAAGATTTTGGAAAGACAGTTTGATTTCATTCAATATTAACACATTTCCAGAAACTTAAACACATTAACTGATTAATTAGCAAATTATGTGTTTTTGCAGCATTTGTAAAGAAAAGCATTTCACATTAACATTTGCATCAGGATCGCATAACTTAACCAAAATAAACTCTGAAAATCAAAAATATATAACTCTTTATAGTTTTTACAAAATGTTTTGTGTCTAAGACAAAATTCGTCATATGACCAAGAAACTCGAAAATGAATGCAGAAAAGTATCCTAGACTAATGATGCTGGTGATAACATGTCATCGCCTGTGCGATCATGTGCAAGAGCCTAGTCCATTGACTCGACACACTAGTAGTATGGCGCTGTAACCTCAGAGGTAACTCGTCGGTCCTCACATCCTGAATACCGAGAGTGAGGCCCTCGATCGGATCTTGCAGCACTGCCAGGGTCTCCGCTATGTCTAGATTGTGAAGGACAACCCTCCCTATGGCGTCTCCTGCTGGAACGTCTGCTGCCGCCCTTGGGCATGCCACTGGTCACACTAGCCCAATATCTACATGAATATATGAGTTTGATTAGTCTTGATAACTTTTAAAAACACAAAAACATTATAAAACTGATAAACAAATATGTGGTTGAATCATCTTACCCATAACACTCCACTAGTCGCCAGCTGGTAACACCAAATCCGGGTCGCCTTAGAAATCCATACCGACGTATGGGTACTCCACAAAGACCATCTCCTGACGGTCAAACCACACAAAAAAGGCACCAGAGAAGGAAATCTGTGACTGACCAGCATGTCTCGCCATAAGATCAACCCATCTCTGCATTCGTGGGTTCATCGGTGCTGGAAATCCTAGTGAAATGTTCTGAGGCTGCATCAGTGGAATCCCCTCCAAGGCAAAAGCAGTCAATATGGAACCATAGACAAAATTCTTGGATTTTCCATGCTTTACCTTGGAGAGTTATTCTTTCATGACAGGAAGTACTACCTCACACCAGTTGAACACCTTTGGCTCCAGGCATTCCAGGGCATACTGCATGTAAGATCTGTTTGCCAGATGAAGAGTCGCGCTGCCAGCCAGTCTAGCAAAGGTAAATAAAATGGTCCTCAGGGGCTGATCAATGACATCCCGGATATTGATCTTGCCATCTCTACTGGGCTGAGATCCATCTCTATAGAACTAACGAATATAATCTCTCACAGATTCACCCCCACGGGCGGATCCTGATAATGAAAGAGGGGCACCACGCCTCGATAACCCTGTCAAAAAGTAGATATCCTCAACTATCAATCGAATATATTTGCCTCTAATCTGGAATACTTGGTTGATCGGATCCCAAGCATTGAGAAAATACGGCAACAAACTGATTTGTTGCTTCATGCTAGATATACGGAAGAATTTGAGCAAGCCACAGTTTCATAATGCAGTAACTGTGCCCTGATCACGTAAGGCAATCATGTCCTCTTCTTCATGTTCATGTTCACACCATGTGACGACCATCTTGATGCAAAAAAAATTTGAGGCATGGACAAAAGATGAATTACGGTCCAAATTTGAGCAAAAACAGGCAAAAATTTCATGAGAAATCACCGTATAAAGTTTCCCTTCTGCGCCCATCGCACCCTGCCTTTGAGCAAGGTGAGATGCATACTGACTGGCCAGTGTACAACTCAATATGCAATGCACCTTTTGATATAGGCTAGGTGCGATAGTTGGAGAATGATTTCTTCAAACCCCAGGGGCCCAGAAAGAAGGGAAAGCTTGCTCAAAATCAAGAAAATATGGAATGAAAATGAAGAGCTCAGGGTTAGCTCCTACCTGGTCCTAACGGCACGGAGAATAGTCCACCAGATCTCCCGAAATCAACTGGTGAAATTTGAGGGGGAAAACCACTCCAGAGCTCCAAAATCCCAAATTTGAAATGAAATGATCAAAATGAGAGGTAAAACTAATTTTTATGTTACTATTCACGTACTTCAAGTAAAATGTTAGTTTTTAATTCATTCTTTGGGCATATATATGTATTTCTAATCAATTTTATGGAGCAATTGAGCAGGTTGAACGACTGACGAAAGAATCTAACGTGTTAAATGGTGAATTAAACATCTTTGACTACTATAATGAGCAATGTTATCACATGGTTCAAGCTTGTTAAAAAATAAACCTACCACTGAGCATATGTTCCCCCAGAGTTCAAGCTCTTTAAAAAATGAACCCACCTTCTGTAAATAACCTTTGTGATTGCCATAATATCAGCCTTTTGAGCCTTGGTCGTGTTCTTGCCATCACCTCCATTCTTTTGGCCAATCATACGCTTCCAATTAATTGTTTACCTTTTTGAGGAATAGCTGCGATGAGTGGTTTGTTAGCCACCCTCTTCACATCACCATGTTTTGAGAAGTTCCAAGCTTACCCAGAACCAGTTGATAGCCTAAACACCACTCTTTCCTAAAAAACGAGTCTCCTTTAAACTCTTTCTAGACTTGTTAAATATGAAAAGATTGTCGAACTATTGGCCTTTCTAGCTCATTAAAGTGATGGGAAGTGCCATCCCTCTTTTATATTTTAAACTTTTTGGACCTGAGGGATTATCTCATGAAAAAGTTCGAGTGCTTGTCTTTTCGGCTCGCTAAGGTTATCAAAAACTCATCCCTTTTGTATTATTTTATCCTTTTTTGGACTTAAGGGATTATGCTACGAAAAAGAACTATTAGAGTTTCCTTGTTGTCCCTTTTCAAACTCTCTAAACATGAAAAGGATTGAGTTATCCTTGTCATTAAACTCATTAAAACAACAGCGAAAAACTTGTCCACCTAGACAAGAACAAGTTTCATTGTCGCTAGGCTCGCTAAAACATAGCGACAGGTTTGCTTGAAGGGAAAATTATAGAAAAAGCATATGTTATCCTCCTCAAGCTTGACAAAAATAAAGAGATACTGGTCAGCAATGACTGGGGAAAAAGGGAAGAAAACTTGAAGAATTTTATTGGTAGCAAGTCGCTCTTGAACATGACACTTTCACTCCATCACCATGATTGAGTCGGGTTGGGTTGTTACGTTCACCGGTCATATCACCATTGGTCCTCCATTCCATCCATATCTTGGGGTTAATGCTACCAATCCATCTCAGTGTCGCCGATATGTTTAAGAGAAGTAATTCAGAGAATTCACCATCCAGTTAATGCCTCATCCACTGCAATACCTTCACCCTCCATTTTTCATGACTGCATTCCTGAACCTTGTATCATCAGATCGTTTTCACCTCCAGAAATTCATTTGCTTCGTTTCGCGTGTAGATGGGGGATACATTAAGGCCCTCCTACGACGGGTCACTTCTTGTTGACATCAGCTCATTATCCAAGAAGTTGACTTAGGAACAACCCTTTCAGTCCTTTGAAGCTTGCATGCCTCAATGGCAAGTTTCTCTCTTCCGGCGATAGGTTTACATCAATGGCCTTCGACCGAAAGATTTTGCGTGGTGTTCAACATCAGATCATATATTCACACCATGTGAATTGTACTATAGTACCTTGAGGGTCATTATCATTATCAGTGATTCCTCTCGTGCCTGTTAATAGCTTACATTATTGGCTGGTAATCAAGCGATGTCTTTCCATGTTCGACTTCAAGACATCTTTTCACATGGATCGACTTGTACATCGGGCGAAGATTGAATGAGTTTGAAGACCCCAGATCTAGTTTCATCCATCTGGGCTGCAATATATTCAGGAATATAAAGACATCAAATGTACACAAAAGCTGCACAGATGATCATCCAAGCTAGGGATGATGACTCTACACATAAAGAATCACTAGTCTGCAACTGTAGACGATTATCTGTCCTATGTACATAAAATGAATTTATAAAGCTGAGCATGGGAATGCCCACCTCAGCTAGATCATGAAAATAATATGTGATGATGTATTGTGTTGTATCTTATATAGGTCACCTTCCAGTTTGAATACCTCGGATACCCATGATAAAGCATTTCACTGACATCAAAATATTTACGACTTCATGCTTTAGGGGGCAACTGTTATAGACATATTTTGGCACTTCAACCCCAATCTTATATGTCAATAAACCAAGGACTATTTAACCCCTAAAAGTGTTGTTTCCTAAAGGATCATGGTCAACTGATTACATCATTCCCCAAAAGTTCCACCTGAAAAACCACTCAGAACTGGCCAAAACTGGACCATACTGACTGCTCCACTGTTAGAGTGCAATGCATATTGATTCCTACACTAGCCAGGTGCGATGTATACTGAAGAGGCCTTCTTTGGTGTGTGGTAAATGAGAATGGACAAATGTCTGAGACAGTTTGCTAAGTGGCTGCTCATGGAATCTTCTGGAAACTTCTCCTATGACACTTGCCTCTTTGAATTCGCTTGGGGATGAGTAAGAGATCCAAGAAATCTCCAAGTGGAACCAAGAAAAAAATGTGGAATGACACTAATCAAAAACCCAGAGATGACTCACACCCTTGCAGACATCTATAAATGGATCCCTTATCTAAGAGATCAAGAGGCTGGAATTTTGTAATTTGTAAGGAAGTGCTGATAATTTGTCTTTGAGAAAGGGCATTGTATTGTTGGGTGATCTTGCTTTTCATGAGGTGAAGAGGGCTTTGATGCTGGGAGGATGATTCTGGATCAGATAGCTGGGTTATAATTCTCCCTTCTATTCTAATAAATTTCTTTGAGTTTTCCTCCATCCAATTGTGTACTTGTGAATCTTGTTATTTGTGAATGCCATTGTATGTTCAATGTATTTCTGATTCGCATTGTTTATGATATAATATATCGAGATTCTTTGATGGTGTTTTTGGGAAAACTAGTGTCTTTTCGATCTACTAGCCCCACTAGGATTGGTAGCTGTCTTAGAAACAAACAATCAAAGTAATTTGCGATTTCCTCTATGCATGATAGATAAGATAGAAGAAAAGGGACCAACTTGGATCTTTCGCTTGACTCCTTGCTTTATTTCTCTCCCCCTTCATAGAGCTTGCAACTCCTCTCCTAATTGTCCCGCTTAGAGAATACCTGTAGAAACAAAGTTACAAAACACCATCAAAGCATCTCGATCTATTATATCATAAACAATGCAGAATCAGAAATACATTGAACATACAATGGCATTCACAAATAACAACATTCACAAATACGCGATTGTATGGAGGAAAACTCAAAGAAATTTATTAAAATAGAAGGGAGAATTACAACCTAGTTGTCTGATCCAGCATCATCCTCCCAGCATCAAAGGTCTCTTCACCTCATGAAAAGAAAGATCACCCAAAAATACAATGCTCCTTGTCAAAGACAAACTATCAGCACTTCCTTACAAATTACAAAATTCCAGCCTCCAAATCTCTCAGATGAGGGATCCATTTATAGATGTCTGCAAGGGTGTGAGTCATCTCTAGGTTTTTTATTAGTGTCATTCCACTTGTTGTTCTTGGTTCCACTTGGAGATTTCTTGGATCTCTTACTCATCTCTGGGCAAGTTCAGAGAGGCAAGTGTCATAGGAGAAGTTTCTAGAAGATTCCATGAGCATCCACTTAGCAAACTATCTCGGACGTTTGTCCATTCTCGCTCATCGCACCCCACAGAAGGCCTCTTCAGTATGCATCGCACCTGGCTAGTGTAAGAGTCAGTATGCATCGCACCCTGATAGTGGAGAAGTCAGTATGGTCTAGTTTTGGCCAGTTCTAAGTGGTTTTTCAGGTGGAACTTTTGGGGAATGATGTAATAAGTTGACCATGATCCTTTAGGGTAAGAAACAAACTTTTAGGGGTTAACGAGCCCTTGGTTTATCAACATATAAGGTTGAGGTTGCAGTGCCCAAATATGTCTATAACAATTGCCCCCTAAAGCATGAAGACGTAAATATTTTGATGTCGAGTGAAATGCTTTACCATGAGGATCCAAGGTATTCGAACTGGAAGGTGACCTATATAAGATACAATACAATACATCATCATCATATTATTTTCATGATCTAGCTGAGGCAGGCATTCCCATGCTCAACTTTATAAATTCATTTTCATGTACATAGGATAGATAATCATCTGCAGTTGCAAATTGGTGATTCTTTATGTGTAGAGTCATCATCCCTAGCTTGGGTGATCATCTGTGTAGCTTCTGTGTACATCTGATGTCTTTATATTCCTGAATATATCATAGCTTGGATGGATGAAACTAGATTTGGGGTCTTCAAACTCGTCCAAACCTCGCCCAATGTACAAGTCCATCCATGTGAAAATATGTCCTGAAATCGAACAGGAAAGACATTGCTTGAATACCAGCCAATAATGTAAGTTGTTAATAGGCACAACAGGAATCACCGATAATGATAATGACCCTCAAGGTATTATAGTACAATTCATGTGGTGTGAATATATGATCTGATGTT